>JAYDZK010000001.1:67748817-67781637 GCA_034509185.1 Euphonia xanthogaster
AGATCACACTGAGTACCATCACATGGCACATACAGGACAACCAGGTCACCAGGGCTGCCAGCATGGGTTTATGAAAAATAGGTCCTGCTTGACCAACCTGATCTCCAATGACCAGGTGTCCCACCTAGTGGAAGAGGGAAAGGTTGTGGATGTTGTCTACCTGGCCTTTAATAAAGCTCTTGACTCCCTTTCCACAGAATTTTCCCAAAAACCCTGGCTGCTCATGGCTTAAATGGGTACTCTCTTCACTGGGTTAGATTGGCTGGGTGTCTGGACCCAGAGAGTGATGGTGAATGGGGTTACACCAGCTGGCAGCTGGTCACTGCTGGGGGTCCCTAAGAATCAGAACTAGGACCAGTTCTGTTTAATAGCTTTATCAGTGATCTGAATGAGGGGACAAGTCAATTCATAAATGACACCAAGTTGAGTGGGAGTGTTGCTCTGTGGAGGGTAGGAAGGTTCTGCAGAGGAATCTGGAAAGACTGGATCAATGTGCTGAGGACAGTTGTATGAGATTTATCAAGGCAAAGTTCCAGGTGCTACACTTTGGTCACAACAACTCCCTGCATCTCTACAGGCTGAGGGATGAGTGACTGGAAAGTGGCTCAGTAGGAAACGACCTGGGGGTGCTGGTTGACAGCAGCTGAACATAAGCCAGAGTGTGCCAAGGTGGCCAAGAAGGCCAATGGCCTGGCCTGTATCAGCAAGAGTGTGGCCAGCATGACCAGGGCAGTGAGTTTGCCCCCATTGATGCAGCCATGCCTTGAATCCTGCGTTTAGTTTGGGGCCCCTCACTAAAATAAGTCACTGAAATGCTTGAGCAGGTCCAGAGAAGGGAAAGGTCTGGAACACAAGTCTTATGAGGATCAGCAGAAGGAGCTGGGTTGTTTAGCCTGGAGGAAAGGAGGCTCTGGGGAGACCTTATCACTCCCTACAACTCCCTTTCAGGAGGTTGTAGCAAGGTGGGGGTTGGTCTCTTCTTCTAGGGAGCAAATGACAAAATGAGAGGAAATGGCCTCAAGTTGGACCAGGGGAGCTTCAGATTGTGTAGTGGGAAAAATTTATTCACTGAAAGAGTTGTCAAGCATTGGAACAGTAGCCAACATCCTGCAGGTATTTAAAAGGTGTGGGGATGTGGCACTTAGGGACGCGGCTTACTGGTCAACATGGCAGTTCCAGGTTAATGATTGGGCTGGATGATCTTGGAGGTCTTTTATGACCTAAATGATTCTATGATTCTAAATTGTTTTTAATGTCTTTTTAAATGCCAAAACATGTTGGGCAAGGAATTTGTTTTCTACTTTGTTTATAAGTAAGAAGATAAAAATAATTTCAATCATTTAATAAGAATTGTCTCAAAGAAAAAGAGAAAATATTTCTCAGTGACTTCACTGTAATGTACTTCTGTTAGCTATACTGCAGCTAAAAGGATGACTGGAAAATTTTGGCTAGCATTTCTTGAGTTTCCCTTAATTTCCTCAATTAATTATGGCAATGATGAAAAATAAGCATTCCATTATTTAGTATACACTTAACTATGTGCCTGTCAGTAAAGCAAACTAAAACAAACTGCTGAGGTCAGAATATCTCTGGTTCATGTTCCTTCTGAATAATAGTCCAGTGGTGGCAGCAACGTCTAGTTGTTAGAAGCTAAAAGAAGTGCCCTTGAAATATTTCAAATACTGTTTCAATGTACTTGAAAGTGAAACACTCAATTAAAGGGCAATCTTGAACAATAGAAAGTATTAGTGATTAAAACATGTAATCTTTTGAAACCTAGTTTTTCCTTCTCTTTCTTTGTACTCTTTGTAACCAGAAAAAGCTCCACAACATGAGTGAATTGTACAGGCACCTCCAAGATCTGTACTTAAAATTCAGTGGCTGGATACCCATGGTATTTTCAAGGAGATGGGAGACATTGACTTAATCTAAGGGCTGAAACCACTAGAACAGGTTCTTAGGCATATTCTCACTCCCCTTCTTCTCTTCTCCTCCTTCAGCTTCTCCTTTCCTCTAGAAAAGTGTTTGATTAAATAGGAGAGCTCTCTTGCTTTTTGAGCAGTTACCTGTCTAGGGTCAGATCAGATACCTTTTCTGAGAACGAGTAGTACCCTCCTCCACAAGAGTCCTTAAGATTGCATAGGAGCTAATGGCAGTGTACAGCGTTCCTTAGAACTGACTCTGTCCTGGTCATTTAAATGCAAAAGGGTCACCTACACAAGATGGTTCCATTATGTATTGCAAGTGTACAATTATCAAGGGCAGTCTGAACATCCAAAGTAGTGTCACTGAAATGAAAAGGAGGTAGCATGAGCTGAGCAAGCTTTTCCAGGATCCTGAACATAGGTGTGAGTAACCAGACCATGTAGAAACGTGTGCTGGAGTGGTACGAGTATTAAAGAGACTCACTGGAGCTACTTCTTCTTTTCTTGGGAGCTGCTTTTAAGCTTTAAAAAAATATTTGGTTACAAAAATGAGTCTAGAAATAGTCCATCAAAAAAGCTTACACTGTGTATCTTTTGAAATTTGGACAGATGAGACCTTCCTATAATATTTGTTCCTGTCTCTGATGAGCTGTTGGTCAGATTCCTTGTTACCTATGTTGGGCTCTGAATATTTTGGGTTTTTTATATTCTTTGTAGAAGCACAAATGGCCTTTTACTATCTGGCTCTGTAGATAAGAACACAACACAGTACCCCACAATCTGGGCATTACTACTGTAATACAAATAATAATTTCAGCATTATTTTCTATAAACACTTTCTATCCCTCTGTGGCTAAATTATACTGAAATCAAAACCTAATAAAATCATACTGAAGTCAAAACCTAATGTCAGAAGAACAATGCAGCTCAGTAAAAATTTGAACTAATACCTCTCCCCCCCATCACATACTCACTTGAGGTATAGAAGCACTTTGTGCATTCATCCCAAATTTGTCAAATCTATTTCCAGGGGGTTTGGAATGATAGGGAAGAGCTTGGTTACTAAACTGAAGAATCTGTGACTCTGTCAGTTCTGGCAATAGTTATTAGTATCTTTTTATTTTCTGAAAACTCCTCAGCCACTTTAGGTCCAGCAAACCCATTAGTCCCCCAAGAGAAGATGATATTAGCACAACCACCACTGTCTCACCTCTGAGGTGACAATGCTTTCTACCGTGGACAGTCTCATTTCTATATCTGAAGGTGCTACTGCCCAGATGTCTTTGGTCAATACATCACCCCCTTTGTGTTTATAGCATTTGGTGACCTGATTTTGCCTGCTTGAGATATTCATTCAACAAAGAGTTCAGATTTTGGGAAGTAGTGTTGAAAGATTAGTTCATGGCAAGAACCAGCCTGGTTTGGAAATTTCTGAGAACATAAAAGCTTCTGTATATTTAAGCTACAGTTAGCTTCTTCTCCTCAGTGAACCACCTTGCCTATCAACCTGTGATGGATTTTAAGCACTGGGAGCTCATAGGTTTCCTTTCCAAACAGGTTTTAAATAGTTTTCATATTTCTGGAATATGAGCATGAACCCTAAAACCCCTGTCTGGCTGAAAGTGTGTCCGAAACTCAGCTTATGGGGGCCAGTGATGCGTTTCCTTGCTTGCTGGCCGTAGTCATGTGGGTACAATTTTGCTCTTTGAAAGTTCTGCACATGAATTCATGAGTTAATCTAAATTAGCAGAGAAAACATTGACAGAATTGCCTACCTCTTGTTAGCCTGAGAGTTTGGAGCACATGAAGGCTCTCAAACCTGCATCCCCCACATGGCATCCCACTGCTGTGCCCACTTGAGTCAAAGGGCAAGAAGCAAGTACTCCTTTGAAGTACTACCTTAAACAAGAGATAAGGAATAGTAAACTTAACAGAAGCCTAACTGATGGCAAACAATTCTGTCTTCTCATGCACAATAAGCAATTGCTGAAACTATCTTTCAACCTGTGTAACGTAATCATGACAGCAATCAACCAAGCCCAGACTCTTTTTTTGCTCTTCCCATGTTATTCTTTTACTTCAGCAGATCCCTGTAAAGCTGAGTGATAAGACTTTGCAATTGCATCCATGTTTCTGAAGAAACAGTGCACAAGGTAATGACAGGTTTTGTCAATGGTGATGGTGGTGGTGGCTGTAAACAGTTCCCAAGCTTCCTGTTCCTGAGTGATATTGCACTGGCTTCCTGCAATTACACAATACATTGTCATGCAGATTTGCCACGGGTCACTGAGTAGGGAGAGGAAATTTCAGAGGTTTCAGTTGAACCTGTCAGGTTGGCAAATCTACCATAACGTTGGGATCCCCTCCAGAATTCCTTCCACACAGCTTATTGCAGGCTTTCTCTGAGAAGGGGGTGTAAAACAAATGCTGTTCCCCTGAGGAAATGCCCCAAATGCCTGTTTTAGACGCTGGCATTCAGTTCCTTGAGGGAATGATTAGGGCTGAAGGCTTGCAGGAGAGCAAGCTGAACGAAACTGCAGGGATACAGAGGAGTTTATTTTAGGAATACAGGAGGGATTTAGGAATATGGGCTCAGTCTGTCTTTCTCTGAAACAGGGACATTACAAACATGCGTGTATATAGCTACAGTCCTTTCATTCCTTGGAGTGAAAGGAGAAAGACAGTGAATGTGTGTGTGCAGCTTTTTCATTAAGGTGTGGCTTTTTCATTAAGATGCCAAGGACAAATTTGGGTAAGAGATGTGCTTCCTCATGCTCAGGAGTTGGCATTTAACAGTGGTCTAGTTATGTATCTAAAGTCAGGGGAAATATCCAATAAACCAAAAAGATGAGGAAGAGATATCAGAAACAACACTCAAGTTTAGAAAGGGTAAGCTGAGAACAGGATCCAAGCTAACATAAGCAAGGAAGGAACCAGTCACAGTCTGTCTGCAATTTAGAAAATCTCATGCATCCAAAGGAAATGACAATGCATTTGGAGCACAAATCTCATGCTGGTTCTGTGATATAAGCTATGTATATTCAGAAGTGCAATGCACATTGCATTTAATATGGAAAAAAACATGATTTGGAGATATTATGACAAGGCTAAGCTTAGGAAATAAGCCTAGGCTTAGGAACAGATGTATCCTGAGTTTTATCAGAAAGCACAGTGGCATGCTATGATAAAATCAGACAGTATTTTGGGGATGTATAAAAGCTACTTGCCCCTACCTTCCATCCCTTACTGTGATATTTTTTTATAGATAGAAAATCAATTAAATTGTGTAGCAAATGCAAGTGATTCCAAAGGACAGTAGCCATGCTTCATGATGTTCTTTCTAGAGGACCTTAAAAATGTTTTCTCCTATTTAAGGGGGCTGTCTCTGAAAAGAGTTCACACTCTCCCTACCTTTGCAACAGATAAACTCATTGTCTGTGACAGCATGAACAATTATCTCTGTTAAGCTTTCCCCTGCTTTCCAGGGATACCGAGTTACAGGTTTGATAGTTTTGTGAACACTTAAAAAACAGACAGAAAAAGGTAAAGAAAGTTAAAAAAAAGTAAAAAAAAGGAAAAAGGTAAAAAACAGTCGACAGGTCTAGGAATATTTTGGTTTCTATTTCACCTCCTTTCTCTTAAATAATCTGCTGAAGGCAGGAGTTCTGGACTAGGCAACTTAGAAATCACGCCTGTGGGGTTACTGTGGTGGAAGAAGAAAGCATATATTTATATTCCTGGCTTGTTTTAAGCACTCACTACAGCTGCTGATATGCAAATCCTTCCCCCTTCCCCCACTTTTTCTCTGTTAAGTGGGTGAACCTACAGAAATTGTTTTGAAAACATCGTTTTTACTATCGCTCAGTCCCTCCTTCCTGTGTCCCCACTGCTGCAGTTATCTTCTTGAGGCTGTATGGGGAGAAGCACAGGCCAGGCATTCACTGAATTGACTCATTTATTAATCATTCATTATCTTGTGTAAGAATGAGCAAATTTACTGGCTTGTGTCTGAACAAGAGTTTTCTGAGCAGATTCTACAAGTCAGCGTTTTCTGAGACTGAAAAGATCCTGCAGATGAGAAAAGCTCTGTCTTCCTCCTTTAACAGCACTTCTCCACTAATCTGCTGATTACTCTGAGTAGCCAGAGTAGCCAAAATGTGGATTATGCCCTGGCACAGGCTTCGTGCATGCAGAACATCTTAACTTCTGTCATAGTAGAGGACTGTGTTCTAACAAGCTGGTTGAAACTTATGCTTCAGCTTGCCATGGTATGTTTATTTAAAGGCTTAACAGCTTGCCATGGTTACACTTGATGTTATTATTAATAGGAAGTGTTTTGTTTTGACTCTCTTTCCTGCCTGACTTAGGGTCCTTTCTTACATCATGGCCATCCCCAGACATCTAAATGCACCTTCCTTCGATGTCTTTCCACATCTTCTGCAGTCACAGAAGTCTGTGTGACAAGGGAGGCAGCACAGGAATCACAATGGGCAAAATCTAGGCCAAAATGGTCACGGGGTCTGTGTCGGGCTGGCCTGATTTGAAATCTTCTATCTGGAACAATTTTCCACACATAAAAATATCCTTTAAGCCTCAGTACTCTTTCTCTCCCACAACAGAGACAGAGTCTGGTAGAAAATCTTTTTGGGGAGTTTTACAGGGAAATTCAGGTTTCATCTGTCATTTCAGTTAGAAGAATGTGATAGATAATTGCCTTAAAATGAAACTTTTTAAATTATAAATTTATAAACATAAATTAATTGCTGACATTTCTGTGAAGAAAACCAAACCCACACAAACCCTTTATATTTCACTGGAATTAAATTTTAGAGTGAAAGAGTATGCCTGAACCAAAGTTAAGTTCTGTGAAGGTGAACAGCATGACTCTTCTTGATCCCAACAGAAGCTTCTTGGTCAAGGTCTGCCTGACTTAGTTTACCCCAAAGAGGGCCATTTAGTCAGTAGTTGATTGGGGTAACTAAGTTCCAAAAACAAGTACAGTAACTGTGGTGGGCTGATGACTATAGCTAAACTGCTGTTCTCTAAACAGTCACATAGCTAAATATCACTTAAGCAGCTTGGCTTAAATTACCTTGGAACAAGTTACTGTGAAAGGGAAATGAAAGCATATAAATGAGTCTGAGACACTTGTATTCATTTGAGGAGAAGTGAGGGAAACAATTAAGATAAACCAGAAAATGGCAGGCCTGTCGAGCCATATGGCCCTTTCCTGTTCCTAACACTTCTTTTGTTTAACTTTTCCAAAGCAATTTTGTCACTATTACTACTGTGGTTGTTTCAGTTTTAAACATGTTTTCCTAGCATTCAATCTTTTCCCCAGCTGCCTGTGCCTACCAAAAAAAAAAAAAAAAAAAAAAGAGAGAAAGAAAAAAAAAAAAAGGAAATGAAAAAGGTCTCAACCCAATTAAAAATAAATGCTAGAAGAATCTTTAAGGTGCTCTTTGGCTCAAGTTGGCTTTAAAACTTTGCACTGTATGCTAGTTTCTTTTGTTTTTTTTTGCTTTCTGCCTGTTTTGCCCAGCTGTTGGGGTCTCCTATGCTCTGCTACAGCAAAACAGATGCAGACTACAGATCACATGGACTGCTTCAGTTGAATGAAAGCAGCTTTGCTCATTAATCCTGTCTATAGGCTCTTTGGGCTTTTTTTTTTTTTTTAACAAGTTGTCTTATTTTTTTATTATTCTAGCTTTTAATCATGGTTTTCAAAAAATTAAGAAACAGGTCTAAAAAGAATGTGAGAGATGGAGATCAGGCAGGCTGCTGCGAGCTTTGAAGCATAAAAAATAAAGGAAAAAAAAGAAGCTTTTATTGCCAGGAAATGGCAAATACCTAGCTCAGTTTAACAATTCTGTCTGGCTGTAAGATAGGGAAGTAATGCCTTTGGCAGCACATAAACTCTTGTTGTCTTGCCCTTTGTCTTCCGGTGTAAAACACTGTTGAAAAAATCACCTGTCCACGGCAAAGTTAAACTCCTGGCTTTAACACAGTTGCATGGGAACTTTGGTTTATTAATGAATACAACATACCCTCTTTGATTTGAATGCTTTCAGAGCACTGAAAGGATTCAAAAGGCATCGCTTCCTGCACCAGCGGCGTGCCTTTATGCATCTCAGTGGTTCACCCCTACCCAGCTGCTATATCTCATTAACAAGCGTTTGGCCATCGCCGCCAACTTCGCAGTGTTGACACTTGAAAGGCCCAGGCAGGCGCTGGCAGGCTATCAGCTATGGCAACAGGAAACTGCCCCAAGACAACACTGAGAAAACAGCAGCTGCAAAAGCCAAAAGCAAAGGAGGACAGGGAGAGCTAGGTGTTTCCAGGCTGCGCTGTTTTCCATATGGGCTGTTTGTGCAGCAGAGCAATGCCAAGGGAGGGGAGGAGAAGAAAAAGAAAAGAAAGGTCTAATAAGGAGGTTGATATAAGCTCAGTAGGCACTGGGGCATTAAATACTTTTTTGTTACATTTTAATGGCTTCCTGAAGTCTATTTTCATGCAAATATAAGCCTGTCTGTCTAAGGTTTTCACAAAAGCCAGGCCTGGGGCCGGTTCCCTAAACCATCTCTGGCCTGGCCTGGCTGGAACCTGCTACCCTTCCCTAAGGGACATGCTGTCCTTGTCCCTTGCTTGCAGCACATTCCCTCTGCAGACATGCTGGACCCTTAACTCCTACCCCTTGTATGGTTATACCCTGAACAACTGTGGCTGCAGCCTTCAGCCCAAACAGGCCGTGTTTCCCGAGAGCCACTGGAATGCCGAGGACCAAGCCTGTTAGCCAAAGTGGGGCACCTGCTCTGCTGCTGCCCTGCCCCAGGCAGAATGTGCTTTTCGCCAGCTTTGTGTCACACAAAGAGAGGTACAGAGCTTGCAGGGGAGGCTTGGGGGGGAGTCTACAGGAGGCAGCACGGTGAATGCCTTTATCACTGTGCATTGGGACAGAGGAAGCTTGGTGTCAGCTGATAGGGAAGGGATGAATAAGTAAAGGAACATTGAAATGTGTGTGGAGCATTGAAATTAGGATCCTTACTTGAACATATTGTGCTTCCTTTTTGCATATGTAAAGGAAAAGCAAACCCTGGATGCAGTTTATCCTACCTCTTACTCTGTGCTTCCACTGGCATACCAGGTTAACTACAGCTCATTCTGCAAACATTTGCAGCAAATCTTAAAGTAGCAATGGTCAAATTCATACAACAGTATTGAAAGGAGCGCAGCAGAAAGCAAACCATCATGAGCTCAAGACTCACCACTACCTTAACATTTTCAATGGCCTGGAAAAAACCTCTCAAATAGTTTTAAGTTTTTAATAAGGATCAGTCTTTATTTTTCCAGCGGTTCAAATGTAGCGCTAACCATTGCCATGTTTCTTCCTTCGACTGCTTCAGGGGTTTTGCAGCTGTGAGAGGCTTAAGGGCGGATGTTTAGATAATTCAAGCTTGTATTTTACATTTACAGGTAGAAGTTGTATACACTATCACTATTACAGAAAATGGAAACTATTTTCTCAAGCCTCATGCACGTCAAGCTCTGTGGTTTATACTAAAAGTGGATTTTATAGCCTGTTGTGTACACTTCATGTTTCCTGTGCCAAGGAACCACAAGACAGAAAACCTGAAGGCTGTGAAGTTTCCCTGCCTTAGTCCTTGGTGTAGCATCGTCACCAATGGATTCCAGCATAGCAGCGCACACTTCCAGTTCTGTAATCGGTGGTTTAGCTGCAGGGTGACTCATGTGGTGATTCAGTAGGTGGCAAGCTTCCCTCTGTCAATACTGAACTCGTGTCTCACTATCCAGGTACACAGTACTGCTTAAATGACCAACCTTCTGCTGGGATACAAGAGAAATGCAGTGACCGATGACTGTGCTTCAAGATCCCACGACACAAGTGGAAATGTTGCCTCTTGGGCACATGCCAGCTTTCAATTTGTTGGAATATATTCTGCTTAAATTTTCCTTTCCCATCCTTATGCTGGTTTGTAATCCTGTTCTTTCCGATGGCTTCTTTCCATATGACAGAAGGCTGCATTCTTTATTATGGTAGATGATTTTTCTGTCCAAGGGACAGGGGATGGTGCTGTTATCCTGAGTAAAGCAGAAATAAATCATAGCAGGAGTAATGTTAATCCTCATTTTTAAAAGAGTTCACACACCCTTTCTTCAAAAGTACAAGAATGTGTAGGTATTTGAGATTAATCCTGAATTCTCACATGGTATCTGTTTGTAAAAGAACATGAATGTGAGAGAGCAAGGGCAAAGGCCAGCTTACCATGTTGCTTATTGCCACTGTACAGGCCACTGGAAATAGCACTTAATTCTAAGAAAGGCATTTTTCTAACAAGAGTTGTATGCTCCAAGAAGTACATAAGTTCATACTGTTTCCATTTTATCTAACTAAACTCTATTTTTATTATTGTTATTATTATTGTTATTGTGGTATTATTATTAATTATTATTATTTATTAATATTAATTTATGGTAAAATATTTCTTGTTGAAACTGATATTCCTAAAAGCCTCCCATAAATCAGATGTTTGCCAGTTGAGAAGTGGCTCCTGGCAATTGAAATGAGCAATGCTTGTTCTGTGGCTGGCACATTGCTGGAACAGAGCAGTCAGCTAGCATGCTTTCATGCCAGGAGGACGTGCATGTGCTTGCCTCAGTCTGTAACTCTCTCTCTTTCGCTCATTTATGCAGCTTCACAGGGTTTTCCTTCCCTGCTCCTGATCAGATATTTTCATGTTTTGATATGACTTATCTCTTGTTGCATAGATACAGCTTCTGCTCTCTCCTTGAGAAAGAATTGCAGTATTTCCCTGTGACTTGCAAAACCACATCTAGAATATATAGGGGTGTTTAATGATTTACTTATCATATCTGTCATCCAAATAGGGAATAACTAGTCTGCTGAAAGAAAAAATAGAGAATTTGGAGATACAGTGTTATTTCCCCTGGGTGCTACGTTAAGGCAATAAAACATTTATTGATATTGGAGTTGGTTCTTCAATGTCACGAAAAATAAAACCAGCTTCCAGCCAAAGCAGGCTTATAGAAATAAAAAAGTATTTTCTGAGTCTATATTAAAAAGTACCTATTGCTGATTTTGAGAAGCAGCAGAACATATGGCAGAAAATATCCTTACTCTAGAAGTGCAGAAAAAACGTGTATCAGTCCTGGTAGACAAAACTATTTATTCTGGCTTGCTCATCAAACAGCATCATTTTAAATACACATGAAGACAGACACATGGGAAACAATTACCAGGTGAGAAGATCACCAAGTAGCTACCTAGTGTATACGTGTGATAAACTATGGCTATGTCGGAAAAAAAAAAAAAAAAAACCAACAAAAAACCCACTGCAAAATGCAGAGCAAAGCTGTGCACTTTTCAGGAAGTCAATTTTTTTCTTTAATTTTATGAATTAAAAGTCCCTTCCTTTATGAAATCCTACATACCTCAGACAACATGAAACATTATGTGTGCTGTTCAGACTAAATTGATTAATTGTGATGTCCTGTAAGTATTCATACTAGCATATCTCTTTTACTACCTCACTGAATCTGAAAAAAAGTTCGTCTGACCTGGCATGTTTAAAATGAAGATGTAAATTAGTTTTTCCATATTATAATTTTGATCCTTATACAGAATTATTCTTATATATAGAAAGGCTAGGAGAGGTTTAGAATTTCTAATTTTAAATTCTATCTCTTCAATTTTACCAGACTTTCAGACACATGGATTATACAAAACAAAACTCTGTATCCATCAAATAGAACATATTATTTTATTTCTGAAATGGGATTTTAAATATGAACTTTTGCTCCAAGGCAATATTTTTTCCTCTTTCATAAGCCTAAGGTAAGATGAAACAAAATGCTAACATTTCCTTAATTCCAAGAATTCTACTGGACATTTTTTAAGGAAATCCTCATCTCTCAAATGTCTTTTAAAGGAATTTACTTTTGAGGTAGCATCTTCGCCATATTGTTTAGGAGTTATTTGAGTTTGTTTTTTCGCATGAGCATCTAAGATTATTTTTGGTAGACAAAGCAGCTAAGCTCCAATCCACAAAGCCCACAAGCATTTACACATTTTCCAGTTCACAAAATGTGCCATGAAAAAAGCTCATTATAGGCATATTTATTTGAAAGAATTCTTGTTGTTCTGCTTCAAGAAATGATGGCTGATTCGAAATTGAAGGAAGTGCCATAAAATGGGTTTCTTCAGCTTGATCAGGTTCAGTGAAGATCGTAAAGGACTGTAAAAGCCTGGATTCATTCAGTCTTGCGCCTTTCCAAACCTCCTGTGAATGTTTTGTATCATTGCTGTCAGATGTGATTTTCTCTGCTGCTGCAGATGTGCACAACAGATTTACAGTTACAAGTAATAGATAGTAAATTCCTGACATAGAGGCATTTAGTGCCACTGCCAGATGTCTCATTTTAATAATACATTTGTATATCCTAGTTCCAGAGGGACAATTAAGCTGTGAACAATAAAGATAAAATCATTGGAGGACAGGTATTACCACTTTATTGTTGTAGTCAATCTATGGTGCTCAATAAAATGGATGAATTTAGTTTCAGGTTTGTGTGGTTACAACAGGATTGCTATCTCTTAGATCTCATTCAAAAAATAGTGGATTAAGACATGTCTTCATTATAGATGTCTGCATGGGAAGAAGATGATCTGTTGCTCCAACTTTCCTCTGACAGTTTGGATGCAGAATTATCTCCATCAAACTCCAGAATGCATTAGGCCAATGGAGTCTCATTTCTATCCTCAGCAAATTAGGGATGTTGAGAGATCTGTTGGCTGGGTACTGACAATTTGTTATCTGTGCAATTGAATTGCCTGGGAAACAGTGTCCAACCTTGTGAAGGGCTTATCTATTTGCTGCAGGTACAGGAAAACTGTGCAGGGAAGTTTCAATAATTACCTGCTTTCTGGCTTTCCCTTGGGCAGAGTTTTGAACTAGTTTTGTTTAGCTGGTACAAATAACAAGGGTTATGTCCACAGCTAAAGGGTGTCTGGGAGTTAGTGTAAAAGCCTCAGCCACAAAGAGAAAGAGAGGGAGAGTGCAGGTCTAAGCCATATCTTTACTTAAAATTAGTAGGATCATGAAGACATTGCTAAAAGAAACAATAAAAAGCCCGAAGAATCAACTGCAACATTAGGTGAGTAGGTTACCTGACCTTTCCAGAAATTCAATATTGTTTGAATTGAATGAGAAATTCTGATATTGGCACTCGTTGCTCTGTTTCCCTCTCTGCCACTGTTGAAGATACACTACATTTAGGTGTTAGTGTTAAGAGGTAGGTGGATTATATCAGAACAGAGAAGAAATAAAGGGATTACTGGAGGAAGTCTTCACTAAAAACCTGGTTTACAGTGAATCTTACCTCACCTAAAGATGCCAAAACTCTTTCCAGTCCATGCCTACACTTTGAAACTGAATGGCTGTGACTGTCGGCCTTCCTTTCTCAGAATGCCTAAATGAGAGGCTGCATGGGCCCAAACTGTCCTTGTCCTGGCTTGCAGGGGTCTGGAAAATGGCAACAAAACATGGCTGTTGGCAGTGAGCCCTTAGGACTGTTGTTTCCAATGATGGCTGTTGTATGAAATTGCCAGTCACAGAATATGGCACAGTGCCTGTTCCTGTTTCCCATTTTTGGAGCCTTTCCATGGCTGGGTCAGTCCTTTAGGGTGGTGTCCTGTCTCTCTGGGTCGCCTGGGTGATGTCCCCTCTGAAGGCTAAGCAAGGTGGGCAGTGTTCCCCATATGCATGCACCCCATTACCTCTGGAAGGAGCATTAGGGTCAGAAGTGGCTGTGTTCTACTCTCACATTTTGGGGAAAAAAAAAACCATTTGCAGAGGTGTGGAATGAACCTTTAAATATTCCAGTACATCCATCAAACTAGAGTCCAGGGAAAACAGGATGTAGACACATCCCTTGTGATGTAGAAGAGACAGGAAAGGGGTATAAAAAATACACTTTTGAAAGGCTTTTTTTTGAGGATGATGGTTGGAGAATCCTGTCTTTTCACAGTCATAGGAACTTAGTTTAGTGTACATTATATCTTCCCACCATAGGGTCACCCTAAACTCTGGTTTGAAGGAAACATGCTTGACTACAATCAATCTGGATCCCATACTTCAGTATATTCAATTTACAAGTGTCCTTCTTCAAACTAGCCCTCCTTTCCTAGTAAAAATGAGACAGCTTTAGACAGGCAGTTTTAAGAATCATCCCGTGGGTACTGTTAAAGAGACCTATTCATAGATACTCATGTGTTAACCACATGTGTGTCACTGACAGCAAGTGCTCAGAACCCAATGGCGATAGGGTAATGAAAATAGCCAAAATCATGGCAAATTATGAAAAAAACCTGCGTGAATTTCTTTTTCAAAAAAAATCAATTAACAAGCCACTGGGCTATCATCAGGGAATATCGGAATAAGAAGAAAAGCTATTAACAGTTTTGCCAAGCTATCATTAGCAATTCTTAGCTTTCTTCAGATACATCCTACTCCCCTTCCCTTCCCAGTGCCTTACATTTTTTCTTTGTAAATAGTATAAACTGAGTGCCAAATTGCTTCCTTGGTTTCAGCAGTCCAGAAATTCTCCCTGGCATAAATCAACCTGCTTTGGAGACATCTCCCTTCAGCTTGGTCTGGCAGATTAACAACGAAAAGGGAAGAGACAATGGTGCAGTCAGGCAGCTCTCCAAAAAAGCACATTAGTTGAGAGCTAAGAGCTTATTAGTAAAATCTTCCCATCACTTAAAGATGAATTTTCTTTAGTGATGAAAAACAGGTCTCCTTAGACCTTGAGTCAGTGTCTGGTCTTCTAGGTCAGTTCCAGGGTAGGTTTATGTTGCAATTAGAATGGGGTCTGCAGTTTGGGCAGGCATGTGTACAAGGTAGCTTTTCATGCCCGAGTCTGGAGAAGATTCAGGGCTGTAGCTGCAGCAAACCCAGAGAAGCCCACTCAAACTGAATTGTGCACTGCTATTGGGGTGCAGTCAAGCTAATGAGGCCTTGGTTGAGGTGGCAGCAGAGCACACACTTCACCACAGTCCTCTATGGTGATTTCAGCACCACTTCTGCATAGAAAGGCAAGTGATATCACCTGCCTTGGTACTGAACTGTACACTGAAGCTTTACCTTGCTTTTCCTCTGTAAAACAAAAAGATCATCCATGTGGAATTTGCAGCATGTGAGCTGTGGTTATCTCTAGTCTTCAGAATGACATTTGTGCAATTTATTACTGGTAGCCACTTAATCCAATTTACTTTAAATTCTGACAAATGATTCCGTGAGTAGCTTTCCTTCTTTGTCTGCTGTTGCATAAACCCAACTTTTAAAGATATCGGAATGCAAGGATATATGAACACAAAATAAGTCACAACTAGGTGAATATTCGGAGCCAATTATATATGTTTCAAAGAATTTAACGATTTATAAATAACAGCTTTCTGTATTTAATCTCATTTTATCATCAGATTGTAAATCCTTTATAAAATGGAAAATAGGATTTTGCTACAGAAACCCTTTTCTGTGAAAGAGCTCACATACAAAAAATGGTTTTTGAAACATCTATGACTTTGCGGTCTCGCTTAATTTTTTACTGTTGTTGTTTCAATAATATGAAATATTAATTTTAAATAATATTTTTACACACTGTCAACATCTATACAAATCTTTTATTGTTGGAAAATGTTTTCATGTTCTTTGGAGCATCTACTAAATAGACCAAGAAGAAATGGATTACAATAAGTAAAGACGCAATTTGAGTTTAGAAGGACTAAATATGTAGTGTTATCTATCTTTATATCTATATCTATATCATCTATACCTATATCTATATATCTATCTATATCTATATCTATACTTATATCTAGATCTATTCGATATCTATCTATAGCTAATCTAGCTACATATATTCATGTATATTTAAAAAAAAAAAAATAGAGCTATACAAGACAATTAACGCCACTCCTTTTCCCAGAGGCACCTATAGTAATGTCTGCCAGATAAAATTTTCATGTAAGGTGTCTTACAACATTAATGTTTATAAGTCTTGTGGTACACATATTTTTTCTTTTTTCCCAAAAGCTTTAATTGTCAGAGTAAGGAAACGAAGAAAGAACCTTGGCTTTCTTTAAAATCTTAACATTGTCTCCTATCTGACAGCTTGTACAAATGTATTGACTAAATCTGTTTGACTTTTTTAGTCACGTGGACCCTAAGAGATATATTTGCAGAAGCTGAAATGCCATCTTCTCAATATTTGGGTAACTGAATGTCTCCCCTCATTACCAAGGCATTCTCTGATTGTACATCTACCACAATAAACAATAGAGAGGCCACAGTCATCTCCTCAAGCCCTGAATCCCTGATTTTCCTTATTGCTTAATTACTGTTTCATTCCCTGACTCTGTTTTAGACTGCCCCAGTTAGCTGCCACTGTGACAAAGCTCCGGAGTGGCTAATAGGGTTCATTTCAGATAACATGACTCTATCAATCTGACCTCAGTTTATCCTAAAGAGTCCTCTGACAGCATCTCAAGCTTCAAACACCCATATAGACCTTCATGACACTCACTAAGGAGGGCAATAAATAACTTCAGTTCTCCCTGGCATCTGTGACACACTCCCTTTGCTATTTTGGGCACTTTTAACTGGAACAAAACATTAAATAAGTAACAAGAACATCTCAGGGACTCACGGCACTGAGGACCACTCTGGACAAACAGCTCTATAGGGTGGGCATGGTTATCTTGTTTTAGATGGCACTTGCCCTTGGATCCCAAAGCCAGGCAATCTCAGGATCAGTGCCAATCTCAAAACAGTATAATGGATTTTGGCAAATGAGGCTTCTGTGTTTGTATGCAAATCTAATTACTACATAATTATTCATTATGCAAATTTTCATCATCAGTGAAGCCTGTTTTCCATATACCAGGTCATTAATGGATTGTCTGATAATCAAATTTAAGTTGATTTTAACTGTTTGTTCTAAATTCCTGGGGATTAGAAGACTGAGATGTTTTAATATTATTGGGCAGCACCGAAAATCCACCCACTAAATAATGCTTTGTTATGTTTCTTTAGTTATTCCTGACAGTTCAAGCTTGTTCCTATTAATTTTGTACTGAGATGACTGTCCAAACTTTTCAGTGTATTCTAATAATTTTGTGTACAGGTCTTTACAAATCACTTTAAACCAGAGTAAAACAGAGCAAGCTGAATCCCACCTAAGTTTTAATGCTTATGTAAAATTTCTCTGGGCACTGAGAGAGAACCCTGCTTAGTTTATCCTGTGCAGCAAGCATTTATGTGTGAGCTTAACTTCAGGACATGAAGGATTGTACTGGAACTGGTGCACCTATGCTTAAAACTCCGACTATGTAGCTGGACTGTCTGAACCAAACCTCAGCTTCCTCAGGGCAGGGCCCTTAGTCATTCTTGCTGGGACATTTAATAAGGAAACATTTACTATTGCCCATTTTCCCTCCAAGTCTGGTTTGCAGCATGCAGAAATTGCAGCTCAGAAGTGTTTTGATAGGAGCCACCACGTTCTCTGGGCCCTGCCCAGGTTAGGCACACTTCCACAGCAGCAGCAGAGACACCCAAGCTCCACTATTTTACAGGGCCATCTGGGCTATCTTTTGGGCATGAGCGGTTCAACTGCCCAACTTCCAAAAAAGCTCCTCCACAACCTGTGCCCTCTCTGCCACTCTTAGGGGCTGTGGGATGCTCTGGAAGTGGTGAAGCGTGGTCATTCATAGGAGGGATGGGGGGAAACTGCACCATCTGCACTGCTACCAGCCCTCATTCTGAGCCATTCTGAGACTGTGCAATTTCAAATCCATGGGCTGTTGCTACAGCAGCCTGTCAGACCTTTAAGCCAAAGATTTCCTTAAGGAAAGGATGAGGTTTTAGCCAATGCCAAATATACCCAAGACTTTCTGTCCCCCTTGCAGAGTATCAACTGTCTTAGACACTCAGCACACAGTTTGCCCTGCTCCTGCTTGTCCACAGAGACAGAAATGGTTTTAGTGATACCCTGCTCACCAGTCCCCTTTGCCAGGGAGGGAGGAAACTCCTCCAAAAGTGGTGCAAGCTTCTTCAACACTGCACCTCTCAGGCAAGTCGCCTGCTCAAAAAGGTGTGCTTGGAATGTGTGACTTCACTGGCTGGCTGGTGACCTGGAGTCTGGTGATGAAGCAGGGGCTGCATGAAGAGCTCAGGGTCTGGCAACCAAGAGGAGGCTGAGAGGAAGTGCCTTGGAGGAACTGTGAAACTGGGAAGTGCCATATTCTTGTGAAAGTGAGGCAACATGTCATACCAGAGTCAGTGATTTGGAGGGGAATACTATGTCTAGCAATGTGAGTCTGCATGATTCTAGTGATCTATAGAAATGTGTCAGTAGGTCACCAGGCCACCTGGAAAAGCCCACTGGAGTGTACTGGGAGAGGTGAGTGCACCTGAGGTATCATTTACTTTCAGAGTGCCTTGAAAAATCATGCTGTAAAGTGCATAATAGAGAACTCCCCATTCACAGCAGGACCTGATATACTGAGACAATTTGTGCCAGCAATGCTGAGAACAAGGAAGGGCTCCATATTCAGTCTCAGAAGTAGAGGCAACTTTTAGAGGCAAAGCAGAATGAAACAGTGATTGACATGAGTGGCTGCAGGCAGTTAGCACTGACTGTAGTGTCCCTGCTGGATAGTTCTCTCTTGCCTTCTCACCCCCAGAGCAAGAAAATAAGATGGTGTTTTTTGTTGACAGCTGCAAGAAAAACAAAAGGCTGGGGGAAAGCTCACTCCCAGCCCTCCTTACCTTCTTTACAAAGGGAGGTCTGGAGCAGGGAGAGCTCAGCAGGGGTGAGGTTGGTGCTTGGGGAGTGATGGTGGGGCTGGGGGGAGACAAGGAGAAGCAAGAGCCCACTGTCTCCCTGCCTGGTGCAAACACACACAGACTTAACCCACAGCTGAACTTTTGCCCTTGAGTGATCAGTGCCATTAGGACCCAGGTCAAAAGGTTGCAGGGTGACAGAAAATGGAACTTTATTGAATGAAAGAGAAAATGAAAAAATTCCTTTGTTTGCTTAACTCCGTGTGGTTTGTATAGCCACTGTGATCCCATAATGGAGTCCAGAGTGAAAAAGTAACTTGATTTATCACATGCAAAGAAAAAAAAATAAAAGGAGGAGGGATTTTACTAAGGGAATAACTGTTAAAAAAACAGTAAAAGACTAAAACCCGCAAGTCCCTAAAACATTAGAATAAATGTGACTTTAATCAATAAAAGCCCTTTTTTAGATATGAGGAAAAGAAAGATTTTTCATTCATTAGGAACAAGCATATATTAAGAACATCAGTATATATATCAGTGTACATGAAGGATACCAGCCAGGGATGTTAAAAGAATATTCTTCCTGTATGAGTCAGGAAAAATGTGTATATGAGCAGCTGGCTTAAAAATATTTTGTTTTGACACGTTTGAGTGCCAAACTCATAGCTCTATATGCATAGTCCACCTGCATTTATATGCAAATGCAAAACCTAGATATTTAACATCCACTTGAGCAAAGGAAACATGTCTGGATAAGTAGAGAGAAAAACAGTAGGACTGGTAGGACTCTGTCTAGAATTGGAGATTCCAAATGAACTTAGTTAAATGTAACCTCAAATTTTAGCATGCTTGGCATGCTTAAAATGCATTGGGTTTTTCATTTCTTGATGCAATATAGTCTATCAATAAAGATAGAGCTGGTTAAAATCAGATGCTTTAAAATGCTGCATTTTAGTGAAGTGATATATTCTGAATCAGAGTCAAAGAATTTTAAGGTATAATATGCTAATTCTGAGCTGTCTCAACAATGAGATAGAAATCAGTGGAGGTAGAGCACAAGAAATTGAACAAAGTCCAATGCTATGCCAGGAAGTAATACTCAGGATATATAGATACTCCCAGAAACACTTATAGTAAAAAAAAAAAAAAAAAAAAAAAGTCCTGGAGTGAATTAGACATTTCATGTTCTGTGTTTCAGAGTGCAGAGGAGAAGATCTTGTCCCCTGTGTGCATAAGTATTTGCTGTGGATGAGATGAGGGGTACTGCACCCAGTCTGTGCATAAATACTGCTTGAGGGGCATGAGGTGAAATGCTGCTTGATATGAACAGTGTGTCAAAAACTGCCTTCCAGCTGGGACTCTCAACTCTCTGTTACTCTTCCCCCTTCTTTTGCATTGTCTCCTTCTCTCTCCCTCTCCTTTTCACCAGTCACTCCACAGCCTGCAGGGCTACAGCAACTACAGCTACATCTCCAGTGTGCTATACAGCCTCTTTTTGATCCCAGTGAGCAACCAAACCTCCTGGCCTAGAGAGTGACATCCTCTGTAGGGTGTATCTCCAGGGGTCCTCATTTCCAGAATATATTTATCTCTTGCTAATGCTTTTTTGCATTGTGTCACAAGCACAGGCTTTTTTTTTTTTCTCATCCATATAGCTAGAACTCATATCCAGAGTAGTTTTGGTGTTGCAGCCACATGTCTCACTTACTGCAGTATCCTCTGCTTTGGTTCCTGACAATTGCAACCATGCTTTCATCATATCTATTTGGACTGCTGCTGTCAAGATTGTTATCCCCATCTGTTGCCCTGAGTCTGTCATAATTCTGTTTGTCTCTTTGCACTTTCTTCTCCTTCTTTACTACAACAGTTGCACCACCTTTCCCTATTCCCACTTAAATGACAATGTAATCACTACTAAAAGGTTGACAGCTACCTCCATTAGGATTGTTTTATCAATTTCCATCATCTCCTTTCCAATTTTCAACTCTGCATCTTCAATTTTTCATCTTTTCACCTCCAGGAGTGGGAGGAAATCCCCGCAAACCTACTTTTTTTCCTGACCCCAAAAAGTGCTGTTGCAGTTTCCTTCAGCTCTCCCATCAGGCTATCTAATTCCATCTAGTGTAAGCACACAGACTCCTGAAATCTTCCTTTGTTTTGCTCTCATTGGACACTGACTAAAGCAATGTGGTCCTCATTCCTGACTAAGTGTTCCAGTTTGCTTCTGTAATACAAATAATTATTTGTAATAACATTCTTGGTGAAATAAAAATAAATAAAGAGTAACTCCATTGACTCTAAGCATAGAGAACCCATGTGTACATGGGTATAATGGATAACAAAAAATATTTTTCTCTATTTTAGTTTTTCTGTTCAACTACAGAGACTAATAATCACCATAGACCTCCCCTTAAACCTCCCAAGATTGTAAAAAATGTGGCTTTAAGAAAAATAGAAAACCCAAAACATAGATTGAAGTTGAAGTTTCACTGCAGTATCTTTAAAGAACTTTGAGGCTGTGAACCAAATGCCTATGAAATTCCTTAAAATGCTACTTAAACATAAACTTGTTTGTACATGAAATCTTGAAGGCACTGTAAGTTTCTACTTTCATTCCCTCTTTTTTCTTCTCACAAGAATAGTTAGACATGTCATAGTTTACTGGCTTGTAGCTTGTCTCTTTGAAAACATTTACAGTTGCTATTTAGATTATAGAAAGAATATGAAAGAAGAATTTAATATTTTGTGAAGAAAACTTGGTTGTGGTCTAAAACCCTTTATGCCAAGTTTCAGTGAATTTTTGCAGCCAAGTTATGCACTTCCTCTGACAAGTTTTAATGCTACCAGACAATTTGGCTACATGGTATTGTTATCAAAATGCTAAAAGAAAAACTCAACAACTCATTATACTGGGGAACTAATGTCAGTAGACAGTTATTATGACTTTTAGTGTTGTTTCTGTTCAGCAGGTATTAACATGCTTGAAGAAAGGGAAAAAAGGATGGTAATAAAGGCCAGAATTATTTTTGTGGGTGGGTGAATGATTATTCTTCCACACACTGCCAGAGACAGAAAGTAATTTGTGGAAGGCATTGTTTAAAGCAGAGATATTTTGGGATAAAAAGTATTGTGCATTGTATATGTTATGTCAATCTTTTGGGAGGTCATGTCAGAATGGTCAGAGAAGTTTTGGGGAAAAAAAACCCAGCAAAAATTCCCCCTGCATTTCATTATCTTCAACAACTCACCAGGAATCTGATACCTGGAAAGTATGGGTATAACAATTAAACTTGTCTTTCTCAGCCATTATATCTGTTAGACAATATGCATGGATCCTTAAAAACAAAGCTGATTTCTTCTGTACCGTAATAGAGGGTTTCTGCAGCTATTACAGATGAGAATGTAAAAAACGTTTAAGATTTAAGGTGGGATTCTGAATGGAGCTGACAACTTCTGATTGGTATGGACAAAGCCTCTGCAGATGTATTTTTTAAAGGAGAGATTTGGAGTACAGTGGCAGTCTAGATGATTAATTTGGGCCAAACAGATGACATGTAGACAAGTGACATTAAAAGCCATGAATCCCACTCACAGGAACTACCTACGCTTGTTTTGGCACTCCTCATTGTGCATGGAACGAATCATCCTCTGACCACTGCCAGTAGCATCACAACAGCAGTCACTCTGCTGCAGGCAGCATGCATTTATACAAAAGCAGCAAGATGATCCCATTTAATATTTAAAAAGCTTACCATAAAAAAATATGGCTTGCTTGAAAAAAACAAATCCACGCCTTACAAAACAGAGCAAAAATGGGTTAATCACTTTTTGGATATTTGCAAGTGCCATGTGCAATCAGGCCACAGCATCTCTGTGAAAACTGCCAGCTTGTTCTGGTGCTGAGAGAGAGGGGCTACTGCTGGGAAATAACTAAGATGTCCCCTCATTTAGCACAGACCACAGAACAGCTGCTGGGTATGAATGCCTTTCAGTCACCATTGATCAGGAATCGATTCAAATTAGTGACCTAGAAATAAAAGGCTGCATATTACAGAACAAATTTCCTATGCCATTCTGTCATCAGTAATGAGAAAGGCAACTGTCTGCCACGTTTAACATTCAGCTGTCAAATACAGAAGAAATAGATGACCTCAAAGCGTGACAATATGAAAGAGAACTCTAAAACTTCAGGCATTTTCCCTTTTAAGTACTTTTTGTGTTTGTTTGGCAGCTTCCTCACTGAAGTTGGCAGTTAGGTGTTTACAATATTAGGCAAACGTAAGAAACTAATATTTTGCTTTCCACACTTTCTCATAAAACCTGGCTTTAGAAATGGTTTTTCAATCCTAAACTTCTTGTATTACATTAAAACCCACAGGGAAGGTGTGCTTTTAAATGCTAGGGTAAAGCACTCACAATTTGGATTCCAGTCCTTGGCTTTGCAAGGACTACCTCCATGGCCTTGGCAAGCTGCTCGTATTTTCTCCATCTCAGATTCCCATTTAGAAATGGAGAAAACTAATGTTTCCCTGTCCTGGGAATATTTTGAAACTAAAGTCACAGGTAACTGAAAGACAGTCGGCAATGCATATACAGATGACCAATCTGACAATCTTACTTGGCTCTTTGGAATAGCTAATGTTTCCTTTGAAGGGTGCATTGGAAATGCAAGGCTGAAATGGAAGATTTACGGATATCATTTTCATGCTTATGAAAATGGTCCTTAGAGAGAAAAATGGTCCTTAGAGATAAAAACAAACAATATTCCCCTCTCCCCAACCACTGAAGAAAATGGGTCAATCGAAAATTATCACAGTGACAGGTTTTTCCTTTCATTAGGATTACAAAACACTCAGCGTTAGTAAGAATTGTAGAGATTTTTCTGACAGAATTAATTATTCTGAATGATTAGTTTGTTATGCTCCTTGGAGGCACCAAGTTTGGAAGAGGAAGTGCTTTGTGTTTCAATTAAAAATATCCAAATAGCTCTGTGGAGTCATGATCTGAGAAACCAAAACAAGTCCTTAACCACAGATAAATGAAGGTTGGCTGATCCCAGTTTGTAGAAAGCCAGAGGAAGCCCTCTGCTCTGACCCTGTGCCCTCTGGCATCACAGCTGGTGCATGAGCACAAAGACAACTTCGATGTAGATGCTCCTGTGGGCACTTTACACAGGCTAGATTGTAAATTTGTCCATTTATGAGTGTCCTGTGGGAGTTTCCAACTTGAAAGACAAAGCAAGATCTGAAGCAAACAAAGCATATCCATAAAAGTTCCTCTGATTGCCACTATTAATAAAATGGAGGCCATAAACAAATTTACTGTTTACTGTTTCTTAAGTGGAAGCAGGAAGCAGGGGGTGCTTCCCTGGGACTGAAGGAGGTGGGTGTACTACACAGGGTAAGGGTTCAGGTAAGGCATGCATGTGTTGCGAAAAGTAAATGTGCCTGCTGGAAACGTTTTCCTTTACATTTCCTACTACAGGGCTGTGGACAGAAATTTCATATTACCTGAAATCCAAATTGCCTTGGCAGAAGTTTGAATAGCATACATAAAGCAGGTATGTTTGGATTTCTGGAGCTTTTTCACATTGTTTTGTTTGTTCTTTATATAAATTTAGGAATGGAAGAGTAGTTTCAAAATGTCCTGGCCTGTATCAGCATACATCAAGGTCTACCTCCAATCTGCATATTTTTCATTTTCATTGACCTTTTCTGGCGGTAAGGACAGTATGCTTATTATTGATGCCAAAGGCTATTGTGAAGCATTTGATATGGTACAAAACTCACAGCAGTTTTATACAAGTGACTCAATTTTGAAGGAATGATTGACAGAGAAAGCTACATTTCTTCCAAAATGCCAGGCCCAGTGGTTCTTTTCAGTCTTGTGTACAGAGACAGGTTCAGAAAATGGTCTCACTTCTAAGCTGTAGAAGTTCTTGCCTTTTCCAGGACTCTCCTCCTCTGGATTGCTGCTCATGGTGAGGAGTTCTGCAAAGCACTGTGGTAGTTGGCAAAGTGGGGAACAAATCTTGGGTGGAGGAGATAACACAGCAGCCTTCCAGTTGACCTGAAGGAACCAGTTTTGGTCTGATTGTGTGTCACTCGGACAGCTGTTCTGCTGTAGTCTGCCTTGCATTGCAGGTATCCATCCAGAAATCTTTGCTGCTTCCCAAAGCTGCTGCTGTGAAGCTAAATACATTGGTTTCTGGCTTGGCAATGAAGACTCAAAGCAAAAAACACTGCATATCCCCAGTGTGTCTACAAGTCAAGCAGGTCATAAGGAACATCTCTGTAGCCCAGCAGTGGGATCTCCCATAGGAGGCACAGCTCTTTAGCACACCTGGGGTCAGTCCCTGAAATCCTGACTCACTGAGGTGCACAGCAAGTGCTGAAGTTACACAGTATTGGAACATGAAGACAGTATTTGTGCTGTAGCTTTCTGCATTGCACTTAGGTACTTTTCCAAACAGTATTTAGGACTTAGAGGAATCTTTATACTGAGGAAAATCTGATAACCAGTGTGGCACTTAAGCTTCTCCCCAGGGTACCAAGCATCAAACATAGCCAAGAGATCCATGTGGAATTTTTAATTTATTTTTTTTTTGCTTAACCTTTATTAGTGCCAGGTAAGTTCTGGGCAGAAAGCAGACACCTAGTTTAGCTGGAATTCATGGTCTGGAAACCACTAAGAAAAGCCTTGTTGCCATGTTCTACATCCCAAGCCCAGTATCACATGGTCACAGTATCGTGCAGTGGCACTGACAGCAGCGCAGGAAATAGCTTGGAGAAACGCCCTCGTTCTGTTTCACTTGGAGCCCATTTGTTCTGAAACTTCCAGTGGCAAAATTATGGTGCAGTTTTAATAGGAGTATGTGTCTAAACTCATACTCATGTTTTTTCTGCAAATATGGGTTAGAAGATCTCATTTTTCTCCTCCCACACATGCACTCACTGCCAACTTCACAAACAATGACCTGTATTCATCCACACTGTAACTCTGTTGACATCACCAGGCTACAACAGAGATAAATTTGGTCCAGCAAGGCAAAGTGCTGTGAAATGGTTGTATTTTCCTCTTTTACCCAAGGAAAATGCATCTGGAAACATATCATACTTTCATGCTGACACACAGGAATGTCTTCACCATTATCAAGTGATTGATTTTCCTGTAGATTCATGAGAAGTTCTTTTTTTAACAGATGCTTAAATTGCAAATGATATGATGATATTTTATTGATATTTTTTGCATGATATTTTATTTTCTATTGCAATACAAACAACATATATATTTGTTATTATTATGATTATAAACAACTTTATATAATTAGCAGCTTGAATTATTTTTCTTTCTTTTTCTTATTTTCTTTTTCTTTTTCTTTTTCTTTTTCTTTTTCTTTTTCTTTTTCTTTTTCTTTTTCTTTTTCTTTTTCGTCTTTCCAAATTGTTAGGTGTTTCTGGCCTTTTTTTTACTTTTCAGAACATTTGATTTCACTTCCAAAGAATCCATGATCTAAAGATGAAGTATGCAAGAGCACCAAAGTGTTTCTGGAGACTAGGTGGCATTTTCAAAAGTGCCTTGAATCATTATATCAACAGGGTTTAGGAACCAGGTGGAACTCAAAAATGGTGTCGCTCAGTGCAGTAGTGTCATTGGTTAAATGAGAGGGGTGCACACAACCCTAAATTAGGAACCTAAGTTTTGTGGTCCATGAAGAGGAAGCAGTAATGCCAAAGACTAGGATTTGCAGAACATAGCACACTGGACAGAGGTACAGCTAGGCAACACAAATGTAAAAGCTGTGAGAAAGATATATCTGAGATTGTGACTGTAACCCAGGGGAAAAAAAAAGAAAAACCAAAAATTACTCCACCCTGGAGACAGGAGCCTCTGCAATGAGGATCTAGAGCCAGAAGTTGCCTTTGGATTCAAATGACTGGATTACTGCTTGGATTACTGCTGTTTTCTTTAAATGCAGTTGCTTAATAATAAAATGTCCTTATTTAAAGGAATATGTACATCCTTTTCTATACAGTACAGTTAAACTAGAGAAAGAGACACTTCATTAGGATGGATTTAATTTTTTAATTTCAGGTTTATAGCAGAATAATCAAAGGTGCTGTTCAAGAATAAAAAGCTCTGTGGCATAGACTACCTAACAGAAACAAGAAATCACGTGGCTAATAAAATCAGTTATCTGGATGATCCCAATGAAATCTTAATCACCAATGTCAGAGCTCCTGAAAATGTGAAATTCTGCTTTAGAATGTGTTGCATTTTCAAATTCAAATTTCGAATTCACCTGTAAAGTAATAATTACAAGTGGTATTTTAAAATAACTGTATCCCAGGGGTTTGAGTTTTCTTTGTCTTTGGCATAATCAAAGTCAGATTATCTTCCAGAAAAATTGTTATAACAATATTTAAACACTTAAAAGAGATTTAATTAGTTTATACAGTCATCAGAGATTCTTGTCTGTAAGTTATCATGCTAATTTTACTACAAGGAATTTCATAGAAAATTTAATTTAAAAATATAGCAGAAGAATACAAATTCCTTACCATATTTGAATTTAATGTATTTAATCTTTTTAATACTCTTTATACAAAGTTTAATATGAAATTACCTGCATCTCCCCCCCAAAAATATCAGGCAAAGGCATGAAGAGTGTGGGAACAGCAAGATTTTGTAGTGAATAAAGGATCATCCAATGAGTTTGGAAGACAACCAGATCTTTCAACTATTTTCTGTGATGCTGATTTCCATCTTCCTGCCTGATTAAAAAATACCACAAATAAATCCCATGCAGAGGACAGTTCTGCATGATGGGAATTCAGGCCCTGGTACCAATCCTTCAAAACAGCACCTAGAATACCAGAGAGAAGGGGAACCAACTGCCTCAAAATGAAGCTATAATCTCTTTTGGGAAGACTTGCTCCCTTCCCAGATAACTTTTTGCAACTGTTTGCTTTCTCACATGTGCTGCTGGCTGTGAGGTTCATTTTGTGGCAGGACTGCCCACATCAATGGCTAGCTAGTTTGGGGAGCAAATGAAGCATAGATAGAGCCCATGCCCTCTAGACAAACTGAGCTTCATGAAAATAAGCATGTCAAAAGCTTAAATTAAAAATGGAAATGGGAGTGATTGCCTGGTAGGATACACTTCCTCTGCCCATTTTCAAGTTTCATTTGTAGTGAGAAAAAAACATACCAGAAAAAGAACTCAAACTTTAGATTAGGGAGACTAGCAAATGCATTTTGTCCATATGTACTGGAGATGATGTAGAGAAGAAGTCACTGTTGATGTTCATGTTGAGAAGAAGCCACCCAGGCAAGTAGAAAATGAAATCACCTAGAAACAAAGAAAGTTTGAGGCTGTTTTGAGACACTTCATAGGTGTCTCTTCAGTGCAAAATAGAGTGGAAGGATCACCTCCCTTGAACTGCTGGCAATGTTCTAATGCAGCCCATTTGCATTTGCAGACTGTTTGCCTTCTTTATTTTTCTTTTTTTTTTTTTTTTTAACAGGGGCAGATTCCTGACAGGTGAAGATGATAGGTTTATCACCATATTGGATATCCCAAAAGGAGCCAGTAGATTCATAGTGGTAATTGTGTGACAGTGAATATTCTCTGTTTGGATGGTAGGATAGCTTTTGTTTGAATTGTGTGGTATAAGCAATCAATGGGCTGAGCTGTCTATCACAGATTTATTTCCTGTCTAGGAAGCCAGTCTCAAGTAAGTTGTTGGTACTGCTCTACGCAGAATCAAATTTGCACGTGATATTCAAGTCTATGCATGTGTAGAACATTCTTGGAAACACTAAATTGTATTCCTTGGAGACAAATGCAGCCTTAAGATGTACCTAACTCCAGCATGAAACCTGTTTAGTGACAAAGGAATCCTGGCTAACTCCCCAAAGTCTATGTCATTTTTCTCCACAAAACAGGTAACTCTCAGTCTTTCATACCTTGTAAGATCAACACTAAAAGCCCTGAGTTGGATGATTTGAAAGCTCAGTAAACCTTTCAGATGCATAAAAGGCCAATTAGCTCCCTGGTGCTTCATCTATGGATTGGCTCTTCAGGAGAGGGCATGGCAATGAGACTGCCAAAAGAAAACAGTGGGGAAGAAGACCTTGTCCTCATCATGGCTGGAAGCCTTCTCTGCCAGACAGGAATTTCAGCTTTGAAGAGAGGACCATGCTCTGAAAAAAGAGTAAATGATGTCTTTTAAACTGGACAAATACTATGGAAAACATAAACCTCTTATTTGGGTGATAATCAGCATCTTCAGTAATCTCTCCGTTGCACTTTTTGGCTGGAAGTAAATGAAGGTGCTTCCACTTCCATTGCTTTGCATGCCATCTCAAAGGGATGCCGAGTGATGCAATATAAAAATCTCACTGCTACAGAGACAATAAATACTTGAAAGATAAATCTGCCACCTATCAATACCTTCAAGAAATGTCAGACTTGGAAGGAAAGCTCCAAAGGAAAAAAAAAATTACCCACATGCTGACAGATCAGGCTTTCATTTCCCATCTGCTGATGAGAAATGAGATGGAGCTGATAACTGCTTGAGAGATGGCTGTATATTGATCCCCTTCCTGAGGAAAGGAAGATGTAATGCATGATAGTTCCTTACCTTAGTTTGCACTTTTTAGGTACTGGGAGTGTTAAGCAAGGCTTCCACATGAACTGAACTGTAGTTCCAGAACCCTGTGGCTTTATGACAAATACCTCTGTGTATACACTCAAGGATGGGTTTAGATCACCTCTTGCAGCCCTGCAAACCTATCCAAGCCCATGGTGCCAGCTTCTGTACCACAATTTCTTGTATTCACAGTGCAGCTCAACAGCTTCCTGCTTGAGGTACAGCTCAGTATGATGTTTTCTGAAACCCATGAAAAAGCTTTGGTGCTACCCTAGACTTTTCTGCGAGGTGTATTTCTTTGATAGTAAACCGGCGTCAATCTTCTCCATGACGTTCCTCTTGGTTTATATTCAAACCATTCCAAGAACCTCATCTGCATGACTTGGACATTGTCAAATGCCGTGTCAATAAGACAGGAAGTTTGCCAAGCATATAAATAAATTACATTTTTGCCAGTCTTGGTTCTGAAAAAATATTTTAATCTTCTGCTCCCTAGCTCAAAATCTACTCATAAAATTTCTTCATGAAAACTACATTATCATGATTCAGAAAGGAACTATTTTTTAAAAAGATATTTCTTATAATGCTCTTCAGCATTGGCATAGGCCAAACTTAGGATGAAATTGCTAATTAGACTCTATTTTACTAATATATATGGTCCCATTGATTTTAATGGAATTACACAACTTAGTGAAATAAGCTAATTCTCCCTGAGGTAAACCCTTAAATTTCTTCTCTTTCCTCTTTATTTGAAATAAATGATTGTTTTAATGTGTTGGTTTGTTTTTTTAATTGAAATTAGAAAAAAAATTGAAATTAGTAGAAAGCTAAATTTTTGCTTGTCAAAATGTTTGCCTTGTTTTGAATTCAGTTAAAGTTATATTCTTATCTGCTTTGTGTTATTTATTGCTTCCTATTTAATTTATAGGATCTGAAAACCTGGATAAAAATTATAATCCCACCGTGCTGTTTGCTAAATCCTGCTTTCAGTGGAGCAGAGAGTAGGTTTCATGGCCCCTCCCAACACCTATTATATGCAGAAATGTGAGGAGGTACATTCCACAAGTGCAGGGTTATTCCTATGCACATGGATGTGAGTGTGTATGTGCACACTTGGCCTTTCACATGTGTACTTTGCCCTCACTTTGAGAGTCTGATGTGCAGTGAGGGAATTTTAATCCCATTTATTGACCTTTCTGAGAAGTGAAGGGAAAGAGGGGAGTGGGAAGCATACACACCTGCAGTTTATTTCCTTTAAAGAGATGACTTGAAGATGACAGAGATGAGATAGAAGAAGAATACTGCCCCTTGCCAGGAGCTCTGCTCACAATGCATACAATGCATGGCCTGAGAAGCCGACTGGGAACTGTTGCCATTGGAATGAAGAACAGTATTGCCGGGGGTCATGGAGCAGGGAGTGCAATCGATTAGAGGTATAACTCTTAAGATAGCAGCAGGGAAAATGTTCAGTGACCAAATCAATCTGCTAAATGACCTTTCCTCCAGATGTGTATAAAGTCATTCTTTTAAATCTGAGTTTGCATTCAGGTGCTTTAGCTTCGCTGGTTTTGAAGGCACTGGGAGCAGAGTGATTGTCTGTGGGAAGATAATTTAGAACGAAGGATTCACAAGAACACTTATTTTGCTTATTTTGCATAAAAAATATCTGCCTGATATTTGAAAATGTAACTACAAGGGAATCCAGAAACAAGGTGCAAGAAGCAGAACTTGGCTAATGTTTATTGTTGATAGGTAACTGATTGTTATTTAAAGGGCATTCCAAGTCCACTGATGTCAGTGGGAGTTTTCAGGAGAAATGTAGCTGGGTCTTTGGTTAACATCATCCCCACTGTGTGGGGATCATTTATACAATGTCATTGGATACTATTTAAGGCAGTGGACTCCTAAGTAATTACTCTGTTTATGACAGCTCTCATTATGCCCACTATATTACATATTCTGAATTTCTCTGATGAGCTTCATGACAGTTTTAGTATGTAACAATCAAGACTAGACTATTCTATCCTTCTTGGACCAAGATGCCTCTTTGGCCTTACTTCCTTCTGTCTTTGCTCTGTAGGGAGAAGAAAGTACACATTGCAATATGCTTGAATTTAATCCATTTGCTTATTCTTGTCACACATTTCTGTACGCTGTCATTCAATCCTGAAAAAAAATCAAGCAAAAAATAACTCTATTTCGGCAATGAAATATTTTTCAACAGAAATCCTTTCTTCTTTAAATTCTGCTTATACCATTCTGAGACCCGATTTCTCCTAGTGTGGATAAATTCACAGCTCTTTTATGATCTAAAGCAGATCTGAACATAACATTCCAAAGATGAAAGCTGCATGAACAGCAGCGTGGAGTTCCTGGCAGAAATCTCTGTCCTCAATACCCTGTGTCAGGAGAAATGTTTTCAGCTACAAGACCAATTTATGCTCATCCTAAGTGAGGAGTGAAAGTGCCTGCTCCCATATGAACTGCAGCATTCACTGCAGAAAGATTCACTGGTCATGTTGGTATTGTATATTTACTCTATAAAAGTTTCAAGCAAAAAGACAAGTTACAGAGTTGAGTTTCAAATGTTCTTTGATGGATTAGTGCATATAAATATATTAATTCTGTCACAATTTTTGATAGAATTCACTCCGCTAAAAGTTATTAAATCAGACTCCGTGGAAATTAGTACAAAACATATAATACAATGTTACATCACGGTTTTTGACATATTGCATGATTTCAAGATCACTTTGCAAGACAGATTTCAATTTCTTTTAAGACCAACTGCTGAATATATTCTTTGTTATGACAAGAGCACTATTGCTTGTGTCAAAGAAAGATACAAATGTGATGGAAAATGTCAGAAAATGTTTCCGTTCTTGTCCTGGAAAATATAAAGATTACGCTACAGGATCTGCTGTGCCCAAATATAAAAATAGTGTTTATTGAAATGCCTTCAACTTCCACATTTGCTTCTTTTTTTAATGATAAGAATTCTTGCACTAGAATAACAGCTAAACTAATCTTTGAATAGTGTTTGTTGAAAATTTGATAGTTCTGATAATGATGGATTTTCCCTCAGCATGAGTACCCATATGCAGGAGGAATTTTGCTGCTCTCACATCCTGTTTTGTGGTATCCTACAGCTGACATCTCAGCAGCACAGTAAGTAGCTGGTATAAGAAATTGTCAGCATTTTGCTGTCTTTAGCGGCTATTCACAGGCGCTACTCTCATATAGCCTCTGAAATCAGCTATGATATACAGCATTAAATCTCCCTGTTGCTGTAGCCAGGAAAGAAAAATGTGCTCAAAGCTTTTTTTTTTTTTTTTTTTTTTTTTGAAAAAGGAAAAC
>JAYDZK010000001.1:67781737-67817081 GCA_034509185.1 Euphonia xanthogaster
AGGAAAGAAAAATGTGCTCAAAGCTTTTTTTTTTTTTTTTTTTTTTTTTTTTGAAAGAGTAACACACTTCAACAATCAAAGGGTGAGACCAGCTAAAAAGTCACACAGAACTGTATTTAAAATCATTGGTTTGGGAGTATAGGGTGTGTGTGAGCGGGTTATGTATGGGAGAAATCCCCTTAACTAAAAGCATTAGAAAAATGGAATGAATGTAAAATTCAACAGTTTAATTGGATACCGAGGAATTATCTTGGAACCTGCAAACTGCCTTCCAAGCCCTGCTAACTAACTTACCTTCATCAAATGCTTAAAGGCTTTCCTCACATTGTCAAAAGCATTTTAAGCAAGCACAGCACTCAGCTACATACCATGACAAATTTTGCCTGTAGGCTATTAAAATGGCTTTAAACTAGTGAGGCGTGCTCTTAAAAATATATATGTATACTTTGTACATATTTCATCCTGTGCTGGCTGCCTCCTACCATGCGGCTTTCTTTGTGGGTTTGGAGTTTTTGTTATTTTGTTTTGTTTTGTTAGGGTTTTGTTTTTTTTTCTTTTAGCCTTTATATCTTTGGAGTCTAGCAGGGTTATTAATTAATGAACTTGTGTATTTTCTGTCTTTAGTAGCTGAAGAGTGAGGAACTGTCAATCAGCGGGGACCCTCCTGAATTAGGTGAATGCTAACATTTGGCAAGTGTCATCACAGTTGCTTGCCCATGCCCTTGTAATGCTCTAAGCCAGTGACCCTTCCCTCTTTGTCACACATTTCAGGTAGCACTCAGAGCTCATTGTGTGCAACTGAGGTCAACTGCCAACCAACCAAGTGCTCTGTCCTGCTCACACAAAGCTTTCCCTGAAGGCAAGAGAAAAGAATAATAAAAGGGGGAAATGGCCTGCTGAGCAAAGACTCTGAGTCTTTTATAACAGGAGGTCGTTTTTGATTATAGGAAGGAACCTTCAGTGGCCATGGAAACCAAAATGCCACACAAAAGCCAGAGGGTACTTGGGAGGTAAACAAGATAGATGAAAGGTGATGGTGCTTTTAATCTCCACAATCAATGTGTTTAGGTGGGTGACTTTAATTTAATCCATGTCTGATTAACCCACTCCCTTTGTTTACACCATTATAGAAGTTTTTCTCCTATAAAATTTTTAAACAAATGTTAAAAGATTCCAGGAGAGGGCTGGTCGCCACAGTGTTTTCATCCTATTCACCCCACTGATGTAATCATGGATGTTCTCATTACCCACATAAATGCCTAATCCTTCTTATTCCTGCTAAGCTTATCCTCAGTGCTATATTTTTGAATGAGAGTGAAAGTTCTTATACAAATACAAATTCTTGTGACTTTCTCTTTTAGACACCTAGCAGGATGAAACAACTGGAAACAATGGCTCCCAGTAAGGAAACCTTTTCCATCAAGAAGCCTTGGAGCAGTTTTGTGAAAACTGGTTTTGATTTGGGTGAGTTATGAGTCCTTGAAAGCTGCCCATCATAGGAGCTTAGACGTTTTTAAATAGCAGCAGAGGTTTTAATGACAGCTGAATGTTCAGAAGGAAGTTGTGCCGTGCATGCGTGCGCGGCTAATTTACCTACTTACTGAAAAATATACTCAGGGGCAGTGCTCCCAATGAACCCTGCCACAGTCAGTATGGCTTGGCTTACACGGCTGAAAACTCACTCCGACGGCTGTGCGAAGTTTTCCACAATAATGAGCATTTTATGGATGAAATTTTCTAAAAGCCAGTCCCCCTTTAGGAGAACGGATCCCATTCAGACAGGAAAGGAAAGGGAATTTAAAAAAAGGCCCAGAGGAATTTGTGTTCCTACATCCCTTGGGGTTAAGGGGTACATTCAATAAAGACAGGTATTTAAGGAATTATCTGAGTCTCCGTGTCATTAGAGAATGAGCTTTAAAACCTCTCTGAATATTGCCCTGGTTTCTGAAATGAAAATAAAATGTTCACTCATTGAATTAGGCTTCCTAAACAATCTGGAGTAAGGGACAAATGCTTCAAAATAGCATTTGCAGGAGGAAACGTCTAAGCTTAGTGACTTCAAGTTATCATAGCCCTTTCTATATCTAAGATGTCTTTGCCATGGTATTCAACATCTGCCTATATCCAGCCAAACACTAGGTCGTTTCTTGAGGGCAGCTATCTCAAGTCTTTAGAAAAGTAAAGCAGAGCTTAATGTGTCCTTCTACAACACAGGCAGAGGAGGCACTGCAAGTGATGCTGCCCACTCTCTGTCTAATAATCCAGCAGTAGGAGTGCTTGGGAGTTAAGAGACCTGGCACCATGCCTTGCTCCATGCTGGGGTGATTGAACCTGTTCTTCTTCTGCCCAGGCAAGAAGATCAGACCTGGGGAGGACGACATTTCTGGAGCTGGGATGCTCCTCAAAAACAAACAGGATGATTGAAGCCCAGAAAAAAGAAAAATGCCTGTGAGCTCCTAACTCTGGAATCCTGTCAAAAAGAGATGGTCTGTCTGAGGAGATACTGTTAGGTGAAACAGGGAACAATGTGTCTGCATGTCATAGCTGTAGAGTTTGACACTGAGGAAAAACACTGATGCTGTTAGTTGCCTTCTGCTAACAGTGAGCACTCACACACCCATTGAAGTATTTAAATTCTGATCTTCTGTTCAGTCTGGAGCTTGCTTCTTCCTCCACAGCTCCCTGGTGGGGTCTCCATCCACTAAACCATGAAATATTCTGAGACAGACATCAGAAACAGCCTAAGACAAAGTCTTCTAAGCAAAGTGAGAAACATTTTGCTTTCCATTGAATCCATGGCTATTTCTTATTGAAAAGACTGTATCCAAGAATCTTACACATGCTAAATTAGTGTAACTATCGCTCTCACTCAACTGACATTTAAATCCTTTCTATAGAATAGAGCAGCACAAACAAGCATGGAGTGAAATTTGCCTATGCAAGCATCTTTCAGTAACTTTTACCCTGATAATAGAAATTGTAGTTTCCTGTATCTGTGTGATATGAACTTGATAATGGATCAGGGATGCAACCAATTCCTCTTTATTCTCTTCTACTTTGATTAACCACACTGAGAGATTACCATCTGGACCTCCATGTTAGCAAATCTCCACCATACAGCTGTGCGGTGCCAGGAGTTTGAATACTGTGTATAAAATCAAAATTATAAATGACAGTAAATGGGGCCTTCAAGGGGACAAATCAGCAATTATGCACTGGAGGTGCTTTTAGGATTAGCTATCAAATGATCAATTGTTTTTCAGGGCCTTTGTTTGGAATAAGTTTTACAACTCATGTTCATGAATCTTTCCATGACTGAAGCTTTTCTGCGCTTTCAAAATGCCCAATAAAAAATTGTTCTGTATCTAATATTTTGAAAGGCTCAAGGCCACTCTGTTGGCACAAGAATTGGTCTTGTGTGTGTAACACGTATAAATGCAGTAGGAAGCAAAGAACTTTCCTTCCTCCTTTCTTTCTTTTATCAGCATAAAGGTTGCCTAGAGCTGCAATGATCCATGCTGTGAGGATTCGAATTTGAATCAAACTTGCTTTGACTTCATACAAGTTAGTTGGCATGTTTCAAGGAATAATAACCTCTGGTAAATATATATTTTTTGGCTTAACTATACTCAGGAAAAGTTTTTTGAGATTCTCTTCAGTGAGTAAAACTTGAGTTGGTCACCTAACCAACCCAAGAATTATTGTTGACCGTGTATTGTGTCACACTGAAGCACTCCCAGCACCATTCTCACAAAGGAGCACAGAAAAACTTGCTAATGCTATAATCCTTCCCTAATTTTGCTTGAGCAAAACTCGAGTTTAGTATGCCAGTCTATTTAATGAGGACCTTGTGATCACTAACACCGGTTGCATTTGTAGAATTCAGGCTTTTGATAAAGTACACTGAATCCAAGAGCCTGTGAAATATTTCTCAGATATTCCTACATGGCAGTAGAATAGAAAAGGAAAGAAAAAGGTTTTTTCAGGATTTTGGCACACTTCCACTCATCAGTCAGATTATTACATTCTCATTTTCACTCTTAAAATTTCTTTGGTCTCTTTAAGAAGGTAAAGAATGAACAGAAAAATCAAAGAAAGTAAGGGACGGAGATACACCATATAATGGGAGGAAAATTTCACTCTGTAAAGATGAACTAATGTAATATGTCATTTAGACAGCAGGTTATAGAACTACTCAAGAAATAGAAGATGACTGAATGGAAGGGAAAAGACTTTACTGACTTGAAGGGAGTGTAAACAATACCGGGTCTGAAGACTGAGAACATTGCTATGAGAGTGAGGAACTGAAGAGAAAGGTGATTAGGTGATATTGAAGATTTTGCTTGTGGACCTGGACTTTTGGGCTATTCGTGACTGTTTGCAGCTGTTTCCACTTGTCTCCTTTGACTGCTTTAGCAACAACATTCCACCTCTCCACATTCAATAATTTGAACACCTTAGAATGAATTCATTATTTATTACACGCTCCACTTTGCTGAATGAGTCCCTAAGTTGCAGTGGGATAAACCTAGAATTCTGAAAAAGACCATTTCTCTCTTTGCTATGTGATTGGGTTGTGGCAGGCACAGCATCTGAGTGCAGACAAATTGCTAGGGTCCTAGAAATAACAATCATGCTGCTTTCTGCTCAATAAAAGAAACATTATATGGCCAAATTAGGCAACCCAGTGACCACCATGAAATTTGTTGAAGCTTTTCCTTAGAGTTGATGTGCATACTTAGTCAAACCTCTTTGGTTGTGCAATTGAGCTTTATCATACTCTTCTTCCAGCTAAAATTATAAATACCCTTATATTTATGGTAGTGCAACACCACCTACTAGGAGGCAAGGCTAAGAAAGCTGGGTCTTTTAAAAATTAATGAGCCTTGGAAGGAAATGAAGCTGAGAGAGTATGAAAGCATATGAGTTTCTCCTATACAGAAGAACTAACATTCATTAAGCTGTAACTCTACACTGTTCAAAGCTCCAGTCCACTTCAGCAGTAGACTGGTATGAGTAAGGGCTGTAGAGTTCAGGGTATGCATTTTTCTATTGCCTGGAAAAATATATTACTGCATCTGTGGATAACAAGATTGCAAAGACATTTGCTTGGTCACAGAGACATGTGCCTATCTGTACATTAGATGTAATAAAACTGATTTTGCAATAGTCTGAGAAAATAAGAGGTCTATATCCAATGTTAAATTTGGGGACCTTTGCAATGGTAGTAACTGTAAAGCTAATCCTATTTTTACTCTGTCAGATGATGGGAGTTGCAAAACTGAGTATGTTAAAAATGGCAGTCTGAAGGTTTTGATACTAGTTAATATTAGAACTTAGAAGAGGTGAAGAATGTTCTTACAAATAAGTCTATTAAGCAAGGTACCTTTTAATTGTTCTTTTGTTTCTCTTTTTACCTAAAAGTATTAAAAATGTAATCCTTTAAAGATCTCTTTTATGTGCAAGGACATGGAAATTATTGGAAACATGTAGATTGGATTATTCACAGGTTTTTTTCCCAGCTATGACCATATAATTTCGAATACATATATGAAGGGGGTGTGTTACTTATTCTTTCTCATCTACCAAAAACAGTCTCAAAGAGCTCATGTTCCAGGTCAGAAAGCTAAAGAAGGGCATATTGACCTGGATTCTTCTCGTTCTCTTCATTTCAGACTTTTTCTCATATTCAGTTTTCTACTGAGGGTAATTTCTATTCAAAACATTTTTATCAATATGCCTGTATCAAACAAAAGTTCACAGTTATTGAACATACTGTATTCATAGTTACACAGCTGTGAATGTCATTCCTTAATACCATCTTGGAATAAGCTATACAAAGGCAACACAGATCATACAGAGATGGCTGTGCCTAGGCTAATGAACCATTATACCTTCATCACCAAGTGTAAATAAAGAAATACAGCCTTACAACTCTGAAAGGAAATTGCTGTCAGATATGATGGATTGTATTTCCTGGCTCTATGGTTGCTGAATTTATATTTAGTCTTCATTTGACTACTGGTCACTATATTGTGTTTATTGCATAATAAGTCACTGAGGAGTGATCAAATAATTTTCATGAAGACACAGATTCAGCATTACCAATGAAGACTTTTGAGAAGACATACTTTCTTACGCTTTGAAAAAGTAGCTATGCAAAGGGTGAGCTACAAAAAACGGGGAAGTCTGTATTCTTTCCAGATAGCCACTGTTGCCATTTTTAAAGAACACCATAAGATGCAAGTAGGGTTGATCAGATGGAGTCCAGTACCTTAACAGTTCTGCTTCTCTCAAGAGTATGTGCAGGATGTGTAGTCTCAAAATCAGAATAATGTTCAGGGGCTAGTCACAAGAGGGAGCTCAGTGCTTCAGAGCTAGAATAGAAATAGATCCAGACTGAGAAACAAAATTTGAATTGTTTGTAAAAGGATATAGGGTTGGTTAATTAATAGCAATTTTCACTGCTTGGACTATGTTACTTCAACTTAGATTTATCCTAGAACATAATTCTTTGGCAGTAAAAAAGAAGAATATTTCTCAGTCAGTTAATATTTAGCTCACTTTCTTTGCTTCTCATCTCTCTAGTTTCTCATATTTCTATTTCTTTACTGAAAGTAAGGTTAAAATGGAATGGAACCTGACAGTTTAGAACATCATTTTAAGGCCAAAAAAACCCTCCCAATCTCGTAATAATTTATTTACTCTATTAGTCTTAGAAATGGACTGGACACAATCTTATTATCACGGTTAAAAACACTCATAACTATAAGTTTAAAATATAATATTTGAAATTATATGATAAATAAAATGTAAAAAAATCGAAATGGCATGTTTCAAAAAAATTCCAGTTGCACACCTAAGAAATGCTGGTTTGATAACCACACATTTTAGAGCTACAGAACATCACAGGGCAGGGGGGCACGGCGTTGATCTGCACCCACATAGACACTTACACCAACAGCCCAGGAAACAGACAGTAGGTGAGCTGTCACAGAGCCAACCTGGTTATTTAGGCAGTTAACATACTTGCCTGGAATATTTTTGTTTTTAAAAAATGCCATTTTTGACCTGAGGAACCATCAATTGATAAAATTGTGGCCAGGTGATCCCAAAAGTAAGGGTATGAAAGCTAGAAATCATGACAATTAACATGAAATTTTCAAGAAATCCAAACTTATTTTAATCTTTGGAGCATAATAATTTTTAAATCACGTTAATTCCCCCTCACAAGTTATATAATGGTAAAAAAGTATGATCTGTGCATTCCAGAGTTTGTTGTTCCAGATAAACTAAACTGATTCTTTAATAATGGCTCATTTCTTATTTGCCTCACCCACTCCTGATGTTGCCCAGGTGATGTAGTTGTTCAGATCTTGTGGGCTTCTTCAAGTATTTACTTATCAGCAGTGTAAACCTTGTGGAAAGGATTGGCTTGCTGAATTGGATTTACAAAAGTTGTTCTTCCCCAGAACAGTGGGAAGTACTGAAGTCATATTCCTCTTTCTTGCTGTAGATTCCCTTATCTTCATGTGTCTTAACCTACACTATCTTTGACAGTCTCTCCCTTTCTCATGCTCTACATTTTCTGGCTCGTTTCCCACTCCTTCTTGCAAAACCTCATCTTTTCCTGGCCATCTGCTTTGAAAATGTCTGGTGAAGTGGGTAATTTAAAAAGTACAGTCTGCACATTTCTGTCACCAGAAAAACATTTGTCATGGTCGCAAAATAGACGCAGAAGAAAATAACCCGTGCTACAGCCTTTCTAGGAAGTTCTGGATCCTGTGGCAGTTATAGTGCTTAAATCAAGGTTAGGTCTAAAAGGTACACTTTCAGACTATAGTCATGGGCATCATGACAAAAGTACTTGTTAGAATTCCATACTCTGTCTTACGCAGTTGTGCAACATAAATCAGCCTAATGATCCCTTCTGGCCTTACAAAGTTTTGCTCTTTTAATTTAAAAGGGCCACTGTGTCCCTTTGGTGAGCACCAAATCAAGAACTAGGGTGTAACTAAGGTAATTTATTAGGAAAAAACCCTATACATTAAATATGATAGCATATTTCTTAAAATGTATATTTTAAATCAATCACTTTATGAATTATGTTTGTTTTTCAATTTTAAAAAGTTGTTTTCTAAAGAGAAAGATCTATAATTTTGGATAGCATAAGTTTGTGCTTGCAAATAGTTGAATCCTTGAATTAAAAAACCCCAACCTCAGTTGTGAATGCTATCAATGATTCTGTGAAAGACTTGCACAAAGTGTGATTCAGAATTTATATTTATGCGTATAAATAATGGATATATAATGTATAAAGAAAAAAAGATTTGATTAAAGTTTTCCACTTTTCTTTGTCAGAAGACACAACGATAAATAACCTGCTTTTTCTTTTTTTTTTTTTTTTTGTTTTAATCTGAAAGTACCTTTTATCCATTAAAAGCTTTCTTCAAAAGTTTTTGGCCAGACTATATGAATGTCTGACCTTAGAGCTATTTTCCTCCTTGTTTCCCAAAAAAGCAAGGTGTGCATTATTATATTGTCTGAACAGCCTTCCATTTCTGTTTATTATCAGCCTGCCTAAAAGTGTAAAAACTTGTTGGCCACTTTCTGGTATAATTCCTATAAATTTAATCAGCAGTAACTAACTGTTTGGGAAGGAGAGCCTGTTCGGGTCCCATTTACGGGCAATGTGCAGACAGATCTCTTTTCTTTCCCTTATGGATGTGTAAAAGTCAAGATACCACTACTGTCTGACCGAGAAGCACTTGCTTCAATAACCAGACAACCAACACATATGTGGTTCAGCCATTACCAATGCAGCAGGTCTGAAAGTCGAGGCTTTGCAAAGTAAATAAGGATCTTCCAGTGAATGGAACACAATACACAAAAATGTAGGAAACCAGGCTTCACTAGTTGCTCTTTTCAGTAGCAGACAATTCACAAAACAGAGGAGACACCTTCTCATATGGCTATTAATTAAGTTCAAAAGAGGCTGAGTATCTTACCCTGAGAACAAAACTGGGGAAATCCTGCTTTTAACCATGTAGTTGCTCTTGCAATCAAGGCAACAAAGCAAGCTATAAATTAGCCCAGGACAATTTGAGATAATTCCAATACCCCTTACAGGCAATGCCTTGGCAGCCAGGGTCTGATGGCTATGAGACCCCTCAGCCACACTTTTCACCCAGAGACATCCCATCCCCGGAGGCTTCTAGCTGTATCCCACTGCTCTTCCCTGAGGAAACCTGAGGAGGCACAGATGGTCCAACTCTACAGCTCTAAAGGCACTAAGAACATCAAAGTCAAGACTTCATTTCCCTCCAGCACAGCAGGTTTTAAAACAACAACAACAAAAACCTCCTAAACTGTCTATAGCTCAGGAAGTAATCCCAGCACAAATTGGCAAGAACTCAGATAACTTCAAATTGGAAAATGTGCAATTAATTTGCTAAATGCAAGGTGACGTGTCTGAGAGGATGGTCTGCATTTGAAATCAAGGACAGTTGATTGAAAATTGTGCTTTCTACTAAGAAGGAAATAGTCATCCTTAATCTATGATTTAGAACATGATTTTATTGTACTCTCATTCAAGTATGCAGTGCCTGATTGAAAAGGAAGCAAATCTAATTAATTAATATTGGCCTCTCATTATCATGCATCTGCCCTGCACTTCCTGAATGACAATCCTAAACATCAGAAAAAGACAGATCTCGTTATAATCCAGGATCTTACAGACAACAAAATAGAAAGAAAAGAAGAAAAAGTCCCCAACTGCCCAAACCGTATCCTATTGCTAGGAATAATCCAAGGGCGTTTCAGCCGCCCCACGAACAGACAGGCCTTACATCGCGCTCCGCGTTTCGCCAACCCGGGGCCCTGGCCGAGGGCCAAGGGAAGCAGATCTCGGTGGTGTGAGCCCTCTGCTGAGAACACCCTACCGCCGCTCCCCCCCGCCAGGGCACCGCGCGTTCATCTCCTGTGTAGTGCTCCTGTGCCTCCCAACTGCTACGCCTGATATTTTCTTTATGACTTCAGCTTATTTGAAGATTTGGCTGCAAGATGTATTTTCACACAATGCTCAATACAAAGTCTAAAACCCGAGCTCAGAAATGAAGTCGACAAGATTGAGAGGAGCTAACTTGATCTCTAGATAGAAATAACTGTGGAAAGACACGGGGATCTACTCCTATGCAGTTTTGATAATTTCTGGCATGTGTGATGACACCAAAAAATGGTATACCAAAAGTGCATGTGATTTTAGCTGTCACTTGGGTGAAATTTCTTCACAGATACCTGACAGAAGTATAGAGAAGTAAGATAAGTAACATTAAGTCACTTGTAGGAGACAACAACCACCAATACTCACCTCCACCTTTGTACTATATACCATAGACTGGCACTCCAACCTTTCTAACTCGTCTAACTGCAATTTCCCTCTAGAAAGCTACCAATGACCAGTATATGGGTTCTTATGGATCTTTCTGCCTGAAGGACTAAATTGGAGTTGAGGAGGGGAGGAGAGTGGTAGAGGGGGGATATAAGAGGAAGGGAGGAAAATAAAAAAATATTGGATGTGTAAGCAGAGTCACAAGTGCATGAAGTGCAGGTACAGTGTCATAGAAACACACAAGCACAGAAGTTTCTGCATTGTAAGGGACCCACAAGAATATTCAAGTCCAACTCCTAGGCCTGAACAGGATGATCCCCATGTGCCTGAGGGTTTGTACAAAAACTTCTTTAACTTGGACAGGCTTCATGCTGTGGCCACTTCCTTGTGGACTCATCCCAGTGCTCAACAACCCTCTGGGTAAAGAACCTTGTTTCTAATAGCCAGTCTGAAACCCTAAACCTTCCTGACACAACTTCAGGCCATTCCCTCTGGTCCTGTCACTGGTAACAAGAGAGAAGAGATTAGTGTCTGTCTCTCCTCTTCCCTTCACAAGGAAGTTTTCTGTGGTCTTTTTAAAGTTAAGGATTGGTGAATAGAAGAAGGGATATCTGCTAGCCAGACATGGTTTACCTTTTCCTTTCTCTTTGGGTTTCCAGACTGTGTTTTGTTTTGTACTCTAAAGGTTATATTCCAGTCTTTGCAAAAATAAAATAAAAGTCAACCTGCTGACAAATATGTTGTTTCAGATGTTTATCTTCCCAATTGTTGATGAAAACCCTTTCCAATTTGTTCATAGAATTACATTAGAATTTTTTTCATAAATACAAAACACTTGTTTCAACAGATTTTCTCTCAGTGTTTCAAGAGGCTGAATAACATTGAATGAACAAAAATAGAGATGTTGTCTGTAGCAGAAAAAAAATCTCGAGGCCGTTAGGAGACTGCTGTGGCTGGATTCCTCTCTGTCCATGCTGTTAGGATTTAGGGATTTAAAAGAAAAAGTATATTTGTATTTCTCCACAGAAAAATATGCCAGTGATCTGACCTCAATGAACTCTTAATGTGCAGCACAGGTGCTAGAGATGGCTAAGAAGAGACACTTGGAGAAACATATTGATTATTTTTACTGTACACTTCACATTGTCACTTGACTGATTAATCCAAAACACCTAACTCTTTCCAGCAGCTGGAAAAGAGGTTGATTTTTATCTCATCCTTAGCATTCCCATCAAGTGACAAACTATAAAATTTTTGCCTGCATACTCAAATTGAAATAAAGGTCAGACAGAATCAATATTTTTTTCACACACTAAAACTTTAAGAAACTGTCCAACTGGATATTTTAAGGTCTGCTGTTAATATATGGAGTGAGTTCCATGGATGATACTGTTATTTGCCAAAACACTTAAGCACGTTTGATTTTTAAATTCTGAATAATCCCATTTGCAACAGAATTTAAGGAGGCACGCCAAATTAAGGATGGAGTTGGAGGACAGATAGCAGTATTCCCATACCCCTCAATCATCCCCTCTAGGAGTTTTGCTATTTGGATGCTGATGGCCCAGCTATTTTGCAAGCATTTAGGTTTCGCAAGCATTTAACTGTAAGCCAGGATAAAAATGCATGAAAAAAATTAACCAAATCTTATGATTAAGAAACAGCAAAAATCTGTTATTATGGAAAATAGGCAGGAAAAAAATATGGTATTTGTGAGCTTTAGGATTCGTTTATGCCTTCAGTTGCTTCAAGACCCTCATGATTACAAAGACGTTAGCAATTAATATTTCCTGTGATATTTCACAACCAAGTTATGATACTAATTTTATATTTGACCAAGTGTATACAAACTTTTAACTGCATTCAAAAGGAGGAGTCTGGAGACAAAATAGTTATCTGAACATAAAATGGTATCAGTGAAAAATTCTGCTGGACTCTTTGTTTCTCACGCAGAGCAGCAAGAGTAGGTCTAAATATAGTCACCACGGAGGCTGAATGCCTCATTTCTCTATTGCAGTCATTCTTCTGGCATTAGAGCCAAGTTAAAAATTATCAATATCTCTATTGCCATGAAAATCTAGGCATTGTTTGAATGTATTTTTGTATTTTTATAGTTGACCTCTCAAAATATTCAAACATGGAGTACCATCTTTAGTGTGTATGGATACAATATCTCAATTTTGGAAAGCAGCAATGCAAAAACAATAGCTGAAATAGCAACCTCAATCTTGCAAGTTATTTTATGTGCAAAATGAAGGGACACTTAAAATAATGTTAAGTGTGGCTTTAAAGGCCTAATTTATTAAAAAATGCTATTGTATAGTTACATAAGAGAACAACTGGTTTTGTTATGGTTCCTTAAATTCTGGAGCTTTAAAATTCATTGAACACAATTGTGGTTGAATCTGTCCCGAAGATTTCTGTGTCACTTGTCACTAAGCATTTTCCCCTTGCCTTCACAATTATGGAAAAAACCTAGTCAGTCTGTGTTCATCATGCTAAAGGGTATTTGCTGAAAAATCATCACATGTGGTCAGTGTAGGTTTGTGAGTGCCAGATTTTGTTAGCAAACTCTATCTACTAAATTTACCACCAAAGTTGAAACTGCCAGAGAGCCCTTTCCCTGATGGCACTGCTGACAGAGCCTTTGTCAAATCTGGAATGAGCAAAAAAGTTTAAAGAAAAGAAGAACTGACTTAAACAACTGTGCAAAACTCAAAGTGTGTTTCCAATGAATCAGTACTTTGGTTTTGAAAAAAGCTGACATAAAGTTTCTTGTCTGGTTTTTGTTCTGTAGTCACTTTTAAAATTCCTGAACCAAGCCAGGCCAGTAAGTAGAAACAGAAAATGCTACAGACCTACCTTTCTTGTGGATTTTTTTTTGCCAAAAAATCCCCTAAAAGCCAAAAAAACCCAAAAAACAACACCCCCCCAATACATGTGCATATATATATATATATATATTTTTAGATCTCTCAAGAATGTCTGATTTTGCAACTAACACCAAGTTTTGCAAATCCAAATTTAAACCAATTTAAACCCAACTTCCCACCTACCAAATAATCCTAAAAATAATTATTGGTGGTGTTTATGTCAGAAATCTCATGTGACTCCAGACTGGATTTATACAAGGATACAAATTTTCTTAATGATTTAGGAAATAGAAATATCATCATAATTGTCTTGTCATGGGAAACTTGCTTTCATGTAAATAGTCTGAAGAATATTTGTATTTTATATTGATAGCATCCTAATACAGCTGGATTTGAAATCTCAAACTTTTCTTTCTGAGTCACAGTAAAAACAGGAGGTAATGCTTTTTTCAGTTTTGTTTTGGAGCACAGTAGAAACATAATGGAAGTTCTAACTGCAACAGATATCTTTGAATACAGTTATGATTTCTTTGAAATTAAATATCAGAACAAACACAGGCTAGACAGTCTCTGTTTAAAAAAAAAGTACGTCTGGAGAATCTTATGAAAATTATTCCCTAAGATTTAGTGAAAGCAAAGTTACATGTGAGTTCTCAATGGTGAGAACAGGATTTAGACAGAACAAAAAAATTAATGTGACAGAAAGAGAATAGTGCTTTGTGTCATCCAAAAGCAGTGACATTGGCATTATGGCAAATAAATTAATGTAAACTAGGTAAATTAAGAAATAGATCCAGCAATTAAGATTAATGCCGACAAAATATAGGCAAAACCAAATGTGTTCAGCAGAGGTTCAGATAGTCATCTCATGCTGTTGAAGTTAATCTATGCACTTGCAAGGTCTTGTGGGTAGGACTTATAATGAGCTGGATGTGTTAATTCATCAAGTGGTGAAGCAGCTCAATAAACTTAAAGCACAGACATGTCATGGAATTTAGAACTGTAGAATTGTTTGGGTAGGAGAAGACCTCTAAGATCAAGTCCAACCATTAACCCAACACTGCAAAGTCTGCTACTAAACCATGTCCCCAAGTGCCACATCTACGCACCTTTCAGATGCCTCCAGGGATGGTGACTCCACCATTTTCCTGGTCAATCTCTCCCAGTGCTTGGTAAGTTTTTCCGTGAATAATTTTTTTCCTAATACCCAATTGAAACCTCCTCTGACACAACTTGAGGCCACTTCCTCTCATCCTCTCACTTGTTCCAGGGGGAAGAGACTGCCTCCCACCTGGCTACAACCTCCTTTCAGGTAGCTGTAGAGTGATAAATTCCCCCCTGAGCCTCCTTTTCTCCAGGCTAAACAACCTCAGCTCCCTCAGCTGCTCCTCATAAGACTTGTGTTCCAGACACTTCACCAGCTTTGATGCCCTTCTCTGGACCTGCGCCTCAATGTTCTTCCTAAATATGGGGACCCAGAACTGGGTTTAAACAGAATTGGCTCCCATACTGAGCCCTGGACAGCATTACTTGTGCCCAGACACCAACTAGACATTACTCCAGTGCTCCTCAACTGTTTTCAAGCCACTGCACTGCAGGGAGTGATGAATCCACTTTAAACTCCCCAGACTTAGGACAGAGAATACAATTACCCAGGAGCAAATTACTCCATAGACTTCTGATGAGGAGAGTTGGACTGCCTGAAGTTCTGACTTTTGCTTTAACTTTGTGTTTTAAATAGTGAACACACATGGTGAAGATCAAGAGAATCTAAAATCTTTCTATTTCCTGAAAGTACTGTGCTCATCACTAAATAAGAGAATCAGCTTTCCTCTTGCTTATTTTCCCAATGGCCCCATTTTGCTCTACAGAGTGGAAAACTTTCAGCTTAAGGCTCTGTGGTGGTGAAGGTATTTTCCAAGGAGGTGGGAGCTGTGGGACTGGTTTTTTTTTTCTGAAAATGAGGGAAAAGGTCTTACAAATCTGGTTCCCTAACTGTTAAGCAACTCTGCAGAAACCTGAGCACAACTTGTTCCTCTAGCCACGTGCTTAAAAAGAAACTTTCCAGATGCATAATGAGGAGAATCTCATTCTTACCTCCAAGCCTGTTAGATTTCAAACTGCAAATCCCAGGTGCATGTAGGCTTTTTTTTTTTTAATTGCAAAAAGACCCTTCTATGCATATGAGAGAGACAAGATTCAAACATGCTTCATTCCTAAGTAGTGCTATTACTTGGCTTAAGGCTTCCTTAAAGGTATAGGCATCTCTCAAGTCTAGAGTTTAATGCAGGTGAGAACTCACAATTAAAAATGTTCTCACTGAACTCCAAGTTCTGTTATGCTTAGCTGGGTATTGTCTGTATACTTCTGGAAAGTGTTTTACAAAGACCAAAACACAGTAAACTTTCCATCATTATATGCCTGTCGCTCCACCTTCTCTGTGAGTGAGCTGCCTTTCTTGCCTTCTGCACATCTTTCAGACAGATGAAAATGAAAATAACCTGTTGAATTTTACTGCACTTTAGTCCTCTAATGGTTTCTCTTTTTCAGAAAGCAATTGAACTTTCTCTGTAGATAGGATTGTGAGGAGATGTCCAGTCTGTGTGATTCCTTCCTCAATTCTTTTGAAACTGTCAGTAATATTCCTGGTTGTTAGACAACATGAGGGATTTGATCCCTTAAAATTAAGCACTCATAAGTGTTTCTGTGAGGTAAAGCCCAAAACAGTAGGCAATTTTAAACCTACAGATTTTGACCCATAGTTAAAAACTTAACTGAAAAATGTATTATGACATTCTTGTGAGAAAAAATACAAGGGGAAATTAATCCCATTTTTATGTTTGGTGAAAAGCTGATTTGGAATCAATATAGTGAGTAAATAGGGTTTTTGTTTTTTTTTCTGTTTTTTTTTCTTTTTTTAAAATTTTTTTCTCTTTGCTATTATACTACCACTTATATTTTTGTCTTGCGCTTTAATGACCTTCTTTCAACAAATCTTATGAATGGAAAAACACAGCCTGAGTATTTTTTTTGACATCTTACAGTGCATGCTAGCAGGTATATGCTTGACACCTTTTAAAATCAAGAATGAGCAACTCCTCTAAACTCCTTCTATATCTCTGAAAAAACAGATAATCTCCTCACAGATCACACATGAAAGTAGATTTTTTATGTTTAAAGGTACAGGTTGATTATTGTAACTTTTTTCTTTTTACTCCATTGAATTCTATGGATTTTACCAGATTTACAGAGATGTAAAGTTGAAATAGCACAGTGTTAAATCCAGCACATTAAAAACTGTAAGTACATCTAGTGCAGTGTTCATCCAAATATCTCTACTGTTACATTCTCCTACTCCTTGCCAGACACTTTGTTTTTGTCTGCCTTCAGCCTGGAAGCTTTTGGGGAAAGAAAATATCACTTTTTCTTTTTGTAAGGTTACATAAAACTGCACTCTTTACTGCAAGATAAATAATGAATTAAGTTTACTCATGCTGTTTGAACAAGTTTGAGGAGCTTTGCAAAAAGTGAGCTGACAATGCAGACTTAATAGTTTGATCAGTCAAAGCATATTCCCAAAATAGAATCAGGTTGATTCCCAGCAGTCATATGCCACTGAATGCTTTGTGAATTTGCATTATCAGTTGGAAATTGATCAAATGGCATCCTCTTGAGCTTTAATCTTTTTCCTAATTGTCTGTGATGTATTTTTCAGGAAAGTTGACAGCTTTGGAAGGGTTTGAGTTGCTCTGTTAACATATCTGGTTTCTCATCTTGTGGCATAGACTGACTGGAAATCCAGGGATAGAGGGCTTTTGTGTAACTTCCAGACAGATTTAATTATTAGTAATTGCATAGCAAAACAAACAAAAATACTTTCAAGCAGTGATTTTTTTCATACTTGTGCCCCAAAACAAAATGCAGGCATAAGCTTTTGAGAGAAAAGGTGAGACTGAGAAGGAGTCAGCGCTACCTTCTTGCAGTAAAAATGGATTCTCTGGAGGGTCCCATGGGTCCCACGTGATCTGTGGTTGACATCTACATTTGTACTAGTCACCTGAGTCCTCTCTAACATTAGGGAGGGAAAAGAATGGTTAATCTTACTCTAATACAGACAGTTAAATTATGTGAAATTAATTATCCTTTAGGAGTATGTACTTTACTCTTTGGCAATGAAAGCAACACGGTGGCATTAGCTCAAGTAAGGGCATCTGCACTGATAAGCTGTACATCTAGGTTAAGTGTGTTCTTCTTTTATGGTTTTGTGTCTAATGGTAAATTAAGTAATGAAAGGAATGAACCTGGCTACTGGAATTCAGTCATCCATAATATTTTTATTTAAACAGCCTAGGGTGTGATTTTGGTCTGTTCCACTTAGGACTACACCAAATAATTTCTTGGCATAGTTTGGGAGCAGACATAGCCATTCCTAGCAGATTATGTGAATGTAGGCACCCTGTCTCTGAAGGTAAAAGATTTTAGAGATGCCAATGGAAAAAAACTGCACAAGTGATCTTAATTTTCTACTATAGATGTATTTGGAACATCTAAATTTGAGACTAATGGTAGGAGACAGTAAGCCTTCATTATGCAATATGTCACATCTTTTCATCAATTTTTTGACTGCAGCATCTTAATTTATCTGGTAATGGCAAATGTGTAGATCAACAAAATAAGGCTGAGAAGTCTTAGAGGATTTCCACAGTATGCAGTGAGAAACACAGTGAAACACCTTCCTGAATAATGATACACTGGAAAAGCATAATATGGTCTGCTGTACCTGTGAATGCATCAATTACTCCAGTACAGCTTGTGCATGAGGGTCCTGATAGAAGCAAAATTATAAGAACAACCAACACATTTTTTTTTGGTGCAGTGTATTTGGTATACCCTATCTGCCTCTTTCCCATGTCCAAATAATAATATAGAAAATTCACGAGCCCCGTGGGATATATTTTAATTAAACAGCTACCATAACATCCATCCTTTACTATGAAAAGTTGTTTGGCTCAGTAGACTTTAATGACAGCTTATCATTCCCATTATAACAAAAGAGTATTTTAGACTAGGCTAAATTTCGTTCTGATATAACTAAGACTTTCATATGTAATACGGAATTATATGCTTGGACGCTAAATACATATGTAGACTTTGCATAGTCACCAGTACAGAGTAATCACACAGGTTCCCTCTCTATTCTAGGTTTTTATATTTCAGCTATTCTCAACAATGTGAATAACATACTAAATGTCTTTTGAAAGACAGAATGTCTAATACTTGTTTTGAATTCTTGGTAAATTATTCCATGAAAATGACATCTGCAAAGAATATACTTTAAAATGAAACTTCTATCAAGCAAATAACTTCTTTAAATATATTAAATTCCTTATATGGAATATATACTCTCTGATTCAAATGAAAATTACAAAGTCAATGAGAAATGAGAACAGGCTGTATGCAATTTTCTGAGATATGAGAAACTGCTGAGCCAATTGGTAATTTCAATTCACATGCTTATTTCCCTATTAGTGCTGCTGTAAAATAAAGAATAAACAGGCTTTGCTGTGCCTGTTGCTTAATTAGCCATAACAAAATTTTCTCAAGTGTGGTACCCCAGAAATTGAAGGTATCAGGGTTGTAGGCAGTGGCCTGCCAACAATAATATGAAAAGATCCTGAAACTTGCCAAGACTTCTACTCAGCAAGTCTGGGGCTTCTCCAAGTTATCTGAACCACTTCCTGTAGATGTATTGGGCTTTTTTGTTCAAACAATTTTCAGAAATTATTTATTTATCATATTCTGGGTGTCTTCTCTTAACAACATTGTCTTGAAGTTGTTTTTGGAAGAACTCAGATAATTTGATCCGGTTTCCATGTAGTAAGAATTTTATTTCAGGACTTAGTGTTTTAGTAAATTCCTACAGTTGCACTGCACAGTATTAACTATATTCCACTGGTGTTCCATGAGCACTTAACATGAAGAAAGAGTTTGCCGTAATCTCCTTCATTAACTTGATGCTGGACAATGGTTTGGATTACCCAAGGGAAAGAGTCAGGTGCAGCTGAACTGATGCTTCTTAGTGATCTGCTGAGACCAGGTGGACAGAGAGCATGTGGGATATGGTGGACTGGGAAGGAAAAGGGGCCACAGCTTTTTCCTTCTTGCTGACTAACTAGAGCATCTGAGATGGAAATAACAGGGCATCAGCTCAATGCTGATGAAAGCCTGCAGTAAATTAGTAACATTTGGGGGCAAGAAGGAAACAGGAAGGAAATTGTGCCACACCATCCCAGAAATGCTCTGCCTTCCAAGACTTTTCTTAGATATGTGCCACTGACATGCCATTCTTTGCTTTGGAGAGAGGCTAAGTTAAACCCTGGCTTCTGCAGGAGCTACAGGGAGACCAGGCCAAAGGCATGCATGTGTGCCCATGGTTTTCATGGAGGCTCTTTTGTGAGGAGAGTTCTGAAACTGTGTCCCTTTGCAAAGCATAGATTTAGTAAATTTGTGTGTATGGATATGCAAATAACCTCCCTGCTTGGACTCCTGAGGTCCTCTGCCTTGTCTGCAAGCATGTCCTTTGACAGTTCTGCTATCTCAAACACACAAAGGAACCCTAAGCATAATAAAAACTTGGCTCAGAAATGCTCCCTATTTTCTTAGATTAAACACCTTTTTATGGCTGCATCTATTTTAGGGTCTGAACAATTTTATAGTTGACTCCTATAAGGTTAATGGAATCTTGTGGGGAGCACCTAATTTATGCAGCAATGAAAAAGAGCAGAAACCTTCTTGACTAAGAGATGCAGTTACTGTGGCATGCACAATGACATCTCTATGGGCATTTGAGTGAGAATTACAAATTTTCTTAAGGAAGGGAAAGGGTAGAAAATATTGGTGAGAAAAATTGCATATCAAGCTATGATAATGCAGTGTGAGACCTCTCCAGGCAAGCACTGGCCAAGTGTCACTGTTCACAGAACCTTCTGTTTTCCAAGTAGTCTAGCTTTTTCTAGTAGTTGTTACTCATCTGGTTAGGACTGTTTGCTCACTTATTGGAGACTAATATGTGTAATATGATAAAAGCCATGTCCAAGAAGCCTACCATCTGCTTTATCAACCAGTAGTCTTGTCCATGACTTCCCTAGCAGCCATCTAAATGCAGTTCATTCTCAGCTGCAAAGTTCCATTGGCCTCGTAGGACAACAGAAATGAGGATAGGAGACATTTTCCTTAGCTCTCTTTCACTGTCAATGGTCTTTGGGGAGACTGCCACCCATGAAAACTATCCTTTGGTTAGAGTTTTTCACTGGAAGGGCAGCAGATCCCTTTACAAAAGCCCTTTTAGTGTAAATAGAAGTCAGCATGCAACCAGAGGCAGAAAAGCCGGCATCACCCTTAAAAAACCCTCACTGTCCATCCCCAGAGCCAGCTGCTGCACTTTACGCCTGTCCTGGCCTCGCAGGTGGTCTGGTTTGTGAGCCTGCAGGAAGAGTCCCTTGGGGAGTGGGGTGTGCTCACTCATAGCCAAAGGAGTGTTGTGCTGAAGGGAAGGTGGAGACATAGGGAGAGTCTGTGAGAGAGTAATGTTTGTGAAGAAAACACTTGTGAAGTTACGCCTTTATTGTTGCAAGTCTATAGTTCTTTGTTCCTTTGGAAAGGCGGGTGCAAGTTGGGTGCCAAATGGAAACCCAAACTAACGGTGTCTGGTTCCCAGCTTGCAATTCTTTTGCATAATCATGCATGGAAGCAAGACAATGGTTGATCAGGCTCCTCAGGTAGGCAGGTATGTATCTTCCACTTTAGAAGCCAAAGGAAAAAAATGTGTGATGTGGTTGCTTTGAAGGTGTTTTATTTTGGTTTTTAGCTGCTTCTCTGAAAAATAGGAGTAGTGCCAAGTATTCAAAAACTGAGAATGAAGAAATGCATCTTATTCTGGGATACTTTTACTAGGTAATGAGGACAGAAGGAAAGGATTTCAGAGGTGAAAAAAAGAATAAGAGGACACAAAAATGTATTGACCCTTCAGTTAGTTTTTCTTGTTGTTTTTTTTTTTTTTTTATAAAAAGGAATAACTATTTAAGTTTACCTGTGCAATAAATTCAATGTGTGCTTTCTGCTGTGCATCTAAGAAGAAGATTAACTTACAAGGTTTTTTTTTGCACTTTAGCATTGGTGATAATAAATTAATTTTAATTTTTAAACAACATTTTGCCATTCTTAAGTGAAAAAAATTATTCCACTCTCCATTCTAAAGCTACTCTTCACTTGCTTAAAAAAAAAATCTCAAATAAAAAATTCCCTTCTAATCTATAATTCTAAAATTGTAGTTTTCAGAAGGGCTTCACTTGCATAAGTGCTAGCTCTCTTCTCTGTTCTTATTTTCCTTCTTTAAAAAGTCAATCTCTTTTTTTTCCTGGTTTTTATTTTTCAATCCTTTTTGCAAGAGTCACACCCAAACTTTTGCGTTATCATCATCTTGCAGCAATGTTGCAGCCACAGTACCACAGGCTGTTGAATTTGATTTTCATTATTCTTTTTACTGTCCTACTGGATATATGGCACGTGTACGTTTTAATATTGCATTTCTTTCTAATCAAATTACATCTCTTTCTATCCCCCAAAACATGAGTAACGCTAGTTTGCCAGGTAAATCAAATCAGTGAGTCTGGATGATTTTTCTCTTAACACTTCCCAGCAGACAGACTTTCGATAAGAACTGTGGCATGGGTTGATTGTGCCTTCAAAGGAAATATGTGGGTAAACCTGGGGAGCTTGTAACTAAGGCTTTATTTCAAAAATACAGAAGCAGGAAATGGAGAATCAGGATCCCACCTCCAGGCAATAGAATGCCTCTTGGCCAAGGAACTACTGGAACTACTCCTGCTTGTGGTAGGATGGGCCTTGATTCCTGAGTTCTGCTACCAAAGCAGTCCTTCTCTGTGTTTGGGACCCAGGCCAGACCCCGGGCTGATACACCCTGTTTTGTTGCTCTTGAGTTCCTTACCAAGTTTGACACTGCTCTGCCAGTAATTAACACAAGCTTTGGCCTAAAGCCTGAGTATGATTAACATAAGCATCTACTACAGTAAATATTTCACTAATGTCAATGTCTCCTGCTCAGTTTAAGTCCCATGTATTTTATTTCACATCTTAAAATAATTTCATGTCATCTACTGCAACTTTCAACCACTGATCTCAAAAGCTTGGCAGACTTCAGAAAATACATGTCAGTTTCTGCAGTCCTTTGACTGCATCTTTTCAGTGAAATCTCATAACCAATTCAATAGGATTTTCCTTGAGAAAGTGATGAGTAAGAGTGGATTCTGACAGAGTTGACACTGCTACAGTCAAAACTAAGAGTGAGTCACCTTTGAGGGAAGGGCGAGGGTTGCATGCAAAGTGGCAGGGACAAAACTAGGAAGCAGAAGCTCTAGAGACAAGTCTGAGATGTGGTGAACAGATGAGAGCCCATTATGGAGGAGGGGAAGCCTGTCTTTAGCAGAAGGGCATTTCTGCCTCTCAAGCCATTGGCAGTTTTGGTCAGCAACCTCCTGGAAGTCTGTCCCCACAAGAGGCTGCCATCTCCTGACTACATCACGTGTGAAATGATGGCTCCTCACTTGGTACAAATGTGTTCCTATGATATGTTAGACCTAGCACAAATTCTCTAAATCCCAAATAGATGGGAATTGAAGCAATTCTATGAAGTTACACATGTTGTAAAAATAGTACTGCTTAAAAGTATTTAGTATTATTAGACTGGATTTCTTAAAAGAAGAAATATGTTCTGAATGTAAGATCACTTTATGTTTTTAGCCTCCTAAATCCATCTTCTTGTTAGAAATTTCCTGACTTTTTTTTCAACCTCTGTTTCTTCAACAGAGCTGAACAGTCTGTTGTGGATATTTCTGTTAATGCTATTATATATATTTTCTGGTCCAGACAATCAGTACCTATCCAATTGTATATCTTTAGGCAGCTCACTAAAAATGGAGCTCAAAAACGGTGTAAAATATGGTATTTCTATGTGTAGCAGGATGTGAGTGTGAACCTAGCTCTTTCCCTCAGCCCTGGTGATTTACATGGAGCAACATCATAAACCTGTCTGTATGTGGGAGGCTCCATGAACATAGCATGAATCTGTCAAATTCCAGTCTCTCTGGTATACTTGGTGCCAGTTTGAATGCTTCTAGAGACTGAAAAAAGAATTCTAAAAATAATATCTCCCAGATATAAAAAATAGACACCACAAAATGCAGTGATAAGGATTTCATAAGAATATTAATGGATATCTGCTTTCTTCTTTGGTAGTGTTTCACTTCCTACAGGTTTTTCCCTGGTTATAAACCTGTCTGCTTTATCTACTATGGGGTCTGCGTCAATATTGTCACCTGCAGCCTGCTGACTCCTCATAGAACTGTCTCCACCGGAAAGAAACAATAAAACTTGTTTGATAAATAAAACTTTTATCTATGCCCTTAGTCAAATACAATTTGCCGAGACTTTGAAAATCTACATCTGTTCTGTATACAATTTGTATTGCCATTTGTTCCACAGATGTGTAACAAGACAAATACCTGTCCAGGCTTACATGCGATTCAGAAATGCATATGTTAATCATGCTGGTGGAAGGAGGTGAAGGAAAAGACAATAAATCAGCTTACAAATGGTTTCACTTGGAAAGGTCTAACAGAACAGGGTTATTTTTATCCTAGGATGCTTTTAATTTGAATCAAAAATGCTTTACCACATGTTCTGCCAGCAGTTCAAAAGAATTGGTAACAAACATTTAATCTTTTTTATTCTGGGATTGGCACTAAGCCCTCATCAAAAAGCGTATGCAGTCAAGCAGCTTATCTCCACCGAGCTGTTTTCCTTAATGTGTTCCTAATTATAATCCTATATATTGCTCACTGTGGCCGATTGAACAATATGGCAATAATTTCTTTACAGACCTCGCTGTTCTTTGAACTGCAAGTACAGAGGGGTAGGACGGAACCAGATCAATGGGATTTGAGTGCAGAGGAATCCAGCCAGATGCAATCTCTGGAGAATGCATTTCCAGCTGTTCTCCAGAAAGGAACCAGAGCAGACAGCTGGTAACTGTGCAGCCCCTTTCATACAGCCCCACGGATCTGTGCTGCAAGGTGTAGTCCTTCTTATCTTTATTGCATTCTGCACCTCTGGGGAGGAATTCACCCAAATTCCACACAAAATGTGTTTTTTAACAACAGGGATTGGAGTGATAGCCTGCCCACCCCCTCCTCTCGAGATTTCATTAGACTCTTAAAAAGTTTCTGAAGGACTACTTGAACCAAACTTGGACAAATATTTCCATAAACTGAAAGCTGTAAAATGATGATGAGAGGAAGTAAAAGTATTGGTGCTGTAGTTTTAGCTATGTTTGTTTGTGGAAGGTTTAAGAATGCATAAAATCTGAAAAGTTTTGCCTTTTATTCTTAAAGTGCCTGCAGCCTTAGGAGTTACAAGATTTTCTGCCTCCCTCTCCCTGTGTGAACACCTGGTTCACAAAGAACACGTATTGCTGTAATGTGATAGATACCAAGTAAATGAAAATGGTTATAGCTGAAAGTATGTTCATACCAAAACAACTGTTTGCATTTGTCAGCTTCCACTTAGCTCTGATGCAATGATAGTTAACAAGGAGAAGAAAGTAGTTGACTAAGGATTTGGTACTCCTGTGCTTTTGGTAAAGTTTCCCCTTAGAGATCATATTCCTTCTTTCCTGATTGACACACACACTTCCTTTACTGGGATGTGTTCCCATTGCCACATATCCCTCACATACAGAGGACCCAAGCAAAACAGAGCATAGTGCTTAATCTTTAAAACAAGGCAGATCAGAGAGACACATTCCTCAGACAAACCCTGCATAACTCACAGGAGAAGCTGGGTATTCTGGGTCTGTATATTTGCTTTAATGAAAAAGATGGAATTGTACAAAGTCTCTCTAGAAGCTGTTCAGTTCCTCCAGAGGGTGTTTGGGCTGGTACTACATCCCAAGTCTAGAAATCACAAAATTGAATATTTCCCAAGTGTATGTTTCTGATACACGGACTGAAAGGGAGATAAACTCATTTTTGCCATCCCTAAAGGATCCAGATACATTTTTTTATTATTCACTCACACACAGTGAACACGGCTTTCAATTTCTGACTTGAAGGTTTCATAAAACCCATTTTTTCTGTACTTGGGTCTAACTGTCTTTGCCAAACAACGTTGAGAACTTCACAGTACCCTACTCACATTCTTTTAAAAGCCTCTTGTCTGTGAAATCAAGGTGTGGAATAAGATCACTTGAAAAATGGTGTTACTTAATACACCATTGCATATATGAGTAATCAGTCAAATAACTAAAATTGCTGAGGATGTTCAGCTGGTCTGTGAGGCAGTTAAGGCTCACTGAGGCTCTCAATAAAGATCATTGCTTTCAGGAGATAGTACTGCTCTTGGTTTTTTACTTTCATGTCTTATGCCTCAACTTTTAGGACTATTACCTGAAAGATATCTTAATTTTCTCCTTTCAGACAGGTGGAAAACATGTCACTGTTTCTGTGTGGCTGTCTTAAAGTGCCACCTTCTTAATATTGCCTGACATTGTACTTTTCACTACTTCTGATCATGTTCATTTTCCCCCCAGTTACGGCATTATATTCACAAAGTGTAGCCAGAGACCAAACCATATTTTGTGATACAGGATATGTGTCTTTTGCTATAATTGCCTTTTATATACTGTCAAGTCACCAGTGATCTTTCAATTTCAAGAAGAGATTGCACTTTCAAACAAGGAGATGGATAAACAATTTTTTTGGTGAATGTCAATCCCATTTCTTCTGTTGAGTCCTCTAGAAAGGGTGCTGGTGATTGTCAGATTATTGTGCAAGTCAGCCATTTTTAACTGAAAGAATATTCCCTTTAGGGTGGGTATTTCTGGTCTACTTTCTAGCTTTGAAAACAACTTTACAGGCAGTTTGAGCTACTAGAACACTCACATGAGAAAAAGCATGAAAATTTTTACCCCATTGATCAAGGCCAAAGATTTGAGCAGACGAATAATTGCTTTTTGCTCTTTATTACAATCTATGTATATATAAATATAAATAAAAATAAATATAAAACACTGGTTACCAGTTTCAGCTGCATTGTTACATGAAGACCAAGTCAATAGTCCATTTGCAGCATCTTCCAAGAATTTAATGTTGCTTCCCATGTCATGATATTTCAGGATCAGAGCTTCTTTGCTTCAGTTTCTCATGTCTGCTGAATAACTTTGCACTGTAACATTCCCAGGTAGCCAGTTTAGGCTGTTAGACTAAGAGTGTATACATGAATGATATTTTCAAATAATTTTGTATCAATTTCACATCTAGTAAAACATGCCTGCTGTTGAAAGCCTCAACTCTGATGTGACCTACCACTTACTGTCTTACACACATATATTATTGTCTTCACATAGAGGCTACATTTCTGCCTGTTCAGGTTTATCTCAGCTGATCCATGTTTTCCAAAGCTTCTGGTTATGCAATACAGCATTTTCTTCTCATAGTTAAACATCATGTTTATAGTCTTTTGTATCCTCCCTACCAACAAAAATGTTATATTTTGCAGTCAAACCCCTCAGGGGCTGGAAAGAACCCAAATGGTAGTCTGCAGAAACAATATTTCTCAAAGGGACTGTTGAGTGTGAACTAATACCTTCTGTTTTTCTTAGGGCACCCTGTTGAAAGCTATTTGGCATTATCCATGTTCCTAAATATGTCTCCTCTCATAGGCAGGGGAAAGTTGTCACATTTTATAGATAGATAGATAGATAGATAGATAGATAGATAGATAGATAGATAAACAGATAATCTTCAGGACTTAAAACAGGCAGAGATTTGTCTCTTTTTTAATCTAAATGCCTAGCAAATGAATACACACTAGCAGTTCTTTTCTGTTAGTCCCAGAGCAATAAACATCATCATCTGTTTTAGGGTAAGAAGATCTTTCATTCGTATATGAGCTGTTGATATTTTGGCTCATTCAGAAATTTTCCTATTCTTACTTCCTTGTCTTACAACAGTGTGAAACCTCTCACTAAAGTGTCAGACCACCTGACATGTCCCAAAATGTCTTTGGGAAATTCCATTCTTGAGTTAAAGCTTTTGTTGCCAGTCAAATGCCAGTTGTTTTGCTAATAATGATTTCTAGGTTCATCATATAGATCATCCTTTTTTTTATTCTTTCCTGCTTTTCTCCATGTTCCTGTGACCTGTTTTCTCCCAGGGAGTTGCCAGCTAATATTGCAAGCTTTTTAGTCTCAGATCAGTCACAGATTGCTCTGTTGGTTTTTCCCTTCTCCTGCATCATCTCTTAGATGAGATACATGTTTCTGTAAATCTTAGGTTTCTAATTACCTTAGCTGACTGGAAACCATTTAGAACCATCTGTTGTAAAAGCAAAGATTGTTTTCTGAATTTCATTGTCTTTCAGTGTCTGACTGTCACTCGTATCACAGAGACATAGAATGAGTGGTCTGGTTCAACTTGCTCCAGCTACATCCCAGTTTTCCTGAGAGCTACAGGTTTGACACAGGTTCTGATTGCTGCACAATGCCAACATTCACATGGTTCATTCTGATAAGTTCTTATTTCTTTAACATGTGATACCCATATGATAATCAGTGAGCAGATTTACAAGGGATGTAACATTTAAGTTACAAGTCAAGTCCAAGTCAAATATGAAATTTCCATTTACTACTTACAGGAATTTAAGTTTCCTGGTTTTATATGTAGGTAGTTGATTCAGGTACAACTGTAGTCATTTAGGTTAGGTACGAACTCTTTTGTTACATGTTACTATTAAAAAAAATGTACAACATGTGAGAAACAATTGCAATAAATGCAAAAGTCAGGACATCAGCACTTCCATTTCTACTATAGACAGACTAATATTCCATTAAAGTCTCACTAAGTCTTAAAAAGCATAATGAGCATGTCTAGCAAGGATGAGAACTTACAACTTCCTTTTATAATCACAGTGCAACACAATAACAAGACATCTCCTTATTTTCTCTTTCCCTTAGAAACATTGAATTCTTCTTTGAACAATGACATAGCTTCATGAGGAAAAATGTGTTGTGGTCTTATCCTGGCTTGCCATGGCCCTTACTGCAGTGGCTGAGACCATAATCTGAGAAACAAAAAGCAGCAAGTTTTGAATCCCCTCGGGTAGAATTTTTTATTCCCATTTTCTCATTTTCCAGGCAAATATTTAACTGTTGGTGACTGCTGTTTTCATATTTTTAGGTGATTTCATGTTGTACTGCAAACTCAGTCATCCCCCACATTTCCTGATGAGGTGGCTTGAAAGCAATAAGACCATTTATTTAGATTAGATTCAGTCCAGGATTGAGCTGGATTCATCCCACTGAACCTAAGGATTTAACTGTGAAAGCTACTTTGCCCTAAACTCTATCTATGTTCAATAAAACTCCCAGCAGAGAGTAGGATGACAAGGTTCCTATTTTTGGTATGTCTCTACTAAGTGGCTGAAAGCAGGTAGATAAATCCATGCTTGAGGGGTGTCCTGTTAGACCTTCAAGGCACTAGTTCAATTCTGAATTTAAGCACTTACTTAAATACACTTTTATTTGGAAAAGCATGTAAGCACACACTTGCAGTTAACTAAACTAAAACTTAGGCATAGAAACCTGCAATAAATCATCTTTTTCATGACTACTGACTGTGACATATTTTTTAAAAGAGAAGAGGCTCCTGCACTTCTATTTTTTTGAAGCAATTTTAAACCTCCTCCTGGTAAAAAGATATTTCCTACTAAGCAAAACCTTATTAACGTTCACAGATTTTGATGTTGTGTTTCTATCCTGTCTTTCTGGTTGGAAAAATTCCTGAAGTTTACAATTCCAATCACTTTAGTTTGGAAAGCTGATACTATGTATTGTATTCAAATTAATGGTTATAATAGAAGAGATAATCTGGCTGTACTTGAAAATATAAACTCTAACAGTGATTATAGTAATTGCAGCAATATGAAAAACTCTTCCACTTTCTGTTCTTGTAGATTGGGAAAACCAGCCTATGAATAGAAGCATATGAAATATTTGGTCTTGTTTGATCTTTCAGTGGAAGTACTCAGTCATCTTACTAGTAAGCACCTAGTAATATTATTTGTTATTTGGCTAATGAGAGTCTAGCAGTCATGTTTGGGATTCTCTGAAACAAGTGATTTAGTTTTTCTAAGCATTAAATAAGTACAAGACATAATAACTGCTGAGATTACAGTACATTTATAAAAGGAAACCTGAGCTAGGAGCCATCTATTCCCCAAATATAGAGAAAAATTATGCACCAATTTAGACAGAAGAAAAACCCCCCTTTTGGCACTAGAAAAGCAGTCCCTTGTTTCCTAGGGTCCCTTTCATTGCCTTCCCCTGTTCTAAAAATCCAGCTTGTCTCCTCCTTGTCTTTCCTCACTCCACAGCAATCTTCCTTCCACCCTGTATTAGCATCTCTGTAAAGGGCTTCTCCAGATCCTTTTACCAAGCCAGCTTAGGCATTTTGTTTGTACAAAGAGACCAAAGCATTTCCCTAAGGAGAGAAATATTTAAGCAAATGTCTACTTTAGAGGTATGATCACTACTTGGATTATGGTGGAAACCAAACATAGTTGGATACCTGTCTGATAGACAACCATTGAGCCTGAAATAATTTTACATATGAGGACAATTACCTTTTAATCTCTGCTATATCTAGAGATAGTCTCCACTGAAGTTTTCATGTTCACCTTGCTGGAAATGTAACTAAATAAGATTAAAATGAAGCAGCTGAGGCAGAGAGGTTTATGACTGGCGCCAAAGCAAATCTATGGGACCAGATTTTTTCCACCTAGATTATTTCAGTCTAAACAGACTGAAAAGTTTTTCCCCTAGTAAGAGAGAAACCATTAAATAAGCAATTTTAATAGTTCAGTCACCCTCAATTTATTTGGTGTCCCTTTGAGATTATTGAGTGAAACAAAAATAGTACCTTTCTATATCTTTCTTTCTATAGTAAGTAATGAATACAGAACATACTTTCACACTTTCCAGATTTTCCTTCTTGCTGCTTAGCCTCATTTCCTTATTTTTAATGATAAAGAAATTAACATTAATTTTTGGTGTTCACAGCGCACCATACACATCAGCTGAAAAAGAAAAGAAAAACGGTTAGTAATTTTTTTAATGGAATGCAACATGTGCTGCCCCTTCTGTGAACTCAACGCTCATTCGGGAAATTGATTTGTCAAGATGTAAAAAAAAAAAAAAAAAGCATCATTTCATCACATTTTTGGAAAATATGGGTCCAGTCTTACAAGATGCAGAGAAGGCTCAGCTCCCTTAAAGCATTTCAATGGAAGCACTTAGCACCTCACAGTAACAGGCTGATTTTACATGTCATTTTAATGATCCCCTTAATAGTTAATTCTGAAACCAGCAACACTGAGCATTGCAGCGCCCAATGCCCTTTGTTGGGCCTGGCTCTGAGCCAGCTTTATGCTTTGCAGCTTATTTGTATCCAACAATCTCACCTTAAAAAGCATTTGTTCTCCCAGGATGCAGGTGTTGATATAGCTGCACTGTAGGTAAGATTCTTGGACCAGGTTATAAATCAGAGCATGGTGCTGACTGGGGAACAGAGTTCAGGCCTCGGGGCGGATCTGAACAGTCCCTCCCCTCCTCCTCTGCAGTGATCCAAGTGGTCCAAGAAAAGCAGCTTGTACAGGCACTACAACGTCTGGAAAACCTTGCTAATATTGATTTTCAAGCAAGAGAAGCAGATATATTAGGCACTGCTTTCAACACTTTGCACAAGTTTTATACCAGTGCAACTGAATTTTACTGAAACTTTGCTGGTGTAGAACTGGTACTACATAGCTCACAATGTGGCTCACTGCTGCTGCTACCATTTTTTTGGCCATATGATAAACAACTATTAACTTTGCTGCCTTTTAGAATATAGTTCATGGACTCCTGATCCCTCTTGTACTGCAATCTCAAAGACACAGGGTGTAACAACCCATCATTATTCTCCAATATTAATAATTAATATTTCTGAAAATGTATCATAGGGAGAAAATCTCTTCTTATCTGATAATATATTTGATTTGCACTTATTTTGTACCTTGAGCTTCAACCTTCCTCCCTGTTGATATCTGTCCAAAGATTTCCATCAATCCCTTCTGCCAGATGTAAAGGTTTTAAGTTCATAATTTTATCCTGCAATATTAAGACCAAAAGTTTTTTTTTAATCTTCATTATCTTAATCCTCATCTGTTTGCACATCTTTCTCATGTGACACCTGTACACCAGCCAGATGCTGGAGTCCTATCCGCTACTTCCTTTAGTTATTCATCAACTGATTAATTTTCTGGAATTAATTTAAGTTAGAAAATATCAGCAAGCCAACAATTGCATGTATCATCTTCATTAAAGTGTGAGAAAAGACCAAATATGTGGCATTGGAAGAACAAACCCCTACAAGGGATCCCTTTTTCCTACCATTTCTCAAGTTGGATGATAGATTTTGTCTGGTGAGGAAAACAGTGGATTTTCTAGTGTGCCTAGCAAATCCTGAGGTCAGTAACTGGCAGCTGCTCTTTCCTCAAGCTGCAGGTCTTGATGAGTTGCCTGCAGCCCTCTGGGCTCCTGGTACCCACATCTACCAGAAGGCAAAGAAAACTCCACTTCCAGAAAGACTGAGATTCTGAAAACATTTTTTTTTAACTTTCTTACTGGGCACTTTCCATCAAAACTGCATTTATCTGAAAACTGCTAAACTCTTCTATGTACCTAGAGCAAAATACCACAGTGAAGAAGGGTAAAATTAATTAATAACTCCAGGAAAATTCCATTATTTTCTTTCTGGTTTAACACAAGCTGGCTAGCTCTTGTCATTTCAAGGGAAATTATCTTAGTTGTATCTGAGTAAAATCTGAGTAGGAGCCTCAGAACTTGGTCCACAGTAACTCAAAATGCCCTGAAAGTTATGAGTCAAATGTGTTTGGGAGAGGTAGCAGGCAGAGACAGAGTATATTCTGTGGAATAATTATATAATTTTGAGATCAAAGATTATTAGAAATTTCTAAGGATAGGTTTTCAGTGCTTCTGTAGTGAATGCTAGATTAAGAACTTTGGGGTGATATTTTCATAAATTGCTAGTTACCCAGATGAACATGTAAAAGAAATCAAATTAATCCTTAAAAGTATGATTTTCCCCCCTTTATTTATAGTTTTCTGCAACAGGCAATCTAGTCAGCAAAACAATATTGAAAAATTTAAAGACGAACTGGGAGTGGAAATCCTGGACACAGGATGTAAAAGTGGAACTACATGAATATTTCAGAGGCATCTACAACTTGTACATTCAGAATACCTCTACTACTGTTCTATGAGGAATGTGCAGCAAGAGATGACAGGTAATGTTTTGTTTCAGAGTAGGTGGTGGTTGGTATAGGGCATTCAGGACATGGGATGGTGATGGCTGTGGTGTGAGTTACACTGTTAGAACAAGGCTGTGGTGTGGTGTTTGGCCAGTGGCTGAAGTGAAAACTGAAAAGAGACAACTGTATCCTGCCAAACTCTGGTATTGTCCCACAGGCTTTTCATTTTATTCCAAAGGTCATAATGTACTGTATTCATCCAAATCTGCTTCAAGAAAATACCACTCCAGGAAAAATAATTCTTGACAGAATAAGTGCTATACTGATTTTTTTAATATTTTAAAATGAATTTTCTATGTATAGAAATAGGTTTGTACAGTAATGTCTGCATGCAAGAAGGTAAAATCCTGTGAAAAATGTGACACAGCAAATGGATAAATCTTGCAGCTCAGCAATTTGTGTCAATGTTTTGCATAGGAGGAAATCCTCTGTGACATGTATCAGATAATGGAATAATTTCCCATAAGGGTGCTTACTGCATGAGGGCTTTACTCTATGCAGTGCCATACAATGGAGCACATTAGCAGCACAGCACCAGTTTAACACCGGACATTGAAGGCTGAGCCCTGCTTTTAGTTATTGCATCAGCAGGAGTTAAAGAAGCCTTGTTCTAAAAGTAAAGGCCAGAGAGGCAGGGTTGAGAATTAGCAAATACTGAAGAGTGAGGCTTTTTGCATAAGTTGGACCAGATTCCCTTTCCAGTGCTGTTTTTACATACTGAGTTACCCTTCTTATTTAGAAAAACACTCCTCACAAACCGCTGGTTTTGAGAATCAGTTCTATTTTTCCATCTAGGTTCTTCCACTTCATTACCTAAGTGGCTCCATCACCCTAAGTACCTAATACCTCTCATTATCTTAGTGAGTCATTTAGGGGTTGGCTATTTAATATCATGAATTCATCATGAATAAATATTAGAGCTAAAATCTACATTTGCTCTGGAAGATGGAAAGCTTTTTTAATTTCTGAGGTCTAGGTTACTTAACAGCATTTGAAACCACTGGAAAGGTTTTATAAAGAACACTGAGAGTGACATTAGCAGCAGCTTTCCAATGAGATACAATATTTTGCCTAATAATAAACAATATCATTTATTGTTAAACCAAGAGGTGCTTCTGAGCAGAAGAAAAATTTAACTCTTATGTGGGTTTTCTTCTACATTGATCTTTCCAGCTCGGTAAGGAAAATTTTGTCCTCAAAGGTGAGGAAGAATTCAGTCATGTTTCATCCTAGAAAAATCCTTATGTGCCAGAAGAACAGGCAGGTTGGAGATACCAAAACAAGGTGAAATGTGCTTATTTTTCAATGCCCAGACTGTTTTTTCAGCCATAAAAAATGGTCTCACTTTTCCCTCATAGTAATTCTGATGGCTACCACCTAATGCTATGCTATGATGAGGGAGCTCTCATTGCCAAAATTTTTTTTGTAGGATCACAAGGGGACATTTTACCTTCTCAGAGACTACAGTACCTATGTCTGTGCTGCCTTAGGGTTCTTCTGATCATAATTTTACTTCTGTAATTTTTAATTGCTTACAGTCCACACTTACATTTCTGAGTGTGCTTTTTGCAAGACACCCTAGATGGACACTTCTGCCTGTTCTGCCTTGAAAGATGACCCAAGCCCAAGGATGTGTCCTGCAGGGACAAGGCATAACCACAACCAGGGCTGCTCAGTAAAGCCATTCACCCTGTACTACGTGATGACATGCGGATGTCAGATGGTCAGGATCAGGCAAGCAAGCTGTATAAGTGTCTTACTAATAGGGGCTTATATTACATATTTCAAGAAGTGATGGGATTTGGCAAAGTGCATTTGCCATGGTTCATGCTTTGAATTAACTCTCACTTACTCTTTTGTTCTTTGCAAATATGATGTAGTCCTTTCATTCTACAATTTTTTTCTAAAATTGGATCTCCTTTCAGTCTGAACTAGGACTGAAACCACTGGAAATGCTGCTTTAAATTAGAGAGTTTGGGTGAAGAAAAGGCCAATTGCAGATATTTAGAAAATAGTTATCTAGATTGAAATTTGAAAGACAGAGACATCCATGGGTTTGCATATTGTCTTGCTATATGTCTTGCCACTTGCTCAGAACAGTAATGAAAAGGAAATCATTCCCATTGGCTGTGAGAAACACTGCAGGGCTCAGACAGTGTGGTACTGTATAGGAGCACAAGGCATGCTGCATTCCAGCCTGAGCTCTCCTGATTCCCTTCTGACTGTGTAAATACCTGTCTTTCAGATGACTCTGGTGCCTACTCTGTTCTTCTTCCTACCAAATCTAAGCTCCCTCTCTTGATCAGGCAGGAGCAGGGAAATTCAGAAAGCAACTTTTAAAAACCTTGTTCCTCTAGCAGGCTACCTTTCAGGAAATCTTCTCATCTGAATGTTACCACACCCTGCCTTCTCTTTCTCTTCCCCCAGAAGACCATTTCTTATAACTGAATTTCTGTTTTTACTTTTATGAAATTGTGGTGTTTCTTCTTTTTCTTCCTCCATTATTTCTATTTCTATTTCTATTTCTATTTCTATTTCTATTTCTATTTCTATTTCTATTTCTATTTCTATTTCTATT
>JAYDZK010000001.1:67827719-67840220 GCA_034509185.1 Euphonia xanthogaster
TAGCAATTTTTATTAATTCTTCAGCTGATAAAATATATTGTGTCTGCAGGCTTAATAAATTTGAGACCTATAAAACAGTTTCAATAAATGTGGTTTAACCCCAGCCAACTCACTCCCCATGTAAACAATCACCTGCAATAATTTTTTTAAAAATTCCTGTCCTATAAAAATTTCCATAGCTGAGCCTTTTTGCTCCAAGAGTTGTGGCAGCTGGACTCTTTTCAAATACTCAAAGACATTGGCCAGAACTATGCCCATGGGTGTAACATGCTAAGTAACCTATTCCTCAAATACGTGACAGTATGAGAGGACTAAAGGCTTGCAAAAGAATGGTTTAAACTGTGATAAAAGATACTATAAAAATTACATTCAAGCTATTTTAAGAAAAAAGTATTATCTTTGGATCATCATATTCAGGTATTATTAAAAAAAAAAAAAAAAAAGATGTGGGAAATTTTAAGTTGAGACATGGCCAGATTCTGACAGGTGCAAACTGGCATACTGGCAAACTGGCATAGCTTTGTGGAAGATTGGCTCAGGAGTCTCTGGCTTGGGCTATGCATAATTGAACATACAGACATCATGACTATTTGATTTAACCTTGCTTAATGCATCTGAGCCTGCAGTATTGCTTAGGGGAACAATATAAATGGCTTTGGATATAGCCATTAGCTTTTTTCATTCTGATTACTCCATTATGTTTGAACTTTGACTGAGCTTATTTTTTTCTGCCCAGAAGCTTCAAACCATGAATTGGGAATGGCATCTCACTAAGGAAAGGAGTACAGAGAAGTAAAAAGCACACGGATATATCAACATGTCATAATTTTCTTTGATAAAACCACATTAAAATGCTGGAAGATAATGTGATAATTACACATTATCTGTTCAGAAATATCTAGAATAACTGAAGAAAATACCCTGGTTAGTCATTGCATGGAGATGACATAGTGGCACAGTATTATACTGACAGAACCTGTATTACTTTTTTATAGCAGAGATGCCAGGCTCAGTTCTGACTTGTATTTTTGTAACCTTGGGGAAAATAATCTGGGATCTGCTAATACAGAGAGGAAAAAAAATGCATTTTCCAACATAGCAAATACTATAACTGTCTTTTGAAGGATTCTGCTCTTTTTTTTTTTTTTTTTTCTTCCTTAGGAGAGTTATGGCAGAAATTGGGATATGCCTCAGATTCATTTGACAAAGCATTTTGTCAATCTTTGACTAATAAAATATACATGAGTTTGAAGGAACACATATTCCAGACAAGGCTTCTTCTAGTCTTCTACTTTTTGGAGGGAAGGGAAGGCAAAAAGAAAGAAATATATTGTTTGGAAATTTTTATTTTTGAGATTGACATATATATTCTCAGAATTTTCCTTTGTGTCCTTTGCTTTTTATCCTGGAAAAAAAAAGGTTCACGTATTTATGAAATATAAAAGTTATATTCTGTGGAATCTGGACAATTGGCCTTGGGCAGGCTCAAGAGGAAGTGAATTACAGAAGAATTAAAAGCAGAAGAGAAAAATTAATCCTTTACTTATCATAAATGGAAGCTTATGTTTTGTTTGTATTACATATGAACTAACAACTTCCATATTTTTTTCTGAAAAGTAGAGAGATGATAGGTTAAGCTAGCTGAAGTTTTATAGTTGTTTTTGCTGAGAAAGTTGACTCCTTAACCTAATCTTTTGATGACAGCTTTTGCTCCTCCTAACAAATAGGAAACTTGAAGTCTCACTTTTCAATGCCAGATTTCTTGTTTTCCTCTTTTTACTGATGAATTAAAAAAAAAAAAAAGAGAGAAAACCTCCAAAAATAATAGGTTGTCTCCCATTCTTCTTTGTTATATTCATGTTTACTAGACAATGGTGTAATCCCAAGCGCCTTCCCCAGGGAATATTATGAAACATATGCTGAGTTTTATTAATACAAAGTGGTGATAAAATGAGCACAAATAATCACACAACAAATTAAGAATGGGAAAATGTAAACCTAGAAAGTAAGTCCTCATTACTTCAAACATGCATCAGGAATAAAGGCAAACTTATAGTTTCTCAAAACAAAATGTGCCTTTCTCCCAACTCCCTATGATCAACATACACTGATTATAAATTCATTTTTCTCTAACATTTTCCCTGGAATGATCTTTGGAACTTTACCAAACTGGACATAAACCAGAGCAATAGTAAATGGCAAGAAAATAACAGATGTACTTAACTTAGGTCAACTTGTAGCTCTATCTTTCACTTTTAAATAGAAGATAGGCAATCATGAAGGAAGATAAATTACTTCCTGCTTTTTTTTTCTTTTTTTTAATAGATGAATTTACTCTGGGAATTCAATAAAAATAATGTAAAGAATGACTGGCATTTTCTCCTCCCTGCACACAAAATAATACATTAGGAGGTAAAATGCTCCATTTACTGTGGCAGCAGTTTGCAGATTTTTGGCACAGCCAGGAAACTGTGACTCGAGTTTCTCCTGGAACATTTGCTTTGGCTTTTTGTGATTAATGTTATTAAAGGGCCCTTCAAAATGGCTATTTTGCACCTTAGTTGGGACGATGCCTGATTCTTAAGACTTTTCAAGACTCAAAGGAAGAGGACAAATGGTAGCTATCAATCATGCAGATTGACCTTACAAATATTGATAGCAAGGACCTGGGTGTGAAGATGGCCAGGGAAAAGAAAGAGAAAATTACGTAGATGGACAGACATCTGGGTGGGACAGGTGAAAAAGTGAAGAGTGGGGGAACTTATTCTTTGCATATTTATCCCATCAATTTATGCTGCATCTACAGTTGTTTTAAATTATTAATGTTCTCTGCCAGCAGCCAGAAGATTTTTCTTCCTCAAGAGTCTTCTAAGAAATTACAGTGTTCTTGAAGCCAGCTCCCCCTTCAGTCACTGGACATTCACTTGATTCACCTGAGGCCTCTTCCAACTTCCTGAAGCTTCCATAAATTATTACTCTCTCATGCTGATCATAATAATGGAAACCTGCATCTGTAGTTGACCAACAAAAATAATAGCATCAAAATGGTTGATTTGCTGCACATTTGTATCCACATGTGTCCTAGTCTCTCTGCTTTTTCCAGACATTTTTTCTCCTTTTAAGTCGCCCCTTGAAGTGGGTTCCTTTCTGCAAACTTGTAATTGTGGCTCGTCTTTCTATGGATTGTGAAAAGATAGAAGAGACTTTTTGCTGCATAATCCTTTAAGGCTCTGTCCACACTTAACTCGTGGACAGTCCTGTCTGAAGGGTCTGACCTCTCTACTGACTTAAGTGGAACTTGGATATTCCTATTCATAAGCCCTTAACACAACCAAATGAGAATTGTACCTGACTTGGACATTGAATGCAATTGCTCTGGATTTTTTTTCAACTATCACAGCAGACATCCTGTCAAGGTAAAATTTTTACAAACTAGATCTTCATCATGCTGGTGAAGGGTAGGGGCAGTGTGCAAATTCCTGCACTTTGCAGGCCAGAACCTAGCCCTAATTTCTTGGTTTCATTGGCTGAGTTGTGGGTAGTGGAGCTTCGTACTGAGTTGTCTTTAATTAAATCCCTCATTCACATATTCCTGGCATCTAATAACCTGTGGGGAAGAATGAGTTCTATTATTTGAAGCCATGTCAATGGTTCTGTCACTAGGCTTAGACTACCAGTGACTACTTTCCAAAGTACGTGTCCAAAATTAAAATCAATTAAAGACATTTTGGAAGGCAAGTATGGCCTTACACTCAAGGACAATAGTCAACCTCTAAGTATGGGACATTAAAATAAAACTTTCCCAGGACAAATAATAACTTGTAACAGGGCATTCTGAGGTCTTTTGCTTCCAGCACTGAAGCCACTCGTACCAAACATTGCTGATGATGGAGAGCTCATATACCTGTCTGCTCCTCCAGTGTGAGGCATTTTTATCTCTGGGAAGGAAAAATTGCATAGCCACTTATATCTAAAAATGACTTAATCTTTATCTAGAATTGACTATTCCAGACTTTGTTGGGATTCACTGAAATGCTTTTGGTGGTTGGCACGGATTGGTTAAGCCTCTGTCAGGCAATAAAATCAGGTACCATTATAACCCAGATAGTAAACACTGAGGCTGCAACAGCAAATAACATCAATTATTATATTAAATTCTACATCAAAATATCACTGCATAGATCAGTACTTATGGTTCTGTATCATTCTGTGTAAATATTTTCAGTGATGTTGAAACTAGTTTTTATTAGTATAGAGAATTTGGCTAGTGTGCTGGACACGTGGTTGAGCGCTCCTTGCAACAGCTGTGGACTTGCATGAGAAGGGACTGATGTTTGTTGATTGGGAGGGTTGAGCTTAAGAGAAAAGCATGAATTTGTAGGTAACTGAAATGTTGTAACATCTATTTGTTTCAAGAAATTGGAGGCCAAGGAATATCCTGGTTCAGCTCTGCTAAAGCAGAGGAATGGGTGGGAAATCATTCTGAAGCAGTGACCAGAAGGTTTTCTTTTCTTGTGCATTTGTCAACACATGGCCCCTGTCAGGAAAAAAAAAAAAAAAGGCTGATGTAATTTGCCTCTGTATTTGATTACTAATTGGTTTTCATAGAATTACACGCTGTACCACCTCAGGTTATGTCTCTTCCTGGCTGAGTGTGCACCCTCACTGGCCTAAGCTACATTCAGCAGTGAGTTCCATGTGTGCACCAGCACAATATAAATGCATATTCACAGTACACACATCAAACACACACACACATCTTCATGCACATGCACAGACAGATAAATTACATATACACCAAATAAATACCCCACCACTCTTACATAAGTGTGTGAGGTCCTGTACAGAGCAAATTCAAGCACATGCCTCCAGTGGGAGCAAAGACACACTCCATGAAGGTTGGCAATAAAGATGGGCTGAAGGAAAAGCCAAAAAATATGCTGTGATAAGTATCAAAAGATGAAGTTTACATATAGCTACAAAAACTGACTGTAGACCAATACATGAAAGCTTTTGTGAAGGATTAGGTTGCAATTCTTGCTGCATGTATGACACCAATAATCTGGTTATTGAATTATGAGCAAAGCCTTAGAAATTGTTTCTGAGAGTTAAAGCCCTTTGTGACACTCACTTGGCTCAAACACTGTTGATGTACTCTGACAGTGGATCAGATCTTCTCTCTGAGTGCAGGCATTCACCTGAATGAGAGTGGGCTGCCAGGTGTGTTCTTTCAGCAAGAAGTTGTGCTCTTAAAGAAAGAAATTCACTTCCATACAGTTCATCTAAATATCAGAGTAATTTCCTGCCTCACTTGGATCTATGCTTCCAGAATTTCTTCTAATTTAGATTTAGGAAGAAGAAAACAGGTATGTTTGCCAGAGTAGTTAACTCACTCTCTGTTATATCTATGAGGTGAAAAACTCAATACTGTCCATAGAAAAGTTGGGTAATTCCTATTTTTCTATGTTTGTTCTCATAATTGAGGGAATAGTGTTTCTTAACAGCAGAAATCCTTTTATTTTCCAGGAGACAAATTAAAATTTTCTTTTTCATGTCATATGTATTTTCTGATTAGAAAAGCTGATGGATATGCACTGATATAATTTTATTTTAGACATATAAAAGGACCAAATTTAGAAAGCTCGCATAAGAAATTAACTCTTGTGCTCTGTGTAGTTTAGCACTTTTCCTATATGACTTCAAGTCTGAGAACATACTGCACATGAGTGACTACACCCTGTTTTTTTCAAAGTCAGGTACCCCTGATCAATATATTTGTAAAAAAGACTTTATAATAATTTTCTACTGAATTTTGTGTAAAGATAAGTGAGTACGGCGTGCAAACCAATGATTAACATATCTTCTCTAGTAATCTAGGCACCTGATATTAAAATATTTTGCATTAAAGGCCATCAGTGAGAGATGTTTCTTTTTTTTTCCTACTCCATCATAATGTAAATTACATTGTATATCACTCATTTTGAAATTTCCCATCTATACAACAAGTTTCTTACACAATCTGGACATGGAAAGGGATAAAGAAAGACAGTAATCTTTGTTTACAAGTTGAGGTTGGATATTTGACATCTAAACTCAGAGCACAAGCAGAAGTACTTGTCTAGGTCCACTGACATCGATGAGAACAGGACTTGATTTGGAAAGAAAAATGAGGCTCAGGAATGAAAACTAGGATGAAATATGCAACTTTGGAAAAGAAAATGGAAAGAAAAAAATTAGTTAGCAGAGATCAGTGTGTAAAGGATTGAAACAGAAAATGCATGGTGTCATTCAATTCACCCTGTGTCAGTTCAGTAGGATTTGACAAATCTGACTGAATAATTCTAAAACTGAAACAAGAACATTTTCTTGAAGCGACTTTAATATTACAGAACACCCCAGGAGGTCTGTAAACTTGCTAAAATATTAAGAAATGCATAGCTCTTAAAAGAGGAGTTCTTAAATCAGCTCCCAGGTGGAACATGAAAAAAAACATTCCTAAGGTTTCAAAATAACACTGTTGCATTGAAAGCTGATGTTGCTCAGTTCATTTAGAAAATACTATAAACTACTTTACTATGGGAAATTGGAAAAGGAATCTTTCATTAATAGGAAAGATTGGCCTGTGCACTGCAAATAAAGTGATGTTTACATAATTTTGAAAGATCTTTCAGAGTCAATATCCTTCTGCTGTGGCTTACTGTAGACATCATAATAACCTTGCCATTTTAAATAAAATGCCATAAATAATTACAATGCCATAATTAAGTAATTGCATTGTGGGGAAAATACTTGCACTTTGGATAGATACACAATTAGATATTTGGTAATTCCTGATGTTTTTTGTTATAAACAAAAGCTTTCACACTTAAACACAGCTCCAAGGGTGCATGTCAGCATGTGTCAGATTTAGTCTGAGACCAAATTCTGTGAGGTTTACAAAACCTAAAATTTTAGGGTAGCTAAAGAATTTGTTTAATTGCAAAAAACCCTCCTCATGTTTATTTAAGCCTGACTAATTTCATACTAGGATACAACATGAATACTCCTTTTCAAGGTTCAGTTGTTAAAACAAATTATATTTACCTTTTAAATTTACCTTTGTCAAAACCCATTCAAGAATAGGTCAAATAGATTTCCTCACCATTTCCTCCATTGTCTGCTTGGTTGCTGTTTTCTTTGCATGAACACCATTGAATTGACTTCCATCGTTCCACGCCTAGGACAAGAGGTGAGACACACAGACTTTAGTACCCACCTTGGTTTTGTTCTGAGCCCATCATTTCAGAGGGTTTGGCTCTCAGTTATGCCTTTCATGTTACATTTGAGGTGAAAGTGCAAATAGCTCAAACCTTCATGAAGCACACAAAGGGAAACACAGATCTCTGAAAACCTTGTTGCCCCATGAGATTTTGTCAGAGATCCTACATAGAAGTGTGTACGATGAGGTGTGGGCTTTTGAGTGCATCCTGGACAACTAGCACAGCCCATCTGACACAACTGGAAATAACATCAGTTTATATCCAATGCTGTAGAAATGCAGAGGTATGTATTTTATATCAGACTTTGTTAAAATTAAATATTTAATTTAGATATGTAATGTAAATATAAGTTATGTACAAGTATTTCCAGACAAGTTAATCCAGTTTGGATTTTGCAGAGGTTTCTGGGGTTTTTTTTAAATGTATGAAAATTAAGAGCTTACAAGATAAAAATATGTGAATTCCTAATGAAATGAAAATTATTATTTTTATGTAACTGAAGTAGCTAGTGTTAATTGGCAACAACAAAACAGAACTCTGGAAATGTCTGAACAAATCTGTTTGGGAGAAAATTTCAGAGAAGGTGAAGGAGGTATGTGTACCTGAATGTAAACAGTAATGGCCCTTATATTTAAGCTTCTTTAAAGTAGATTCAAGATTCATTACAACTATTTTTCATACAGCTTTTAAGAGACCATCCTTTGTGCATCACATAAGAGTGTAATGAATAAATAAATTAACAAGATACATCAGAAATTGATTTAAAACTACCTTTACTGCCAGTCTAAATTCTTTTTTATTGCCTTAATTTGATTTAATGTATCAGACTTTCTGTAAATTTAGGAAAATACACAGAGTAGCCTTGTTCACTTGTCTTGAGCAGAAAAACAATTACAAAAGGTTTTTCTAACACGAATCAATAGACATCTGAGGTTTCTTGTTTTTTAATCTTTTGTACTGTTTACCAAAATCAAGAGAACAGAATTTGTCTCGAAATTTTGATATACACCTCACAATACAAGGGCTGCAGCTCATAAAGAAATCCTGATTGAAAGATTTATCTTCTGGAAGAAATCCATGTGGATAAAGTGGCTAGATAAGAGAGGATGGAATAGCATACAGTAGAAATAGCTTCTTATGCTTCTTGCAAATGGCATTCTTTTGTTCATTGTGTAAAATATTCCAATAGAAAGGTTCAGTGTACATATTAAGTGATGAGATTTAGAAGCTCCAGATATGAAGCCCACACACTACCTCTGTCTCAGAAATCAAGTTTAATAGAGTTTAACATAATAATAATATAAAGCTTGCTTTTTGGATCATCTGAGAAACACCTGGACAGCAGTCAATTTGGAATATGTGCAGAAAAATAGCAGGCTTGCCTCTGTGGGTTGTTGTCCCAACAGGTAGCACAGTACAAAGTAAATTTGTTGCCTAAGATAAACAGCATTGGGTCCCATTGCTTTTCTTATCCTTGCAGCAATAGTTTGTTTGCTATTAATTAAAGAGCAGTTTGGTTTTTGAGCTAAGAAGCCCACACAATTAATCTAATACTATTATTTCTTCCTACAAATCTTACTCACAGTCATGAAAACATTTCTTTTGTTAAGATATATCCTGGAGTTGATTCAGGAAAATGCTGAAGTTTGCATTGAAATGTGCAGAGAGATGCTTTCCAGGAGTGGTGCACTAGCAATCACAATTAGATCAAGCTGAACATGGCTATCTTATGCATAATTTCCTTTATTACTTCATCTCTCTTATTACCAATATTCCTAAAAATATTTCCACTTTTTTTTTTAGTTTGACCTGTATTTCACACATACATAAAGCTTGTTATGGCAGTTTTGATAATTCTTTTCACAGTCTGTGAAAGATTTCTCTTTTGAAAGTTGGAGTAAACAAAAATTTGGTTAGCACAGGAAGGATAGGAAGAGTTTGCATGGTCTATAATTGTGGTCATCTGTATCCAGCCAAAGGGAAACCTCTAATTTTCTAGCTTATGTAATTGAATTTTTAACTGGTGCACAGTGAAATGTCTTTTTTTTTTTTTTTCTTTCTTATTATGAGAGAAACAATTTAGAATTATTACGTATGAAGACTTCAACATTTAAATAAGGAAATAGTGGCCTATTCTTGATGTTTCCTTTTCTGAAACAAACAAACAAACAAACCCCAAAAATACTGAGCTAAACCAGACACACATGCACAAAATGAAACCTGGACGAAAGACTTGAATGTTTTACAAATAAATTATTTCCTATAATCAAAATTGCCTTGCTATTTAGTAAAGGAATTTGGGTTTAGCAGGAATACTAAGGATTTTAAAAGACAACCATATACATGTTTTTTTTTATACTTTCTATTTTTTTCTCCTTTCAATAATAACATAGGAAGAGTTCATGACAAGCAAGTGTCTGAGAAACAGAAAAGTAATAGCAATCTTGGCTTAGAATACTACCATGGAAAAGAAGTGATCCAGGTACATCATCTTGTCTTAAACTACATTTTGTTGATGAGTCTCATTTTAAACAAAGATGAAAGAAAAGTTATTTGTGGTAACATCTATAAAGTATTAGGATCTCTTTGGATACTCACACAGCAGTGAGTTATGCTTCAAGAACTCTGAAAACTGAAGTCAACCACAGTCAAAGAAAAATGGTAGTTTTGGGAGTTAGTTCTTGGTCAGAGCTACATATAAACAAATGCTCTAGAACAAGCAATTCCAATAAGAAATTGTATTTTACTTCTGATGTTAAGAATGAAACAATTGCCAAACCTCATTCTTTGAAGAAAATATAAATACCCTGTTCACTATAATGTGAAATTCACTGTAATGGGAATTGAAAGATAGGAGGCGTTTTTCCAGGCTTTATGCGTTTGCATAGGGCACTTTATTATAAACTAATTTTACAGTACCCAGACCTACTGTCCCTTAAACTGTGCATAATGGGTCTCATCAAAAGCAAGGGGCCCTCCCAGGACTCCTAAGGGCCTTCTCCATTGATCTTTCAGGTCTCTGTCTTTTCAGAGAGTTGAGCTGTTATGAGATGCTCTCTGTTGCAGCAGTAATGTACAGAATGTGCCTCATGGGCATCAGTTAAAGTGTGATTTAGGCATTGGGATGTAAAATATGTCTGTAAATATGTCTGTTCTCTACTTCAAGCACAGTCTGGTTCAATATGAACTTTTGCAATTAGCAAACCTCAGTCAACCTGACTGGGAGAGGCATGGCACGGAGCTATTGTTTGCCCCCATTCTGTGTCCTGCCATTCCTACATGTACTCCATACCCAGCTTACCCTTTGACATTAGTGGAGGGGATCAATGGGATCTTGTTTTGGTCCATAAGTGTTTAGATTTGTGCAGAAAGAAAAGGACCATTTTGTTTCTACTCTCTCCTTATATGATTTTGCAAATTTTCATAGTGAAGCTGCATTCAATGAAGCCAGAAGGCTCCTTTCCAACAACCCACAGAATGATGCCACGAGGGGTGAATGAGATTATTGAGTACATAGACCCATGAACTGGTCTCTCATAAATGGTGTAGGGAACAAAAGAACAATAACTGTCAAGACCTAGCTTACAGTAGAGAAACTGATAAGAAAAAATTATTTGAACCATAGAGTCTAAAATGTCAGAGTATTCAATTTCAACACGTCAAACACAGGCGCATTATCTTCCTGCAAATAAGGTGAATGTGTCCGGATGCTTATCTCTATTTCGTTATGCCCTGATATGATGTCTCCTGTAATTCACACAGGGATTGATCTGAAGACTGCTAAAATCAAAATGAGTCTTTGTATGACATTCGTTGATTCAAGAATCAGAGTTCCAAAGAACAATAGTGAGCTGAATTTTTGAAGCTCTGAACTGTGTCTCACTCTGGACAAACATTTAAAAGCAAAAAAGTTTCTCACAATTGGACCAAAGCCTGCTTAGTTGTGATTTCTAGAAATCATTCTCAGTTCCTGAAAGAAATGGTTTGTGATTTAACTCGTTTTCATTCTACCTGAACTGACCTGTATCACAGAATCTGTCATTATTCTGCCTTTTATAGCATTTCTGTTTGCAGTTTATCAAACGTCCAATTCAAATTATCCTGGGTTCACTGGAAAATTTCTCAAGCATTTGAGAAGCCTGACCCTGTGGGAATATCTGTCAAGTCTTTTGAATAATTGAAAAATTACCAGTACCATTTGCATCCTCAGGCTAATTTGCCTGCTGTTATAGATGAGAAAGTTTCTGCCATTGTGTTGATCAGGAAACAAAGGAACTAGGAATAGTAAATGCATAAAAAGGAATAGAAATAACAAGGTAATTATTAAAATACAGGAATTGAAAATAGCATGCTTTGACCTAGAGAACTAATATAATTATGACACTCTTAAAGGCAAAATATCATTAAAACCAACCAGGTATAAATGGGGACTTTGCATTAGGTCCTCAGAGATACTTTAGCATCTAATTCAACTGGCCTGTAGTCTTTACCTATATATTTACCTAAGATGTGCAATTTTTCCACTGATGTGCTGATATAGTAGGGTAATTGGGCTCCTCAAAGCGCAGAACTCTACCTTAAGCAGTCTCACTGATTCTGAGGCAACCCTCCTAGAAAAAATGAAGTTTAATTAGCTTCAACCATTCCAAAGTCCTCTAAAAAGCTTACATATCTATGCAGTTTGTGTTCATTGCATGCTTCCTAAGCTTTATTCTGTGATGAAGAAAGAAGGAAGGCTGAGGATCAGATCCATGACACTCCTCAAGGTTCTGACTTGAACTCCATCTCATCCCACACAGACCATTCTAGGTGCTGGACAGTTGTCCAAGTTTGGATTAAATATTTCACATTGTGTACATTTCAAAATGCACATTGACATCTATTTCTCATCAATCAGCTGCTAAAACCCACATCCCTTTCTTCTTTTCCATTTCATCCTGCTATTGGGAAGATGCTATTTAACAGATGCCTAACCTTCACTACTACTGTTAGAGGGAATCCTGGAAATTTAATAAGGTCCAAGATCTGACAGCAGGACTCTTGAGACTTAGCTATTAAAATGTCTACATGCTTTGAAGGAGCTCAACTCTGTGCATCTGTTACTTGAGATAATCATTTGAGAAAAAAAAACCAAAAAAAAAAAACCAAACAAAAAAAAAAAAAAAAAAACAAAAAAACCTTCCCAAAAAATTTTCTCTCTTCAGAAAGGTATTCAGGTCTGAAATTGTTCAGCCCCAAGGAA
>JAYDZK010000001.1:67840320-67867977 GCA_034509185.1 Euphonia xanthogaster
GAGAATCATTTGAGAAAAAAAAACCCCCCCCCAAAAAAAAAAAACACAAACAAAACAAAAAAAAAACCAAAAAAACAAAAAAACCTTACCAGAAAATTTTCTCTCTTCAGAAAGGTATTAAGGTATGAAATTGTTCAGCCATAAGGAAGGATAGCATTGAGAATTTACAAAACTCATAGCTGCCATCTCTGCTGCAGAAAGAAAGATGCTGCAGTCTCTGCTGCAGAAAGACAAGTGAAACATAGTCTGAAAAAGACTGAATAAATGTTACTTGTTCTAATAGAATTAATAATACTTTAGTGGTATTAACTAATACCATGGGAAGGACAAGGACCTGTTGCAGAGAGTATGGAGCACCTCTCCTATGAGGATAGGCTGAGAGAATTGGGATTGTTCAGTTTGGAAAAGGGGCAGCTCTGGGCAGAAATTAGATCATGAAGGTCCTTGTTAGTTTATTACTTGGGTTAGTAGGGTAAAATCCAGCAGGAAGTAATATGGAAATTCCTTGAGCAAAAGTTGAGTGAGAAATGAGCAAAACCTGCAGAACAACTCCATAAAAGCAGACTATAACTTAGGAGGTCACTGTGACTTAAGATGAAGAAATCTATTTAATACAAGACCTATTTTGTCTATTAAGATATATAAGAATGTACAGCTGGAGACCTGAAAGAAGTTGCATCTGCACATGTACCACCTTGTATGATAAATCTGTGAAAGCCATCAGCATTACCATCCTGCTTGGTCTCACAGTGGCTACTGCCAGAGGCAAGATGTGAAAGGAGAGTTTGCTTCCCTAGGACATGGCCTAATGGCTGTTGGGTTTGGTTGTTCCCTGGGAGAAGCAGAAAAGACAGTTTAACATACTAAGAAAGTGACTCTCTGTGTGCCTAAGGCATACCTTTATTCCCTATCTTCTAAGCCAAAGTGCTACGTTGGTTAGTAGCACACTTCTGTGGTAAACAGTTCTAATGAGTATGATAAATTCAGTGGTAAAATTGGAAGTAGAAGGAAAAAAAGCTGGTGATACTGAAAGGTCATTTCCACATAAAACTACATCTTAGAATTCAACATCAAAAGCCATGGATGGCCTCAGATTTAGTAGTGTCTGTGCTGTGAACACCATTTAGGAAGCATTTGGCTAGAGGAAGGGTTTAACCCCTTACACTATTATATAGAGATATTTTTTGATTGAGTTCTTGCTTAATTTCTTAAGGAAAAAAAGGCTGTTGAAATGAAAACATATTGTCAAATTTTCATTGAAGGAATTGACAATTCAGGGGGAAAAAAAGGGAACATTAATGCTATGTTTTATTCAGGCAGCAGCAAAAGGAAGTTGTTTTAAAGGCACAACTGTAAAACTCAGCTAATGTACAATCTGACTGAAAGCAAAAGGTAAGTTTCTGTCTTCCTATGCCTCTGACAAACGTTCCTGTGTTTGAGATTGTGCTGCTTCTGCTGACTGTGATTACTGATGGGACTCCAGCAATATGATATGTTATACATCAAATGTGAGGCTTTTTCCACTGCTCTGTCAGAATTTCTCTGATTTCCAGTACCTATTATAAAATAAGCTGCATTGATCAGCACTGCATACCTGTTGCTTATTTTAGTGTCCTGAAGGAGATAAAAAAAAATAAACAGAAGGAAAGAAAAAAATCTGCTACTTTATCTTTGAAGTGGCTAGGCTGCAAGGGGAAGTAGTTAATTCCCCATGGGTAGGCACAAACATTCCTTCACTTGTGACATGTGTAAAGGTTGCTGTTTGGAGCAGACTCTTTTCAGGACCCATTTCTTCTGGGCACTTACATTTCTAAACCCCTCAAGAGGGCCGTACTTCTCAAAAGAGAGTGGAAGCTCTGGTGTTCTGGGCTAAGATTACACCAGCATTTTTGTGAACAAACTTTGGATCAATCCAGAGTTGGAAGTGAACATGAAAAGTGTCAGTAACTCTTTTATAAGTCTTTTTGTGGTGCATCTGATTGACCTGCATTACGATGTACAATAGCATGAAAGAGTGTTAGTAATCAGTGCTAATGAATACATGTACCTACCTGATTCATATCCTGGGCATTACTCCTCACTAACGCTTTTGTTTTGCATTCATTAAAATTCCCATCATGGCACAAAATGCTGAACATTTACTATAACAAAAACAAAAGCAAACAAAAAAAGAGACAAATTGCAAATTTCAGTCAAAAAAAATATAAATAAGGAAATACCATAACACTGGGACATTGTCCCAGTCCTACTTTACTTTAGTTCATTAATTGTTTTTAGAAAAGATATTTACAGTGAGACCTCAGGCAAATACTCAGAGAGAGCTTGCAGCATAATCCTTCTCTGTTGTCCCCCCCTCTCCTCCCCCACCTGCAAAGGAGACTGGTGATTCCTTTCTTCTTTTTTGTCCCTTTAGAGTCTAGGAAGGACTTAGAGAATTCGTCTTCATATTTTAGAGTTATGTTAGCTTTTCATTAATTTCCTACAACATTTTTACTGAGAAGGAAGGGAGAAAAAGGGTTCATTTGGGGAAGGCACTGTGATATCACAAAAAGGGTTGGGGAATGAGAAATAGGCTCGTGCAGTGACCAGACAAAAGGGCTTCTCTGCATGTAAGCATGTCAGATACCATCACAAAGAAGGCTAATAAACTGTTTTTCTGCACTTTTCTTTTTCTCTGCCACTTACTACCAAGAAGATGTCCTTGATGGGATTATTTGTAGAAGGTCAGGAATGGAGAAACCCAGTGTATAAAGAAAGGTGGATGGCCAGCTGTGCTCAGAAGGATGATTGTGCAGCAACAGGTCTCTCACAAGCCTGGATGTCCAACTACAGGTATAGCTTTCCAACCTGACAGGAAAAAACAGGATTTTTTTTTTTCTCCCTGAAAAATTTTAAAAAAAGAGAAGAACTCACATTCTACTCTTCTGCTCAATGCTGTGAAAACATTAGCATTAGAGATAACATGTCCAGGGTAAAGTCAAACACAGCAATTTTTGTTCAGATATCATGAGTTTTATTTGCTGATGTGAAGTCTATCATACTGAGCCCTCCAGGGCTGTAGATAAAAAAAATTATTATTATGAAGGTTAATCTGAGGAATCCTCATGGAGGTAAGTATAGAAGATCACACCTACCAAGGCAGCAGCTATTGCAGAGGTGCACAAAAGCAGCTATAAATTTACTAAAGAAGACACAAATATTAAGCAAAGAGTCTTAAAGCATGAAGGAGCTGTTTCTTGAGCATGGACTCCAAAACTGGACTTACGTGTCCTTTCAGGAAATTAGATGGTGGTATCCTTCAGGGACCCCTTCTATTTCTAATCTTCAGTACTGAAATAGACAAAGGGATTGAGGGCACCCTCAGAAAATTTGCAGGTGATAACAAGCTGAGTGGTGCAGATGGCACACCTGAAGGGTGGGATGATATCCAGAGGGACCTGGACAAGCTTGAGAACACTGGGAATGTCATGAGGTTTAATAAGAGCGAGTGCAAGGTTCTGCAGAAGAGAAGGCTTCAGGCTGACCTAATTGCAGCCTTCCAGTACCTGAAGGCAGCCTACAGAAAAGATGGAGAGAGAACATTTACAGGCATGTAATGACAGGACATGGGGGAATGGATCCAAACTGAAAGAGCATGGGTTTAGATTAGATATAAAGAAGAAATTATCTTCTGTGAGGGTGGTGAGACATTGCAACAAGTTGCCCAGAGAAGCTGTGGATGCCCTGCACTTGTAAGTGTTCAAGGCCTGGTTGGATGGAGCCCTGAACAACCTGGTTAAGTGGAAGGTTAAGTGGAGTTCTAAACTCCACTTTTGGCAGGGAGTTTAGAACTACATCCTAAGGTCCCTTACAATATACACCATTCTGTGATTCTATGAGGTAAATGTGGTTTCCTTTGCAGATTACAGATGTGAAATCCAAAAATTCTGCTTTACATATAGAAAGTTCCACAGTTTAACTAAAACCAGAATGTTTTTCATCCAGGCTGTACTGGAATCTCCTCAATTACTTACCTGTATGTGGTCTCTTAACTCATGAGATGAGAGTTCTCTGACTGAGACTTTCTCTATAGTGATTATTTGCATTCAATCTACATAATTAATTCTACTCAAATCTCGTTTTCCAGACAGTTCACTTCCATTAAAAGCAACTTGTGTTTGTTTCTTTGGAGGGAGGGGGAGTTAGATTTTCTCTGTAATTCATACAATCAACCCTCTGATTCTAGCAATGCATGAGGCTCATGCAGCCCAGTAAGACATTCTGGTTTGTATAATTGAGCTGCAATCCTATTTGGCTGTGTCACTACATGTTGTTCAGTATTTCAGCTGTGCTTTTATACTTCCCTCATGGTGGTATGAATATTTGTTGCACTTTGTAGTTGTTCAGATTCCCCCATTTCATAGATGGGGAAAGTGAAGTGCAGAAAGCAAAGCTTTCATGCAGTGAGAGAAGGGAAATAAATAGAAGATTTGTGTCAGATTTCCTAAAGCACAGTAGTGGAGTAATCACCTACTACCAAATGTAACCTAATTCCAGAATAACACCTAACAATATATGTTATTATATACCTTTTCTAGAGGTACAAATATTGGATTCTATTGTTTCAGCAGTAGACGGACTGTTGGTGTCAAATCATGGCTGTTCTTCAGGCTTTGCCATCATTCTGTACTACTGGAGTTTCTTTGATGCTGCAAAAGAAGGAAATCAAACAGAAACTCCAAACCAAGAAACCCCAAACAAACAAACAAAAAGTTTCTTTCCTCCAGAAGAGCAAAAATAGACTGCAGCCAATCCCCACTAATTACCCTTGTTGAAAGCTTGGCTTTTTAAAGATGCTTAAAAAAATAACTTTGCTGAGGGCAAGCTCTATCACACTTCTGAGTGACGATGGGGAAGCCCAGATTTAGGCATGCTGTATTTTGGACCTCACCCAAATGATCTGTTTTTCATCCTTACTTACTTCACTTCATGATATGACTCAACTCATTAAGCATTTCAGACTCAACTTAGGTCCAAGAGAAAGTGTTTCCATCCTGCCAAGGAGTTCTGAGATAGGGTTCTAGAATCCCTTACACTACTCAACAGGGACTTCCTCCCACTCAATTCTGAGTAATAATTTGGAAGGGAGACCTTGGTATTCCCTCTGAATGACTGTGCTGTGGTTCAGGATGAATCACTGGTGCAGCAGGTAAATTATGGAGAGGGCAAACTCTGCTGCAATTGATTCTCATTTTATAGCTGGGGTGGATTTTTTTTCACTCAGTTCATTTGCTTCATCAGCATCAACTCAGCCTTCCAAAAACCCACACCCTTTTCAAAAATTATTGCAGGAAGAGGAGGCTGAGCAAGCATGGCAACTCATTTCCCTCTGGGAGATTTGCCTCATATCAACCTTCAGGGAAGGCTCTCATAAAGGAAAGTAGAGATCTTATAATTTTTTATTGTTTAGTGATAAAGCCACTGCACCTGCTGTGTGACAGCAATCACACCAAGTTCCTGTAGATTCTAATATCCTCCAAGCAATGTTTTCACAGACCTTCTTTGGAACTCTTCCACTTGCCTCTCCTTGGATTCTTTCTGTTTCCAGAGGGAAGATTAGTAGCTCATGAGATCAATAACCTGGATAAAACAGTAGCCCAGTAGGCTTCATTTCACAATTAAATTGTTCAAAGTGAACTAGCTCAGAGCTGGTTGACATTCCTTCTGAACACAGTTTCCCCTATAAAGGCTGAACTGACTTTGGAACATACCTTCAAAGGCTGCATTACAAAATCTTATTACATCCTTTTGGTATTGCAAGGGCTACAGAGCAAGGACTTGGGCCAAAATCTGTACTCATAAAATTTTCTTTAAATACTGTATCTGGTAACAAATAATTATAACAAGACTGGGTCTGGAAAGAAATCAATCACCATTATCAAAAACCAGACACCTTTTCCCCTGTGAACAATCTGATTTTGCATATTTCACACATTTATTGGCTTACAAAGATGAAAAAATGATGGCTACAATATTTACAAGTAGACTAGAGCAGTTGAAATCTGGTTCAGAGGAGAATCAAGACTTTTAAAGATTTAAATCTCGGGAAGCTGTCACAAATGGGAAAAAAAAGAAAAAAGAAAAGAAGAAACAGCTCATATGAAACATATTTAAATGTCCATGTATTTGAGGCCAGAAACAAACAGGGATTTACAAACTGGGATGTTGAACATAGAGATGCCTACAAGATTCAAGGACAGAACTGAAATCACTGAACTAGGAACCATGATTAGCAGAGAGTGATGCTCCTAGAAGTGGGACCTAGACTGATTATCTCTTCAAATGGTAAGATGTCTTCTATGAGCAGCAAGAGCTAATAGGGCATGTCTGAAACTGTAGAAGGAAATTTTAAGAACTCGTGGAGATTACACTGACAAAAGTAAAGATTCTATAAGAGGTAATTCAGAGCATCTAAATTAGTATTTTCAGGCAATTGGCTCCCTATTTTTCTATGAACATATGTGTGAAAGAGGCAAAGCCCTGTCTTGCAGAGACATGAAATGAGCCCTAGGAGCACAAATTAAGAAGCCACTGACTGTATCTACATTGTTAAATGAAATAGGGTCAGGGAGAAGGTTGATCACTGAAACTCTGATTTTGCAATGGTTAATTACTCTCTGTCTCTCTCTGTCTCTCTGCCAGACTTCTTCATCTCGATTTTTTTTCAATATCTCTCTGCCTTAAGGATTCTAGCTTTTGGTGGAAAGCCAGAACCTTGGCATTCTCTTTTATTTACCAGCAGAGCTGATGTGATTAGTGGAAGCTGTTGTTTTAAGTGAAGTAGATCACCTCTGAAGGATTTGTGTGTATGTTCCACTGACTTTTATCAGAACTCAGGTGAGCATTTGGCTTCAAAAATCATTAGTTCATATCTTCCTCATCAGAGCTGGATATCTAAAATATTTAAATATGCCTGCATCCTATTTTGTCACTCTGGAGGCTAGATTTAAGCATATTTTTCTCTATTTTACACACTGAGCACACAAGTGGAAACAAAATACCAGTAGGAAAAAGGGATATGTATGCAATTGGTATAGGATCACCAAAGGTAGGACAGTAAGAAACTGGAGAAAGGGGAAGATATATCAGTGTTCTAGATCTATGAAAGAAAAAATTTCCAGAGAGGTCCCTGTACCTGGGATCCACTAAGAGAGATGTGAAATTGAGCAGTGAAACAGAGCTGAAGCACTGAGACAGTCCTGCCCTGGGAGGGCTGAGGCCAGCTTTGTTCCAGCTCTGCAGACTGGTCACAGGGAAGGATATGCATGGATTAGTTCCTCTCCTGCATGGAGGAGATGATAATGTCACCTTTTGCTGCTCTGCACATTTGTTTGGAGCAGAGTCTAATGCCTGTGAACCAAGGTGCAGAGATGAATGCACTACGTTTCTGGTCCTTTAAAAAAAAATCAGTTTCCCAGCAAAAACTTGACAATACAGGAGCACATATATTTATTCATTCAGAGTCTATATCTGCAAGGAAAGTGAGAATCATCCTCTTTTCACCTCTTCCTGCTACCAGGAATGGAAAACTTGAGGATGTGCAGAGCTTTGATAATTTACAAGTTACAACTTGTACCCTTTTTGCAAAAGACTTTTCATGGTGAATGAGATTGTAGCTACCAAACTCACAGTGTTCACATATCCTTGTTAAGGATATGCAGTAACAAGTGTCAGGAGAGTTCCTGTTTCTCATCCTGAAGCCAGCTGAAGCTGAAGGCTGCCCTATACCACCAAAATATCTGCAAAGCTACACAGAAAACTTCCCTTGACTGTGGTACCTCTTATTCATGGGAATCTTTCCAGGGTAAGCAGGGAAACATTTTTCTACTTTATCTTAGTTTGCTCAAGGAACTGAAATCATCCAGTACTGAGTCACATGCCATTTGCAGAGCCCCTGACTAGGGCAGAGCAAATTCTAAGGAATCCTTTATTCAGAGTGTCCTCTGGTTCGGCAAGGCCCTGGAATTTGGGTGCCCACAGGAAACAGTGGAGAGGTTTTCCAGCCTAACCATATCAGCCGTCTCACCACAAGAACTTCCTATTTTGGCTGAATCCCTTCAATCAATTTTAGGCTGCTCTGTATGATCAATAGGAGGCAGTTTAGGGACGGCTTGTTTGTCTTATATTTGTGAAGTGGTTCTTGTTCCCTGGTTTCTCTATCATACAGCAGAGCTACAACTGTTTGCTCTGAGGCTTTAAATCATTGCTAATTTTTACAAAGAAAAGCAAAGGATAAAAGGCAAATATTTAATACTAAATCACTTTAAAAGTTAGCAGTAAAATAAGCAATATTAAAGACAAGCAGAAAAGACTCGGGACAAATTACATAGTATGTTTAAGGTAGAGGATGACTTTACAGGTAAACTGCACCTAAATAATAACATAACATATAATATCCAAAATACATTAAAAGTATTTGTAAACTCTATAGAAATTGAAATGAAAAATTCCACTCTAAAACTTACAGATGGTTAATATAAATATGATAGAAAAAATGTAGATGTGAAACAATAAACCACTATTTGCTTTCATGCAACCCTTAAAAAGTTTTAGATTCTTAGGGAGAAAACAACAGTCACAATACAAAGCCATTAGTGTTTCATGAAAATAAGCTAGTGAAAGCTACTTCAGTATGTGAAAGACATTTGCATTCAGGGTTTTCTAGAGGTGTGGGTAAATGAATGATTTCAGTTACTGGAAAATAATATTTGCATTAGATAACTTAATATTTGAATAGGGCAAAAAGGAGTGCATCTTACCTGTATTAGATGGCTGCATCCTATCTCAAAAAGAGCCATGAATTTGCTGTTTTTCTTTCACAGAGAAGCTCTTCTTTTTCAAGAAGGGATATGGTAGAACAAATGTTTAATTGTTTTCATAGTCCCTGATCTTTTAATCTCAAACTCAGCACAGACATATAACACTGCTTAGTGGGGGAAAACAGAGATTTATTTGATTGAAATGAATGTTTGATCCCTAACAGGACATATGGACTACCTGGACTACAGTGACTATGTTGTTCAAAAGTTATGCAAATTATAGTATAAGGCAATTTAGTTGATTTGCAAAGCTTTTCAGAAAGAAAAGAAAGGTCAAGAACTTATCATTAACTGCTCTTTAGGAAATCAAGCACTAAAAAACTTAAATACAAAACTGGCGAAAAGTAATTTTTTTTTAGTTATTTTTTACATTAGAGAAGGGTATTAAACTGTGACAACTTCCTTCAGGCACAGAGGAAGGATAACATGGAGCACCAATGTTGGTTTAGTTCTTTTAATATTCCCACCCACATGTACAGTACTGGAAATAAAAATAAATTCCTTCCTTACTTGGTGACTGGTTTCCAAAATCTGGAATGAAGATTACTGTCCATGAAAGGATGTTTGTTCAGCGGGTGTTCAGCTGATTATGGTGTATGAACCAAAGCCTGCTCTGTGAGACACATCTAATTCCTGATAAGGCCCAGAGGCAAAATCTAAAGCTAAGGGAATCCTAGTATGTTTGTTACTTGATGTGGAAAAAAGAGACTTTCCAAATCTAAGAGTGAAAAGCAGAAGCAACCATCAAGTTTAGCTTCCTGGTTTCACATTCACTAGAGCTTGGGCCTGAACAAAAACAATTTCAGCCACTATCATAAAACATAATATAGATCATAAGAATTACTCTGAAAAATATAATTTCATCTTAAAAGCAACAGTGATGAGCAGTGGATACTGCTTTAGTGATTAAGGCTCCAAAGTAGTTCAAGCCTCTTCCACTACTATATTTGTGCACAGTTCACCTGTGAAATTTCACATGTACTCAAATGAAATATGCAGGAGTAAGAGAATTTGCAAGGGTTGGTACGGTGTCTAAGAACTATTTTAATGGTTTTTTTTACTTTTTGTTTAACTCTCAGATGTGCTAATATCCCTTTTCTCAGAGTTCATTTTATGCAGAATCTTTGAAATATATATGTGAATAGTCCCATGATAATACTTCCAAAAGGAGATCCTCCTTGTACAACAAACAACTACATTAGGATGTATTTTCTTGTTCTGCTCCTCTCATAGAGCTTCCAAAACTGGTGGAACAAGAGCTGTTTTCTGTTATTCCCAGGACACACCTTGTTAGACAGCTTACTGCTCTCTCTTGTGGCTCCCAGTGTCCGCTTTTCCTTCAGGCCAGCCCACTGGCACAGCCCTTTTGACTCCACTACTTTTGTTCAACAAAATTAAATTGATTTTCAGATTTCAGGCAAAACCATTTTGAAGCTTTGGCAAGTGAAAAGAGAGAAAACAGGAAAAAAAACCCTAATGTGAGATTACTTCAGTCTGAACCCTCACATCAACAAAAATGCTTTGCTTCATTTGCCTTAAAACTTGACCAGATAATTTTTATTCTGGCATATAATCACACCTGTGGCATTTCAGAAGGATTTGCTTAGGTTTTATGATGTTACCACAGGTCAAAATCTGGTTTATTAAAGGAAGCTGGAAGAGAAAACTATGGAGTGGCTATTCTGCTTCCCATAACTACGGAGAAAAGTTATTGTCCAAACCCAGCTTTTTTTCTGGAAACACAGCTTGTCATCAAGCAAATAGCTGATAAGAAATGCAGCATTAACATCTGAGTCACTGGCATCTGCCATATGCCCTCAGTGAAATTCTTTACAAAATCACTGAGGTAGAGTCATAGCTAAAGCTGAAAGTGATAGGAAGAGATAAATCCAAAACTTCCCTACACTGAAAAGAGGAAAAGAAATTCTGGAGACCCCACTAACCTAGCACACATTGTTTATTTGCTAACCTCTAAACTTGGGGTTTTTTTTTCATTTTGTTTATTCTAATGGAAAAATAGAAAAAAAATTGTCAGTAGTTTGGAATTTCATACTTTTCTAGTTTTCTTTGTCTGTGAGTAATTTTGAGGATAAAATTGTATCAATATGCATGCTGAAGGACACTCCCTTTTCTATGGAAGAATCTACCTTTACAAGTGTCTTAAACCAGGTAATTCATTATGTATTTTGGAGTTGCAAATCTCAGTGTAGGGAAAGTATGGAAAATGTGAAACCAGATCAAAGAACACATTTAGACTTCAAAAAATTAGTTGGACAGGTCTTTTTAAATTATACTGACAGAAATTTGTTGCACTGTAGAAGTGGGCCCTGGATCGGTATTTTGCCTATGATGAAGTTACAAAATTTATTCTTCAAATGTTTATATTAATCTGACATCAAATTTTGTTAAAGTTCACCATTTCCTTACACATCATGGCTTACTATGGTTCCCTGAAAAAAGCTCATTATGTCTTAACTGTTTAACACACCCTTCCTCCTTAATATGTGCACTCACTATTCCATGGGAAATGCTTGGCTGTCCCTTGCAGCTTTGCAAAGCTGTTAGGAAGGAAGGCTTTCCTTACAGTTAAATCACACTTTTCATTTCTCACTTACACTTCAAGACTTCCACATGCTGCTGTACCATTTCCAGCTGAAATCAGACATATAGACTCCTCTCATCTCCTGGACAGACCATAAGCCTCTTCCAGGGTGTTTCTGGTATTATGGCTGCATTCCATTATTTTAATGTTGAGGCAAAGTGGACCACAGCCAAGAAACAAAATTATACCAAAGTCCCTGCATTGCCACCAGATCATCTGAGCCAGTGACTGAAACACAATTAAAGTTAATTCTCCTTCTTTCTGTGGAACTGCAGCGAACATGGTGTGCAGCTGTTGTGATCTGGTTTATATGCTGTCATTCCCACCTCACTTAACTCTTGCTGGTACATTTTCAAAGTGAAATAGTAGATGTTCTTCCTGCCTGTTTGATGGAAGATGGAGCGCTTCAGATTTCACATAATAATTTTCCTTCTTTATAGAGTGTCTCAATTATTCAGAGTTCTTTTCAAAATAAGTTGAAAATAAGGTGGCTGACTTCTGCACATCATTATAGTGGTGTGAATGGGTAATGGTTCTATTGATTTCACAGGGAGGAGACTGGGTATGAATCAAAATAACAAAACAAAATCGAAACTAAAATCCAGTCGCTATTCACACTTTGTCAGACTCTGTCTCAGGGGGCTGATTACACATATACTCAGTCCTACATAAATACTTCCTGAAGATCCTACACATTTGTACTTCATGGATTTTCTGCTGGTGTTTCTGTGGGCCCTCTTATAGATGCACTGCAGTTATTTTGCCAAGGTTCTGTTAAACTGTGACAAATGAGGGCAGAATATATCCTTTGGTCTTCAAATTACACCTGTATAATACCTGAACAAAAGTTGATAGAAAAATAAACAATTCCAGGCAAAATTCTGTCCCCTAGTAGTGATATATGGAGACCTGGATACAGCATTTCCTCAATGATTGGTTCTTATGGTAAAAAAAATCTGTATCATCCTCATCACTGGAGGAGTAATGTAGTAAATATAAACTGCTTGTCCTGTATAATTTTTCTATTAATGTTTTCACAGATTTCCACACACACACAAAAAAATTACATAGAATAGAATAAAAAACATTTTCTGATAGGAGTGTTAAAATTCAAATGAATTTAGATAATGAAGTATTTCTCCTGGCTTGGACACTCAGTAATTTTGTGTCTGCGTGTGCACTATATTATGTTTGTTAAGTATGTTCCATGTAAACCAATCACTATGTCACTTTAGAAACTATAAATTGTGCATGTATGAATAGATGACACAATGAGTTCTGCCTTCAGTTAAGGATATGAACATGTATTATGGAAGGAACTTTGGTGGGTATATTAATGCACATTGATGTTTCAAACAATGCTTTTGATTTAGTATTTTTCTTTAAATGGGGTTCCAGATCTGATTTTTTCTTGATGAATATCTTATTTAGTCAACATAAGCCTCACAGGTTGGTTATGATTATATATTGGATGCTAGGTCTCAGTCACGTGCAACAGTACCATACTTGTTGATTGTTCATCTGAATTTTGAGAACACTTCCAAAATAAGAAGCTATGTACCTAAGCAGAGACACATAAAATGCATTCTGTTCTGTATTCTGTCGCACACAACACTGGGTGAAAAAAAATTAATGTTGTATATCTATAATTCTGCAAAATAATATCTGCATAATGATTCAAGTGACTAACCATAAATTTAAATTATCCCATGTAAGATTCCAGACTTGGGGGGTTTTTGTATTTTTGTTCTAATGTGAAAATAGAAAATATATAAATATTTGTTAACAGTTTGGAATTTCATACTTTTCTAGGGTTTTTTATCTGTGAGTAATTTTGAGGATAAAATTTTATCAATATGCTTGCTGAAGGACACTCTCTTTTTTATAGAAGAATCTACCTTTACAAGTCTTTACCTGTCTTAAACCCAGATTTGTGTTTTGAAGTTGCAAATCTCAGTTTTGTTCAGCAAGACAAGCACCTCTGAATTCTCCCCATTTGTTATTATTAATGCCCTAAACAGAAAAGATCCAGGCAGTCAATTTAGACTTCTATCATGCTTACATTTAAAAAACACTGTGAAGGTGTTATCAAACAGCAAAGGCCTTGCTACAATATCTGTAGGACCTGACAAGATGTCTGCAAGGAGAGCTCCTGTCCATTGCCAAAGGACTTGCTTCTCTCCACACTTTGTGTGAATTTTGTAGTCAAATCCTTGTCCATACCTGCTCTAATGGCACTAGGAAGTGTTTCCAGGCTCTGAAAATCATTTATCCTCTTAAATATTCGAGGTCTGGGTTGTGCTAAGAGAAGTCTACCAAATTCTGCACATTGTCTGTGAGTTAGTACAGTACGAAGTCTCCTCCACTGATCAGTCTACAGACATGGCACAGTGAATCACAGAGTCACAGGATTACAGGGTTGGTCAGGTTGGAAGGGATCACAGTGCTCATCTGGTCTAATCTCCCTGCTCAGGCAGGGTCATCCTAGAGCACAAGGCACAGGATTGTGTCCAGAAGGTTCTGGAATACCTCCAGTGAGGGAGAGTCTACAACCTCTCTGGGCAATCTGTTCAGTGCTCAGTCACCTGCACAGTAAAGAACTTCTTCCTCAGATTCAGGTGGAACTTCCCAGTGCATCACTTTCTGCCCAATACCCCTTGTCTATTGCTTGGCACCACTGAGAAGGGCCTGGATTCACCCTCTTGGCCCCACTTTACTTAGATACATAAGTGAAGTAATGTTCCAGATTCAAAATACAGTTCAACTAACTCCTGGTAAGAACAAAAAAAGTTTTTCCAGCATTATTAAATGTTTACCTGCAGGAAACCTACGTTTTCTGCTGTTCATAACTAAATAATATGGATTCCAGAAATACAGGAATTAAACATAGTCTTGATTAATTCTGGAGTCAAAGTATATTTGTAGTTGTCATTTCAGTGATTGGATGCTGTCTCAATGAAATATATGGCTTTTTTGATAGATTTGAGAGAGTACAGAAGGTTACAGTCATGCAGCAGTAGAAGCAGAAAGTAATTAAGCATAGTTAGTAAAACTGGACAGGTTAATGGACCTACATGGAACTCTGCTAACTTAGTGTAACTATTTTAAGTTCTCTAGGAAGTTAATCCTGCTCCAACACCTTGACTAAAGACTGTAAAAATTTCTTTGTCAGGAAAGGGTATCAACATTTTAATCTACTTTGTGCTGATAAAGAGAGGGAGAGGGAAGGAGTTCATTTTCATGGAATAAGATGGAGGTGGAACAAAAAAACTCTTTGTCTTGAGAAATATTGCACCTGCATTAAGTTCCCTGCTGATTCCTTAGTAGAAATTTGATTTTTTTCCCTCTCCTCCCTCCCTTCATTATTTTCAGCTCTGAGGAATGTGAGGCATGTAAGCCATCCTTCTTGTCACTGACAAAATTCTTTCTTCAGCTGCGAAAAATACATCTTCCTCCTCTAAGTTACCATCAGCAAGTCATCTCAGCAATGCACCTGTACTGTGTAACACTATATTATACTTTCTAGGGCTTCATAGTTGTATGACAGACTTAAGAGATCCATTTCCTGGTCATCTAAAACCTATGGTTAGGATTTCTATGCTGACTAGGAAGGTCTTTTAGGAATGTATTATGATTTGCAAGCAATGGACAAATTTTTGTTTCTTTTATCTGATATAAAACTCTTTTTTTCAATAAAGGTGCAACTTCCATGGTACCCTCCTCCCCCAAATAAAACTATTGCACCTTCAATACATGCTTAGAAACTAGATTTTCTTGGATGTACTCTTCTCATTAACTTTACACTTTAATGCTCATGACTCATAGAGGGTATGGTCAGCTCAGAGAGATCTGAGGTTTTCTCAGATGCTTTGGTCACTGTGGAAACCTACAAAAATAGAGGTTGTGTCTAGGCTGGTCTGATGGCCCTAAAATCATTACAAATTACCTAGGCAGGCAAGCACACAAAGGAAGTCTCTATACAGGCTGTGTAATTATGAGGACTCAGTAGATTACACAACCTTGTAATAGATAATATGTACTCCAACATTCCCCAGTTTTTTTCAGACCCGTTGAACAGGCCTTCACTGGGCAACCCCTAGGCTGGTAACAGCCTTGAAGATTTATCTCCCTGTACCACCCTCTGATGATGTACCAAGCTGATACTGAAAGAAGCACAGCAATGTAAGTGAGGCTAACTTGTTTCCAAATTGGATCTAGTCCAGTCAATCAGGAGAGGGAGAATCTGTGTATCTTGCTTCAAAGAATGGTTATCGATATATTCATCTCGTATTTGCAACCTATTCCTAATAAGATCATCTAAAAGTCTACCCTGAGCCTGGATTAATTAATTCTGTGCCATAACAACTTCAGTTACAGAATTGAATTTATATTGATGGCATTTACAGATGATAGCAAGGCCACAGAGGCTGTATAAATTTAAGATTCTGTGATCAGAATTTAAAATAAATTAGTGATACCGAGAAAATGTTCAAATTGAACAAGATGGAATATTGAAAAGACCAGTTCTTTCTTTTGGGAAGCAAAAAATCTCAGAATACTGTCTGGCAGGTTATACCAATAAAAGAAAAGAAAGACCTGAAGATGAAAAACAAGCTCATTATGCACCAAAATAATTTATTTTTACTTTGCATAAAATGTTAGAAACAATATTTCCAGTTCTACTTTGCCCTAATATATCCAGATGAGATTCCTGTGACTTTCAATCTCCTTCTTAAAAGAAGGGTATTACTGGCCTGAACTGAGACCAGAAGAAAACAGTCCAGACAACAGCAACATCAAATATGAGAAAAATGAATTTAAAAATACATAGTGTCAGAGGTCCTTGTATTCTTTAACATAGTAAGGACAAGTACAAAGAGGAACCTTGTCTCAGCATGCTGTAAGACAGCATTGATCAGTTCAGCAAATCCACTGGCATAATGATAGACAAAATCCATTTGACTGCTAACAAGACTTGAGCCACTTTTTCGAGAACTGGCATGTTGTTCTACAGAAGTGGAAACAGTTAGGGATTATAGTATCTCTAAAATCTCAAGTTGGAGGAGAAACTTTACAGCTAGATTGTATTTGGTCCTGCAGCAATGTAGAATTTGATGAGGTTGGTTTCATGCTTTCTCAAACTTGTTTTCTCAATTTAAATAGCATGGCATAAGTCTAATATTTTATTCCCCATAACACTGTTACAATTGCTGTTACTGGTAGTAGTCTCTCTTAATATTTTGTTGGTAAAATCCTGAATCTACTCTCCCCTATATTGACAAATCAGCCTTTAAGATCTAATATTTTCCTTTTTTTCTGTTTAAAAAAATAATACCTTTCTGCAGCCCTTTATTATTTCAAATTTTCTAAGACTTCTTTGAAATGAAGAACTTCTCACTGAAATTCTGATAAGATACCCCCTTCCAGATGTTTTGAATATCTAAGGTGTGAATTTTCTACTCTTATGATTTAAAGGGTCTAACTTTGTAGCTTGCTGTTTAACATCCTGATGAAATGGAAATAATTTCATAGCTGTCTTTACTGACAGGAACATATCTCTCATTTCCTTGTCTTTTTTTCCCCCTTTCCCTCCCATTTTTACTTCTTTTTCTTCTGTAAGGTGGGGCATGTGTGTAAGAGTGTGTTTAACCAAAGTGAAAATTGAATGTTTAATTAAAAAAAAAATATGTATAGCATCTGATAGCTCCTGTTATGCCTGCAGCAGATGAATTCATTATCTCAGCTCTGCTTGCACTGAAACACACAGATCTGTACAACCAGGACACACAAATGTGGGAGGCCATACCAAATATCTCAGGAGAGGCTAACTGGGGATGCTCTTGAGTGCCTGCATATTCAAAGTTAAATGTTATCAAAAGCCATGTGAGTCACCATGAGGCACCATTATGAATTTTATTACATTAACTTATATTTAGAGCAAATTATGCCTATTTTTATAATCACCTGTTGGGGGATAATACCTTCCTAAGGTGTTGTAACCCAATCAGTTGCCTGAGACCTCATTGTTATAGGAAGAGCTTCACAGGCACTTCTAAGGATCATTCATACCAAACTTGACTGAAATTGTGCTCCAGGTGCTGATTTATATAAAAGATCATTGAATGGGTTTGAGTATAAATATTTTTTTAAATTACATTAAGCACAGGATTATTCTTAGACATGAACAAGAAATTTTATCTCCAAAACACAGTCTGTATTTTCCAGTCATTGGAAGCATTATAATATATTTTATATATACTCTGAAGATGTAACAATGTATGCTGATAAATTACCTATTTTTGTAAAGTGACTAAGTCTCCCACAGTGCTATCTGTTAATTACAGCCATGAGTTTTTTCATGCCCTGGACTAAAATGAAAATGTCATCTGAAAATCAGTTTTTTCTCTGGTATATAATATAACATAATCAGTTTTTTCTCAGGTATACACCTTCTATCTTGATATTTTTCCTTCTGAATGTTGTAACTAGAATGTTTGTGGATCACCAAAGTTATAACAAACAGGAGAGAAAAGACATATTTATACATTTAATAAATATATATGCACCTGTACAACATTTTGCAATTTTTTCATGTCAGTTGATACCACACAGCAGTAGCATTATCCTAGAATCCCTAGGCATCATACATCCTATGATCTTCCTCATTCCTTAGTATATAATTTGATTATGTTCTATTTTGTAGTTTCTAAAATTTCTTTTCTTATTGTATATGGTTTTGCCATTATATTCACATCAGCATCACTCATTATTTTTCTTTCTGGGTGAAGAAACCAGCAGATGAAATTTCCTAGCTGAGATCAAACTGTATCAACACTCATTAGCAAATCCCATGTGTTTAGTAAGCATCAGTATTAGAGTGGTGAAAAAAAAAAAGGATGTGCTTTTAAAAACATGACACTCAATTCTTTTCTGAAGTGCAGATAAAAGAAGAATTAGTGTCCACAATGAACAACAATGTCTTCGAAAGTTTGCTACTTCTGTGAAGAGCTAACAGGACCCTGAATCTTAGCTAGTGGCAAAGATACGTGTTCTGCACAGAGCTACAGAGTCATTATTCCTTTAATCCTAGGAAATTATTAAAGCTTGGTGGATTATGAGATTGTGTCCCAAGGGATGCAGACCAATTGACGACATTGTTGGCACTTTAAAGACCTTTATTAAGGGCAGGGTCACTGAACCTGCATCATTTGTTATTGCATCACAGCTCCATGTACTCAGCTATGAAAGGCACAAACGCACAGCCTTTTCCTTGCTCCTGCTTGCAGATAACAAAGGTGAAAAATATATTTCCCATCACTTCCCTTGATCACTTATTCCTCCCTTGTTCTTCTTTCCATGGGAATTGAAAAAAGTCCAGGAAATTGTGTAAACGCCCTTCACTGCAACCACTGAGCTCTTAAGAAATGCAGAACAAGTTCTGACCTCAGAGCTGTCCTTTCTTCGGGCAGAAGGGCAGAATAATGGCTTTCTGTTGTCCCTTCCCACATGAAATTTTTTGTGATACTACAATTTTTAAAATGTGTCTACAATTAAAGACTTTAAGACCTGGAAGTTCTAATTATCTAACAGTACTAAATCGCAAGCATGAAAAATCTTTGTTTTCTTGCCACATGTGCTCTCTTAGCATTTTTAGACAATTCAATAAGAGTTAAAGAAGTATACAATTCAAACACACAGTCTTCATAAAAATCTGAAAATGCCTGATTAAGCACACCTGGAATCTGTTCCTCTTTCACAGAAATCAACACAATCCAGCTTCCCTTCAGCTTCAGTGATTTGGCATTCTATCAAAAATAATAGGTTAAATATGACACATATTAACCATGGGGTTGACCTTAATGTAATTATGTGAAATTGTCTAAATCTATGCCATACTCTTTAATTTGAGTAGCAGCTATGATCTTCACCCTTTGAATAGCATTTTGTGGGATGCTCCTGGATGAGAGGCCTCAAACAACTGGAGTAATGTTGTGGCATTTTCCACAGTCCATTTCACCTGCAACTACCTCAAACTTCATGCAACTAGGATGCATGAGAAAATAGGCAGTTCTGATAGAGAGGCTTGACTCAGCTACAGTTCTTTCAATTACTTAGTTCTGGCCATAAATATAAAAATAGTATAAATATGCAAGCAATAGCATGTAATACTGAAATTTGAAAAAAATTAAACAAATAAAAAGTTCAAACACATACTTAAAGCTCTAATTTCTGTCAATTAGCATTGTCTAAAATGTTCACCAATCTCTGTGAATAACATTTGACACTTGTTTCTAATTTCTCAATGTCTCATTACAAAAAAAATAGCAATTCTATTATTGAATTTCTTACGTCATCTTCCCTTTTATTTTTTTTTTTTTGAGGTGTGGCTTCTCCATGCCCATGTGCATTGCATGACATTCTCCAATAAGAATATGTGCCTTACATAAAACTTTGATGTTCTCTCCCTACCTAAATACACTACTTACAGACACTTCAAAGACAATCCCTATTTTGTTTGTTCTCGGAAAAAGGATTTTTGGTGCCTGGCTGTCTGTTGGCATTCGCTCAAGAGAGAAGGTGGGCATGATTTTCTGTTGTCTACTCAGGAGAAAGGCTTCCATCTCAGGAGGATAGCACCCTTCTCTTTCACATCTCACTTTTTTTTGGATGAACAGAGAGAAGTACCTATTTAGATTAGACTGGGTGGTTGGGATTATGCCACTAAAGTCAACATACAAAAATTCAGTGAGGACCATATGTTCCAGATGGCAAACGTTACGTACTCTAGCTATTCTACCTGTTTTATTCGATATACACCAAGCATGTGCAAAATATGTCCTGCAAAGTCTCACAATTTTATTTAGTCCAAACTCGTGTGCTCTTTGGTCCAAATTTCAGCTTTATCTTCTTAGTCTTCTTTGCTTCAAAGAAATTAAGGTTTTGAATTTTGGGAACATATAAGAAGCTTTATAAGTACTGGTAGAATAATAATTTTGATGAGAATGCCTGTAATGTGAGACTAATTACTTCTGTATGCATTTCTAGACTGCAGAAACAGAATTTAGATTTTTTTTTTTTTCACAAAGTTACCTTAAAACCAATATACCAGTATCATTTTCTGAGGAAAAAAAAAAAAACAAACAAAAAAGAACAGAAAAACTCTGAACCCAAAATGTACCCTTCAATTTTGCTTTGTTCCATTATAATAGTTTTTTATATCTTCATTAGGTTTCTTCTGCCTCTGTGAGTTTCATTTTCTCCACAAGGAGACATAGAAAATATTATCTAATTTTTATACTTTCCAGCAAGATGTTGAGCAGTCTTCAGGAGCATCTGCTTTTCATGGATTGTCTCCATAGTTGGTGCTTTTCCTTATTTTTGGTGACAAATAAAATATTTTTTCATTAACACTTCAAAATGAGTTACGTTCAGTGCAAAGTCATAAAAACATAAAAGTAGACATATCTCCCTTGCAAGAAACATACAAGATAAGTTTTCTGAGGTTAATATTATTCACAGGCAATAAGTTCCCATGAGTTTTACATAACTGACATATCCAGACACAGAGGTTTTGGTAACTCAATGCTAGGCTATGGTGATCCCAAATGGCAATGACGGAGTGAACTAAATGATTTGAGGTTTACAGGTTTTCTGCTTCATCCATCTTCTTAGGACTAAGTCCACAGACTTATCTTATCCCACATAGCACTGGTCCCTGCTCTAAGGCTTGAGACCAATACGTCTAGCTGAAGAATTAGGTTTCCAATTAGATATTTTTCAGGAGCTGCAATTTGAACTGGCTCCAAACCACAACTGAATCACAGATTTCTTCCACGTTGCTACCATCTTGGAAACATCATGATTTGTTGGCGATAATAAAAAGTGTGTGAAGTACATAGCCTACAGATTAAGTACATGCTCACACAGATAAGACTCCTAGGGTACGCCCTGTCCTTATTTGCAACTTCTACTCTCTGGTTATTACTTGCTTTCTCTTTTTAGATGGAATGGTTTCAGTTTTGCAATTAAAATGTTCTGTTTAAAAACCCTCTGAGAAAGTAATGTGTATTTTTTTTGTGTGCCACAAAGTATAAAAATACTAATATCAAGTCCTTTACATTCGGAAGTGCTAACAGTGGATACTCAGAAGTTTTCTCAAATCTGTTTAAGATTAGGCCTAAAAATAAATTGGAGTAAAAGGAATGTTTTTATGTGCTCAGATATTAGGACCAGCTTGAGCTGCAGATCATCTTGGCAGACATTTCTGGACCTCCCTGGTGTCTAAGGAATTGCAAACTCCTTTCCAAATCCTTTCGGAAATTGCCAGTTTGATAGAATAACATTGCAGGAAACCACTCAAATTTAACATATTTGCTGTTTCATCTTCTGCCAAAACAATGACAGGACACCAGATTAGGTCATACTTTGAAAAATAAAACCTCATATAATAGATCTGAATGCTGCATTATATTAAAAAATATCTCTTATATCTAATATATAGATATTTAAAGATATCTCTTATTTTTGAAAATGTAGTGTTACGAGAATGTGTACGGTTCCCTATATGATTCTTTTGTGGCTAGTTTCATAAAATATAGCATGAACATTTTGCTTCAAGGAATAAATGCTTCTTTACTGAAAAATGCTATCATGTAGCTCAAAAAGATATTATTTACATTTTGTATTCCTGGTGGTATATACAGAATACATTGAGAGAGGTCATTAGAGAAAAAGTCTCGGTTTGCCCCTAAAGGATGTAAATTTGAGTAAGGTACAGCTAAATATTTCAGATTTTAAAACTATTACATTTGGTTAACAAAGAAAATTAGAAATTATTGTCTGCTTTCTTAACTTTATTGTAACTTGAATTCGAATGCAAATTCAGAGATTAACAAATATAAGTTCTAATTAAAAATTAAGTATCTGAAAGTGGTGCAAATAATAGACTTCCCCTACTCCAAGCTGAAATACAGAAATGAAGTATAGAAGCTAAATGCCATCAGCAGGTTTTATAGGAGCTATAATCATGATGAGACAGAGACAGGTAGCTAAATGATATCCCTAGAGTTACAAATTGTGTATACTTTATATGTAGATATATCATGATGAGAACTCAGTAAAGGAATTTTTTTCTATTTCTGGCATTTTAAAGATTAGTTGGCAAGGTCAAACTTAACTCATCACAGATCTGGAAGAGTTATGGGGGAGGGATATGACACATTTTTAAAGCCACTGAGTGTTGTTTGAAGATACACTGAGACCATCCATATTAATTCTCAGACACAAGCCGTCTATAGCTCATGTGTTGTGTTATTAGCATGAGTAACTCAAGTTATGCTCCCATGGAAAAGTTTTGACAAATATTGATCCTAAATCTAGCAGTTGATGGGAGATTAGGTAACTCTGCTGCTCTATGCCAGCAAAGAGTTCTCCAACAGAAGATGGAACTTCCCTATTAAAATTCTGGTCCTGCATCCTTTTGTGAGATATGGACTTGTGACTGATTTTCTTCCCAGCCAAGAATGCTCAACTCTGGATTTTGAGCATCTCACTGAACATCATTCTACTAATAAATTATGATTCAACAAACGCAAAATATTTCCAAAAAATAAATTTTCAACACTTTCCATGAAAATTATAAATATCTTTCTTCAAATTTTTTTTGTCTATCTGGAGTCTATCTAGAATGGCGTAAATTAGAGTGCTTTTGCATTTACATCATTTTATGGCCAATATCAATAATAATGGTATTAAAAAGAAATATTTTGAAAGAAAATTTATATATTTTTTCATTTGCCTAAACAGTTTTTCACTTTAATAATTTTTTGAAAATATTAACCTTTTTTTCTAAGAGAAATATACAGCATCCACCCAGGACCCATCAACACTAGTTTTATTTTTCTTTGTCTAATATCTGCTGAACAGGAATTATATTGTGTAGTGCGGGTGTTGAACTCTTTGGAAGCACTCCCATCTTCTGCAGTTTTCAGTTCCTTGTAACCTTGACACATAAAAATGCTTTAATATAAGAAAATTAATTATTTTCACCAAATGCATTTCAGAGTTATTCACAGAGTTTGATATCTTTTTCAAGTTTTGGATTTTCAACAACATTAAATGTGCTTGAGATACACTAAAAGTGAATGGAAGTCTATTTTTCCTCCACAGCAGATAAGAGGCCTTTGTTTCCATTTCAAAAATTGAAATGGCAGCTGTTTTGGCAGCTGCATAGCCATGTAAACAAGATACGGTTTTCAAGTTTCCACATATTTATCATATTACAGGCATTGGGAGACTGAATCAATGAAACAAAAAACTCTAAGTAGAGATTGGATGAGTTAGACTACCAAGAAGGAGATGTGTTGTTACCCTAACTCACAAAACTCTAGGACAAGGAGGAAATAAAATGTTAAAATTAAAGCACAGTTTCCTTCCTAACAAGAAGATTAATATTTACACAGAATATAACAAAAATACAACTGACTGAATGCACAAACAAAAATATAAATAATTCATATTTTTGTTACTTTAGAAAAGATGAAACAGTAAAAATATTTATTAAGCAAAATGACTTATAAGATGTACACACCTTCAAAATACTCCTAACAGACTTAAAATCTAAACCAGAGTAATCACTATCTGCATTTTCTTCCATACAGGTCGGGTAATTAATTCCCTTTCTTCTTGTCACCATAGAAAACTAGTATAGGAAAAATAATTATATTCATCTGGGAGTGTGGAAGGTAGAATATAAACTTGTTTAGAATAGATATGAAGATATCTTTGGCTTGCACTTTGTAGGATTTTGTATTTATTTTCAAGCCCTCTAAATCTGAATCTGTGATGCAGATTTTGAATGCCAAGACATCCATAAATTCTCGTAAAGTCAAATATATAAATTGTGCATTTAAAATAGCTGGATCTTTGAACTCAATAAAGTGGCTAAGCATTTTTTTTTTTTTTTTTTACTTTGAGAATGAACAGCCTCACTGACTCTCCTAGAGATCACGTTTGCTCTTGTCTCTGTGATATAATCATGTTCCGAATGTTTTGCAAACTTCTAGTTCCTTTGCTGGATGGGTAACCATGGTTTGTCCTTCTGTCATATTAGCTTGATGTCCTTGATGTCCTCCAGATTTTGCAGAAAACACTTCCTCAGACACCTTTTACAGATTCCAGATTTTACTTCATCTCCATCTTTGAAAGTTATAAAAAAGAGTGTGGAGGGCTTTAGGAAAGTTTTAAAACTCGAAAAAATTGATCACAGAGAGTTTGGTCTAGAGCATAATGTTGGGCTTTTTTATTTACAGAATAAATAGAGTTAGGAAACATTCAGACCACATGAAGACTGTCTTGTTTTATACTCAGTAAAAATGCAGGTTGCTGTAAACCAAGAAAGTAATCTTATTGCCAGCATGCCCTTTACTTCATGTAGTCAGGCATGATGAATTGGACTATGAAGTTGCATACCTGTAGGTATACATAGACACAGAAAAAGTTATAGTTACTTAACTCACTGGTGTCCTTGGAAAATCTGGTCTTATGGCCCTTGTGAAACTGGGAACGTATCCTTTCTAGAATGACAAACTTGATCCTTCTCATTCTTCAGGGCTGGAAAATAACAGTGGGGTTTTTTTAACCAATGAAGTATAACTAGTGATGTGTACCTGCATATTGGACCCAGTTTTTTAGACAGTGTTCTATCCCTGGGGAAGAAAGACAAAAATATTTTATGGTCACATAGGAAAAAAAAAAAAGGGGGGGCAGCTGTCTGAGGTCACTCATATATGTGTGTATAATTTCCAAGACCTGTTCAAAGGGATCCAGGAAGATGGAGCAAACACTAATTCAATACAGCATGGGTAAAAGCATGTACTGTAGTTTTCAATACAGCATGGGTAAAAGCATGTACTGTAGTTTTCTCAGACAATTAAATATGTCACACTATGGATGTGTTTGCACATATGTGCATAACATTGGTAAACAATCACATACCGATACATGCACACACTTGTGTATTTATATTTATCTATCAGTTTTTAAAATATATTAACTGGGCATGTGACAAGAAAACTTAAAAAACCTCAACAAATCTATCTTGCCTAAAGCACTGAACTTCTAAGGCCAGGCCTGACTGGTAATTTAGTTAGCATCAAATCATGGCTTCTTGTGCAAGAACTGGAACATAGCATGTTTAATGTTCATTGGCAGCTTTCCCTTCCTTAAGAAAATAATAAAATACCTTCTTTAACACTCAAACAACCAAACCTAATCAAGGGATTAATGCAAAAGGATGTGAATAGGGAGAAGAAAATAAATAAATGGAGAGGACTTTTGGTCTTGCTGGAGGGAAGAAATATTGTATTCTGCTCTTAAAAGTAGGGCAGAGAAATTGAAACAGGTGTCAGAGACAAACCAGATCTGCATCCCATAGGTAGGGCTGGAAGGCTCATGTGCCAGCGCTGTGGTAAGCCACTGGTGACAGGATCTCTGCCTGGGTGGCCAGGCAGATACCTATCACTGCAGAGCTGAAGCATGGCCAAAACATTAACTTTGAGTGCATCTAAACTGAACTGCAGGTGTGCACTGCAGTATGCCCTGAATCAGAAATCTGGTGGAAGCATGTGATGGATCCTAGCCAGAGAGCACTCCCAGGTAACCAACCCATGGAAAATAGATGAGAGAGAGAAAGCTTGCTCTGATTGGGAGGCAAGGCTCTTCTCCAGACCCATCAGCTCTGAAGGGTTCCCAGTTCACCTCCCAGTTCAGATTGCAGCCTCCAAGTTTTCAAGCACCCACTGTACTTCCTGTATATCTGCCAATTTGTGTAATAATAATCATACCAAATTTCAGGGTGGAGTAATAGGACAATAACTCCTAAAGCAAAAAAAAAAAAAAAATCTTTTTGCTTTACTAGAAAAGAAGTCATATCTTAAGACAGCAATTCAGTAAATTATTTTGGCACTAAATATGGCATTTAGAACCCTAAATTTTGGGAGAAAAAATCTAATCCATTTTGCACTTGATACATGCTAAGCACAATAAAGGCCAGACAAAAACCTGTCAATATGCTCTGTGTAAAGACATAAATGTTACTTAGGATCCAAACTCTATGACCTGAAAGTTTGAAAACTATTTTCTATGACAAACGGCATCTGTTTTGCTGAAGTGATAGGAGAAGGGGATCGAGATTTAGCCACTACCTTGAAGACTGATGAGCCTTGCATCTCCCCAGTTATTACAGAGTACATCAGTGAGACATGTAGTTATCCTAATCAACATCTGCAATGCATGTTTCAGACTGGAACAGGTCAAAATCACTGTTTTGGTAGCAATCAGTATATATGATTTATACATACCTGCCTGCATGGCTAAAGTTTCTAACGAAACCACAAGATCAAGCAGTCCCACAAAGAAAAAAAAAGAGCTTGGAGAAAGTTTCTTATTGCTGTAGCTCATTCCTGAAAAAATTATTGGTGTCAATAAAAGCTCTTTACTGCTTTAAACTTATCTGCTAAGTTTGATAAGCCACCAGTGCAAACCTACTGGTTTGAACCTGGGTAAATTTTAAGTGGCTTAAGATTCTGGAAAAGGGATTTGTACCTACTCAGCAGAAGTTTCAGTTTGTGACTAAATGGCTGCCACATCAGCAGCTAAAAATAAGGACTGTAATTTTCATAGATTTAAGGCAACTCTGATTTAAGCCAGTGACTGGTATCTGGTCTCCTCTTCATGTGGTTATCTCTCCATCTGTCAATCAAGCCAGGAGTTTTCTGAGGACAGAGAGAAGCAGCTGCAGATTCAATAGCTGCTCTGAGTAGCTCATCAGCACAGCTGTTCCCCTACATTTGTTTCCAAAGCAAAAAGTCTTTTGTGTTTATATTAGGTAAGGAAATGTACTATTTGTGCATATGAGACTTTTCATGAAAGCTTCTGAAAGGCAAAGAAGGAAAAAAAATATGCTTTAGTACCAGCTTTTGATGGGAACTCAGAGTTAATTTACTTAGAAATAAAATGCTTGTTAATATTAATGAAGATTTTGTGCTGTAGTGCTTGTAAAGTGAATCATGGCCTGGCTGTCAGTCAAACTACCTTTTATGGATCTCTTTTCTTCTTCTTCTCTTCTTTCTTTCTTTCTTTCTTTCTTTCTTTCTTTCTTTCTTTCTTTCTTTCTTTCTTTCTTTCTTTCTTTCTTTC
>JAYDZK010000001.1:67876173-67893347 GCA_034509185.1 Euphonia xanthogaster
CATTCAATATAGAAGGTCTGGGGAGTTAATAAAATGAGGGAAAATAAAAATACCACAGAGCAATTCAAGCAGTGAAAGCTAAATTATACTGTTGTATATTTTGAGACTAAGTGTTTTACCTGGTTGGTTGCACTCCAATCCCATTGACATCAATTGACATAGCTACAATATGTGTGGAAAACAGCACTGGAAGTGAAATTATGATGTGCTACATTGATTTTGTAGAACTGCTGATAAAATGCTACAAATTACATATTAAAATACTTGTATTTAAATAGCAAGGGAGGCCAGAAGCTGCAAATATGTGTTATTGTCCCCATGAAATATTATATTAGTGAATTTCTTAGCAAATTCTTTTGTGATTCATGAAAGGTCTTTCAGATCTTACTATAGTTTTGAAACACTGTCATATTTAGTCTTTTACCAAGACCAGTACAAATCCTAGCTCCACTGAAGATTATAGAAGATTTTGCACCAAATGAAGTTGAGAATTTACTCAAGAATTACTGAGCTTACGAGGGGTTATATGCCACTGTTTGACTGACTTGCCACAAAAGCCTTATTCTGATTAGTTTGTAGTCACATTCTCCAAAAAACAATGGCAGGAGGGATCCACTTTCCACTCACATAGCTGTAATGAAAAGCCTGTTTCATACAGTGCAAACCCTGATCTAAAGTCATTGTAAAAGGGAGCTGGAATTAGGATGTAGATCCATACATGGGGATAGATATAGCCCTCAGGAAGATACAGAAACCATCAAGATACAACCAGCAGTGACAGCTCCCAGATAGAAAACATTCAGGTGGATCCTCTGAGACTAAAATATGAGCAACAAGAGAAACTTAAGCCTTCTGAAGGTCTGAAAAGTAAAGTTGATTAAAAGACCCTTGAGATTGCAAAATGTCATCAATAAAATGTAGCCCAGGTAAATCAGGAATTTGGCAAGAGTAAGGGGAAGCAAAAATCCTGCAAGATACTTCTTTGTTTTGTTCTCTTTTTAATTCGATACTTATGAAGGCCACTGCTGTTATGACTTCTGAAGACATCTTAAGTATTTAAGAATAGATATAATAGTTTATTTTCTTTCCAACTCCATAAACAAAGCAGTGTAGGGATTTTTCACATAAGAATTTTCTTCATCTATAGCAGAAGGATATAGTTAGGTCAATATAGCAATGGTGATTCGTGTCTTACAAAGATTTTTTCCTCTAAAAGAGAAGGGAGATTTTTCTCCCATTTGTTTAGGTTACTTTTAAATTGGAATTCATTAAACTGGAAAAACATATACTTCATCCATAATACAACACTGAGATTTTTAAAACAATAGTGGTTCCTGTCCACAGCTCATCTTTTGTGATTTGACTTTTGTGGGCAGATAATTCTTACACCATTAGACTTTGTCTTTCTTACATGGATATGTAGCTGAAAAGATAACCATGAAAGACCTCATCTACATGTATTAAGACTGACAATTCTTGTTTAAAATTATTTCAAAATGTTCTAAGATTCACTTGCTAATTCAGATGTCTCTGTATGTGTCATGAAAGGCATGAGCAATGCTTGTGCCCCAAATGTGGGACAAGCTGTAAATAAGATCTCCAAAGCACAGCCAAAATATTATATAAAAAGAAAAAGCCCTAAACTTGTAAAATATTTCTTTTGCATTTTCACTGTTCACTCTGCTTCTCTTTTCATGGATCTCAGTTTTTTAACAGTTATCTCTGCCAACACATGAGGCTCATTTGTTCCTTAAAAAAGCAGCAGTAGAGACTATATTAAATTAAAGTGTTGGATTTTAACATTAGATGAAAGAATAGAGCAATGCCTGTCCAACAGTCATAATAGGGCTGCATACAAACTTCCACCTTGGTGCAGGAGGACACAATATCATCACCTTCCCTGACTGGCACCTAAATGATACAACCTGTTCAAATAGCACAACTGAGAGAGTTCTGGAAGAGTATGAATGTGTTTCTTTGCTGGATAGGCCTTGCTTGCAGAAAGGGAACACTCCTTCATAGTTTTTTGTAGCTAAATTAAAAGAACATCTAACTGGCATATGAGTAGGAGACTGGTAATAACAGCTCATAATCTCTGCAATTCTACATGAATTATTTTTTCCATGTGAGGGAATCTTACTCAAGAGCAAAACCATTCATTGATCACTTAGCACTGATTAGTCATATCAGCAGTAAAGACAATTATCCAGGATAAGGAATTTCTGTTTACTGAACAATTATTTTAGATGTGAAAAGAAAGTTAAAAGGATCTGGGAAATAGATCTCTATCACGGGGTTTTATAACATTTCAGATTCTTACCACTTCTCTGAGTAAAATGTTAGAGAATGGCAGGGGTAGAGGTCTGCAGAGCCTAATTTATATCTCTGTTTCTTCATGGGAATTCTGTTCTCTCTCACTTTAAATCACAGTAGTAGTTACACGCACACACACACACACACACAAACACACAGAGACAAAAACCTTTTGTTTTTTCATGCAGTAAGAATCCATTAGCCAAGATTAATGACCTAAGTCACAAAAAATCCAAATGTATTTTTGGAACATGAAACTTCTGTCCCACTTTCTTAACTCTGGGCTTACTGACATAAGGAAAGTTAGGGTTCTTTAATTTTCTGTCTCCCCTTCTTTATCCACCTAAATTTTATTTCTAGTTATTTCTCTCTGATCAGCTTTATAAAAGTTTTGCAGTCTTGTGCTGGCTTTCCCACTTCCTGGTTGTGTCACTGCTCTTTGTGAAGAAATTTCTGCAGTTGCTTTCTACTGTGTGAGTGATCGACATGCTCAGACTTTCCCATGAGCTGTATTACTTGGTCATTGCTGATCTACCAACAAAAACATCTCATCTTTTAAATTCAGCTCATAGAATTTTACTGAGCTGGTGTGGTAACTGAAGAACAGTACTTTGCAGCTATTCTTTGTGCCATTAATAGCTTTGTTCAAGTTTTAGTAAATGAATCATGGGGTGTTCGAGTAGTGACTCAGAAGTCATCCCACATCATTACACAATTGATTGATATTTGATGTTTAATCAATATATGATTTTTTTAAATAAAAAAGATGGACTAAGCAAGCAGGAAAATGTCTACTCTAAATCACTTGACAGAAATCTTGCATTCCTGGCCTTAAAAAAAAAGGTTTTTCAAATCGTTTTTATACTTTCCCAGACTGAATTTGTATTAACAAAATTTAAATCCAGAAGTGATAAATGTGATTCAGAAGAATGTTAAAAAGAGAATGAGATATATGTGGGGTGAAATATTAACAATTCAGCAAGGAGCTTTCATATGCAAAACAAAAAGAGAACTCTTTTTCTTGCCTGTTTTGTAAGACAGACAAGAAGGTGTTAGACCAAAAGTTGCTTTTGTAGAATGCTATATTCTTAGAATTAGATATTCTCTAATTACAGTCAGCAAGTCATCCATTTAAAAAAGAACCTACAAACCTGATACTTATTCTTTACTGGCAATATTGTACAACTGTGTATATAGGTCTAGATTGAGACAAAATGTCTCTCTGAGGGCCAAGGTATCTGGAGAATGATTTGGGCAAGATCAAGACACTTCAGTTTAGTAGGACATTCTAAAAGACTTACAGGAGGTTCTCTGTTTTATACTTGTGGAAAGGCTGAGGTTGCATAGGCATGGTGTTTTCCTAAATTGTGTGGGTTTTGCCTAAATTATACAATATCAGACTCCAAAACTACCTCTGACCTGATCTGAGATCTCTGCAATGAAGAATTGCTTGGAGATGCTGATTTGTGCCTCTGTGTAGTATAGCTGTGTCAGCATATCTCTGAATCCCAAATAATGAGCTCTGCTTTTTAAAAAATGTGGATTTATGCTCAGTTATGTGTTGACAGAACTGTACAATTTTCAGTTTGGGTAAGTCACAGCTAAAGCCAGCTTGGAGACCTATGGGTCATTGTATAGCCCACACTGCAAACAAACAGAAACATGACTAGCACCGCTGAACTGAGTATTAGAGTTGGAAATAGTAGTAAGTGGACACCAACTACAGCAACAAAACCAAAATTTTTTGGACTGAAAAAAACAAAACCAATCTATGTGCAGCCCAATACAAATTCCATGTCTTAGGTACAGGGTATATTCTAAGAATTAAGTAGTATGCTGCAATTATTTAAGTATTGCCATGAAGAAATGACATGGTAAAAAGAAAGTAATAGGTGAAAAAATGATAGTGTTCCTTCTTTGGAAAATCATAAATATAGTGGTAAATAAGTAGAAGTAAATGTGTAGATGACAGAGATAAATTTTGTATTCAGTTGTTACTCTGCAACCTTGCAACCTTGCCTTTTCCTCTCAACAAGAAGGACAGCACACAGATCTTAAAAGATTAGACCATCCACTCTTCACAGGTTATGACAGAAGAAAAAACTTTTACTGGAGTTAAGTAGGATAGCTGAATAAATTCTTTGTATAGCTGTTCTAGGATTTTGTAAGTCTCTGCAATTTTACAGCACTATATAGTACTCAAATCAGAGATAATTTTCTGACTACTACTTAGCTTATAAAAGACATAACTTGTTCCAATCCTAACAATTTACAGGTGTAGATGCTCCTGGAAATTATTATCCTTCTTTTCATAGGAAGTACAAAACGAAAGAAGAAATAAAGCTAATGGTTTAAAGAAACAAGTAAGGAAACATCCCTTTCCCACATATCATATTGTGGTGAAGGTCCATAGGCCAGTTTACCATCTTTGCAGCACATAAAGGATGATACAGTTATACTGATTTCTTTCTTTCCAAAAAGAAGATACCTGTACGGGCAGGCAAATGTGATACATGGCCAATGAGAGACGCAAGATATTTAACAGGAGCATTTGAAGACTAGTCTGGATGTTTTAAAATGCAAAAATAGACTGACAATAAATGCATACTTTACTAATTCAAATCCAAACCTAGTTTCAGTAATGGTAGAACAAAAAATCCCAAGTGACAATCTAACTTAGAACACGAAAACAAAAGGGGCCAGTCAGGCTGCAAAATTGACAATATTTTTCTTCTCTATGTTCAGTGCAGGATCTATGAGACCAGTTGTTGTCTAAATGTGAAGTGAGGGGGGTTTTGTTGTTATTTTTCTGCCTAAAGATGTTATAATGAGCTATCAGAAACACTTGTCCACTTGTTTCCACTCACAAAGATAATTTTTGCAGTCAATACTACTAGACTGTATTTTGGAACTATAAAACTCATTAAAAGCGAAAGAATAAACAGAGCAACAGTAGATTTGCTATGAACTCTTAGAAACAGAAAGTTTATATCCTCTAGAAGGAAGATGATATTTCAGAAAGACTGTCTCAGGCAGTAGAAACCATAATAAATATTTACAATATGTCTAAGTACTGTTCAGAGTCTGTTTTAGATGGCTGCAATGTATAGTGAGTGATACAATGGTACTTGTGAAAATCTATTAATATTCACAAATTTTTTGCAAAGAAATCTGTAATAATAATCACTTTGAGACCTGTGAGTATAGGAAAACCACACCCTTTATATCCTGCATTACTTTAATAAATAAGGAGGAAATGTTCCAGGCCAATATTGCCATAGTTCAGGACATGCTATTTGTGATCCTACCTGGATAACCTTGATGATCTTTCTTCATCTGTAACTAAGGTATCTGTTTAGCAAAAATGAAGGCAACCACACTGAGGTTAGGCTGTCTTTAAGCTAAATTAGCATAAAGACAGAAAGGGAGAGAAAAACCACTTCCATTTAAATCATAACAGTCTTATATTGGTTATATTGAAGATTTAAAATAATAATGACAACTAATTACATGAGATTGGACATTAAACAAGGATATAAATTTTGAGTTAAAACCTTCAGAAGAGCTTATACTAAATGCAGATTTCTTTTGTTGTTAAATTAGTTAAAATAATTTGATATGAATTATGAGCACTCTGAGCTTAAACAGTGCAGACAAGCCCTGAATGGATCTGGTTTTGCAGCCCTTTCTCTCACATAGGCAATGTGAGAGAAAGCAACCCATATTTATTCATTTTAAGTAAACTTAAGTTCCTCACTGGACCTCTATGTGTAAATAAAGTTCATAGAATCTGCCCCCCCTGTTCTAATACAATATGAGCATAGAAATGTAAAAAAATTATTATATTGGAGCTGAGAGACATTACAATGCCAAATGGAAAAAAATATCAGAACAGAAATGTGACGTCACTTTGTCAAAACTACTGCACCCTCTAATTGCAGGTCCCTGTTAGGAAGCTGGCTTAAAAGCATACACTTAATTATAGATGGCTATCCATGCAGACATGTATCAGCATTTTTAGCTGGTTTTGTATACCTGATTGGTAAAACTGATTTGTTTATGTAAACACAAGCCTTGTTACACAGTACTAAAATGACACAGCCAGTAACACACATTTATTTTTGAGTATCAGAGAAAGGATGCTTGCTGCTAATTCTGAAGAATGGCATTTTTGGCTCTATCAAAATTGGCAGATCAGCAGCATATATACATATACATATATATATACACATATATATATATATACCCCAGAATAACATTATTTTTCCAAAAATTGTACTACATTGATGTGAGAGAAAAGCACAACAAACTAAACATCACGTGTCTCTCATTTTGTAGAAGTGCTCATAAGATATCCTATACATGTGGGTTTTCCTGGATACACAGTTTATGAGCAGATGTATGTATGTAAATTATAAAGTTCAACAACATGCAGTTATTGTACAGTGTCAGCATTGAAAAGTTAATTTTTGGCACATTCTGGACTTTGAAGCAACTGAGCCACAGTTGAAGAATGGATCTAAATGAAATAGATTAGTCAGAATCTGATTTAAATTTTCATTTATGTAAAAGGGAATTGAACATATTAAGTGCTTCCAGAATTGATTTCCAGCTGTAGTCACTGCATTTCATGATAAATACTTCATTTTCTGCAAGGCTTTCAAGGAATTCCAAGTTCAATAAAACTTTGGTTCCCAAGGTAGAACCCATCTCTCATTTTGGTCCTAGGTTAAGCATTTTCAGATTAGGCTTTTCTGCCACCTGTTAATGCTTCCTCATGTTTTCATATGTTCACCTAACTGAGAGTCATACTAGTTTTAATTGTTTTCCAAATAAACTTTAACAACCGCAAGTCAACTGTACTCATATTGTTTTTTTTCAGATACAAAGAAATGAAGAGCACCATATTTCCTCTAAAGAAAAGGTTTCCAGATATTTTGCTGGAAATTCTGCTTCTGCTACTTTCTTCCTCTCTTTCCCCTGCTTTACATTAATCAACCCCAACCCACTGCCCCTTCTGCTCTGATGCTGCTCATCAAATTCCTTGAATCTTTATCCTTGTGACAGTTTCAAGTTTTGAATAAAATATAAGATAATAAACCCATGAGAAAGCCTGGTTTGCTCCCATCCCATATGTTTAAAGTTGGATTGTCTTGCTAGTAAGAAATTGGTCTTCGTGGTTCAAAACTCCCTTTCCCACCATGCTTAAAGCCTCACCAGTGTGTGCTTTTCCAGGCTCAGACTTGAGGACTGAGACAAATTCTTTCAGACATGTTTGCCATTAGCTGGGAGAACGGGCATGACTCATTTACTTTCTCCACATATATAGCACCTTACGTGAATCATTTTATGAAAGCTGGCATAACAGAGTAGTCTACCATAATCCACTCAACTCAAAGGATGCAAGTTCAAGAGAGAGACTGGGTTAGTTTCTCATGATGATGGTGTGCATTCACTTAATTTCTTATATGTGGGGAGCTTATGCACTTGTCTACAGAACTGCAGGAGAAAACAGCCCCTGTTGTATCACTCACCACAGGAAAAAGGACATCCACTATTCATTTAGAAAGAAACAGGACTCTTCATTCCTAAACTATTTTATTAAATGCAGACAGAAAGGTATCTATCCTTTCTTCTTCTTGCCCTAGCGACTGGGCTCATGTTCGTCACCTTATTTTGTGCTGCTAAGCCGGAAAATTTTTTCTTGTGTTTACATTTTGGGCATGCAGTCAATATCAGGTTTCACAGAAAGGTCAATAATACTTACACAGGACAGTGCATAGCTAGAGGGTAAGAAATGTCATTATGCAATATTAAGGAAATGTTACCTTTACTAATTAATGCATCTGTAATTGTAATGAGAAGAGGGCCCTGCAGTTCATTGTTGCAAGTGTGTTTAATAAGTATTTATTCCTATCTTTTCCAATGACTGATTTAATCACTTAGAATGGTGTGATCTTCCCGGAAATGAGAATCAGGAATTAACTGGATTGGAAGGCACTGGGAATGGCTGCTGATCAAGATTTCTTGAGGTTTCTGTTTTCAGAGTTACTGAGGTAGGAGTGGCATGACTCCTGCCACAGAGTTATGTCCTTTAATACAGAGCATCATAAAGGAAAGGAATCTGGCCCTGCATATTCTGATGACACTTGAACATTCTTCACTGGCCTGTGGTACTTGTGGATATGATTTCTTTTACATACTATTGGTCTACTTAAAAGATTTCTAAATGAAATGGAATGAAAAAAAAGGTTTAGCCTGAAGGAGTTCAATTTATTTTATTTTATTTTTAATACTTCTGATGAGGAGCTTTTGATTCTCCTTGAATAAGTGCATAATTCTTTAATCCCATATCTCAAACTAGCTTTGCCTGAAACAGGCTGAAAAAATGATTCTGCTCAGGTCCATTTGGAACTGGTTTATCCACTGAGCTTTTTTCTGCAAATTGCGAGGAACCTTTCAAAGATCCTTAACCAAACAGGGAGCAGCAATGTAACTGAATCAGCTTTGTGTGCATGTTTCTTAAGTTTTACTGCAAATATTTTCCACTCTCCTTGGTGGGTCAACATCATCCCGAATTTAAATTTACCAAGTTCTACTGAAGTTCTACTAAAGAATAAATTGGCTTATTAATTTTTGACAGAGTGCTAAAGGAAACGCTGATTGCATTTTTAAACTCCAGCTCTTTTCTTTCTAAAGGAAAAAAAATACCAAACAAGAAATATTTAGATAGAAACAGTATTGAAGCATCACCTAGTTAGTAAACTGCACACTGGTGTGACACTGTGCTAGTGGAGTTTTAAAGTGTTTGGAGAATGTATACATATTACTGAAGGGGGTTTTGGCACTGTCACTTGATGTCTGGATTGCTACAAGCATTTCTTTTATTGCTGACAAATAGCATGTGTTTGGCATTATTTATTGTTTTCTGTGGAGCATATCTCAAGGTCTGAAAGCGCGTATTTCCCTAGGCACGTTCTAAGTTTAGTTGCCATAATTAAATCGCTAATATCTGGCAGAGTAACCAATCAGTGGGGTTTGATTTGACAGTATGGGAAATGAGCTTGACACCTCTGGATGTTGAAGAGGAGACACTCAGCAGTACACTGAGAGAAATACTGACCCTTTCTTAATGATACAGATCACACTTTCTAAAGTAGTGACTAGTTCTGGTCTCCTCATTTGTTGGTGAAAAAAAACAGAAAGTGTGCATCAGTAACCACATTTGGCTACAGCGATAAAAATGTTGCTTGGTTAGAACCTTGAAAATTAAGGGATTTTTTGAATTATTATTCTAGAAATACAATCAAGGTTTGAAAAGTTGCTGTACAATTTTCCCCAAAAATCGTAATCTCAAAATTTTCCCCTCTGATTCTGAAATTCCTAGAATGTCTGGTCAAATCTGAGCAAGTCTATCCCATGAGAAAATCTCACAATTCAAAATTAGTCCAACTTTGCATTGGAATGAAAACAAATTAATTTGCAGCTTTGAAGCAAATGTTTCTGAGTTAATTATATTTTACTTCATTATTTATTATTATTATCATCATCATCATCATCATCACTTTTGCATATGAATATATGTGTATGAATTTTGCACATTATTTCTAACATTCAAAATAGCATATGACATATACTTGAAATTTGAGGTAGGTAAGAGTGCTTTTATGAAATCATTATGTTGAGAATTTTCTTTCAATGAAAATAGCATTACACAGAAATTAGGACTTCTGGCAGTACTTTGCTACATAAATGAATGTGGATTACATATTCAATGTTATGGTAATTAGCAGGTTATAAATGTTATACACACAATAAAATGTGGAGTTCAATGCTACAGTTTAAGAATTTTTCTCTGTCTCTTTGTTTCTTTATAATGTTCCTCGGAATTCAAAATATATAGATATGCAAATGGAAAATTTCATTAGCTTGACAAAATAATCATAGTGGTTGAGAAGATCAGAAAGCCCCTATTCAGACTCTGTTTTTCATATACAAATTATAAACATTTCATGTAAATCAAAAGACAAAAATGAAGCATGTAATCCTAGGCTGCAACTATCCTACTACATAAAACAGGCCAGTGAACAAGTGGCACAGCTTGCTTCTGTACAGATGCACTGCTCACTCTCAGGAGCCAGAGCATACAAGGGACATGGTAAGCAGCATGGATGATTGCAAATCAGTGCTTCAGCCTGGGGCCAAGGTCTCATTGGAATAAAGAACGCGTTGGAAGGGACCTTAAAGATCATCGGGTTCCTCCTGCCATGGTTAAGGACACCTTCCTTTGGACCAGGTCGACCAAAGCCCCATCCAAGCCGGCCTTGACTCTGTACTATTGACTACCAGAGACATTGCTTCAGTGACTTGAAAATTTTCCACTACGAATAAGGACATTGGTACAGGGAGCTATAGAGGGTCAGATAGAATATTTGATAGTTTACATTAAAAAGCAGCAGCAACAGCAAAATTATTTAAAGGATGGGAGCTCTATTACTATCAATATATTAAGAGAAAGAAAATATTAAAAAATGTGTCTGCAACTTATGCTTCACTAGAAAATAGTTTTGGGGATATAAATAAACTACAGTTTACGACTGTGTAATAAGTAACAGGTATATGATTTTCAAAATTAGAATATGGAGTTATATGGAGTTCCCAGAAGAGAAGTAAGTGACCACAGGACTGAAATAAAAAATGTGACCAAAACCTCTTACCTCCTGTTTCCAGTTAGAGTATGTTTTGAAGTGTGGGAGAGTTTGCCTCATCACGTCGGTTTTTGTCCATTCATGGCCATGGCATTGCTCCCTATTTTGTCTGATCCTCAATTTTGTCATTTTTTTAGTCTTGGTTTTCTAGGAAAGGATCTTTCTAGTTTTTCTAGTCTTTCTTAGTCTTTCTACGGAAAATAAATAGATTGGAGGGAATATGACAGTGGAAAGTTATCTGGTTATTTGTTCTCAGCAAAAAATCTCCTGGATGGCTTAAGCAGAATTAATGGACCCTGATACCCCTGGAGTTAGAGGATGACACTGTTCCTTCCATCATGCTGTTAATCAGCAGCAACCACTTCATACACAGATCCAGGGTCATGAGAAGCTCAGGTACTCCTTCAAGACATGTCAGAAAAAGCAGTCCACATGTAAATGGCTGAAGTCTTACCAGTGAACCGTCAGTAGAGATGACCTGAGGACATTACGTACAGCCAGCACTACAAATTTCTATGGGGCAAACTCAGAATGAGGTACAGGACTTGATCTCTACTTCATCAAGACACATGTTCCCTTCATCTTAGGGTGAAGTGAATTGGGCATGGCTATTTTTTCACACTATATTGGTCACTGGGTCTTACACATTAGGAAAAAATTCTATGCTGAAAAGGTGGTTTGACACTGCAACAGGGCAGTAGTGGAATCACCGTCCCTCAAAGTGTCCAAAAGACATGTCTTAGTAACACAGCTTAGAGGTGAACATGGTGCTGGGTTAAAGCTTGGACTTGGTGATCTTAGAGTTTTTTTCAGCCTTAACAATTCTTTGAATTTATATAAATCCCATTTATAAATAATAATTCTGTTACCATTAACAACCATTGTTGGTTTTTTTTCTTAGCAATTGTAATTATGACCAGCATCTGCCAGGCTCTGCCAAAAGGAAGCCGAAAGAGCTCAAAATAATTGAGTACCCCAAACAAGAGGTTTTTTCTTTAAATATTTGTAGTGTTATCAGTCTCATTAATATTTTCCATGCACTTTCACTCCTGGTGCCCCTGGGTTAAGGTGCTGTTGTCTGAATTAGCAGGGCTCACACAGGTGTGACTGAAGGCGATAAGTAGCCCATTCATTCCACAGTCTGAGCTTCTTTGAGGATCCCCAGGGAACATATTACTGGTAACGGGTATTTGTGGCACTCGGTAGTTTCATGTTCAAAGCTGAATACAATATCTTACTGTGTAACTCTCCTAGGATTAACACTTTGATTAAATCTGAGACTGGATGTGCTTGCCCAAGATGAATAGGGAAGAGTTTGCTTTGTGTGCCTGTGCTTCATAAACTTAGAGGGAGGCAGAGTGATTTTCCTGGGCTACTGATTGATCTCATGGGTACACGCCATCTGCCCCTTTCCTAGCAACATGTGACTGTTTTCATCTGAAAGCTGTAAACTCTGAAAATGCAAGCTCTGCCCAAAATGCATTGAAATGTGGACTGACAATTTATGCCTCATTTCTGCTGCTCCAGGAGGAGCAGTGCCTGAAGAAAGATAGTTGAATTTCACCCTCTGCACACTGCCAGGCTGGAGGTGCCAGTCAGAAATATCAGTGTGCTACTTATCACCATCCAGAAGGCGTTATAACAGAGTAAAATCTCACCTGTGAACACAAGAGTCCAGCTCTGCAGAGTGACATTGTGAGGCCACCATTCCGGTGTTTAAAAATTCCTGTCACACATAGCCTTATCAGATCGCTTATTTACATTCAGCTACATGTGTCTTTACTCATGCTGAGTGACTAAGGTGGGTGGAGATACCCACAGAAAAGAACTTTTCTTCATTCACTTCCAAGAGCTGCAACATACAAGTTTAGCTGGGCAAAGCCGTCTGGGTTAGGGGTTCAGAAGCATTTCACGCTGGCTTAATTGCTCCTTAACTGCAGCTGATAGGAATTTTTAAATTCTGTTGAACTCATGAAAATCCCAATATGTCTGGGTTTGTTATTTTTTACATTCAACATTTAAATCTGCTTGCTGTGCCCAGAGTTCTTCTACTTCAGCTAGCCTCCAGATTTCATGAGCATAAAAACTGAGGAAGCCTCCTTTCTTAGGAATTCATGCCTTGCCCTTTGTCACTTCTACAGTAAGGTGTGAGGCTTCGTACATCTCTATTCACAAAGCTTTCACGTGGACAGACTTTGTTGCATCCAATAAAAAGATTGTACTGTAAGTTCTAATGTCCTCATGAAATTTAGGAGAATAAGATATCTCAGCCAATGTCCTTAATAGTGAGAGGCACTGCACCCACCTCAGACAGTGAGGGCAGTGTGCCTTCCATTCCTTAGGAAGCCAGACTAAGGAGAAGCATTTAGGGAACATGGGACACAGTTAACTTGTTGCCCAACATTTAAGAGCTAAAGCAAGGCTTTTAAATTCCATGTGGACCTAATAAGTGCTTATGAGCTCTTCTGGTGTATGTAGTGTTGGACAGCTGCATAAAAGAATAGTGGGAGAAGGATCAAAGACATTATATATAAATAAAGTGATGTCCTCTGTCCAGCTAATGAGTCACCTTTCCTCCAGACCCCATCCAGCAGGTTTCTGTAGAAGGATATTTCTTGTGTTTTCCATAGCTGCCTCAGCACCTGCTTTTGTGAACCCTGTTTCTTTTCACTGAAGCAGAACGATAGAAAATTTCAGAATAAAAGATTTTTCCGTAAGGGAGGTGCAGAGGGGAAAGAAGAAAAATGAAAAAAAATTAAGTTTCATTTTAAGTTAAGCACTGCTTGTGCATTGAATTTGAAGCAATCAATTTCATATACAGATCCTTGGTTTTGGTGCCCTTCCTGCTCCCTATTTAAGCTCCCCAGGCATGCTCAGAGCCAGTTTCTCACATTTCCTGTAATTGGCTTTGGGGTTCATGCTCATGGCTTGCAATGCCACTGACTGTTTGTTGATTTTTTCAGATTGCATGAGAGATATTACTCATCATTATGACTAGTCAAATGATTTAACAAATGAAGTATCATCCAATGAACACACACTGGTGCTTCAGCCTGACTAAGCCAGCTGTCAGGGATGGCAACAGCTGCTGATTCATGAAAGGAATGGAAATATTTCTTTGCTAAATCAGAACACATCCAGCAAAATCTGTCTTGAAAGGAAACGAGTGACTATAGCTGTGCATCAAATAATCCAAAGTAGAAGTCTGAGGGTGGGGATGAATTTTGCAAATGTAGAAATCTGTTTTAAACAAAAAGTTGTAAAGAAAGGGAGCATTGATTTTTTTACTTCATTTCCCAAGATCTAAAAAAAGTTTAATGAATTTGACACAATTCCCAATATATGCAGGTGATTCTGCTAGGAGAAAAATTCTGCATGCATGTCCCCATTGTGTTCTGTATCTGTCAGTTTTCAACTTAGTCTTTTTAGGTTTTGAGGTTCTGCTGTCCCGTTCCTTTCTTAAAAGGATAATCATCACACCCTCACACGCCCTCACTTTCACAGACCTAATTACAGTCTACATAGGTATAGGATTCTGCTAAATGCTGGTTTTTCCAAATCCCTCTTTGTATTTAAACAGACCCAAGCTCTGCAGCTCACATCAGCAACAAATAGCATAGACAAGTAAGTGCCATGTGAGAGACTTGCTAACAAACACCTCTGTGATCCACATGGCAAAGGTTCTCAATACCAGACCCATCTATATTCTTGGACCTTCTACAAAACCTTCTCATAATGTATCATATTTCTTCCATGTCAATAAGTGCTCCTATACAAATTATAAAGACAAAACAAACTAATCATCATAAGTCTGAATAATTGCTCAAGCACTCAGTACAGGATGGGGACATTCAGACCCCATCAGAGGAAAAACATCTTCCATTACTAATGTCTCAGGCCTGAACTTCAGATCGTATCTATAAAATAATTTTGTGAGTCTCAACATTAAAATCACAGACTCTATGTATTTATTTGTTTCAATATACAGATTGATTTCTCCAATTAACAACTTCAAAGGTGTTATTTCATGGCTTTAAAGCATCTGTTCTTTGCACTAAGGATGCCAAGCACTTTTTTTTTTTCTCAGATAATAATATTAATTAGAAGAGTAGGATTTTTTTAGGATATTATTATTATTAATGCTGAAACTGTATTTAACCCTGAAATTTGATTCTTAAACTGCAGGCTTGTCTGAAAGTTAGTGTTTCTTTTCCAGTCAGTTTTATGAAAGGTATAATCTACCACAACATTATTTTTGTAAGCGGTGCCAGAAATCATCATGACTACTGGTATAGCAATACTACTTTATGCATTTCTTTTCCACACAGTAAAAATATAAAAGAACTTAATAATATTTCATTCAGAAGTGTCCACTCCTAGATGTAATCATTAATGAATGTAATCATTAATGTAATCATAATTCCGTATAAAAACTTAATTTGAAAAACTGGAGGTTCCAAAGAAAAGCAGTAATTTAAAAGTTTAGTTCAATTTGTTATTTTTATTCTATGTTGTCATACAGGAACACAGGTACATGCAGAAAATTGAAAGAACCTCATGTTTTCTGAAACTGTAAAGCTTTTCAAAACTAACCTAATTTTGCAGTTGCTGAATAGAGTAGATCCAGTGCCTTTATCTCTTTCTGTTGATAACATACTTCCTCGTACATCAGCATTCTCCATAAGTTGAATAATGGCTCTCCAATGACTTCTCCCGGGAAGATTCCTTCTGCATATTGAAAAGAAGTGTTTTTCCTGTTTATGCATTTTTTATCTTCCAAAACAATAATTTATAATGTCAGAGGTGTGACAATGTTTACACAGAAGGATGTAAAAACTCCGGAATGAAAATTCTGGGTTGCAAAAGTTCATTTCTGCTTGTCAGAAGAATTACATTCCTTGCTGTTGGGCTATTTTTTTTTAGCACTAAAAAAATCTTATTTCATGACAACACTGTGAAGAAATCAGGGGTGTTTCCTGCAGAGAGATATCATTCTCTACCAGGAGATATATTTGAACTTGATATTTTTAGGTCTGTTTTGATTTTGCAAGGCATTCCCCTAAGCAGGTTGGTTAATCTTTCCTACAGAAATTGTATGTGTTGCCAAGTTTCTGTTTAAACAGAATATGAGTTTACTTTCTGAAAAGTAAATGTGAGGAACAGCTTTTCGTAAGAGGAGTGACAAAGTAAGCTGTTGGTGCTTAAATTCCGTCCAGTAAAAAAAAATATAAATTGTCCTAAAGAAGATAAATACCTTTTTAAAAGAAGAGCAATATATTAATAACCTATTTCTATTTTCTACTCAACATGTATCTGCTTGTTATGATGGTCTCTTTACTGTTCAGTTATTGGACTTCAGCTGCCAGATAGACAAAAAATGTATCAGTAAAACAGCTCTGGGGTGGTAAACCTTTGTCCTAATGAGCAGACTAGTTGCCTGGGTTAATCTTTTATATGGGGTGTTAGTAGAATAATTGTAATAATAGCATTTAAAGAGACTTAAAGATTTCATTGTCTCTCTGAAGAGTCATCTCACTTTCAACTGCTCTTCAGTGGGAGGAATGGCAGTCTTTTAAATATGTCAATTATATGGATCTGGTATTATTTCTATAACATGAACAAAATAAACTCCAGATAATAATGAAAACTAGATATTGTATATAACAGACCAGTTTCCTTTCAAGATGATAGAGGATTTGATCTTGCTGTGTGTTGTCAATGAGCAATTTTTCACTGAGTTCTAAGAACATAAAATCAAGATTTCAATAAATAAAAACCTGTACTAAATAACTCCACAAGTATATTCAACTTATTTATTAACCAACATAGGAAAGAGCTTTCTATAGGGTAGGGTACAGCAGAAAAGTAATAGATACTGAGTGAAACACTCACCTTCTCTGTGACACAGGTGTTTCAGATATGAAGGGCAATGTAGTGCTCAGCCCTACTTGCTATCTGACTTATATCATGTTTTCTTTCCTGCAGACCCCTTGGTGGTGGGCAGAAAAAGACGGAACAGTTCTCCACATTTCTATATTCACCCTTCTTAAAGATCAAGCATATTTTAATTTTTATGCAGCTTTCTTTCTTTCTTTCTTTCTTTCTTTCTTTCTTTCTTTCTTTCTTTCTTTCTTTCTTTCTTTCTTTCTTTCT
>JAYDZK010000001.1:67893447-67920018 GCA_034509185.1 Euphonia xanthogaster
TTCTTTCTTTCTTTCTTTCTTTCTTTCTTTCTTTCTTTCTTTCTTTCTTTCTTTCTTTCTTTCTTTCTTTTTCTTCTCTCTTTCTCTCTTTTTTTCTTTCTTTGGTAATTTCCCTTCCTAATCTACAGCAGTCTCTTTTGTTCAACATTGATAGTACAGGCTTGGCTTCTGTTTTATTGCGTGTAGAAACCATGAGGTGCCTCAATTCCTCCAAAACAAGGAATACAGTTGTGCCAGACGACCTCCATAATCAATAGTGAGAGGGAGACAGCAATCTCATTCTAGAGACCTCAATTACCCTCTGGAGGTCACAGTCTTTCTCCAGCCATGACGAAGGGAGCCACAGATGACCCCACAGCATCAGGAGCTGAAAGCTGGGCTGAGGAGAATGAGCTCTGGTGCCACAGTGTTCTCTGAAATTAAGGGGAATCAAAGTTAGGTCATCTCTCCTTGGTGTGGCTGGGTTTGTTTATGAGTATCCTCATGTGAGGATTGGCAACAGTCTTCTCACTTTAGTAAGGTCTCAAGAGCAGCTGAATAGTTCAACTATTGCACATTAGTTATCAGCTGCTAGACCAGATTTTCTTCAAGTGATTAGAAAAAAATAAAATTTTTGAAAGTAAATAGCATGGCTTCCATTTTTGTGGGTATCTCATTCCTCTCTTTCCCTTTTTCATTTCCCACTACTCTTTTTTGAGACTTTTTTCCTCCACAGTCTGTTTTAGAGCAATTTCAGCAAATACAGGTCATTATCTTTTGAATGCTGTGGGGAAAAATAAACTTGCCACAGTGGCATAAACAATCTTTTCCAATTTCAGCCAGAATAAATTTTCACTCTTTCTGTGTTTTAGCAGAATTACAGTGACAGACATTAGAGAGAGAAAAATAAATCCTCCTCCTTAGGCTGGCATTTATTATGCCCCTGGTCTTTTAAAATCATTGCATACTAAAACGTAGAAGATCATTATAATTATATCACTTAATATATATCACACTTCCATGCAAACCAAAATTATTGTAAACACTGGTTCAGTGCCTCTAGGAAAAGAAAGCAAAAACATCCTCATCATGAATTGAGAAAAGGACAAGGAGAGATTAAGAAATAGATTGAAAGAACCATTTGATTCTTGAGGCTGAAATAATCCAGCCAGATGTAGATATATAATATTTCTTCCACTCTTCAACAAAAGTTTTCAGATACTGTGAAAGACATCTTCATATTTTGGAAGGCCTTTTTGTTAGTTTAACCCTGGGTATTTATTTCTTTCTGCAAGACACACTTAATAACGGTCCAAAATGCCTTAACCAAATGGAAAGAATCTGTGAATCTAAGAAATGCCATAAGAAAGACCAAAAGACTGACAAACACCCTTTTTCATAAAAAAAAAAAGTTTAACAAAATATTAGGAGATGACATTTTATCCGAGTGTCCATTGCAGAGGAACTGTTTTTTTCATCTGATATTTGTACTGGCTTTTTGAAGTAATCCCTTCATCACCACTGCAGAGTGGTTTCATGCAGCACTTTTAACATTGTCAAATATTCTATTTGTAAGACAAAATAGTCAGCTGCTTAAGCATAATATACTTCTTTTACAAATATTTATAGATTTATTTTAATTAGGAAAGTATTTTTAATATATCCACTATTTAAATGTTTTTCAAAACTGGTTTTTGATAAACAAAAACTCATTCTATAAACTGCTTAGATGGCCAAAACCAAAAAAGCTTCATAAAAGTTCTTCTCAATATATGGCTGCCTGGATACCATAAAAGTGGTAAGAAATACAAATTAAAGAGAAGAAACCTATTTTTTTTTTCTAAACCTGTAATTTATTTTGTTGAGTTAAATATTTCTTTTTTGTTACTACACGAAAAATACATGCTTCTTCACTGTTGGTATGAGTGCCTTCTAGCCATTCCAATTGGCTAAATAAAAATTTCATGGAAAAAATACAGGTTTTGCAACATTAGACATTTACCAGCCTTGTGTCAATGTTTTGGATCAACTTCGGTTTCTGAAATGGTGATACATATTTGAATTTCAGTGTTGAAGCTGTTTAAACAACTTTCATGGACAACAGAGAGGCAATCCAGCCAGCAGATTCTGAAGACTGTGATTTTTCTTTGGTGGTTTTTTTTTTTTTTTTTTTTCTTTTTGGATCAATATAAATTTAATGCAGTATAACAACTCTCTTTACTTTAAAAGTTATCTTGATTTTTCCAGGCAAAGACAGCATATCAGGCAATCTAGAAATTGGTCATCTTCTAGCTCTAATCTGTCATTCTCTCAGCAAATCATGCATCATCTTCATTTATTTATTTACAGGATTACATACAAATGAATCCAGTTAAAGAAAATATACTTTTTTCATTTAGGCAAAAAAAAAAAAAAAAAAAAAAAAAGCTGAAATTTTTTTTCTCTTAGGAAATTCTGTTCTAAGAAGAAAAGCTGCTCTAAGAAGTCATGCATTCTGCCCATCTTTTCAACATCCTACTACATTCTTTTTTAGTCTTACAGAAATCAGTAAGAAAGAGCAATTTTTCTCTATATAGAGGTCACTGTGGACTTAAACCAGAGAATTTTGAGAAAAATTACAAAGAAATGGGAAAACTGTGGCTTTTGAGAAGTAACAATTGATGCAAGTTTATTTCTCTACAATTATGTTCTTGTGCATCATTTATTCTTCTTACAAACATTAGCAAAATAGAAGTATTTTCCTGCAAAATTGATTGAACTTGGCTGAAAAACCAAATCTTGTGGGTTTAAATGCTATGGAACTTTCAGGGATCAGAGTGAATGTTAGCAAAAATGGTGGTAGTTACTTTGGTATAAAACATTTCTATTACATGCCAGAATAATTTATTTTCCTTGGGCAAATGGCTGGAGCATGTATTCTGCAAGAACTTGCAGGTGATGCTTTATACCATTTGATGCTGACAATTTTAGCCATTTTTATACTTGTGCTGGAAGGATCCAGCTACCGGAATTCCAGATCAAGTTTCTCAGCTCAAAAGCACAATTCTGTAAAATCATTTATAACACAGACCATCTCTGTATATGCTGGCCAGAGATACATCCTGCTAGCAAGAACACTGTTTAAAAGACTTCCTTTTAAAATGTTTCCAGGACAAGAATAGACCATTTTTTTCCCCATTCAGATTACAACTAGATTTTTTTTTTTTTAAGGAAGTAACCTTGTTTTCAGAACCACCCAGGTCAGAATATATCAGAATAGGGCAATATTCTTCAGCACTGGATTATTATGCTCTGAGAAGAGAGGTTAATGGGTTGTACTCTACCTGAAGGCCAATTACAAGTGGATTGAGACCTGTCCTTTTTAACGTCACTGTCAGAGTCATGGAGGAAGTGAAAGACACCTTAATCCAACTTGCAGATGGCAGCAAACTCAGGGTATCAGTCAGTATGCTGAAGGGCAGGGACGCCTTTCAGAGGGGCCTAGGCATGCCGAAATATTGTGCCAACAGGAACCAGGCTCTTCACAGTGGTCTGTGGTGGGAGAATGTGGGCAACAGGCACACACTGAAACAAGCATCATACAAGGATACAACAAACTGGATATAAGTACAACAGCTGGAGAGCTGAACAGGTGGAACAGGTTGCCAGGAAAATCTGTGTTTTCTCTTGGAGATTTTCAAGAATCAACTGGAAAAAATACAGCACTTCCTGATCTGACCTCTGAGTTTCTCCTGTTTTGGGCAAGAGGCTGGACTGTGGACATTCTCACCCGATACCCTATGATTATGTGATTGCAGCTCTTGTCATTGCCATCTGTTTGCTCATACTCTGCATTTCCATACGAACAGCATTTGTGGTAAAACTTCTTCCAAAGATATTTTATAGTATTGTTCTTCTGCCTCGATAAGGAAGAGGCCTGAAGAAAAAAGCAAAACAAAAATACAGTTATGTAGAAAGTATTTGGTTCTAATAAAACTATTACAGACTGAAACAACTGCTTTAGTTATTAAAGTGGAAATTTAAGACAAATATTACCTGTCACTGAATGTTCTTGAGTTACTTTTTTAGGGCCTTTCACATTAATTAACTGTCAATGTGTAGTAGCAATTTTAGACACGAGTTTTCATTTTGGCAAACTTTATCTTTCAACTTTTGAAGAAAATATCATATTTATCTGATCAGCTGTTTCTCAGTATATGCAAGCCGTTTCATATTATGACAGCATATAAAATTATTTTTCTTTTGGACTGGTACTTTCTTTGCTCTTTCAATACATTACTCTGTTCAAATATGTCTGCTAATTTTCATGTTTTACCCAACTGATTGGACTAATTTACTGCATCCTTTCTTTTTTTTTAGCTAAAACAGAAATGGAGGATAAAAAAAAAAAAACAAAACAGAACCACAGAGACAAAAAGTTGCATCTAATGTTTTCATTGCATGGAGTGTATTAACTTATATTTTTCCAAGTTAGATTTTATTTTCCCACTAGTATTTCAATTATTTTAGTTACTATCTTTAAAAAAAAATCTCACTAGTATTTTGGCACCTACTAACAGCTGTTGGCACCATCTGCTTTTCTTTGGTGGTAAAACTGTTTAATTTATATGTATCATATCCTTTTGTCCAAAACCTTTGGCCTTGAAGATGCACTCTAAGATATATTGCAGAAGTGCTGAGTTTCATCTGGAAAAGTGGCTCCAGGAAGGAAAAAGCAAGGGAGGAAAACAGGGACAAACCCTATAGTTAACCAGTAAGGGTATTAAGCTGAGAAGTAAAAGAGGACTATTACAGTTCTCATTTTTCTGGATTTGGAGTGAGTGAATTTGCCCCACCACTGACAATTTATTATCAAATTCTTACCTGAGGTTGGAAAAAGTGACCCCATAACAGTAAAACAATGCAGTGTCACATCAACATGACACTAACACTGTGTGTTAAAAAATATCTGTGGGATAAAAAATATTTTATCCCACAGATATCACACACATTTTATAATTGTGCGATAAAAAAATATCTTTTACAAAAAATGGAAGAAGCATCTTTGATTGACAAACTACTCAATGACTACTCAAGTTGCTACTACCAGAGAAGGAACAAGTAGAAAAACACCAGCATGTGGATCCATCAACTACTGTGAGGTCTTGAGGGATGTAAAAGGATGGAAAGCAAACCAAATAGGTTAAGGCAGCCAAATATCCTAGTTTCAAATAAATGTAGGCTCATGATAGTCCAATTACTGTCAGACAGTGGCTGTCATGAAGAATTCCATATGAATCCCTGAAAATGGCATTTGTACTGCCTGGAAATATAAATGTGAAGATTTAGCTACTAATTTCAAAACCAGACTTTGCTACACTTGAAAATCAGCTACATTTCTCTACACACCCTCTCAGTAGGTATAAGGCAAGGACTTACTCCACAGACATCAATCAGACATTAAAGTGGCCAGTACTGTACCATTGCTGAAGGGTATTTGTACAATTTGGCTGAGCTATGGAGATGCAAACTACTTGAGGATGGGTATAACTGAGCTATGCTTGCTGGTATGTGCTATGTTTGTTGCATTTCCACTGTTTAGAGAATTTGAGACCTCATCACAGTCTTTTGTCCTTATTTATTACTTCTGGATGTCCTTCATGTAGGTTTGCAATGTTTACATATCACAGAAACATGCTGCTATAAAACCTGGGTAAATACCTTCAGGTTTTATGCATTTGCTATGTCCATCAATACAATTTTAGCTATTAAAATTTCCCGTCAAATATGAGTGAATAGTTCTACTAGGAAATTCCATTTCATGATTGGTCCTGGCATTCTTGCTGGCTTGACTAGATTTAGTCCTAGTTTTTCTAACATCTGAAGAAATGTCTCTACTGCAGGTAATACTCTACAGCAAACAAAAGTTCACAGCAGGTGGAATAAATAGATACACATCTCAAAACCTCTGAAGTGAGTGATATTGATCTCTCCCTTAGTGTACCAGTCAACACTCCTCTGTATTTTCCAGTTGCCCTACCTTATAGGAAAGAGGAAACAATGAGTGTTTTGCAAGTAGAGGAAGAAGCATTATTGCCTCATCCTATCTGAGCCCATTTTGCACGTTTATCTAAGCTGGAAGGTCTCCCAGTTGGGCTATTCTCTCCTGCTCAGCTGCTTCAAATTTGGTTTTTGTTTTTTTTTTTTAATTTCAAACAAATGGACAACACCAAGAGAAGAGACATCCCAGTCATCTGAAAAAAGATAAGATCTTTTCTGCGTCTTGTTTTCTTTGGCACACTGTTTTAACTATTTAAGCAGCTTTACACGGCCATAAAGCAAGACGAGCTCATGTCTAGAGTATACATTTAGAGCTGCAGTTTTCTGGAGTCAACTGCAGCATAAAGGTTTACCTTTCTTCTATCTCTATCATCTGACAGCATCAGTCCTCCTTTGAGGAGGAGTGCAACAAGTGCAAATCTGCACCTTTGTTGAAATTAACGGCTCTGCCCAGCACATTGTTAACCTGCAAGAGAGAATCAGATTCTGGATATCTACAGTAGTAAAACTTGCAGGGCAATGCAGAGCCTAATTACCACTTCAGACTCCCTCTGCCTTCTAGAATGCAAATTGAGTGAATCACTGGCACTTGGTAGGCCAGGTAAGGCTGAAGTAAAAGAGCAGACAGCAGCAGCAACCCCCGGTCAGCCTGGTAACCAGCAGCTTGGCCCCATGCTAGTTCATACTATTTAAGGGGATTCAGATGTTACAGATCTGGTTTTTATTAGCAATATGGAGATAAATGCTGGGCAGTAATAAGTGTATGTTTTCTTAATTTCTAATGGTATCCTACCAGTAAATGCCATACAAAGATGATGATGACATCCGATCCAAGATAAGGCACAGATGGGCTTTTATAGAACAGTGGTACATGTGTAGCACTACAGATATAGAACACATGTATTTGATTTCGTAAATGCTGTACTGCCAGAGGCAATCACTATTTATTTTAACCTTAGAGAGTCAGAGAAGTTCTGTCTATGTTGCAGGATTCTGGCAAAACTGTAATTAATGTACTAGATGCTACATGCAAGTATGCAACCACTGTTGTGTGGGCATCCATACTACCACTGTGACTCCTTTTGCACTCAGCAAAGTTAACCACTACATTCTCCACCATAAATCTACCTCTCTTCAGTGCAAGTCTAGACAGCAAAACTGGGCATAAAACTGGACTCATTCAGCAGATTGTCCTCTTGCTCTCCCAGGTGATACTCTGCTTTAAGATAATGAGTTAATCTACTCGAAATTGTTCAAATGCCATCCCAAAAGAAAACAGGAATATAAACAGGAGTGTATTGAGTGATTCTGCTTCCTTCCATTCTGCTTCTTCTCAACAATAAACAAGAAGCATCAAAGGACCTCTTCTGATCAACATCAAAAGCCCAAGATTTTACCATGAGAACTCAAAAGAGTTTCCGTTTGTGGTCAGCGGGGAAAACTTTTGAAAAGCATTTTTCTCTCCTCTTAAAAACCCAAACATTTTACACTATAGCAAATGTTTTAATTCAGTGCTGCAGTAATCTTTATTTATCTTAAAAATGGAAAAATAATAACCACAGCAAAGAAAAAGCAAGAGAAAACCTGTCACAGTCCTGAAACCGTGGCCTGTGCTCTCTGCTTTTTTCTGGTTTCAGTTGAAGATAAAGCAGAGAATTATTTCTTGGCTAACAGTAATCGAGAAGAAAACATAAATAAGTATCAGATATAGAGCAAGTTAAGAATGTTTTCTATGCTAACTTGCCTGCCAGGAAGGAGCAAGTCAGTGAAAGAAAAGGGGAGTGGGGGAGGGGAACGGTCTTTAAAAACAAAGCACCAAAGAATTCTGTGAAGCAGATCCCAACCCTGCAAGTTTCAGTAAGTGCAGTCCATGCCTCAGAGAGTAACCACCTGATAATTGATGCTCACAGGGCTATTTTAGCAGAAAAAAAAAGTACTGTGGTAGGAACCAAGCATGAGGATTTCAGCCTTGGAAGATTCATTGCTCATTTTAATAGAGATATATTGGGCATTACATTGCAGTCAAAAGAGAAGGAAAAGTACATGGAGAGGGCTTGAGGAGGTTTCTGCTATATCCCAGCAGCTATTAATGGGAAAATGTGTTATTCATGGCAGTGCTGTCCGCGTGCTTTGACTCCCTAAGAACCCCTACCTCCCCAGCCCACCACTGATCACTGAACAGTGGTAGAGTCCACAGGGCACCAGAGCCACAAAAGAGGTGGGAGCAAGCATGGACACAAATCCTGCTGCAAGGGGGTTCTGGAGATACCACCTCAGCTCTCACCCTGGCCCTTAAGAAGTCTGTCTTTCCACCCTAAAGGGTTAATAAGCAGATAGCCTGCTATCTGTACATCTATACTGTACATTACTAAAATCCTTTTGCACCAGGTGGGAAGAATGGACAGGGCCAGTAATGGGTACCACAGCAGGGATCCTGTGATGGGCCCCTCATGCTCCTTGGAGGGGATGCAGGGGGCTGGGAGAAGGTGGCTGGAGCCCACACCTCCACCCTTCCCCAGGGACAGTGCAGTGCAAAAGGTCTTTCTCTAATAAACAGGCTTAGAGGCCCTTGGCAGCACTCCCTAGTGTAAACCCTTGGGTCTGGTAGGGGAGAGAAATAGGATTACAGGCAAAATAAACAAACGGAAGTTATAGCTATATAACAGAAACAATAAGAGACTGACATTATTGATTCTGAAGATGGAAGTGGGGAAAAAGGAAGCTTGGTCAGGCTGCCAGGAAAGCCAGCGTGCTCTCATGGAGCTTCAGAAGTTTCCTGTACCCAAATAAGCAATGGGTACAGCCCCAGAACTGCCTGCAAGGTGTCTGGAAGGTCTCATCCCAGCAGCAAGCTTACCGATAACACAGGGCAAGCTAGCGTGGAGGAAAGCAATGGGGGAAAAAAACCACCTACCTCTTCATCTTTTGTAGGATCTCACTGTGGCTAGGTCTGGCAGCAGTTCATCATGAGTACTGCCTTCTAGAAAGAAATGGAATTTCTCAGGGTTTCTCAGCTGCATTTCTAAGGAGCATGCTGTGAGCTTTTGAGGCAGCTCATCTGGAATTAGAAATGACTGTGCCTTCCTGACTTCATCAGATTTCTGGATATGAAAGTGAACCCATAGGGTTCTACCTCTGGAGCCCTTACGCAGGTGGCAGCTGTAAGATGAGGTTGTTGCCTGCTCTCACAGTCAGAGCCATGGTTGTTAGCATTGAACCAGAAGCTGTTCTCCACTGGTGAGCTTTGAACTCTGCAAATACTTCACTGTTTCCTTTCAGACCCACAAATATTTCCAGAAAAGGTGCCTGATTTGGGGGAAGAGGGTAGCGGCCAGTTTCTCTGTGACATGAACTTTGAAGAATCTATACTAATAAAGTATTGCAGCTACTGTGCCAAGCTGTTCTTAAATACTGTAATGTTGCACTTGACAACAAGGTAGCTTGTACCTATGCAGTCCCATGTATTTGTTTGTCTGTGCACCTACTTGTGCAGATAAAGTCAGAGGTGCTCTTGTTTGCTAGCACTTCTCTGCTACTGCAGCCTTTGGTCTTGAGCAACAATTGCTGTGCTAAAACCATCCTGTGATGCTAAAATCCCAGTTTTTCAGCATGAAAGATTTTAAGTGTTTTCTTTAAGTGATGGTTGCAGGAGGGGAAAAAACAGAAGGTAGGTAAACTGAGGTATAAAAGTGCAAACACACAATCCAATGTCATGCTCGGTCACAAAGCTAGAAATAGAATACTTCTGGAGTGTTGGCTAGAGAGGCAATCTCCTTTGCAAGCAGGTACCTCATGGTTACCCTCCAGCTACTGCTTGGTTTTAACTCCTCCTTCCAATAGGTCATGAGAAGGAGTGACTTGGGTTTGCCAAGACCTGAAATGGGAGACTGGTGCAAATGGCAGATAGCCAGCAGTGAGGAGACATTTGGCATAAGACAAGGCGCTAAGATGTGTTGTACATAGTTATGAAACTATCCTACCTTTGTTTTTCTGTGTAACGTTATATTTTTAAGAACCATGCCTGCCTGAGGAGACAGTAGTTGTTTTGTTCTTTGAATTGCTGTAGCCTCGGGGTGTCAAAGTCATTTAAGCACAGAGGGTTGAATTCCATGTTAAATTATGGTTCGTGGGTCGCAGTATAAATACACAAATTGCATACTTTCCAGCACAACAGTATCCCAGTGATGTCAGTGGAAGTTCACAGAGAGATTGGCATCACTCAGCTGAACAATTTACTCCGTTTTAAGATCACAATTCTCAAGCTCCATATTACCCTCATTCCACCAATTCTTCATTTCAGTTCTTTGAGACATGCATTTCTGCCTCTTCCCTGCTGCTTGTTGAAAGCAACCAGCAGTGATGCAGAAATGTGTTTGAGATATTCAGCAGCCTGGGAGCACTTCAGGATGCCAGGGATCATGGGTATGAACATATGTATGTATCAGCTAGTGCAGTCACACTTGGGAGCTTTTCTTTTTAACCAGCAAGGCTAGGAAAAGGAAGCGGGATTTTAAATCCAGTGTCCCTGGATATGACCTACAGGCTGTGTTTTCATCTGCATAGTGCAGACTGAACAGAAACAAATCCACAGCTCTGTGTAACCGGATGGTTTTTCTCTGCTAGCTGCAGATCTATTTGAACCATAGACACACATATGGAAATAAAATACTACCATGGAACTTTCCTATGCCTCTCTCACGTGGACCTTCTGGTGTCTGATAGTGTGATGGACCATACTCAGTCTCAGCCTTTATCTGTCTGGTTGAATATTTCTATAAAATTGTAACATAATTTTTTTTTAAGTCATTCAATACATGTGATGAAATAAAGTTGGTTTGTTTGGAAAGGATGTAAAAATGTGAGCAGGAAGGAAGGAAACAAAAAGAAGGACATAAAACTCTGTGACATGACTGGTTACTGTTCGTGCTTCTCTTAAGATGTTCTAAATACTGTCATTAAGGTTGGGCTGCTGCTCCCCAGCACAGAGCATGAGTTGCCTTGCAGATAAAAGAATGGCCAACTTTCCGCATGGGGATGTGTGTTTGCATAAATCTCTGTATATTCACATCCTTAAATCTCAGTTTCAGCCCTCTTGTCTTGCTCATCCCATCCCCTCCTCCCTTTCCTCATTGTGGGATGTGGATGTTGTGAGAAGATGGTGAGATTGGAACATTGATTTTTCTCTTCTCCCTCACAAACCAACAGGAGATTGCTTTTAAAGGTATTAAACGGACACAGGTGGGACTGTAAACTTAAGTGCCTCCACATGGAACATCTGCTGCATGTTCACCAGTTCCTGTTATCTTTATAGCAGAACTTGATCTTTTAACCCCTTCCCAACTGCCTCCCTCAGTACTTGTGCAAAGATGTGCAATGGCTTTTCTTTGATGTATGGAGAAGTCACAATGGATCTCTGTGATGTGACTGGCTTATGGTGCACTGCTTTGAGCTTCAGTGTGCTTAGCAATTTGCACAGGTGGGTGGGGGAGGAAGACAAGTGTTGTCCAGGTGTTCTCAGTCTTGCTACAGATAAGAGGATTCCAGACATACCGAAATACATCGAATATCCCCATTCTCCCGCCTTCTGCCCTCCCTCCTGCACTCCCCCAGCCCCAGGAAATGTCTTTCTTGGGGGAAGAACATACTTCTGGGGATACTCCAAGCCAGTTAATATAATCTGAACCATTTGGGGTGTAAAAGAAATTCTTTCTAAATGTTTGCTATGGACCTAAAGAAAATAATTTTCCCTTTAATCTCCAGAATCCATCTCTTCTCCCTAGCACATCTTCAAAGCCTTCTTGCTCACAAATTCAGGTACAGAATAGAAACATGTACCATGTTAGTGTATCTTTAACCTCTTCACTGCTGCCTCTCACCAGCCCACAGCATTTGTGCAACAGAGCTGTGTGATATTTTCCTTTGAAGTCCTAATGAAGTCGGAGTGGGTCCTTGAGCTGGGACTGCAAGCTGGTTGCCAGGTGAAGCATTCACATACTTGTTTCATGTGCTCATCCTGAAGAAAAAAGGAAAACTTGGATGAAGCTGCACAAAACACATAGTTCCAAACTAATTTTAATGTAAAATGATATTGAAAGCTGTAGACTCAGAATAAGATCTAGTATCAGTTGCTAAGTGCACCTAAATGTTAAAACTCTCAATGCCATATTGGATAATTCATTTGCAACTGGAATGGGGAAGAGAGATAACATGGAATAGAACAGGGAAGATCTGCATCAGTGGAAATCATAGTTTCTTTTAAAGCTTGGTAGTTGTACCATATGGGAGGCATCCCAACAATCCAACTTTGCTCAGACAAGGTCCAGCATTATTCCATGGGAGCAATAATGAGACACAATTCTCAGCTATCTGCTTGAATGCTAAGTACATGGAAAATATTAGTATTTTGTTTAGTAGGATACACCCAGTTATGTGTTGTTCATACTGAAGCAACTGGACTAGGAAGTGAGCAATCAGGAACAAACAAATATTCCCAAGCAAAATGAAAAATATTGAAATTGTCTTTGAAAACCCATGTCAGTGCCCCGCTATCCTTCTCTTCCTTTGCCAGGACTTGGGAATCTCTGTTGCTCTACTCAAATCAGATTTGATTTGTGGTAAGACCTTGTTCTTCTAGTTTTTAGGAATAGTTTTGCTTTCTAAAATATGAATTGGGAAAGCAATTAGTGCTTTCAGGTCCCTAAAAATGTGTCTTTCTGTGTTCCTACCCCATGCAACTTGAAAAAAGAGTAGATAAAACTCTTCTATAAAGTAGTAGTGGTTTCGGCACTTAGCCATGCAAATTCTAACTGATCTGTCAGTTTCCCTCACAATCTGATGGTGACCTTTTCCAAAAGAGTGGTTCCTACAAATGCTATGGAATAAAAATGCTTGCATTTTCAAAATATTATTGCTGTTTCTATAAGAGGAACTGGGAGAGGACCAGGGTCTGATATCAAAATAGTCCACTCCATCCTATCTTCTCACAGCCCCTGAACTGCTACTAGATCTCTTTAGCACACCCTAGGCATCTTGACATACTTTGCATTGGTGGTCAGGATATGCACAAGCCTCCTGTAGCGTTTCCTGCATGCTGTCTTTGCCTTGGATTCACTCCACTACTGTTCCAAGCTTCTTCGTCTTGTGTCATTTCCCTTCTTCCCTTTGTCTTTCAGCTTAGTAAACACCATCTAACAAAACCCCACTCCAGTAATTTAAGAAATTGCCTCTTCATCTCAAAGAAAAAATGTGCAAGAGAACAAGCAGGAAGACTCATGCAAATCCCCTTTCTCAGTATGTATTCCATCAGTTCTCTCCAGCCCATTGTCCAGTTTGTTTACTTAGATCACAACTCTCTTTCAGATAATAAATCTCTTGCAATGCCCATGGTTAGTGGCAAGGACGTGTCATGGCCGTCTCCAGGTCTCCACAACACCCACACCTGATGCTCCTTAGAGCAGCATTCATCTGCAGCAGGTGCCTGGGCTGAGGTCCACCGGGATCAAGGACTCAGCAAGAGTCTGCTTCTGGGGTGGGGACTTGGAATGGCTCCTAGGCTCTGCTGCAGTGTAGATGTCTCCTCTGTTACTCTCTGTGCCCAGAACAATGACATTTTTCTAAATTGTTCTCAGTTGGCCCTTGGCAGTCTTGCAATTTAAAGAAATAATTCTCCAAGAACATATGCCTGGCTTTAATTCGCAGGATAAGCACTGCTCGTGAGCACTTAATATTTTTGAAAGCTATGTCTGTGCTTTTGGTTTGGTAAAAAAAAATCATTATTTAAACAACAGTTATGCCTAAAAAAACCCCCGCAGTTTCCGAGGTAACAAATGGGACAATGTTTCCAGAATTGTACTTAAAACCAAGAGAAATTATCATGGCTGGCAAGAGAGACAGTGTTTCCAGAGAGAGTTAATTCGGCATAATTTTGAAGGATATCTTGTAATGAAACAAATCTTAGTGGGACATAAAAAGTACCTCCCTTACTGTAAGCCCTGTGAGAGGTGATGAAGCCTCCTGTTCTTTGTGGTAAATGCCTTAGGTCAAAAAGGGCTTAGTATGTACAGGAGGCATAATTTCAGTTATCCTTCTGTCCTGAATCCTGGCCCTTTTAGCTGTAACAGAAATTCTAAGCCAACCCATACTTTTTGGATTACTTTAAACTCCATCACAGTGCTTTTCTTAAAGCACTTTATTTTGAATAGGATCCATGAAGGGATTCTGATATGGGCTGAAACTAAATCGCTTTCAAGGAAATGCAGCTGGAAGCACACTAATCTAAAAGCTTCCCCGGGAAAGCAGCACAGGCCTCCATTCTGCTGCCTGTGCCTCCGCCCCCAGCTAAAGTGCACCATGGCTCTCTGAGAGCCCTTAACCCTTGCGCCACGGCATTGCCTCACCAGCCAAATTCCGGGGACAAAAATAAAACAGAAACAGTGTTTTCTTTCAACACTACCTCTGTGTGCATGCAGTTTTCATCTAGTAGTCTGGGTACAGGATAGAGGGATTTGTTTCAGCTTTCACAGACCTTATGTGTTGAATTGCAATAGTGGTTCTAACCCTGGAATATAAGTTAGGGCTGTTTCTGTTGTGGACTCTTCCTTTGAGTCCCAGCAGAGATGACACTGTTTATGTTACATTTTATAGGGCCTCTCATTCCTGCCTGCCCCACCTTGTGCGAGTGTGCAGCTGAGGCTGACGTGAGTCAGGACAAGTTGTGACGGAATTTTTAAGAAGTATTTCAGCTGTTTATTAAAGGATTAGAAAAGCTGTAACTAACAGAGGGTATGTTTTAGTTGGAAACAAGGCCAGGCAATGGTGTGGAGATTGGACGAGGGAGAAATGACAATATGTATGTGTATGTGTATATATATATATATATATATCAGTTCATCCCTCCCACACCCTTTACATAGGAACTCTTTTTCTAAAATAAAGGGGGCAAGGGAAGTGATCTGTGCAGATGAATCTGGGCCTAACCAGCCTGTGGAATGTCAGGGATTTCTTTCACTTTTCCCACATATGATTTGTATGCCTTTGTATGCCTTTCTTTTTCATTTTCTCTTATTACCACCTTCAAACCAGCTACAGCCTACACAGCTATCAAGCCTACTGCTCTCTATGGACTCTTTCAGGATTCAACATGTCTATTCAAAAGGTAGATTCAGAGTTTCCTTTTGTTCATTTGAATGTAAGTCTTTAAGATTGCAGGAGGGTTTATTTTCCACAGCTAAAGAACCTCTTCCCCACACCTCCATTCCAGGCAGCTGAATTTTTTGTCTATGGAGAAATTATCACTTCTAATGGGACAGATAAGCATCTACTTCCTCAGTTCCTAGCCTGGTATATTAACATTATCCAGGACTCCTGAAGACTTACTTACTGCATCCCCTATTGAGCAGCTCCTGCTAAGAGCAGCAACCTCGGGCAAGGGGTGGGAGAAGTGGATAAGGGGATGCCCTGTGATTCAGCTGCCCCAGGCAAAATCCACCTTCAACAAGAGGGAGCCTTCCAACCCCACTGTAGTTCTGGCAGCTGAGACAGTGCTGAGTGCCTTTCAACTGCTTTTGCTTGTGGAAATCACAGATTACATTAATGAGCTCACTAAAGTCAATCTCTGCTATCATTCAAAACTATTTCAAAAGGCACTAAAATCTGTTTTGCCCCAGAAGCAGCAAAAGTAATGAAAACAGTAGCTGACCAGGTGATTTCATGCTGTATCAAGAGACTTACATTTACTTTGAGAAATGTTTGTATACTGTTTGACTTTTAGTCAGCAAAGATAAGCTCACATTCATGACTGAACATCAAGGTGCTAATGGAGTTTTCCAGTGTTTTAATTAACAGATTCAACAAATGGGCAGGGATGGGGAAATGGTTTACTTCAAACAGTAAAGAACACACGTGACCTGTTTTGAATCTGCTTTTATACTCACATATTTTAACTTGTATATGTCCGTAAAATTCTACCCAAATGTATAAATATAGAAAAAGACTCACTGATATAAGATATATGTGCATGAATAACACCATATTATATTCTCAAATGTCAGAATGTCTGATTTTCTGTTTTACTTCATATATTATAATCCTTTTTAAGTTTTCATTGCATTCTGATATGAGGCTATCAGTCTCTGTTGCATTTTGCAAATGTGTTTCACAAGTTTACATAGAAGCATGTGGAGTTAAAAAATCCAAAATTTGCTTAATTAGTGTACTATGAACTATGTAGCAAATAAGAGCCATGTTAGGCCCAGAAAACAAAAGGGGGGGGAATAAATTTTGTTACTGATACTGTTTACTCAGAGGAAGAAAATGAATTTATTTGAGGTATGAATGGTTTTCCTGCATGCTTACATTGAGGTCACATACTCCCGTCACGACACAAATAGGAGTCCACCCTAGAACTGACACTACAGGCACACTGCCATCAGGAGAATAATCCTACCCTCCTTCCCCAAACACCCTTGTGCTTCCATTGATTCTTGTGCAGACAGGGGTCATGTCCCTTGAGAAGAAGCTGCTGGGGAGGGTTTGGGACCTTGTGGAGAGAGAGGAGTGTGGCTCAGCCCTCCTGGCCCCACCACAGGGTTTGGCTGGTGCTAACCTGGCGGCCAAAGCACCCAGCAGCTCCCAGCATAGCCGTGGGCATGGTGCAACGCCTTCTCCTTCAGATCCCCTCCCTTGCTTCAGCTCCCCTGTGCTTTAACTGCTCGTGTTCTTACATAATTTTTGGAAGGAAAGCCTGTTACAGTTTGCCAGAGTTGCTGTTTTTCCGCTCTGGATTGTTTAGATGCCACGAAGATGAGCGGGAGCAGCCAGTTCCCTCCCGTTAGGAAGCTGTCCCGAAAGGGCTTTGCCGCCCTCGCCTCGGCGAGATGCTCCCTCCAGAGCGAGCGCTGTGGCTTTAAGGGCCTCGTCGCTGCTCCACAGCACACCCACATATTTGTCCTCTCTCTGCATGGCCAGTGCCAAGCGGTGACATCTACCATAGTCTCTGGGACACGCTGCTCTCTGCCGTGCAGAAAAACGGGGCCGAGGGGGAGGGGGCGGCCGAGGCAGAGCACAAACCCCGCTGTGTTCCAGGAGGATGAGTCACTTCCTCGCACCAGCTCTGCCATGCTTTATTTATTGCCGCTCCACTGATACGGAGGCCGGCTCCCTTGTCCCTCTTCGGCATCCCGGGACTCGGCCACCCCATTAATCAGGCGGGGCCATTGGGGAGTGCTCGGGGAGCGGGAGTCCTGCCCGCTGGTGGCCTTTAGCTGTCTCCAGTTCAATGAAATTACCTTGTGTGAAGACTTGTTTTATGAGAGATTGGTTTATTTGTAACTAAACTACTTCCTCCATTATTTGATAAGCTCAAATATTTGCTACTGATAGTCAGAGAGTGTCACATTTATTATCCCGTTTCAGGCATTGCTTAACTCCTTTGTGATAGGCTTTTTTAACCCCTTTGAGGACAACAGAAAGCAGACAGAAAAAGTCTTATTCCTCTTACTCATGCTTCAAAAATAATTGGGGTTTATTCTGCAAGGGATGTGGCTTGATTAAATTAAAATGCTTTGCATTAGTTCTTTATATGTTTAACACGACAGTCAGCAGGGCTGACTCATGCTCTTTGTTAGAAATCCAAAGTTATAGAAAAAGTGAGCAATGTCTTTTTCTTCCCTCATATATTGTAACACTTCAAAGTTTAGACAAATGTGGGCCTGAAGCACCATGGTCTCAAGGATGGGATGTGAATATCAAACTAAGTCCTGTTTGCTATCTTGCTCCAGTGGCTGTGACACCTCTGACCCATTTGTGCCTCGATTTGTGTTTTATTAACTCTGGTTGAAAAACAGGTTTGCTTAGCTTTTTAAAACTTTTGATGTCTTTGGAAAATTAAACCCCTATAGCCCTAAAAAGTAATACTTTTACAATAACTTACTGCCATACACTCTCAAGTTTTCCTTTTAGAAGAAAAATTTTTATTTTAGAATATATTTATATTCCCTTTAAGATATATTTAGAATATTTTTCTTTTAGAAGGCTTTCAGACTTTCTTTTTTTCAATAGAGGGGTTATTATCTATTTGCTTGTGAAGATTCCAGCAGTAGATCACAAACCCAATACAAATAGATATTTGTATATGTTAGGAAGAAAGAAGTTGCTTAACCATAAGAGTGATCTTTAGGAAACCCATCTGACTTGCCAGTACTTCTTACAAAATTTTTGTGGGTACTTTATGTTCCAGTAGCATACATGCTTTAATCAGCACTATCTTGCCTAAACTGAGCGTTTCTGCCAAGACCACAGACTTCTACATCACTGTCCCCCATAAACATATGCTCAAATGGAGATGGGGCAGGGAGACAACCACTCTTTGTCTAATAAAGAGAAATAGGAGCTTGGGCTTTGGGGTCGTAAAACAGAGAGGCACTTGAATCCCATTGGGTACCTTCATAGCATCCATCCCAGGTTCAAGACTGTGAGATGCCTGAGGCAAGAGGAAAAATCTTTAAGAGAAACCCCATGCTTGCCACACTCCATAGGGAGTGTGGTTATATATCTGTAATGAAAATTAGAGAATTGTCATTATTCTTTGATGGGAATGGTGTCATTTCAGGACTGCTGACAGATTTTGCACAGTGAGTTTTTAAGGCATTTCTGTTGGAGCCAGCAGGCTTTGGGGAGAAGATTTGGGCAGGATAACAGTACTATGCCCAGAGCCTGCACTATGTTTGGACACAGGGGCAAATTTCTCTATTTGTGCTTATCAAGGGTTCCAGTGACCTAGTCCTGCTGCTTATATTCCAGTACACTAAATCCTGTCTGAAACTAATGGGACTGCTCTTATTAAAAAAACCAAAACTACAGGGTGAAAGAGCTGATCTACTGAGAACAGGATGAGACTGGTCGGAAATCTCCCTCCTGTGGAGGAAATAGGAGTTTTGAGAAAAATATATTTAAAGCAGATTAGTTAAAAATAGACAAGAATTTCATTTTATCAATCATTCTGAAGTACATACATGAGTGAATTTATAAAAAAATTTAAGACACATGAATTTTCAAGTGGAGCTTTTAACCTTGCTGAAACTTTATAGTCCCTCAAAGTTCAGAGAAGCTAGTTCTGTTTCTCTCAGAGTTAAAAATGATGGAGGGAAAAATATATGTTCACTGTGCTAACTAAGAAGGAAGTAATGGTTCATTCCATCTCTGACAAATGAGTAGAGATGTATGCACTCACTTGTGCACTCACAGTCAGACACAGCAGGCTCGCTGCACATGACTAGGTGTCTGTTGGTAAGCCTATCTGAAGTAGTAAGGATACATAATGCTGACTTAGGACTGTAGCCTCCGAGAATCTCCCCAGGGAAGATCAGGCCTTTTGCAGGTGGCTGAGTTGATCTCTAACAAAGAGCCTGCTGGTGAGAGTCCAAATTGGTTGTTTCAGCTGAGGTCTGCCCTGAAAGTCAGGGAGTGAGAGCTGAGCCTAGGGAGGTTGAAGGTTCATTAAATGTGTTTGTCTTGGACTTTGACATGAAGATGTTGCTATTCCAGATGCAGCTGAACTCTTAAGGCTTTGGACTTAGGAGTTATAGGAGGAGCAAAGCTTTAGCTGTGATTTCTGCACCACAGAGACAGCACTCTTCTTTGACATACCAGTTTAAAACACATGCATTGTAAAATCACAAAAAGGTGGATTATTAGAAGAATTTGTTATTTAGCTAACCGCAATTTTAAAAGCAGATGTGCATTCTACATCTTACCATGAGCTCACCAGAACACAGTTAAGCCCAGGTCATTGGTGAATTTCTTTTTCATACAATTTTCAAGGTACAAACTTATGATTCTTGGTATGAAGGTACTAGTATATTATCAGCAATTGCAAACCAAAATAATTTCCAAAACTTACATGCAAGATAAAGTACACATCCTTTCGTGTTTTGCTGTTACTCAGACAAATGTTCCTCTCTTAAAACACTTAGATTCCTCAGGCAGTACCTGCTCTCTGTACTCATTATTAATTTAGTCAAAACACCAGCTTGGTAGCTTGGTTATTTCTTCAAGAACTAGGTTCTCTCAAATATTTTTTTTTTCTCTGATTATAACCAAAAACTCCTCTAAGTACTTCATTTCTTCATAGATGTGAACTATATTTTTACAATTACTAAAATAATTCTCAGCGTGCTTCTGCCAGGTACCTATATCTATGTTTGGAACTTATTGAATGGGAGCTGAATTACACCTTCAAAATACGAAAATATGCTTTGTTGACCAGAAAGAAAAAAAAAAAATCATGTCCAGGTCTGTGTCCACATTAATAACTCATTCTCTCCCAAAAAATAGGGTGGGTAAGTCCCACTTATTATTAGATACAGTCCTAAGTGTTTGCTTTTTGTGCTCATCTCTGCATAACTGGGGTTTTCTTTTTCTCTTCACCCATGACTACTACTGAAAAGTTATTAATTTACTCCTCTGATAATTAGAAATCTCCTGGTTTTTTTCTTCTTGTTCAAAAGGAATTTATACAAATTTTAGCTTTGCCATCATTATCTGTTGGTTTTAAAAAAGTGTTTTTCCATTTATGGTGTTTATCTGCTTGTCTGTTTCTAAATAATGTCTGGATCTGCACAGGCTTAGACTTTGTTTTGGGAATCTGAATGTTCTTTCATCTGCATCTGATTCTCAGGGAGAAATTTATTTGACTGACCTTCTCTGTTCAGCAGATCTGCATCCTTACAGGCATAAATACCTGTTTGCACTTGTTCTTCTTCACTGATTGTGTTGGAACTATTATTTCACAATAGAAAAATATGATAGGCAGTAGTACACAGTCTTGTCTGCAAATGGTGGAGATGAAATGCCTATAGCCAAGAAGACACAGCCTACCTTATTAACTACTCACATCCAGCATCTGTCCGGAAGCAAGCACTTTGAATTCCTACAGGAGACAACTGGTTGAACTGAAATATTTTGTTACCCCAGATTCAGATGCCTTGAACACCTGTTTTTACACAGCTCTGGATTGTGAACCGTATTGATATTTTATGCTGCTGGTCCTAGCGCTCATGTCTTTACCGTGACTTTTATCTCTTTCATGGTAGACAGTGCCTGACAGGACTTGATTCCTTAGAGTTCTAAAATGTGTTCTGCTTCCTTTCATCCTGATGGGATAATGGCTGGAGGGCTGTTCGCTGGCGCTTAGCTCTGCCTAGATCTAAAATTCTTTCTGTTTTTAGGACTTGAGCCTTCTCCCACCAGAACTGTGACCTGTCATTCATGTTTACAAAAGAGTTATGTTTGTCACTAAACCACACAGGAGGTTCATATTGTTATCAACTCTTAGTCTAGCTACCATCTGAGGTTAACTAGGAAAAGAGGAGAGTTTAGAGTCCACACAGAGGCCACGTGTTCTGTTGACTTTTATTTCAGCTAAAAATGCTTTAAGTAATATTGGGAGAAATTTTCAGCAATTTGATACTCTGAGTGTCCTGCCAAGAAAGCAGGGGTCACAATCTACAAGCCCTACTTCGCAACAAGTACGTTGGCAGCCCAAGACAAATATGATAAACCAAACGGAAAGAAAAAGTATGATGTGCTCATGGTCTCTGCTTAGAATTATGGAAGAAAAGATGATAAAGTAGGGGAAAAGAAGGTGTGATTTGCCTTGGGATATCAAACAAGTAACATCTAAATAGCTGAACCCTTGATATAGCTTCATTAACAAAACATATTTAAAGACTGCTTGGATAAACTTGCCTAAGAAAAAGTAATAAAATGAAAATAATGTGTACCAAATTTTGTTCAAAGATGCAAGGCAGAATACTCTAATGTCAATAGAAATAATTTATTCAAGGACAGCATTTTATCAGTGATTCATCTAGGGTCTGTTTAAATGCTTTGTGTTGTTTGTTATTTATTGTTCTAGGGTTTTTGTCTTGTGTATAAACCATGGCAAAATGTGAAGAATTTAAACCCTTATATGTGGATTTATGACATATGGCGTGACATATTGGAACATGCTTTACTGACCACTTTTCATAGTGGAAATCCTTCTTGATCCCTTTAACACTGCCTTGAGAGGCCTGTTTTCCTGAATTAATCTAGGCTTTATTACATCTTTGTACACTATCAGCACAGTAATAAAATTTATTTAATCTTCATTATTTTAAAATTTTGTATGGAGACACTGTTTCTCATTTAGTATTCTGGGGCTGCAAATTGCACTTGAAATCTGCCAGAAATTTAGGGAAATAAAACACCACCAGTTCCTTTAGGACTGGCTTCTTCCATTGGAATCATTGGGAATTTTGCCATTGACTTAAGTGGAGTAGGATCAGGCCCTTAATGCTGAGTATTTACTTTCTTTAGGCCAAAAGACACACAGACATAGAGAAGACACTGTTCAATTGTTGCAGTTTTAGTCAGTAATTTTGTTGCTTGCTGGCAGTATGGCACCTCTCACAGAGCAAAAGCATTAAAGAGTGCTTTTGGCAATATGCATATTATATCATGAGACAAAACAGCTATGGTTATGTTGCAAGATGTAATGAAATTTTAGCTATTAGACTGAGAAGTTAGTTGGAAATGCTAGACTGGAAGGTTTTATAATTCTTGTTGGGAAGTGGGAAGTTTTAAATTTCTTTTAAAAAATATTTTTTATTATTATTCTTTATGAATTAAACCTGGCTAGGCAACAGGCAGGAAGCTGCACCTTGAGATGTAGATCCATTTCCAGGGGTCTGCCCTGGACATCCTGTGTGACCTCAAGCCAAGCATTTAATCTCTCTGCATCGCTGTGCTCTGTTTGTAAAATGTGGATAACAATTCTTCCTTTCTTCTGTCCCCAGCCCTGCCTGCTTAGCCTGTAAGCCCCTCGGGGGACAGCCTGTTGCTTACCTTGGGTGCCCTTCCTCCCATATCAGGGCCTTGGCTTTGGCTATGACCAAAATGTTTAAAATACCAAAATAATACTTACTGCTCCTTACTTTTACATGCAGCTATTGAGCTTTAACACAGGTTAATTTCAACTGTTTTTTTTTTTTCCTTTGGGTGAGTCTGTTGATGTTTGTCTGACTGACTCACCTATCTACCATGAGAGCTGGCGTGACTTCAAGCCCTTGATTAGTCTGTCTTTCACAGCTCCTGCTTTCTCCTCTGGTCTCTTTGTCTGATAGGGTTGCTAACAAACTTCCATTACCCTCACATAACAATGACTTTGCATGTATAAATAATCTGAGTATGTGCAATAGCTCTTTTTTATCTAGAACACATGGGACCTGCTGTACATCTGTGAACTAAATTATACTTGTCTGGAGAGACCGGATTGTGCTGAACATTGGAGGGACCATGTGTGAACTTATCAATGGCAGGGCCACAGGATCTGACACTGCACCAGACCTGCTGCTCAGGCACTGTTAATTCATGGAGAAGTGTGAATCCAGTGTGTCCAGGATGCATTGAATTTCCTGCATCTGCTCAACTCAGCTGTGTTTGAGCAGTAAAGAAGAGGCTGGTCTCCGGTGAGTTTATAAAAGCATTTAACAGCTCTAAATCTGATCTCTGATGTACCTTCACACTTCATTTCATATGTGTATATGAAACACCTCAGTAAAATCAGTGAGCCATACTCATGCATAAAGTTTCACTTGTGGCTTGGAGTCAATAGGAGCATGTGGGTGTGTTACATTTGCTCTGAAAATGTTTCTTGAATAAACTCTCCAAGTATTTTAGGAAGGATGAGCTATCTTTTTTTTTCCTGGGTCCTAGCCCAGGATCCTAGCAAGATGGGTGGTGACACACTTTTCCATGTCATGAATGGTGGTTTTCTGGGTGCATGGTAAGGCATAGCTCTGTGTGCCAGAGGAAGGAGTATGAAAATTTGAAGTGCTTTTATTGAATGGAAGTGTTTCCATGGCTTAGGTAATATGGTTTCACTTTAGCCTTTTGAGGATCCAGTTTTTTTATTTTTTTCTTTTTTTACTATGACCCTAAATTATTTCATTTAATGTAGGTGTCGCTAGAAGAATCAGATCTAATATCACTGAAACAAAAATCCAGATTCTACTAGAGCCTTTCCGTAATTCTGAGGTCATACCTGGATATGCTTTGATTCATAGAAGAATGAGACAGTCATTTTTACACACATCCTCCACATCTCATGCTGCTACATCTGTTGGAAGTACTGGAAGGTCCAATTGTTTATTACCAGGTTACTCAGCTCATGAATTTAGAAAATGAGGATCCTTTTTTTTGAGAGTCCATCTGCCTATGAACCAGACATCACAGTCATTAGGTCAGATGCCAGCTGGGAATAATGGGGAGAGCTCATACAGGTTCCAATTCAACCCAGGAGATTGGTACCAGAAAGAGAGGCAGCACAATATCCACAGGCTGCAGCACAATGATTTCATTGATGTCTCTGAGCACTGTTTTTTCCATGGATTACAGACTTGATCTAGTGCAAAAGCCAATTTGCTTAATGTATTTTATAGGCAGAACAGAACCAGCCTTTCTTGAGGGAGGAAAAAGAAAATCAATTCTTCCTATCCTTGGTGGTCTCCTCATCTCTGCATGCCCACCAAGTGGGGACAGGATGAACACCGTTGCCTTACAAGTCACAGGTTAACATTAAACAGAAGGGACTTTGTACACAGAGATATTTCTATTTACTGTAAATTGAGGGTTCAGGGTGGCTTTGGCTGTGCAAAGACTACTTGTGTGCCCAGGTGGCTACTCTGTGATGAGGCCATGGGTATACATACATGCAGCAGAGCTCAGTAACATATATATCAAGTGCCTTATCAAGATTTCCTGAGTCCCCACAACTATGCAAAACACAGAAATAAAAGTATAATGATGGTGCTATGTTTTTTTGACAGAGAAGATAACAGTTCTTCAACCCCAACAGTGCAGTGTTAAATTATCATATGTCTCTGTTTCATTACATAGACATTACTGAAAAAACATTACAGAACCCATGGGTTACAAATGGATATCTAGATAAGGTGATTTTCCCTGCATTAGTCTTGAAAATAAAATTTTTTATTCATTCATTTTGCACATAAGAGCATTTTACATTCTTGGTATGTTCAGGAAAAACTAGCAGTAAACATCTCAGGGTATTAGATTGTTCCTTAGGGCAAGAAGTTGTCATTGTTATTTAGTGTGTAACACAAGCATAGAACTTTATTCTCCTGTTTGTGGAGTTACAGTTCATGTTGCTTTTTTCCCAACAAAATAGGCTTGGTGACCTTTAAATCCAGTATCTGAGGCTGTCAGCTTTCTCAGAAAATAAGATTTGTGCTCAAATTGTGATAAGAACTGGACTCTCATACATTCACTTGCAAAATCTTTGTCAGAAATATTCTTCTTTCAGTAAGAATTAAAAGTCAAGCTAACATGCACACTGCAAAGAGAAATTAAGTTTCCCATGCTGAGACTTGCTGAGTGACTGACTTTATGATCATTAGTTCAGAAATTCACCAAAGACACCTAATATTCCATTTAACTTGTTACAATTACCAGTTCTTGACAGGAGTCTTGTGAGCAGCCTTCATTTATTCTAGTCAAGCTCACTAACAGTGCAGTCATTGTGCATCACCAAAGTTTTTCAAGAAATATAGCTGCCATGCTTTTGGTGTCTCTTCTGGAGTGAAAAGCATGTTGCTGTAAAGTACTTTACATTAAGCCCATTTTCCCTGCCCTCATTTTATTCTTCTGTATTCAAAGATATGTCTGTATTCCTGAATAATTCTTTTCACTCTACAGTGTTTGCACCTTTCAGGCATTATGCTCATGTCTCCAGGTTTAAGAGTCCTGGCCCTACAGGCAAGATTTTCTGGTTTTTCTACAGAAATTCAGTGAAGCAAAACCTGGCAGCTTTTCACAGTTTTGTACACTTATAGTACTCTAGATCTTCTGTAGCATAGCTGTAGGCTTTACCTTGTACAATATCACAGCTTTCACAGTAACTTTCATAGCTTTTGGCATATTCATGTTCAATATTCTTCATAAACTATTTATCTAACTTACCAAGGACTGCTACATGTGACAAACTGCATTTCAGTCTGTATTTTTTCCTGTAAACTTGTCAAATATGCTTTTTGTTTCTTTTTTAAGTACTGTCTCTAAAATAATAAAACAAATTATGATTATGAGTTTTCTTGGTTTGTCTTAGTCTCTTTAATGATAAAACTAACAGGGGGAAAAATCCTTCTTTTATTCCAGTAAAACATTTTCCCAAATTGCATTTATCAACTCACTTGTAAAAGAACCCTGTGTTTCTGGAAGGAAGCTCCCAGAAAGTGCTGGAGAGCTTTAGAGCCCTACAGTCCACCCATCTCAACACACAGGGATTTCTATCTTCATTTCCATTTGTCATCACTGATCTACATCTCCACCATTTCTAGGTCTGAACTCAAGTTAACCCAGAGGTGCACTTCTGCAATTTTGTCATGTATTCTTTAAAAAAAACAAAACAAAACAAAACAAAACAAAACAAAAAACAAACAAACAAACAAACAAAAAAAAAAAAAAACAAAACACAAAACTTCCACAAAACAAAAA
>JAYDZK010000001.1:67924365-67948830 GCA_034509185.1 Euphonia xanthogaster
AAAAAAAAAAAAAAAAAAAAAAAAAAAAAAAAAAAAAAAAAAAAAAAAAAAAAAAAAAAAAAAAAAAAAAAACCCCACCAGGATACCAAATACAATCAATGAACTGTTTCTGACAGCTGATAATTTGTTTGCTAATGAAAATGTCTAAATCACCACAGCATTCTTCCTAATGTAAATGACTTTGTGCTCTTAAGTACTGCTTTCTTTAAAGAACATTTTTTGACTGTTTCCTAGGTACACAACTTAATGGTAGAAACTATTGGCATTTCTTAAATCTAACATTTATGTGGAAGAGCTGGTAAAAATTTGGCCTTGTCTGTATCCTGGATATTGCTTGTAATTTGGTCTGTATGTGTGTTGATTCACACACTGCTAGTACTATTGGCACGTCAAATCAGAGGAAAGGGATGTCGTGGGCTTTCAAACTTGTGTTGCCAAAGTGAACATCTAGAAGATTATACCGAAGAAAATGTGTGCTACAATGTCCAGGAAATGCAGTCTGACTCACTGGTGAATGTGTTGCTTTGTTTTCCAGATCCTTGGGGTGGAAAGTGGGGGACAAAGTTCCACAGATCTTTTGCCAGAGAAGGGCTTCCAAACCCTGTCCAGAGATAATATCTGGTCTGAGCTAGGAAGATGTACTCACATTCACCAGAGCTCCTTATCTTCTTTTCTCTTTTGCCTACATAAAAAATGAAGCTTTCCACAAACGTATGGGATAGACCTGTACATATGATTGTACATGATTTTTTGTTTTGTTCTGGGCTAAGAGGTCTGACACCTACATTTTTCCTTGGCCTTTTAAAACACACATTTTTCATCTGAATTTGTTTCTAGACAGGTCAAATTTATACAACAACAACAATTCAAAAAGCACAGGTTTCTAAAAAATGTAAAGGTTTTGGATTATATTAGGTCCATCTGTAAGTGGAAAATACATTGGTCTGTATTCTTTCAATGAATCAATTTTCCAAAGTAAAAAAGCAAAGTGCAGATTTGGAGGTTTTTGAAACTTGTTGTGAAAATTCTGAACAGCCTCGTGTAGCAGTGACTTCAACTTGACACAGGCCAGTTGTTCTGGTTCTTTATTTCAGGCTTCTTTATTACATGCACCTGTTTCAACTAACTTGTAGCTGTTTCTGAAACTCCTGACTGGCCTGCAGCCAGGACGCTCTGCGTGTTCCCACAGTTAATTTGATCTAGGTCTTTAGAGGGTTCATGGAGATGTGGGTAATATGAAAGTCCAGACAGATAAAAGCTTTCCCCTTACCTGTGCTCAACAGTAGGTTTGCCTGTTTACTTCTGGTCTCTCTACCAAAAAATCTGGGAGAAGAAGTTATTCTTTGAAACTCTCTTCTGCACAGGTTGCACCTAAGGTTCATGAGTCCAGGGGGGTTTTGCTCTGTTTTGGATTTCATTACAATCAGTTCATGAAATTTTGGACTAACCCTGTCTGTCCAGCTCCATAGTAAAAATGTGGGTCTCTAACAACATCAAAAAATAAAAATAACCAACTAATTTAACAATAAGGGCATTATGTTGTTGAATATTAATGTAAAGATACATTTTCTATTTGCAGTTTCATGTTGATTCTGGGTAAGGTTAGGTAAAGTGAAGCTTTAATAAGAAAATACGATATGGTCACCTTGTTTCTGGGAAGAATTAGGCTTTTGTGAGAGTGCTTTGTGGCTGTGAAGTGACAAATAGGGTAACAATCTCTCTGTGGAAGGGTTTGCCTACTGAGTTGCATTCTCCACAACTGGTTATCATATTTTTGTTTGCAACAGCAACAGGCAAAAGCATGCCTCTCTCTCTAGCACCAACCTATAGTTTCAGCATCTCTTCAAAAATTAAAATTGGGAGAAAACTTCATTAAATTAAATATTAAGCTTTCTTTACATAAATTAATTTTAACAGAAAAATGTTAAGAATCTGTTTCACTATTCCCTGGACTTTTTTTTTTCCTCCAAAGGGCACAAAGGAGATACATTTTCATGTGCCTCAGGAATTTTTTCAGAAAACTCAGCACATTAGAAAGTAGCTGCACACATTTTATATGATTTTTAGAGGATTTGCTCTTTGATAGCAATGGAGATATCAATCAAAAGGAACAGACAGACTTTAACTGCAGGCATGAAGGGAAGCACTTAACGGGGTATTTTTCCATTCTGCAACTCTGTGGTTGCATGAAAGCAAAATGTGATACTTGGTGAGATCAGAAAATCAGAACCTGAATCAATAATACTGCAGTTGTTTCAGGGAGGGTCAGTTTAAAGAAACAGCACTAGATTGAGATTTAATGGAGTTAAAGGAGAAAAAGTGCATTGTAGTTATAAGAAAATGTTATTTTATTGTTAGCAAGCATCCTTTACTAATCATTTGGGAGAAAACAGATAGATTCTATCTAAGTGTAAATGCAGCAATGTTTCTAAATGCTATAAAACAGCTACTTAGAAAAAATAGATTTCTCTAAAACCTCACTAAAACAGATTTCTCTAAAGATTACTCTAAAGTAAAGTAAATTTGCTTACTGAACTCTACAAGTAATGAGGAATGCACACATCTGAAAAAAAGGGGTGGGCAGAGGAAGAGAGCAAAAATTTCTAGAAGTGAAATTCAATTTTACTTTTGCATTAAAAGCCTCATTAACTAATTCTTTGACCACCTCTGTGCTAGTGGGCTAGTGGGGCAAAAAAGGGCAGTATTTTTTAACTTCACAAGCAGCCAAGCTGAGATATGTCTGCCCAGGCTGATGGGAATACTTCATTCACTCAAGGTACAAATGATTTTTGACAGAAGAAGACCCACTCCTTGCTGTGGGTCACCCTCTGCCAGACAAGCTGGTGGGACAGGGTTTGCTTTGCTTCCTGTTCCCATCACCAGTTAAAAGGTTTTATACGGGAAGGTACCGTCTTTGATATTAAGATGATGAGAAGGGGAGCAAAAGTGGTGTTCCCTTTTACCAGCTCTAGCTGTGGGAGACCAATAACCAGCAGCTTCAGGCCAGAGCAACTTCTCAGTGAGTCACTGCTGGAAAGCATTGGTGAGACCAGACAAACCAGCCAGAGAGTTGCTCCTTGTGGTCAGTGGTTTCTGCCAAAGATTCACTGACATCCTGGGACCTTAAACTCTGTTTCAGTCTGCAGACAACAGTGTGTGCAGAGGACGGAGTTTTCTGCCCCATCCCTTCCAGCTATCTTCCCATCTGTGTGATCTTTTCACATTTTGTTACCTTGTGCTTCACCTAAACACCTAATCCCTTCTCCCACAGTCTCCACATCCATTTTGTTACAATATTTCCCCACTGATCCCCTCACCTGTCCCTCCCCTTTCAGTTTTTTTTTTTTTCTCCCCAAGCAATTTCCATTTTTCTCAAATGAGACCTTTTGTCAACCTGTCCTGATTCTCACCATATGGAAGCTAAAGCATTAAAGGTCTATTTATCACTTGCAGAACTTTAGCATTTCACTTGCAGACCTTTAGCATTTGGCATCCCATATTCAAGATCAACCTTAAAAACTTAATTGTTCTTTTCTCTATATTTTAGGAGCAGGTCTTTAGTGTGGGATGCTGAAGAAATGCAAGAGCTGTAGGTTCTTTCTTTACTTAGTTTTCAAGCCAATTCTATTTATCCCCAAAGGATAACATGAGGTGACTAGATTGAAAACTACAGAAAATAGTATTTATGTAAAAGAAAAAATGTTTTGTCTATAATAGGACATCATAATTAGAGAAATACAGTTTGAATGATAATATTTACTTCTTTTCTGCATTTTCTGATGAGTGTTTTGTTTTAATACCTTTTGATAATGATGAAGCACTCTCAGGTTTTAAAGTGTGAAGAAAAGGTGTTATCTGAACATGGTGATCTATAATAAATTACTAAACTGTATTTCAAATGAGCTGCAATATTAAATGACTGGTGGACTAGCATTAGTAGCAATTTGTGTTTATAAAGTTCTGTTTCAGAAAATGAGGCAAAATTTACCTCTAGTGACCTATTAGCATAGGCTTCAATTCAATCATTAGGGTTTTAGCTTTCCCATGTACTCTTAACATCTTTGTCCTCTCCAGTTTTTTATGGTCATTTCTCTTGCTCTCCCTCCCATTTTCAGTGAAACCAAGAAAACAGCAAAATTTGCTGTTTTCTTGGTTTCACTGAATTTGCTAGTAACTCAGTGTTATTTAAGTTACCTAGGACAAGCAGATACTGTACAGAAAGATGGAGAGCTTTAATCACTCCAGGATAATCAACACAGCTGCAAATTATGTCTCATGGTAAAAAAAAAAAAAAAAATAATCTAGCAATGTGCTTTCTAAGTGCCTTGCTAAGACCTTCAAGTTTGCACATTTCCACAAGAGTTGGTGGTATCCTAATAGGCAGCATGTGACCACAGTGCACAATGTCTTTTTGATCCTTTTAAACAAAGATGGGGGGCAAAATTGGGTTGAGGGTGTGAAAAATTGAAATGGAAAGACCAAAGCAAATATAATATGATATACTGCTGAATAGAGTACTAGTCTATAAATTCAATTAATTCTAGGTAAGCAAAAGGAGTCCTGTCTACAGGAAACTATTTCTGTGGTCCAGTCACTGCTTCACAATGTGGGGCAGTGAGACAAAGATTCAGGGTAGCATTTTTAGTTGGGTTTTCTTATATATAGGAGGTTTCATGTTATATACCCAGTAGAAATTTAAGGTAAAATAACACAGAAACATTTTTATTAAGAGGAACTCAACAACACAGGTCTTCTTTAAAATTTTGTTTTCCCAAAAAAGGGGTGTTCCAGAGCCAAGCTCTTCCTTACCTGCTGCTTTTCTGGCCCTGTGACTTGTACGTTCCTGGGAGTACAGACCAGATTTAGGAGAGAATGATGCTCTCACACAAAATCTTATTAGTTCAGATTCTCAGGGTAGCTAAGAAACAGCTCTGTGCAAACACCCCTGGCTGCAGATCTTTCCTCTTAAACAGTTATTTGAACAACTATTATATATATATATATATATATACACTCCTTCACCGTGAGAACACCTTGTCCACCCATGGGTGGTAGTCAGGAGATGTTAGGGTGTCTAACTCACTGGTTTGATTTTACATAAAATTTTTGAGTTTTTAATCTATAACCATATTATCTGCTAGTTTTGTTAAAATCAGCAAGGTGCATTGACCCTTCTGTTTGTGCAAACTGAGAATGTTATGTAGTAGAGAAAATCAGAAACAATACACCTCCTTCTGTCTCCAGCCCTCTGATATGCTCAGAGATCTCAGTGACATGAAGTATGCATAATTAATGAGCAACCACTCTCTGAGTACACTTTCAGCATGTTTGCCAATGTGAGTCTGCAACCCACTACTACACAATTCCTCATGCCAAGGTCAAGGATCAAATAACAAGTGGCTTAAAGGGTAGAGCAGCCAGATTAGAAGACTTCCTCCAAAAGGACATGTTACCTTTTCTCACTGTATCTCTATCTCTGTTGATAGAACAGCTTCTCATTTGATGAAGAAAAGCTCATAAAGGTGGTCTGATGAAAACTTTGTTGAGACAATCATGTTTAGGGCAAGATTTTTATCTGAAACTGTTGTCCTGTTTTATTTATAGACAATAAATTTGATATATATCTCTTTATATATATATTTTTATATATGAGATAACAAAACATAGTCTTAGAAAGTGAGAGTTCTGTATCTAAACCGTATCCATATTAGTAAGGTTATTTACTGAGATTTAAAGTATGTTTAGTCTAACATCATGTCTTTAACAGTAGCTGGTAGATGGGACCTTCTAGTGACCTCCCAGGAGCTCCTTCACCAGACAACTCAGTTATGCCTTTCTCTGAGCTCCAAGATGACAGAAGGATGTGCCTCGTTCACCCCAGCGCATGGAGAGCCCACACTGGCGCAGGGAAGGATGTGAGTGGGCAGGAGCAGAAGAGAGAAACTGCTGTGTACTGACCATACTCACCTCTACCCTGGGACTGTGCACTTGGGAAGGATAGAGGAGCATTAAGTGGAGGATTGATGCGGAGTCTGGGAGAAGGATCAAGAAGTGAGTTTTAATGTTTGTCTTTTCTTCTCACTACCCAAATCCATCTTCGTTATATCTTGCCACTGAGTGGCTGAGCTTGTGGACAGCTGAAATAGCAGTCTTAGTAAAGGAAAATAAAGAAGGCCCTCAACTCTCTGCAGAGCTAGTGTCCAGGATCTGCTCAGCTTGGAAGACGAGAGCATTGGAAAGACAGTCTTGTGATAATGGAGTATGTGTTGGAGACAGCCTATGCAATCCTAAGCCAAACATTTTAACAATTTCTTTAAGGTCCATATTTTCCTCACTTGGTTCAAATATACAGTCAGGCACTGGCCTGGAGCAACGAAACTCTCATATGCAAACTGGGAATCAATGGGAACAGTGCCTGGTAAAGGTTGCTTGAGTGAGGAAGTATAAGGAAACAGAAAATATACAGTAACAGTATTCCCTTTCTGCAGTTAAGGGATTTCCTGAGTCAGAGGACAAGGATCTGTCCTCCACAACCTTTTTTAATAGTTGCATCCAACTGTACATTTGCCTCCTTGTCTTCCTGTGGGGACGGATGAAAGGGAAAGGGAAAGGGAAAGGGAAAGGGAAAGGGAAAGGGAAAGGGAAAGGGAAAGGGAAAGGGATCAAAAAGAATTTTATTCTTTGATTTTATTGATTTCAATTTTTCTGGCTGCTATTTTTTGTTGTGGTGTTTATGAGACAGGTGATTCAGAAAAAAAAAGTCCAAATTATACTATGATGTTGATTTATAACATAGTGTAAGGATGTTTTTAATTTCTTAAAATATTTTTTCTTGTACTTTATAATGGTAAAATTACATTTCTATAACTGCTAATACTGAAAGATTTTTAAAATCTGTCTGTAATGACTCCAGTGTCTTCCTGGGTGACAATATGTAGTTGAAAGTGTATATTTAGTTAGATTTATTTTTATCCTTCTATGTTTCTTTCTGCTTACTCAGATTGAATTTAACCTGATGTTTTGTTCCTCAGAAACCCTATTACCCTGTGATCCTGCTATGTTTCTACTCAGTCAGCTTTGACTGTACTCAATAATTTTGTGTCCTTTGACTGTCCTCAATAATTTTGTGTCATGGTAGCAGGCTCTGTCACCTGAGTGTTCATCCACTTTTTCTGTCAGCCCTGGATACACAGAACATAATACACCTCTGAGTTAGTCACATATTTACACCAAGTGTTTCCAGTCTCCTGAGTGGTTAGGGATCTGGTAGAAGTCTGAATTGTGAGAAAGGTCTTTCAATTTTGCCATTGTCAGACTCCTAAAAACATTAGAGGCTTCTTGTCTTTTGTCTGGAATTAGTGACAATCTTGGAAGCATTTTCTACACCCCTGATCATGTGAATACTAATTTTATAGCAAACACTGCCTTCACTTACAGCTCTTGAGCAGGAAACTCTAGAAGGTATTCTAGTTAACATGAGAAGCAGTTCTCTTGTGTAGTTTGCCAAAAGTCTAAAGAAGAGAAGAGATCTAAGAAGTTTAATGCACATTTATGCATATCCTCCTTTATTTTTAGCTATTTGGCTTTTTCTTTCAAAACATATGGTTTATCTTTTTAAGACACTACGTGACTGTGTCCCCACATCCCAGAAGGATAGAGCTTGCATTCTTTTCTCTTTAGATGTCTAAAAACAATGGAAAAGCAAGGTACCTTAAGATCTTCACTGGGGACAGCTTTATTCTCTAGTACAGGCAGTATAATAGAATCAAGAGAAAAGGGCTTTCGTGGTGGCTGAACAATGTCTAAGAAAATTATAGTCACTTTTTTCCAAGATACTGCATCTGAGTTTACTGCTAAAGTAAGAGTCTTTAATTTGTGGAAGCTGGCATATGTAAGAATCTATCCCCGGAATTGCGGCATTCGCCCGCACATAATTGAGCCTGTAAGTATTAGTGAAAGATTTATTTTTGAACATTTAAAATTAAAGGTCCTGTCTTCCCAGAAAATTATCAGAGTAAACTATATTCTTCCCAGAACATGCACATTGTAGATACAGACCTTCCTGAAAGGAAATATTTTATAATAATTATTACCAAAATTGTAATTTTGTTCTTTCATGGAGCAAGAAAGTGCTGGAACGAAACCAGTTTATGTATTTAGATATTTTACATACTCAGCAAGGCTGAATATTTTATTTATTTTAAATGCTGATATTTTTATTAATTGTGAGCATTTAGTTGTGAGAAGATAAGTACCTTCACTACCTTTTATAAATTAAGGAAATTCGGGGCTGCTCAGCAATTTGCAGATTTGGATTCCAGTTATGTGGGGTATTACAAATCAGCTACTGAGCTGAGAAGACTTGTTTGGCTGAAAGACCAAGCGGAAAGAAAAGACTTGTTTAGAGGGTACCAAAGAGGTAAAATGAGGAGAGGTTTTGAGGAAGAGATTATGGATAGGTATAATTAGGTGAAATATCAGGAAAACACTTTCTAATCATGAGGATTATTAACCTACAGAACAGTGTGTTGAGGGAACCAATCAGAGGCAAAGGAATATATTAGTTGAAATACAAGCCTTAGTCTTTGCTTTCCCTATGATTTGTGTTCCTTACTCTTTAAAAATGTGGGTTTTCCATAAAGTGTGTTTCTATCTTAAATAGGTAGATAGATAGATGATAGATAGATAGATAGATAGACAGATAGATTAGATAGATAGATAGATAGATATAGAGATATTTGTATACATGCCTTTAGTTATGTACTCCCCCCAGCTCTTTCCACTGAAATAGAAGCTACTTCATTTAATTTCTGCTCACTGCGCCTGGGACAAGCTCAGTGCTGCATGTTTTTCACCATGCAAACATAGTTTAGCTTACTCCTACACCCAGCACAGTCACTCCTTGTAAAAACCATTGGGGTGTGTAGAAGTAACAACTTGTGTGGTAGTGATGGTTAAGAGCACCGAGCTCAAATATTGCATTTTGTCCTGGTTAATTAAAGGACCTGTGGGCTTGGAACTGCTGTCAGCCATACTGTGGCTTTGCTAGAGCTGCTCCCATTGTGGTTTTTCTGTGACAAAATCTTCCAAACAACTTCTAGGCCTGGTTGGAGAATTAGCAACTCCCAACAGGTGAGGGACTGAGTTTTAAATAATAAGAGAGTTGGATAATATATTTGTGGGCTCTTACATATTCGGTGGCCTCAGAGTCAAGGAATGATCCTTATGCTACCAATTTATAGTAAATCTTTAGTTTTGAAATGCATATAATCAGTTACATTACAGAGCATCCTAGTTTACAGAAATGCTTATTTGTTATCATCTCAAAGATATTTTGTTTTCTTTGCCACTGAATTCAATACTTCAGAAAAAAAATATTCACTAATATTCAGTCTTCTGTTTCAGGGCGAAGTAAATTTTCAGAGTGGGATGTTTTCATAGTGTTCATCTGTTTTCTCAGAATTCACTTGATGGGTCTCTAAACTAAGTTTCTGTTTAAGACTAGACCATGAGATAACTAATAAACCTCAAATAAAGTGTATGACAAATGGGATGAATAGTTTCAAGATAAACTATTATAGCAAGCAATTTCCTGTTTACCTCTGCCTCCTAGTTTTGCCAATTACATGCTTTTATTTTCAGCACCATTTCTTTTAAATTTTTAACTAGTTTTCCTTCTTCATGTAATTTGGGGCTCAATGCCATTTCCTAACAATTATTGTGAATGCATTTTGACAGCTGCCAGTGCATGCACAGATTGTCAAAGACACATGTTGATGTTGACTTGGAGTGAGAGTTCACAGAAAGAATTTTATTTCATTTTTTTCCACCTTCTGTATCATTCTGAGTCATTAATTCTTCTTCTTTTATAGAGGTAAAGCCACTCTTCTGTGGTTTCCTTCCCCTTCTTCTGTGGGTTTTTTTCACTGTTTTCTCTTTGATACCACCTGTGTCTTGAAGACAAAGACCTAAAAGTAAAAATAATTTCATGTTTGGTGGGATTTGTAGTCTTTAGTATTTTAAATTTAAGATACCTAATGTGAAGGTTGGCTGATAAAATGCAGTATATTCAGGGCAAACCAGTTTTCAAGACTCCAGTTATGCAATTCTTCCACATGATTTAGAACATATCTAAAGCAGGCCCGATGAATTGAGACTAAATAGTGCTTATTTCTCTCTCAAGTGAGGATATCAGCAGCTGAACTTATGTAAATGTTATTCATTATGTACACAACTCATTCTGCCTTCTTTTCTGTGGGAAGTTAATATCTGAGTGAAGCATTCTTGTCTAACTCTGACACTTACCAGGATGGGATAAGTTGCCCTGTTGAGATCCTTGTTCCTCTCTGCTGAGAATTAGACAAAGTGACTAAAGTGAGTGGACATCCTGATTAATTTACCTGAGAACCTCAATCCTGTGTCCAGGATGCTGTAATCACTTTTATCATGGGAAGAGAGAAGAGACAAAACAGAGGAGGTTTTGTACAACTATTGCTCTGAGCACACACATGCACATCAGCTGGCTGCACTGGGCTGGTGGCCTGCTGTGGTAATCCATGGGACCTCTTCACTGGAGCTGTGGGGTCCTCTTGGATTGATATCTGCTTCCAGACCACTAGTTGTGCTGTGAGAACCCTCTAACCCTGTGTTACATATGTGGTGTGTTGCAAGTGTTAGCGAGCTTTGTCTCAGGGGATATCTGGCACTGCTTTTAAACAACGTGCTGGATTTCAAGGCTGTCTTTTGTTGACTTCATACAGTGCTGGAAATCTCTCCTCTATAAACATGACCTTGTTAAATCTTTAGGAATAACACAGTTTTCAGTTCTTACTTTTTTGTCTTTTTCTGTATTTGTCTTGTCTCTGGTGCACGCTGCCTCCAATGCAATAACACATTCTCCAGGTGTGGATTCTGGGTGTGGGCTCTGGGTTGCAGTAATACCTGCACCAGAGCTCGATCCCCTTACAACTATTTCATATTTCCTGCTCATAAATTCCAGAATCATTTTAGGTCTTTTCCTATTGTGGTCATTTCTTAGATGACAATGACTGAAGTAATTTCTCATCCTTAAAGTGTGGCCCGAATTGTTTGTCCTGATATTTAATAGTATACATTGTTTCTGCTTGACTTCTATCAAAGGGTACAGGGGACACTTTAGATTAATTGTATTGACAAATTTTTTTCACCTACAAACATCATTAACAAACACTTGACCTTTTTTAACAAATTATTATAAAAATATTTACTGCGGTATCATAGAGAAACATTTTCTTTGGAATCTCATTAAAAAATTCTCAATAATGATTTTTTTTTATTGCAGATGCATTTAATTATGGAAGAAATTATGAAAACAAATTTCTTTTTTTCTCATGGAACTTCCCAGTTTTTATTCCAAAAGAATTACTTTAGAAAAATTCATCCTACCTAAATTTAATAAATAATCAGTTAATGCTAATAGAATGAACAACATAAGAATCTTTCTTCCTGCATTTGATGTGCCACATTTATCTAAGTTGATATTTTATCTGTGTTTATAAATTGACACATAAAAGGCAAATCTAAATAGCAAAAACACAAGATATACTAATTTTCAGAACTTGGTTAAATAAGCTCACAGCTGGTACAGGACTTAGGCTGCCTTGATCTCAGGTAACTTCTCTACAGCATCTTCCATAGTAAGATGGAAAAAGCAATTAAAAGCTTTTAAAAAGCAGGTTAAACCCATGTGGCAGTTGAAGAACAGCCATACCAACATAGACCTGCTCATCATGACAGCAAAAGTCATTCTGGGCTCAGCTGGTCAGAACCTGGTGCTAATAACACCAAGGTCATGGGCTCAATCCCTGCAGGGGTCCTTTACTTAATGCATGGACGTGGTGGATCCCTTCCAAATCAGAATATTCTGTGAAATCATCAAACAGACTCATCTTGAGAAAACTGAGACTGTCTAAAAATGCTTTTCTACGTACCCAAGGTGCTGTCAGTAACTATTTTGTTAGCAAATAGATTGTCTCTTTCTCGACACCGATGCATTTTCCAACATAATTCTGCTGACTTTGTAGTGTTCAGTTGCAAATGCACACTAAGATATTATTGTTATTGCTATTGTTACTTTAGTTTGCAGCTAAATATAACTCTGAATTTACAGTTATAAATCTTACATGCTGGGGAAAACATGCTTTTATAATTGTAGTTCAAAGAAGAAAGATGCACTTCAGGTTTCACAGACTGTGCTAGCCATAACACATGGCAGTAAAGCTGCCAATAGTGTTATTGATCACTTACTGCTTGTGATACAAGCTTGTGGGTGAGTTTTGAATTCAAAATCTGACCCTATTCTCCATTCTTTGAATGACTTCTCTCTGTTCTTTTCCTCTCTAAGTATCCAGACATAGTATACACTGCATTCCAGAACTTTTACACTCTTCAAGTTCCCCTTGAATGGATATTATATTTCTGTAACTATCCTGAGACAAATTTATCTTCTTGAAAATTACTTTATTCAATTCCCAGTTTGATCTAGATATCTTGTATAAATCATCCAAAAAATGAAATGACTAATTTTAGTGTTCGTAGCATAATTCTCCAAGAATGCAAAACAAAACAACACAGAAAACAAGTCCCATAAGCAGAACATTAAAAAATATTACTTCTTTCTGGAAGCTCTAATGAATGATTCACTTAGATTCTTAGGGATTTTCGTAGTATAACTGGCATGGGTTTAGTCTAAACTTTTTTAAAGTAAGAAATCACATTGATGCCAAATGTGACTACAAAAGCTCTATTCTTTATGGAGAAATAATTATTCACATTTACTATCTCCCTTCTCAAAAGAGGAAGAAAATAAAGAAAAAAAATGCCACAAAAAAACCCTTGTGAGAAGTCCAAGGCAGAATGCCAAAGACAGCATTCAAAATTAGAGTTAGTTAAAATGACAGGGACTGAAGTTGCATAAGTAGACACTTAGCAGCATGACAGGTCACCCTACAGGCACATGTGTCACTATTTTTTTTCCCTCCTAAATATAGAAAAGAAATAAGGAGAGTAATTATGGTTTTGTGGCTTGAGTATTGACCTGGGTTTGGTTCCTGTTCTGCTTCCAGTCTTACTTTGAAGAAATCACTGAGGGTCAAACCACATTTGATGTTAATGCAGCACAGTCAATAAAGTCATGCTGCTTTAATCCTTCTGAAAATCCTGTTGGTAATTTTTCTGTGCCTCAGCTCCTTGCTTGTGGCATTATAGCCAATACTATTTCCTTTCTCCATCTGTTGGTGAATCTTGCTTATTTACACAAAAAAAAAAAAAAAAAAAAAAGAAAAAAAGAAAAGAAAAAAACCCTCTACAGGAATCCACTACACTTTCATTAGCAGTTGAACAGTCTAAACCCTGAGAAGCATGAAAGCTTTGTAGGTATTTTCTGTCTTTCACTTATCCCATGACGCAGGCTGAGCACCCAGCTGATCACTGCAGTCATGATTTGCAGTCTTTAGGAGGTTTGAGGCACCTTGTACTCTCCTTGACCTCTACAGAGCCAGATCCAGGTTTATAGACAACCACTGTGCAGCTCTGAACATCTGTTTCTCAAGTTCCATTGTGATTCAGCATCCAGTTTCTTGAATTCTGACTGAATACACCAAGGGAAAAGCCTCCTCACAGGTGCTTTGGTTGGTGACTTTGTTTGTTTTATGGGGAGGTTTTTTGTTAGATTTTTGTTTTTAGTTTAGTTTTGGATTGGCTTGAGTTTTGGGGAGTTTTTTGCTTGTTTATTTGTTTGAGGTTTTTTAGGTTTTTTTTTTGTTTTTTTTTTTTTGTCCAGCATCTAGGAAGTAGATACACAAAGGCAATGGAAACGAGATGGAGTTTTGTTCAGTTTCATTAATGTATCTCACTTCCAAGAGAAGGAATATCACTCCCACTAGGCAGAACAGATGACAATAAAAGACATAGAAACATACTCAGAGCACTTACATAGAACCTGCATACTCTTCTCCAGCTAAAATTCTTTAAATTCTTTGCAGTTTTAATGCAAAGGAACTGATAGACTGCTCTGTTTAGATCTAATTGCATTGGCTACCTGAAGATTATCTCTTATGAAAAGTAAAGATTTCACAGTAGCTGGTCTGTTTTTCAAATTTTATTTATTTTCTTTGCTTGTTTGTTTCAATACAATGATAGAAATTCCATGTCTAGAGAATGCAGAATTTATTTTCTAACAAGTGAGAAGTAAATACATGGAGAAAAGCGGATCTCCATTCATTAGAAAGACTATAGACTGTACTGCACCACAGTACTCAGCTGTGGCAGCAATTTTGACATTCCTTTGCAAATTAGCCAGGCTTTGTGAGTACAGGTCTACTTTACTGCACAGGGGGGCTTTCAGCTCTAGGAATCTGGCAGGGGTTCAAGATCAAAGTGTTGCTTTGAACCCAATTGTTAGCCATGCAAAATAAACACAATTTACCTTGCAATAAAAAGCACCAGTGAGGGGGAAAAAAAAAGAGAAGAAAATAACACTTTTGAAAAACCTTTAAATGCAAATTCAATGATTACACTATTGCTACTAAATTAGAATAAGGAGAAAATTATTAAAATATTGTAAAAAATGATCTGTGGGTAAAAGTCTTCTACAAGGAAGGAGAAGTGAGTTTGTTTTTTTTCCTGATCACAATTGCAGACAATGCTTTAAAGCACAGAGAGCATCCTGATGTTGCCATAAAAAGTTCCACGGCTAATTATTTGCCAGTACAACTGTTCACTTCCTGTGGTGGATTTATGCTAAATCCTGCTATTAGTCTTGCTCTGCAATTGCCATTGTCTGTGACTGGAAGCAAGGCTCAAAGGCTACAGTCAGCCTTTTATTGCAAAACATGTGAATGGAGATTTGACCCAATGTTCAACTACATCCCCTTTTGGTTTTATGTAAGCTGCTGAGCCTTTCCCTATAAATCAAAATGTTAAAATGAACTTTTACTCTTGTTCTTCTCTTGCAACCCTGTTGAGTTTGGGGTTTTGGTTTGGGTGTGGGTTTTATGGTTTTTGGATTTTTTTGTTTGGTTGGTTTTGTTTTTCCAAGAGTCATCTTTCTTTCATTTTTATCTTTTCTCTTGTTTTCTTTTATCTTTTCTTTTGTTTTCTTTTATCTTTTTTAAAATAAAATTGGAATTGTTTAATTGCAATCCATCACCAAAATTTCCTACATCATGGGAAACAAAACAAATGCTTCAAATCTTGAGAACCATGCAATTCTTGAATCCTTTTGAATTAAAAAAATAAGCAAAGGCCCTCCCTTATAAGTATACATTGTTTAAAGCATAATTTAAAAAATAGTTTACTGTACAAATGAAAAACTCCCTACCATAATACTGGCTACGTATTTCTCTGCAGTATTTTATAATGTATGTGTTCAGGCAAAATTTGGCATACTTTTTTTATTGGCAATAAAAGCTTGCTAATGTAAATATATAGAGATGCAGGGATGAAAACTAGCTGTAAGACTGAAACATATCTGAGACATTCAGTCATTAGAGATGGAGGACCTAGTCCTGCAGTCATCACTCAGAATAAAATTCTCAATAAACTGATAGAGCCAAGCACTTAGTAAAGGCAAAAGTAGATTTACTTGAGTAATTATGTCCAAAGTACCTGTTTTTGTTGGCACTTGAGTTGCATACCTGTTGTTCTTTCTCATTTAAATTAAAATTAAATTATTTAAATTATATAATACCTTGGAACTATAACTTATATTGAAGCATTATTTGCAATCTTTTTTCCCCTCATAGTGGTATAAATTGGAAAAGTTGAACTTAAATTAATGTGGTTGAAATCCTTTTTTCTCTAGTTATAATCATGGAGATTTTCCACTGACTGCAAGAAAAGTAAACCCAAATTTGCAAACAACTGAACTAGAGGTGGATTCAGGGAATTTTTAGACTAATTCACATTTCCAAAGAAGTAAAAAAAAATCTTCCAATGACATCTAAAATACATTTTACTGATTTGATAACCAATTGCTAACAAATAATAGGGTAAGTAGTAGTTTGTGGGTCTTTAAAAAAAAAAAAAAAAGCTAGTCAGAGTTCTCCAGAGGAAAAACATTAATGACTAGCAGATATTATGCCAACATAGATAAAGTGGCAGGCTGTGAGCACTTCCCTCCAACTCATTTCCCCTACCAAAATAGCTTCTTTCTTTCAGATCCAAAGTCTGAAGTGCCTCGTCTGTGTTTTTACAGAATGCAGCACCTTTATGAAGGCTGTGGGATGGATTTATCTGTATTTGTTCACCTAGATGACCACTGTGTGTGCCTCTGACAGAGGACTAGTTCACATTCACCTCCAAACTCAAAACACCCCAGGAGCTGAGAGTTCAAATTGCTAAGGTAGTGTTCATGAGGAGTTTATTAATAGTTGGCTACTACTTGGATTAACAGTTAATTTGTCATGTTAATCCACTCATGCATCCTGTTGAGCCAAATCCTGTCTTCCCTGACCCAAGCCTAAGGAGCTGGGTTTTGCTCAGGAGCATGCCTCAGGCAGCAGGAGGGTTTGATTGCTTTGGGTTTTTTTTTTCCCTTCTTTGCCACAAAGAACTATAGAAAATGCTGTGTCTATTGCCACCACTATAATATCCCCACTATTTTTTCTCCCAGCAGAAAGAGGAGCAGGACTTCGCCCTTTCTTGTTTTTGTGATTTTAAGTTAAGTTCTTATTCTTTTCTTTTTTTTTACCCTTGCTTTGACTTCTGTTTTCTTTCTAAAGCATCTTTTTCAGATTTTTTTTCCAGTTATTTGCTAAGAAGCAATGTTTAAAATAAATTACATTGTATAAACTGCTGATCTAATTTGAGGAGAATATATTTAAGGAGAATGTTTTACATATGACCTTTCTGAGAAAGTCACAATTTCTTCATGTAATCTGAAACGCCCATCATAATTTCTATAGACTTTGTTGACATCTCCTGCTGAGCATAGAGCTGATCAGCTCCTGACTTCCTGGGAAAGAGCCCCGCTAACAAGGCTGCCCCTATTCCCTCACATTAGCCAATGTTTCTGCCTTCTGGGCTGAAACCTCCTCGCACTGAAGACAGCAGCAACTGCCTCTGTTGCTGTCCCTGCGTTGGGGATCAGTGTGCCTTTGTCTGTGGGAAACTCACAAAGAGTCTGTACCTCCTCAGTCCAAAAGCAATCTGAGCATTTGGTAAATCTGGCAAATCGGGCAAATTTGCTTTGCTACTGTGTCCACAAAACTCCCCATTTATTTACACAAAATATTAGTTTATGTATTTTATGTAAAAGTAGGGTGTCAATCCTTCGTGACATTTAGTTCCTAATTAACAATCTATGTCCTGTAATTGTAATCAACTTATTAAATGCACACTGAGCAGAATTGTAGTGTGTGCAGAGAGTGAGGAAAAGAAACCATTCCCAAGTCAATTAATTCTACATGGTTTATTCCTTCCTGGATTTAGAGTTTTGTTTTGCAAGTTTAATGTAACTATTTACAATGCTGTTAAAAATAAAATGAGTTGTGATTTAGCATGAAATTATTCTTAAAGTTCATCATGTTTTCACTAGTAACAAGACCACATATAATAAAAGCTATTAACAATCAACATTTGCCCATAGTTAGTGTACAGTAGGTATCTCCAAATATTTTTAAAGAAGTGCTATATAGCACCAAGCAGTAATTGTTGACAAATGTTAGTTTTTATAGAAAACTTGGAAGACGGAATTTACGATAGACATATAGAAAATATACATTTAAATTAACATTGATTGTGGTTTCTATGAAAGGAAAAATTCTTTTTTAGATTTTTTTCTTTCCTCTACTTATTTTAAAATTTTGTCAAGCAAAAAACAACTATATATTGTTGCTCATTTTGCATGGGGCCAGTTTGGGACAACTGGTCCCATGCAAAATGAGACCAGTTGTCCCAAACAGTTTTTTAAAAAAAACCAAAAAAACCCTCTATGAAACCCATAAAACTAACAAAATATGTAACGTGCCTAATTTTAATCTGGAAAATGAAAATGGTAAAAAATTATATAGATCTTCCTGTTGCATCTTGTTGGGCAGAAGAGAAAGGAATCTACCAATAACTGCTATGCAGGAAAAGATGATGGAAACAGTTCTTATTCAGTAGAGGACAATGGTCAGAATGAGATTTTCCCTTTGAAATATCGAGATATTTGCCATGCTGCTGATGCACCCTGATGAGAAACAGAAAGCTAAAAATAAATGGGCTGCCCCACAGTGTGCAGTTCTACATTTTGCCTGGAACTATTTGCTTCTGCCAGAGGAGAAGGCTACCAAGTCTAAGCTAACTATATGGAAAGGTGGCCCTACTAAGAAAACAAGAGTCAATCAGAGCAGATAGCTGCTCTGGGCACTATTGAGACAAGATTTCATGCACTTCTAAAAAAGAGACTGGTCAGAGGGGAACATGTTTGAAAAAGAAGCAAAAATTGCTCAAGTCAGTACTGAAGGTGGGACAGATTTGCTGCTGAAGTGAATCATCGTTACAGTGTTTTTACCTAAAATAAAAAAAAATTTAAAAATCAACTGTTAGAGATGTTAAAACAAAATGTTCCCTAAATAATAATTTACTTTTCTTTTCTGAAAGAGTAAGAAGCATAAGAAACCATTTTGCAACAATATTGAAGTTAAATCAGACTCCAGCTGACATTAAATTTGAGACATCAAAATGGTTAGAGTGAGTTCATGTACTTGAGGAAATTAGTACTGCAGTACAGTAGAATTTTAGTACAGAAAGACCAACAACAGCAGCTGAAATACTTATATTATTATGGAGATCTTTTCAAAGTAAAAGAAAATTTAACCGAAACATGAAACATTAACAGAAATTCTTAATATTTGGGAGGACCATATTTTCCACAAATTTATTCTATAAGACTATTTCCATCTATAGAACCATTTGCACTGTATTTTCTGGGTATCTCCTGTATCACTTTGCTAGGCTGTGTCCCTCCACCCTTACAATCAAGTCCTTGGTATAGTTTCACATCTTCTCTGATGCTGCAGGTATAAAAAATCAAAGGCCTTCATGTCTTCATTGTTCCCTTTGAGCTCTCAAGTTCATGTTGCCCTCTGCTTGTACACGAGGCTGACAGGTCTTAGGCTGAAATTTAAATTACTGAGGTGCAGACATCTTTATCTTGACACCTGAAAGTCTTGGTCTCCCTTTTGGGTCAATGGAAAAAGAATACGTGCTTCTAAGAGATGATTCACCTTATCCCAAAGCAGGTATCTAAAATAAGTCAGATTAACTACATCTTAAAACTGTTTCTTTCCACCTGCTTACTATAAGGGGAGCCTGGGGAAGATAAATTCAGATGTGCACAAGTCAATATTGGCTTCAGCGAATGACACTCTTGAGAAAATGAGTTGAATATACAGATACCATGTTTTCAAAAACATAAGAGTTTCAATAGCTGCCATTGTTTTCCATATTTCATTGGGAAGTATTAAAAGCTCCTTCGCATCATAAGATGTGTTTACAATCTACAGTACAAGCACACATGAGTAGGTTCTACTTGTGTTGCAAGGTGTAAAAAGCCACATGACAAAGGCAGCATATTACCAAACCCCAACTAATACACTCTGGAAAGGTTCGTAATTTAATTCCCAAGTGGTATGAATTCTGGTAAAGAGTAAAAGAAATACACTGTATGCACTTGACAATCAGGATGGCATTAGTATTATCTTTCCATTTCTATTTTGCAACAATGTTCTTGCTCTTAGTTGCTCAATTAGGATTCTTACATTGTTTCATAATTGATTTAATGAGGAGGATAATTTAAATGAAATATGTTGAGACAAATAATTAACTACTGTGGGATTTTTTTGAACAATGATTAATGACGCTGTCCTGGATCCAAACGCATGTTCACAATGATGCATTCATAGGGATGTGACAGGTGATAATAAATGTGTTAACATTCAACTATTGTACTCCAGTATGATCCAAGCAGGATTTCCTCTTATTACATCGTTTACAGTAAACTTTACTACAAAGCTGAAATAGGAAAGACTGCTTCAGTGATTTGTAGACTGCTGTAATTTTTTGCTGTCTTGAAACCCATAATTTTATAAATTCCATCTTCTACCAAAATGAGCTTTGAGCTAATGTAGTTTAAGGGAACTAAAGGGAGATTTGCCCTGAAGGTCTTTATCCTCATGAATGACACAATATGCATTTTTTTAGGCTGACTTGAGGTGCATTTAGTGTGCATTGTCACACAACATGCATAATTACCAATACTGTACTCAGTGGAGCCTCTTCCTGTCTTCTGTGTAAAACTTAAAGTGTTTTCAAGCTTTTCATGGGAGATTTGGAAATTTAAGGGAGTCATGGTGTTATCTTGGTTGGATCAGGAGCTCTCACTTGTCTTAAGGACAAACTCAAATTCATTTGAGAATAACACAGTGATCCAACACTAATAAAATCCTCCAAGAAGTCATTGGTAGTTTTGTTGTTTGAGAGCTGCATCAGCAGATCCAGGACAAAGTTTCCAGGCTAAGTGCTGATCTGCATGGAAGGAGATGGGACATGAGGGCCGTTGTGTTGGCTAGAGAGGACAAAAAGTATGAAGAATAAAATACAAATACAGAAACATCTATTTAATGTCCAGTCGCCACAAACAGGGATGAGTCTGTTATTTGGTAAGTAATTGCACTGATTAACAAAATGTGAGGTTTGTGAAGCTGCAAACTGTTGATAATTTTCCTTAGAATACAAAAGAGGACATCTCAAAAATATTTTGGTTAATTAGTGTGTGATGATTTTTCTGGCTCTGTGGAGTCTTGGTTGTCACGATGAAATTAATTTATCCTTTCCATTTATTAACATATCTACACACTATTTAATTATATGTACTCACAAAAGTTTGTTGCATATCTCTGAGCATGCTCAAGGCCCAGCTTTTGAAAGAATGCTTGATACCCATATGAATGCAGTTGAATTGTATAATAATGCCTATATACTTTTAAGATGTGCACTGTAGCCAAAACATGTCTGCTTGCATTCCTCATTTCACTTAAGTGGCTTTTCTCATGAAAAGGTTTTGTTTGTATTCCTGCAGTGGCTAAAGAAAGGAACTTTATGCCAAAAAAAGCTCCCAAAACACAGCGGAAAAGGTCCTGAAAAGACCTCTGACACCTGTTTTAGTTCAGATATTATACTAATGTTTAAAATACTTAGCAAGGCTCTAGAATGTAACATCACCAGTTTACAGCTCAGGAGCTTGTGATTCTGAGGGGTGAAGCCTCTTTGCACAAGCAAGGAAATGCCAGAAAAGTAACTGCACAGAGTAACCATCTAAAGAACAAAAGTATAAAAGTGACATTTTATCTCTTCATTCAGGAATTCTGTAGAGTCAAACTGAAGCAATATGGTCCACCAAAATTAACTTGGTTTATTTGCTCACTACTGTAAAATTCCTGGTTCAGTTCTTGTTGGATTTCCTCAGGAATGTGGAGTTCAAATAGACTAGAGAAGAACAAACGTAGTCTTGAGGAACTTCAGTCAGTTTGCTCAAGATTTTTTAAAGTAACTTTAGTCAGTTGATTTTTTTATTCAACTCTAAAACTTGCTGATTTCAGCTAAACTCTGCTAAATTTTTACATTCCTCGGCAATCTCGCAAACACATCACAATCACTGTAAATGTTTTCATGTTGAAATTAAAGATGTAAATGAAGTGCTTCGGTTTCTGTCTGGTTTTAGTTACAATGTCTGTTTGTTGACATCTCACATGAAGGCCTGCTGTGTCTCTGGCTCTGTCTACTTCATTTCCCCTCTAATTAGGCTTTGCCCTCAATTAAGTTAATGATGCAACTTTTCCTATAGATCATTTGCCCCTTCAATCAATTAGCGGAATATGAAGGGTGCATCCCTCTTTGGCTTTGCATTTGCTTGCCTCAGGGCAGAGTGTTCAGTTCACAGAAGTACTTAGGCAAAGCAAGCTGTTTGCTCTGAAATATATAACCTGACTAAATTAGGGCTCACAGAAATATGATCTTGATTAAAACAGAGGAACCAACCAACCAACCAAAAAAATCCCCAAACCCCAAAACTAGACAAACCTCAATTATTTATGACAGTATTTAAATAGTTACAGCAATCTGGACCACTAGAGATATTATAGAAATTCTTCAGATACTAAATGGCAAACATTTTTGAGTGCATGCTTTCATGTGTAAAAGAAGAGCAAGACTAAGCAGTGGCTCCCCACATGCTCTTTCTTCTAAATTCCTGCCTTCTTTAGGCTCCATCACCGAGTCTTTTGATGAGATCCTCCCTTTCTTGAGTATTTTTGGGCCTCTTTCTCAGTGAAACAACTCAGTTGGCAAAACTTATCAGCAGAAAGTAGTCCTCAATGTCCTGTGTTACCATCTGCTGCTCCCTTGTGAGCTTGGTTCATGACCACATTCCGCTGGATTTCCCATGGTCAAAATCAGTCCACCCCTGTTGTGGTCTAGTCCTGTCTCGCTATCCTAACACAGTCATGGGCTCGTTGCTCATGCTTGCTCTTTTAGCTTCACCATCCAGAGCACTTCCAAATGCGGCCCATCTCATGTTTTTCCTTATAGATTCTTATTTTCTAAGTCCCACCAAAGAATGTTTGTCTCTACATTGGTTAGCTCCACATCATCACACTTCATTTCCTTGTTTCCTACCTCATTTCTCCTTTTTCCTCTTTTTTTTTTTTTTGTTTTTGTTTTTGTTTTTGTTTTTGTTTTTGTTTTGGTGGGTTTCTTTTTGTTTTGGTTTCTTTTGTCTAAAACACTACTATGAAGTAGTTGTACATATTATTCAATCATACTTACCATTTCTGCAATATATTCTGTCTGTTATGGTATTTCTAAATTTCCTTTTTCCTCACAAGGAATCAAAAATAAGCCCTGCATCCTCTCCTTTGAAGTCTATATGCCATATATCACCTCTCATTTCTTCCTATTTCCAGTCTGTTTGCTTCACAGAATTGGCTTTGGTGATAAAAGAAGGTGCGATCTTTACCTTCAGGTAACTAACAAGCAGGAGCTGTCCTGAGGTGAAAACAAAGTAAAGATCAAAGCGTGTTAGTTTTACCACAAGGTAAACTTGCTGAGGTCAGCCATACACTTTGGCCAGGAGCTGACCTCAGCAAGTTTACCTGATGGTAAAATGGCAGAGATTGCTCTTCACTGTGTTTTCATACAGGAATCTACTCTGCCTTTTAATTATTAAATTTGGGTTAAAAATATTCCCTCTTTTAATTAAGCAAAGGAAACCCTTCTTCTCTTTTTCACTTTTTTTTAGTTGCATCGCTTAAACTGCATATGACATAGTTCTCTTTACTCATAAAGCATTTTTATTTATAAATAACCCTCTTTCTAAAACCAGGTAAGTCAGGACTAGCCCTGGCTTTTGTTTTTTTTTTCTCAGTTGCTGACCTCCAGTTTGTTTGGATTCATTGCCTGGTTTACAAGGCTATCTTTGGGTGAAGTGATCTGCCTTGGTCTGTGCTAGTTCACACAACCCCCCTTATATACAAATGATCCTTAGGACAATGGAGAAAAAAAGTCCTTGCTTAATGGCCTCCCTTTTAGCACTAGCTAAAAATAGGATGTTAACATTGTCTAATGTCTGTTATAAATTATTTTTCTTTAAAAAAGAGCCCAATAGCTTGTAGTTACAGTGGGAACGTGCACTGAAGAATCTTGAAATATGAAGATTGTAGAGGCCACAAAGGCAGCTCTAGCAAGGCAAAGGCAGCAGCAAACAGGGAAGATTCTTACCTTGCAGACAGTGGGACACATTCCAATCAGAACTTTATAACCCTGAAGAAAAGCTTCCTGAGTCCTAATTTAGCCATAGTGAATTCAACCTAGGTATCAGAATATGCTAGCACCAGGCCTAGCAGCACAGCACACCGGAGCAGGAAGTTTTCTTCACCTGCCTAACTGCCCTTAGCAAGATGCTTCATCAGCTGGAAAGCATCAGAATTTCCACTGGACAGAAATATTTTATACTGACAGATGGTAGAGTCATGCTTTATATTTGACTGTATAGCCTGAAGAAGAAAATAAGAAAAAAAAAGAAAAAGACTGTATTTCAAATCTTTACACCTGCCTTGGACATAAATGTGTCCATCTTCAAAACCAGTCATTGTGTAAGTGGCTCACTTTGCCTTTCAATACTCAAATGACATTTTGACCCTGCAGAATTACCCTATGGAAATAAACAAATCTAAATTATACCCATTTTACTAAGCGGGGGTGGGAAATAAAAATAGATCACAGAAGACAGCTTGTCTGACAGACAAGCAGAGCACAGAGCAGGTTGTTTTCAGCACTGGCATGAGCCCAGAACTAATTGTTGCCCCTCATCCAATCCAATCCAATCCAATCCAATCCAATCCAATCCAATCCAATCCAATCCAATCCAATCCAATCCAATCCAAT
>JAYDZK010000001.1:67948930-67966073 GCA_034509185.1 Euphonia xanthogaster
AATCCAATCCAATCCAATCCAATCCAATCCAATCCAATCCAATCCAATCCAATCCAATCCAATCCAATCCAATCCAAAACCTTCTGTGCAACACACCATAGGATCCTTTAATGCTTTCAGTTGAAAGGGACCTTAAAGATCATCTAATTCCAAGCCTCCTACCAGGACAACATGGCGGGGATACCATGTGAGTGCTTCAACTGACTTCAGTTCAGAAATGCAATAGAACTGGGGTTTGGGTTTTTTGTTTTGGTTTGGTTTTGGTGGGGGGTTTTTGTTTTTTGGTGGTGGTTGTTTGTTGTTTTGTTTTGGGTTGTTTTTTTTTTGTGAAATATATTGTAAGCATTCTTGATGGTTTGTATGTACCTTTTTGAGTTGTACATAGCATGATGTCTGACTCCTCTAAACTGTTTGGTTGTATTTATTTGCCACCTTTGCAGCACACATTTCAGTACACTCCTAAGCATACAACATAGATGCAAAGTTCACTTTGATATAGTACATCATTCTTCCAGTGGTAAGAGTGTAATTGCTCTGTTGGTTTAAATCTAATTTGCATGTCAAGAGACAAGCAAAAGAAGACAATGTTTTACCATATTTTGAATAAGCAGATAGCCAAAGGCTCTTTTTTTTCAGACAAATAGGCAAGAAGTAATTTATTTATTTAATAGACATAGTCAAATAGGGTCATTTTTATAAGGCAAGTGTGTCTTTAAATTATACTAAACATGCAGTATTTGTTCCTATCAAAGTTCATGATATAGCCTTACAAAGAATGGCAAGGGCATGTTCTTAATTCTGACACCCTGCCCACAAATTTCTTAAGGGAAATTGGATGAAGTGCAGGGCAGCATATAAGACTGGTTTCCTTGAATCAGCAATTCAAGAGGAACCAGAATCATGCAACATGTATTTGACATACCATTTCTGTGGAAACACAGCATTTTGACGAATAGATGTTTACCACTTCAGCCATCAACTGTCTAAATTAGTTGGGTAAGCAATAAAGATAATACAGTAACTGTTAAACACTTAAAGCAACAGGGTCAGAATAGCAAAGGATAGGATTCATGCCAACCAAAATAAGGAATCAAGTCTTAGTTGGATTTTTTTAGGCTCTTTATGTCTTCAAAGGGAAATGACAGACATCTCCAAAGGGCAGATCATGTCATTGTAAGACCAATAACTAAGAGTAGTGGAAAGAATTGCCCAGTGAAGGTGGCTTTTTTGACTTAATTGATTATTGAAGACCAAGATTCTTCTTTCCACATGACATTCAGCAGCAGAAATTTAGCTCTGATCCTGCAAGTGCTAAATACATACACAAATTTAAGCACTCAGCTAATCCTAGCAAAGTGGAGGATCCTCTTGCAGAATTTACAGTCCAACATGTATGACTGCACATGATTGCACTTTTAGAGATTAAAATAAGCCTTCATCTACATGTTCTGAAGTCTGGATTGCCATACCTATCTAGAAACTTAAACTTTTCTGTGATTTTCTAATTTTATGATGTGGAGTCTAACTAAAAAAAATTATAATCAGTTGCATAAGCACAATGTTTTTAATTTCTAGTAGCATAGAAACCTTTAGTCGGAGTAAAATTTTTATTTTTAATAACTTGACAGCTTGATTTATTTTTTATTGAATCTACTCTAGAAAAGCAACAAATTTGAGTTCCCTCAAGCACACACTTGAAACTAAATTTTGCTAATAATACAATATAGCTCTCTTCAGAAAACAACAATGTGGACACAATGGGAAGGACCAAAAGTAAACCTTTGCATTAGTTATATGGTATCAAAAGGAAAAAACAATCTGTAACATGGCAGATTTTCAACCAGGTACACAATGGTCAACTCAGCTTCCCACCTTCTTCTATCAGTGCTGTGATGTAGGGAATTATGTGTCAATGACAGAGCATATGCTTCTTGGAGGTGAAAATTTTATTAATTATTCTTGATTATATTTTTATGTCATTGTATTGCACTGGTTTTAACTTACACCCAGAAATCAAAAATTTATTGATTTACAGTTATCAGATGTAAATGTCAAGAAAATTCCACTACTAAAATTAAATGAGAAGTAATGTTAAAGGTTTAAAAAAACAAAACCCATTTCAGCTATTTTTGTATTTCTTTATATTTGAGTGTTTCCTTCCTCTTACAGAAAGGAAACAGAAAGAAGAGTGAAAGGGTATGTATAAAGAAAAGAAAGTGTATAAATAGTGAGGAAAACCTCCGCCATATACCTGTCTGTGTGAAAGCTTTTGCAAGTGAGAGAAAAAAAGTGCATTGCCTCCCTCAAAATAACCAAATGATCTGAAATGAAAAATTAATAAATAAATAAACAACAGGAATCTACTTTGATCAAGCAAAATTTGAAAGTTTTATTGATTCAAATAAATTCAAAACATTTGATGTGTAAGGAATGTGATAGCTGATCTCTCGTCCCAGGACAAAGGCCCTAAGGTTGAATAGCTTTCCTCCTCCTGAGCTATTCTCTCATCTGTGTGAGGAGTACCTCATTTCAACTACACTGCTTTGTTTTATTCTCCCAATAATTATAAGATCCACTCTGTTTTTTTCCTTTGCCTTCCTATTCAAGAGGAGAGATGTGCTTTCTCTCTTAGCTAGACAAGTCAGACTTCTCTACCTGTTTTTCTTCTTTCCTAACATCTCAAAGAATGCTCATGAAAAAAAAAAAAAAGGAATAATCACTTTCCTGTGGAACATGGAGTTGGAAGAAAGAATAGGAGTTTTTGAAAATTGAGCTGTAATATATTTGAGATAATTTCTTCATCTTCTGTTGCTTTATCTATGGAGAACTAACTTTGTCTATCATTAAGGTCAATGCAACATTCTTTCCAGAGTCTGAGGTGTGTTCTGTGCTGTCTGGACATGGGACCCTGAACAGCAGCACCACTGGTGAAGAAGGCTATCACTGTGCTTTGTGCTGCCATGTGCTACAGCACACATCAGGAAGCCTAAGACTTGTCAGTGACATCCTTCACCTTCCCTAGGTAGATTCCACTGAGGAAAATGTGCAGAGGTGACAGCGTGTACAGATCACAGTAGTTAGGAAAGACTCTTTGTAGAAGAATAGATACTAATGATGGGTGTCTGGAAACCATAACGAATACAAAAAGAAAGAAAAGTTGAGACAGCAACTTTGATGTTACAAAGAGGTAATGTTTGTGATTTGGGTTTTTTCCTTTTTTTAATTTTTTATATTTCGTCTTCCCACCACATCCACATGTGCCATTTCTGGATTTTGTTTCAGTCAGCTATTTGGCACCTGTCTGCACATTTCAGCAACATACAGTGCTGTATTCCTTTCTGCAGCCTTGCTCTGTGTGTGGGACTGATGCCCAAGTTTTGAACTGTCTAAGGACTCCTGTGTTAGTAATTCTGGACTAATGCCTAGGATGAAGACAGCAGGCTACATTTTCATTACAGCCCCCCAAAACCATAATGGCATTATTTTAAATGGAAAATAATAGCTAGATATATATTTTCCAAGTAAGTAGACAGTAAAAAGCTATTTTCTTCCATATGTTTGAACTTTAGGAAAAGACTGGTTGCAATGGGGCAAAAGTGAGGAAAAACTGGAACAGCCTCAGTGCCCAGAGCCTCAGTGGGGCACTTGTCCCCAAACACTGAAAATAGCGCCTTTTAAAAAGTTTCTTATTCCAACCAATGTAATTCTTAGCCACCACGCTTTCTTTTTTAAAAGATTGAAAAGTTTGTAGGTCTGCACAGGAATTATTCACTTTTTTTAGGCTGTCTGGCAGAGAAGAAAGGACAGTTCCCTTGAAGAGTGGTCATTGAGTTTATGAATTATCTGTGGGCAGATTCAAAACAATAATTTTATATAGCTGTTTAAGAGAGGAAAAACCACTTACAAGGGAAAACCAGTATTCATTTAGAATATTTATTGTCAAGTTTACTTAAAGTACTTTATTTAGTATTGGCCAGGTACATTCATTCCAAAACATTCATAAAGATTTTTCTTATGAACCAGAAAAAAAATGGAGGAGGTTTCTTTTATTTATTGTTGGGTTCCTATGATTCCAGTTCCATTTACACAATATTTGTTGTATACAGGAAAGACATAATGATGCTTTAATGTAAAAACAGCAGTAAAAGAACTTTTTGAATAGTTTTGTTTGACCTCCAGACCTCTCTGCTCTCCCAAAGTGTCACCAGGAAAGATTAAACACACAGCTTTGAAGAAAATGCATGGAAACTTGATAGTGGGATTGGAAGAAGAAGTCAGCCACAAACTATGTTGAGAATATTGAAATTTTTTAGGCACTTGTTGAAGGAAACTATTTTACTTAAGTTGTATGGAACTACAAAAGAGAAAACAATGCAAATATAAATATAATCTTAAGTATTGTTCATTACATTTTCAGAACAGTTGCCTCTCTGTGAGGCAAAACATACATTTAGTTCAGGAAGAGTCATGACGGTAACCTTTGATCTTTATTTCCTACAGTTAATACCATAATAATTCCTTTTATCTCATCATGTACATACACATTCCTAGGACTTAAAGCCAGTGGTTATGCAAGAAGTTATTTGCAGTTGAAATGAAGTACTTGGATGATAAATCAAGAGGTTTTATACAATACTAACTTGTGATAAATCATTTTAATGCTGTTTTGCTCTCTCCAGTACTGCACCAACTCCAGTTCATACCAGCATATAAAAGACAATGTATGAACTATTATCTGCTTATTTATTTAAATAAATTGCAACCTTTTGGGTAAAGAAGGCCATTTCTTGTGTGTCTGTGTGGCACTAAGCACAATCTGAGTATTGTAGTAGTAAGCAAATGGAAATAAACAAAACTGAAATGAAAGAAGGACTGACCAGTTTTATTTGAAAAAAATCGCTGTTTTTCCCTAAGCTGGAAAACTATAAGTGGGATCAACCTCATCTAACTTTCATCTTACCTTAAAATAATTATATCTAAATCAGATATCTAAGTCAGCAGAATCATTGTCTAGGAATGTTTCCTTGTTGACAATAAAAGGAGCCTAAAATGCAGAGTTTGGATGTAGACATCAATATTATAGATAAGGAAATGTTTCCTAACCTAAATTATTCTCTACAGACCACATAGGAGTTTTAATGTTATGATGCTGAAGTTAAAACAGTTTCTTCAGGGTATTTGTAGTCCATAAAGCCTGATTACCAGAAATGCCAAATGCTCATAATTCTTGCATATTTCAGAATTTAACTATGTAAAGTCAGTGTAAAAATCAGTCTCATTTGGGCCCTTTTAAAATGAAATGTACATACCTGCTCAAGGGCAGTCTGAAGCCCAAGACAGTAACCCGGGGTGATTTGGCTACAATGACAGCCATTTGTTGCAACACTGATCAGGAAGAGGAAAGGGATGTGGAAAGGGGATGTGTAACCACCTGGCCACCTTGCCATCATGAGACATGGACAATTCTTCAACATTATGGCAGCACAATGCAGTTACAATGGGGTCTGTCCTCCTCTTCTACTCTTCGCACTTTCCTCCTAGCTGGAAAATTTTCCCCCTGCACAGGTCAGTATTAGTAATCCTGTTTAAAACAAGTAGTTTCAAACAGATAGTAGTTTCCATCATTATTCTTTTAAATAGGTTCAAAACTACAGAGGAAAATAAAGCACATCTATAGACAGTGTTGCCTCTAGAATGCATTCACCCTTATGAAAAACGGTAAGCACATAGAAATAGTCAGAACATGAGAAACATAATCACAGTTCAGGCACATAGCTGTGCCTCTGTTGCACTTTGATAACTTATTATAGTCAATAAAGCCATTTTGCCTTTCTGTGAATACAAGCCTGATAGTTATCTCTAAATTACCCCTCCAGAATATCCTTCCAGCATAAGAAAGTGATCAAAATCAATGTAAGGCCTGATTAATAACACAGAAAGTTGTCCAGCAGCCAAAACAGTCTCAGTGAGTCCATATACTGCATGTATATATAGAGAAAGACATTTGTAGATACACATACTCACCTATTACTCTTATCATATTTGTTCCTGTTAAAAAATTTATGAGTCAGTACAGGAACAAATAGACAAGCGGAAGAGATAAATCAAATAAAAACATGAAATGTGTTTCTTGTACAGCTAACCATGCACAGTTAGAAATTACACATATTTCTCAGAAAGGGCCGTACACAATTCATGTCACACACAGCATTCACATCTATGCAAGTTTTGAACAAAAAATAGGAGTAGATGACAACTACTATGAAGCCCATTTGTTCTTGATTATATTTGCAGTGCCATTTTGATTCAATCCTGAAAAGAAACTAAATGTAAAGAATTGTTTTAACTTAATATGGACCAAAGGTTGAATCTTGCAACCTTTCACAGCAGAATCAGAGCTAGCGATAGGCATCTGATCCTGGTTAATTCAAAGTGCAAGGCAAGATCCATGTCCACAGGAGTTTCCTTAGCAGTAGGTTTAGGCATCCTAAATTTAAACTAAAAGTGAAAAGGTACTTTGGCAAAATTCTTCTCCTGATGTATTTCTCTCTCATGTCAAAGTAATGTTAAATACAGGGCTAATTTGTTGTGATATTATGCTGTAATATTTCCCTTGGCTTGTGTCCCTTTTTATTTAATTAAATGTCATCAAAGATTTCATTGTCAGACTAAAGCATTTGTATTCTATTTTTTTAATCTTAATGGAGTCAGTGAAGAAATAAAAAGTGGAAGTGCCATGAGGAGAGTTTTTTCCTAAACAATTTATGACTGTAGACTGTCTGTAGGTAATTTAATATTCTCTTTGCCTTTCTTGGTATATTGTGTACTACAAGATCACCAAGATAAATTTAAATTCAAATGAAATATTGGATCTAAAATAATTTTTGTTGTTCTATTTCCATTCCTTGCATTATATGATTACCTTGTGCATTACTGATTTGCATGTAGGTCAACATATTTCAAATGAACTCCACTGTCTTAATGCAGCCAGAGAGGGAGGAGGCTTTCACTTAGCTGCCCAATCTGGTTTTCTTTTATCCTCTTCAGGATTCACAGGAGGTATGCATTTGCAACTAGAACAAGCTTTGCAGAGATACAGCATAAAGCAAACAGCGTGTGCTTCCTCACATCGCCCTGCTGACATGTTTTTACTCAGGGGTAACATTGAGGAGATCATTGTTTTACTCCTGGGGCTGCCTGTTGGGACCATCAGAACGAGTAGCAAGTAACATCTACTGTCCCACACAGACACACCTTTCCATCGAGATCAGTGTGACACTACCTCCTTCCATCACTTCATACACCCAGCCTTACAAGATTCATATCCTGGATTTGAACTGGCTACCAAGGACTAAAATGTTTTTTTTTTGTTACCATTACTGATCTCAGAGGTAATACTGCATGTTGGAAAAGAGCTTTAAAATGGTCCTTTGAGTACCATGGCAGGAAGAGTTTTAGCTATTGCATGCAACCGTGACAAGACAATAACCTAGGGCATTTAATAGAGTCATTGTGCCCTTGTGCTAAAAAGACTTGCAAGTATTGAGGAAAGCAGGGAAAATTTGCCTTCACAAATCTTAGTCCACATTCCTGTTGATGAGGTCACATGCCTTCACATGAGTTGTTCTTAACAGAAGTAAGCGCATCAAAAATGGGGGGTTTTGGGAGCAACAAGAAAAAAACACACAATGTCATTTGCACTTGGGGACAAACCAACTGATAAGTAAGATGAGCTGATTCCCAGGGAATAAAATATTCATGTTCATGGTCCCCCTTCCCTGCACTCCTTCCTATTGTCATCTCCAGGCTCCATTGCCTCATTTTGAAGTCAGGTACCTGCAGCTCACTTGCTAAAGGAAACAACTGAGTTGCTTGGTGATGGGTAAGGAAGCAAACGATGAGATTGGCAGCCATGGCAACCTCAGGTAGGGTAAAGGAGTAGATGTGGAGGTCAGGGAAAGAGAAGTAAAATGAGAAAGAGGCAGTACTGATCACAAAGTAAACTGTAAAATCAGCAAGGAAGAGTGTTGGCATGCTTTATTTTCCAAAATGAAAAGCAAAAAGAAAGGTAAGTAAAAATATTTCTATTTCATCAAACAGATTAGATGTCAGTGGCATAGGTGAATGCTGGCCTAGCATTTATGTATTGAATGTCTGTGGATTCAATTTCCACTTTTATAACAGATCTTGAAATCATCTACAATGAGAAGCTAATTCACATTAATATTGCTTAGGGCCTCAACATTCAGAAAATATAAAAATGAACTAGGGAACAGACTGTTATTTTATTTTGCGTTAAATGTTCAATCTCCTTTTCAATGACAGAACATAAAGTGACATTAAATCTAATGCGAGAAATATCAAAATTTATCTACCTTTTAACAACAGTTTTCAAGACATTAAGGTTTTTGCAAACATTAAAGGAGTCAGACAGGCCTACACTTTGTTGTATCTGTCACATTATTCATGGGCACAGTCTCATGGACTGTTTACTTGAGCAAATGTACATATGTGCGTAAGCATTTAGAGAACAGAAGCCATTACCAATCAAAGTTTACAGCAAGAGGATTCTTATACTTCTGGAGGAACTAACTTTAACAAAACAGCGCACTTTGATGGTTTGGTTCAGACAGACAAGTGATTCAGAGCATCTTTTATTTATTTATTTTCCTCCTGGTATTCAGTAAATATAGCTGGGCAATTAGCAACAGTTAAATAGCTGCAACATTACCAGCACTGAATAATTTACTAATTGGCAGAACAATTCCCATCTCTTCCACTTGACCGGATATTTATTTTATGTCTGTTCTTGATATGCAATATTTACTCCTGATAAATTGGGGGAGGCAAGTGTATTTGCTTTTGCTAAATCAGGAGCAGTAAACCTTGTGGTTGAAGTTATGATTATTATGAATATGACATTGAAAATGGAAATAGAAAAACACTTCCATACTATTGTTTTGTGTCAAATGTAAGATGTCATTTGTGCTCTGCACTTTTCAATCATGATTATTAGCTGTTCAATGAAGAAAGATTAAAGGTTATAGGTCTCAAAAAGTTCTTCAAAGACTTTTTATCCATCTGTTAGCTTTTACTGTAGCTTTTCTGCTTAGGTAATTTAAAACATTGTGGAATGTTTTTCCTCTTACCTTTTTTTCTCTTAAAGATAAGAATTTTAAAGTGAAATTCTAAAAAAGGGCTAAAATGATGAGCTCTTTGTAAGAATAAGTTTGTAATACAACTTTTCCTGTTTTTATAACATGGGCAACATATATCCTGCTAATGTGGTTTTCAAAGAGGAAACTTTTATTTTCCTCATTTGGTATGAAAACAGTATCAAAGTGAACATGGTTTGCTCTCAATTTCTTTGCACTATCTGATCTTTGTAAGTAATCTATAAGGACTTAAGCCATAGGACATGCAGGATACTCAAGTTACAAGTGCCCCAGGGTCTTAAGAGATTTTGTCTCTGTGGTAGACTTGAAACAGGGAACATGTGAAGTTTAGTGATTTTAAGTCTTTCTGTTCTGGCCTTTTAAAGGTAGCACTGCCATTATGAGTAGGAACAACATTTTATCTGCCTTCTTACATTAAGATTTATTTGCCATCATTATCTATGTCCTCAATTGCTGGTCACACTGATAATATCCCAACAAGAAAGAATTCTAAGTAATTCAAAGCATAATGGAGTTCTATCCAAATAAATGGACGTCTCTTCTTTTTTAATGTTAAAATATGATGCCAACAACAAGGAACAATTTTAAAACATTTAAAAAAAATATTAAATAAAAAATAATTCAGTGGTGATAGAAAGCTGTTTGAGAAAAGCAGCAAGCAAAACTTTATTTTAAAATAATACCTCAGAAGTATGTTTATTGGTTTTAATGGAAGAAAAGCAGAAGTTTGATTGTTTCTTCAGTTGTAGATGTATATACCTGAGAGGATTGAAAATGTAAGTCACAGAGAGAAGCTCAGCTGGTACAAATCAGCAGGGTTATTGAAGCTGGTGGAGTGATAGGAGGGTTTCACCTCCTCAGCATCTGATCCTCTTACAAAGTGAACAGCTGATGATTCAAAAGGTACAGAACATTTGTACAAGCAAGGGAGACACCTTCCGTGTGCACCTTGTTAAAAGTTTGTGGCTTTGATTAAAGTGAATTCAGTGTCTGCCTGTCAGGCATGATTGACAGAACAGGAAACTGATGTCTTCCATTAGCCCCAGAGTAGATAAAAGCAAAGGCAGGAAGATGCAGCTACCCCCACTCAGGAAGCATTTCCTTTAGGACAGAGCAAGCCATTAACTTTCAAAGATTTTCGTTCCTTATGATGAGAACGCCGAACGTCAGACCAGTCATACATTAATGTATGTTTATCCCAGTATCCCAGGAGATATTTAAAAAAAGAGGCAAGGAATGCTGGCAGAAAGCAAGCCATCCTCTTGTGCCCTTCCTGGCTTCTGGCAACAAGCATTTTACAGACTTTCTTTGCTAGATGCAGCATCTACACGGCCTATAATGCATGGAACTATCCCATTGTCCATCTTGTAAGCTTGCGAATTTAGGATATTTCAGAGTTTAAACAAACACAACTGAACCAGCCATCACTTTATAGCATATAAATAACTCAGCTTTTTTAGCATGGTTTTATTTCCTGATAACTGTAACTCAATTCTGAACACAGTAGGGTCAGTGGGGTCTCCTGCAAAGCCTATTCTTGTCAGCAATCTGGGTATCTAGGAGATTTGGGGACATAGAACTTCTCAATAAATAGAAACTTTATTGGTCTCCACATAAGGAGAAGATCAAGCTCTGCCTGGTTTCCTACATCCAGCTTTCTAGAGCTCATACAAGATACTAGAGGTAAGCCAAACTGCTCTGAAAATTTTGGTGTACTTTTCAAAAGAAAGAGAAGGTTTTTCATTTTGAAATCATGTTTACCATTATATCTGGATTTTTATACAGAACAAGAATTCTGCAATCACTTAGGAGAAAAATGCAAAACCCTGTTAAAAACAATAAAAGCCTGCTATTGCTCCTTTAGCATTCCAAACAATTTTAATCAGGTGTTTTCTACATAGGGTTTTTTGGGTTTTTTTCACACACCTAGTAGTTAAAGGATAACATGTACCATTCTAAGAAGGCACTGTGAATGTGAAAGCTAATAGATTTTAAAAAGGACATTTAAACAGTCATTTTATTTGCTATCTTCTTCTCAGTCTTTTATCCAATTTTTGTGTGTTTACTATTGCTTTCATCTGGAGTGTTCTCCATGGTTTTTTTCCCTTTCTTTGTTATCATATGCAGCACTAGCACAAACAACCACAGCAAAGCAGTAAGGACTTTTGCCCATGAAATGCAGTCCAAGTTAGACAGAGTATCATAAATAAATAGAGCAGGACCAGTAACTGAGGAACTGAGGAAATCCATGACAGCAAAGGAAAAACAGCCCTTTTCTTCTCGCATGTACCCTGTAAATATTTATTTTGGTCTTTTTTTCCCCTGATACAATCACAGATGTGAGGAGAAGTGGTTGGTGCCAACCTAGAGCATATTGACAGAAAGGTAGCTGCTGAAAGTGGGGCTTTAAGGAGGGATCTTAAGGAGGCAAGCTGACACTGAGACACATTTGTGTTACAATATTAACCGCAGGAGTTAAGTAATGACTGTGTCATGGCAGTGGAAGCTGCACTAAAACCACTGGGCCAGGGAGAGGAGGTTTGTGCCCCTGAACTGCCTGATGCCACGGACACACCATGGCACTGCCCAGCACGCAGATGCCAGCACCATCAGTGCCTTGCAGGAGGAAACAGGTAGGTACAAGGAGGGAAAAACGCCCTCTGTGACTCCTAGTTATGACACCTGGGGGGAAGAGGAAGAGAGTGACTGGAACAGAGGCAGATGGGTGATGGTTCAGAGCCCACCAATGGAATCCCTGATGAAAGTGAAATTTGACTTCTGCCAACATGGTTCTAAATGAGCTCACTTTTGGACACATTTGGATGCTACTTCTCATTGCACACCAGAGGGTATTCCTGAAGGAAGGAAGGAGCTTAGCATGTCTGGCCTTGCACTTCTATAATACTTGGATGTCTCAGACATGCATGCATTTTTAGGAAGTTAATATTAATAGCAATACAATGTTGCTAATACAGCATTACTCAAAAAAAAAAAAAACCTCAAACAAAAACAAACAAACAAAAATCCATAAAAAAACCTCACCCACAAAAACCTCCACAGCTGAAAAAAACATTTGGAAGTTTTATATTCTCAATATACATGAGGATTATAGAACATATAAATTTAAGATGTATGTGTAAATGCCAAGACACAAATCTGGAAGACTGCAAAGTATGGATGTGGGAAATTTTCCAAGGACTTCACATGTTGAAAATTGAGTGGGTGGGAAGAGTAAGCTAACTGTACTTGGTGTCTTCTGAAGAGCATTTTATAAAATAAACATAATAAAAATATTGCTCCTACCAAAGCAGTAAATAAATAACATTTAAAGCCATATGAATTTTAAACTGATCACCAGAAATGTGGGACATTGCTGTTTATTTTTTATATGGCAGATGGCATGTCCTTTTTTATTTTCATGAAACACACACACCACCACCACATACATATATCCTTAAAAAAGAAATGCTGTTCATGAACAGTATCCACCTATTTCTCAAAACAGAATTTCTCAAGAAAAGAATAGAAACTGGAACTCTCCACATTCTAATTGTTTTATCTTTCTTGCTTGTTTCATAAACACATTTATATTATATATTAATACATAGTTCTAAATACAATTCATATACCACACAAATGTCAGGATTCCTCTGTTTATTCTAATTATTTACTGTAATACAAGTGTAAGAAATAGATTCCCTTACAGTCATCAACTAATTTATGTTTTGACACTGGATTGTATCAATAAGGCTAGAAGAGCTTCTGCCCTGCATTCTCCCTTTTAACAAATCCCAAATGACACCCCATGTTATGCTTTTGCTTTCATAAACAATTAAATTGTCTGTTCACATATATTTGTAGCTCTCTGTCAGGGGAAAATTTCTCACTGATGGAAGAATTTGCCATTAGACTTGCTTCTAATATTTCAGGCCCATTACTAATCCAACCAGTTACTCTGCACGTAAACTGTAACAGGCACCTGATTATATCTTAGTCTTACTCATTTCTTATTTTTCCCAGTTTCTTTTGCAGAGGATGTAAGACACTCTCCTAAATGAACCTTGTTATTGTGCTTAATTGAAAACCAACCTAGGTGGATGTGATGGGAAATAATTTAATAGAATATAGACATCACTATCTCAGTCACCATAAATCCTAGTGTAGATGTAGTTAAGGTCTGAAGTAGTCTCTCTGTGCTCTCATTTATGTTCAGTGAAATAAAATAAGCACTTCTAGAGCATGATTCATCCCACCCTAAAATAGATGGTGAAAATAGGTCAAATGACTCTTATCCTTAATGTACCTTTTTCTCTGTCTCCCCTATAAAGGGAATCTTAGGTGACTGCCTCACACGTATACCTGAATTCTGTGAATCCCACCTTGTCTAGCTCACCAGTGATGTTTATGGGCCAGAATAAGGCTTATTTATTTAAATCCTGAAAATTCTGGAGATTCTTCAGGAGGTCTAGGTACTAATATATGTGGGTGTCTCTGAGTAATTTATTTAAGATCTTCATATCATACCTTTGTTCCCTCAAGCTCACCATGATTGCAGCTTTTCTATTAAAACAGCTCTATAGGAAGTAAGGAAAGAAATAGGCCAGTGGTGAATCTCCTATTACATCTTAAACTGGGTATTTCAGAAGGGAATTCAGATTAAACTAAGCTGAGGTACAATCCTTTTCTTTCTTCTTTCACATGACAATTTTGCAACATTTCCCCAAACTCTACGACCCATGAACTGTTTTGCACTTTCAGGGTCAAAGAATCAAGATCTTTAACAATGTTGTCATGTGTTTTTACTACAATGCCAGTGTTTTACTACAAACGTTTTACATGGCTTTAGCAAAGGATTCGCCTTTTTAATAATGTTCAGTGCCTGATTACCTCTGCCCTCCCAAACCACACCCTTAATTATATGTAAATGTTAGAACCCTTGTCCAGCCAGGAACCGATACTTGTATTTCATACTGTGTTTTACCCCAGCATGTCACTGGGACAAGTTTAGGGAAAATGCCCTGTGTCTTCTGCAACAGATAAACCTGAATTCCTCAGCAAAGCTGTGAGGCTCAGCCCATTCTTGTGCTCAGAAGGGAGGCCATCTGGAAGTGCTCTACAGTTTTCATTAACAGAGAGATTTATTGAATGCAGTAATATAAAATGCAAATAAGTGAATCAGAGAAGCATTCTCCATGTTGCATACATTGATTTTAAACTCAAACAACTGTATATTTTCATGCTTTACATCTGACTTTCCATATTTTTGCAGTGACAACACATTTATCACTCTGTTCTGTGTGATGCATGAAGCTCCATATGATGGCCTGTGTGAAAGGCAAGGATTGGCATCCCTTGCAGGATGCCAAAGTCAGTTCCCCACTGGAACTGACTGTGGAAGGACAACACCATTGGACAAAGCTGTTTTGCAACTCACTCTACATGCAGTGGCTGATGTAATCCTTCTCTGGAATTCTTCTCAGAGAGAAAATCATTGTGTCTCAGGAGAAAAAGGGAAAACATATCATCCCTAGCAAAAATTTGCCCACAACTTTGTAGGAGAGCCATGTTTTCAAGCCTGGCATTTGACAGGACTGACAATCACAGAATCACAGAATGGCTTGGGTTGGAAGGGACCTTAAAGATCATCTACTTCCAACTCCTGCCCTGGGCAGGAACACCTTCCACTAGACTAAGTTACTCAGCTCTCCATCCAACTTGGCCTTGAGCACCTCTAGGGATAGGGCATCCATAATTTCTCTGAGAAACCTGTTCTGGTGCTTCACCACCCTCAGTCTAAAGAATTTCTCCCTATTATCTAATCTAACCCTACTCTCTTTCATTTTGAAGCCATTCCCCCTTGTCCTGTAACTACATGCCCTTGTAAAAATCTTTTTCCATTTTTCCCATAGGCTCCATTCAGGTACTGAGAGGCTGCAATTAAGTCACCACAAGGCCTTTCCTTTTCCAGGCTGAACAATCCCAGTTGTCTCAGCCTTTCCCCACAGGAGAGATGTTCCATCCCTCTACTCATCTTTGTGACTCTTTTCTCAACTCACTCCAACAGGTCCATGTCCTTTCCATGCTGAGGACCCCAGAGCTGAATGGGGGTGGGGTCTCACAAGAGTAGATGGGATTATTCACCTCCACAATAACTGCCCTGAAGAGGTTGTTGGAGGAATCTGCTGGGTTTAAGGAGCTGGACAGCTGGCACTTGGAACTTTTACCATTTTTGAAATGGATTTTGGTTTTTTCTGTTTTTTTTATGGATGGGAAGGACTTCAAATAGTTTGAATGTCCATACAGCCCTTTGCATCAACACCCTTGACAAAATAAATTTCTTGATAGATCCTAATTTTACCTCATTATCTGCTGCCTTATGCAGGTATGATTGATAAGGACTGCAATTTCTTTAATCTTGCCAAAATGATAAGTGATATGAGGTCTCAATCACAAAACTGGGTGACCTAGTTTAAACCAAGAATTAACTCTTGTAGGGATAGATTGCCCCTAACACCCATGTTCCCTTTATCAGAAAGAGTCACTGCAATGTAAAAGGGCTTTGAAGATGCTTAAATTGTAAGTACAAATTTGGAGGAAAAATTGTGTGGATTGAACTGTAGCCTGCAATTGACAATTATACTGTTGTCTTTATAACTCTGTTAAAATTGTTAGAACCACATCAGTGAGAGACTATATCTGCTTGGCTGTAATGCATACTTCAGATCTGGGAAAGCAAAACCATACTGGTTTATACACATTTTCATTTGAAAGCTTTTTCCCTGCTGTAAGATTACGTGTCCAAACGATGCTAATGCTGTTTACAAAGTAACACATGAATATAATTGAATTTCTTTTGACGTACAGTGTAATTATCTCAGAGATCACTAACTGAGCTAAAAGAAATATGCCTCCTATATTAGCACTGTTGTGCAGTTCATTCTTTTTTCTATTGGTCTATAGTAAATACAAACTTTTTTTCTCCTTTTAATTCTCTTAGACATTGTTATAATATTGCATACTCTGAAACACCTTTTCTAAGATGTGATTACCAGTGTCTCTTATCATTACCACAGTAACCAGATAAAAATTTTTCTAATCATTTTTTACTCTATTGATTCTCAATCAAATCCTTCAGTCGCTTATGTGAGACATTTCTCATTTGACATGCACATACTGCATCAAATCTCTAGTGTCCTTCTTCACCTTATTATGAATCCTTTACATTTCAAAAGTGAGTACTATGAAGAAATAAAGCTGTGAAAAAGTCATGAGGATCAGACTGAAATTGACTTTCATTTTTTTTCACATTTGCTCATTTCTTCTTTCATGGAGTTCCACTCATAATATCAAACCATTCTGATTTTGAGGCGATTTGTGGAAAACTTGAATGATTTTTCCTGTAATCTACCTAGAAGTTACAAATGTCCAGCCTTTGGGTTTTTGATATATCCTTGCTGTGTTCTCTACAGCTGCTGTTGAAGCCAGGTTCAACAGAATAAGGAGAAAGCCAGTATTTGCATTGCCCACATCTGCCCTATTTTGGATCCCATGTTTGGAGAGCCCTAAACACAACGCAAGGCACATCTAACAGGTCAACTGAATGGGATACACTTAGGCTTGACCCAAGTCCCAGCATAATAAGGCACTGCCTAATGTAAGCCAGTTAGTCTATTCTGTCTGTGACATAAAGCAAATGCATTGCTCTGGAGGAGATGCCTCTGCCTCTGAATTGGGTTACATTCAATTCCACATTCTTGCAGAATGCTGTCATTCCTAAGAAAAAAGTGTCACTCCAAGTTTGTGCTAAATTAGGGAGCGTCTGTCTGTGAACTCACACCAAGCATAGTTTTAACCAGTGTCACCACTGTTTGAACATCCTTTCCTTGGGATCGTGCAGCACCAAGTCCCCAGACGTCATTTTCTTGCAGGTGTCTGAGATTTTTATGTTGTGGGCCATGAGCAAATTG
>JAYDZK010000001.1:67966173-67981008 GCA_034509185.1 Euphonia xanthogaster
CAAACATCCTTTTCCTGCAAATGTGTGAGATTTTTATGTTAAGGCCCATGAGCAAATTGGATTGATACCATGCATGAGTGTCTGGCCCTGTAAGCTGGACATGGTAGACATTTTCTTTAGCATTGCTTTTGTGTATGGTAATATTCTGAATTTTACTTTCTGATTCACAAGTGTAAGCTAAAGAAATGCAGAAAGGACCAATAACAGACACTAAAGGATCTGATTATAGAAACAGACATAGAGACATTTTTAAATGCAAACACAGTAGTTTATTTAGAGACACACATGTACTTGCACGCACCAAAATGGATTAGAAAAATAAAAGAGTGTGTGCCCATTTCAATCTGACTTCAGTGGTACTGTCTGACCTTGTGTTTTGGCCACACATCTCCACATTGATGCTTTTTGTAGGAATATTTTGTGTATCTTGACTTGGTAAAACTTTCTGTATTATATGTGGAGTCAGTTTTGTAGACATAAGCTGAATTTCTATTTAGGCCACCTAGCCACATTTTGCTTACCCCTGTACAGGAGAAAAAGAAAATTTGTGTATTTCTGTACTCATGACCCCTTTACTGGAATTTAAAAAAAATTACAATACAATGTTGTGAAAGCTTGTCTAGCTCAGGAGAGGTTCTGCTCATCTAATGCAAGCACAAAATAGATAATTTCAGCTGTCTGCCGGGGCAGACAGCATACTCCAAAAGGTAAGTGCTAAAATATCTACTATGTCTGAAGATAACCAGACTGAGAACCTGTCTGCTCCTACATCAAATTCCCCAAGTGGGTACCTAAGCCTCAAGAATTAAAATCTTTCATTAGCACTTAAAGCCACCCATTCCGTTCTGTGGACCATGTCCTTACATAGTACAAATTATCTTTGGTGCCACTCCTTCGTTAGTTACCTAAAGCAGAGAGACAAAATAGGTGTCCCATTAGATAGTTAGAGTGTTACCATGTACTTCTAGCCTGGGAATTCTGACCTATTTTATGACTGGATTTTAATATAGATTTTATATTGCACATGCACACAAATATATATATTTTTTCTAATAATGCAGGCTAATGCTTGCAAATGAGCTGGTGAGTTTGGACTGTGCTTGGTCTGATGGACTTTAAAGGAGATGAACTTTCCCAGGGTGGATTTTCACTTCTATACTCAGACCTTTACAGGTTCTCAAGCTTAACACTGTGGTGCTAACACCCTCTGAAAGCAAAGGCCAAAATAATTGTCTTCTCTTGTCTGGTATTGACTTGTTTCATATGGACATCTTAATCAATATTAATCATATTTTATTAAGGCAAAAGTAGGATTTTGTTTCTGTGTATATTATAGGGAATTGATGAGTTCATTATAAATTACTAAATACAGAAACAGGCTCGTTCACTTGTGTGTCATAAATACAATATTCTTTGCTAGCCCAAAGTTTTCTCTTTTCTCCAGTTTTCTCTTTTAAAATTTTTCAAAGTTTTCTCTTTTAAAATTTTCTGCTGTTAATAATGATTATTATTTAGCAATGCAGAGCACATTAGGTTGATGAGATGATAACCTGGTACAGAATTTTTGACTTAGGATTCTGTAATATACTTTAACAAAAGATGTTTCCTGAAAATACTTTAGCAAGGAATGTTTCCTGAAAGATTCCCTTAGCACAGAATTTTTTGCAAATTCTCAGTATTTCTTTGTTGATATATCAATAGTTTTGCTAGCTCATTTTCTTACCCTATATTTAAAAAAAAAAAGTATGCTCTTAATTTATTTCCCCCTTGCACCGATTGTTCCATATTTTTCTTCCTGAGAGAATGAATTTGCAATGTAGTTTGGTGAAGTCACGCTTTGTGTTCAGAAACAAAAATGCATTCTGCAGGAGAAACAGGACATTCCAAAGTGTCCTGTCCCTCAAGTGTTTGCAGAGATGCTGGTTCCTAAGTACAAGCAGACAGGAAACAAAAATAGGTAGCTATTCATAGCATTATTTTGTAAGATTTGTCTCTACCTCAAAAGCAGTTTTTCCTACCATCTAGATTAGATTCCTTAGCAGCCAATCTAAATGTCTAATTGAAGAGTAGCTTTCTGAAGAGTCTGTAACTGTCGCTTGGCTTCATCCTTCTCTGTTTGTTCCTAAGATTTCTTTCCTCTCTTGTTTTCCTTCTGAAACAACAATGCACTCTATTTTGGGGTTGCTAGTCATGATTCCAGGAATGGGAATCCAACTCTTGAGTACAACAGGCTTTACATAGTAACTTCTTGGCAGAAATTCAGAAATGCTTTGGCCAAAGGGAATTAAAAAAAGACCGAGAACAAGGGTAACTTGCAATGAAAGACATTCACCAAAAAAAAAAAAGTGTGAAAAATCTCACAAAAACTCACATAAAAAAATACCTTCAGCATGTAAAAGACTGAAGAATTGAGATAAATTGTGATATTTGTTTTTCATGCTTAATGGAAAGCTTTTTGCTACTCTATCACCAAGTATCATGAATACTAAGACACTTCTCTTCTAAATGTGTATGTGTATATGGGAACGTTCTAACCCCAAGCTTGCCAAACATGAAGTCCTTCTGTTTGCTCTCTTTTTAAAATTAACTCTTGATGGAGGATTGGTTCCATTCAGCAAGGGAAGGAATTTAAGTTTCCCCTAAGTCTGGGGAATTAGCATAAGAATGGTCCTGGAAATGATGAACTGTCTGTAACACTACTCTGCTCACAAAGAAATGGTTCACAGTTCCAGGGTACCTGTCTGGATACTGCTTTTCTCTCTATCCCCCACCCCCTGACCTATGCCACCTGAAGCACAGGAGAGATGTCTTTGGGGTCAGAGCCACAACAGCAGATTTGAGATTTTGCACCTGAATATGTCTCTTTATATGTTTTCCCTCAAAAGTTCCTTTCCCTCTTCATGGTTACTTCTGACTTCTTGTTTGCCCCACTAATCATGTCTTCCTCTTGAAATGACTGTCCCAGCTGGCAGGATGTGGACACTTAAAACAGCCTTTCTCTCATACCTCAGAAGGCCGCAAAAAGTAGGTGCTCTATTCAGTTCTGTCTTTAACAGGTCTTTTAGGATTTTAAAACCCATAAATTCCCATGTTATATTGCTCTACTTTTCTGCTTTTATCGTTATCTGCCTTCCTCCATCCTCAAAACAGTTAAGAGAAAGAAAAGGAGTGCACAGATGACAACCAATTCTTTTCCAAAGAAATGACACACCTAGTTATTGTCAAGGGGAAACACGTCTCTTCTTTCAACATTTATTTATCTATTGCTAAACACACCAAAGCATCTATCATATTTTAAACACAGTCTTTTTCCAGCTATTTAATAAAGTGTACTGTGTATTTATGACTCCTTAACCAGAAAACCATATCCTAATGGATAGATTTCAAGTTCCTGACCCAAAACCCTTAATTAACTGTAAACCAAACATTCTTATTCTTCTTCAGAGGAGTATTATGTTAGCAGATTTGGAAGTCAGTTCTGAAGGGACCTGTTTTTATAGTACCACAGATCCTGAGGGGGGGGAAGTAATTTTCTATTCCAAGAAAACATCTACCACTAGTACCACTGAGAAGAAGAGCTCCAGTTGTTTGGGGTTTTTTTTAAAGCCCTAATGACTAGTTTTTATTCCATAATCACAGAGAGCCTCTTTCACCTGATGATTTTTGTTCAGTCTTCAGCACACTTCCTTTCCTGCTTCATCATTCATCAGCTCTGAGGTCATTAATTTTAAAAGGGAGATTCTCAGTAAGCAACAGAGAATTTCAATGTAAATCAAAACTTCTCCAGCTGATAAGTTAATTTGTCAGTAAGGCAGTTCAGCAGCCCTTTTGTTTTGTATGGAATTTTCCAGACAGTCCTTTAGGCTGACTCCAGAGAAAGCAGGATCACCATTTACCATGGGCCATCAGTCTTGATGGAGGTCCTCAAAGAAAAGAGAGATGACATAATTTTCGCTGTGCTCCCAAGGTCTCTATACCTACAACAATCTCTGTTCTACTGTCTGCTGGGATATGTTTGATCATACTGCCAGTGTATGGATGCATGCCAAAAAATTGTGTACGGCCATTAAGGAACACTTGTTCTCTGGCTGAAAGGGCTCCTTTACACATGTCTGTCCTGGAAAAAAAAAAAACTTTCACAAAAGCTTCATCTCTGAGATATGACAGCTAACAAACTCATTACAATCCATATGGGGGAAGGGAAAAGTGGGACAAGAAACCAAAGTACCTCAGATATCCACTATGTTTTCACATCAAAACAGCAATCAGAAAAAAGTTTTGGAGCCAGCAATGGAACCAGCTTTTTATCAAACTAGATGTAGATTAGCTGTGTTGAGGAAACTCCACAACACAATGCAGGATCATGTGCAGCCTGGTGGAGCTCAGCAAATTGAAACATGCTGAATTAGCATTAACTTCTCTGTCCAAAGAAATTTTACAGGCCAGATCATTGCTTCTGTTATGACCCGGGTTTGCCCTACACAAATTGTTAGGTCAAGGAAAGAGAGAGGAGCAAGCACGTACTTGCTTTGCCAGTGCTCTGACTGCACATAGGCTGTGCCGGTTAGGGCAGCTGAGCTCCAGTGTACCAGTGTTGGCCAGAGACATCAAGAACATAATGCTTTCCTCATTCCTCCTGCACTGTGCAGAGCTTTGGTACAGAGAGGTGTTTCACCTGGCATGCATGCTCCAGAAGCATGATTTTTCTCAAAAATTAAGCTCTAATACCTAGTGCATGTGGACAGTTAAAATAATGGCAAGTCACTCTTCTAGTTGAGACATTTTGTTATGACAGTTGTCCAGTACAGTGTTCTCCAGTGTTGCTCTAACATCCTTAAAACCAACTCTTGCTCTATTTCACATTGCTTTATATGCAGAAGGGACTAGCAGGACTTACCAGGAGAAAAAATGGGTGGAGTCAGAACTTCAGAAACCTTCTGCATGTTTGGGTTTTTCTTCTGGATTTCCAGCAAAAAGTAGAAGTAACTGCAGAGTATGTTCCTGTACAGCTATTCCTAGGAAAGTCACGGTTAATGGCAATATCCTTGGTTATTCTGCAAATGAGCATTGGCTCCTTTACTGCTGTGCTCTCTCTTTAGTTTTGGTCATGGCATCTTCACAGCTGTCCTTTTTCATTCCCTTTTTCACCTTCAAAGCAATTCAGTTCCCTTTTCCAGATGACTTTTGAGGCCATCTCTTTGATTCTGCTGAGCTATAAGTGACCTCTATTCTGACTGCCCTGTCCCTTTTTCCTCTTGGCCATTGGACCATTGGGATCACAGCCAAAGCAACCAAGGATTAATTACAGAGCTGTGCAAGAAATAAGACCCTTCATACTGGGATTATGGATGAAAACCCAAAACATTTTGACTGCTTATAGCACCAGGGCCTGATCCTGTCAATAAGTCACATGCAGACCTCCTGTTAGCTCTGTACATGTTCTACAGGCAGGCAGCTGGGGACAACCAGCCTCTCTCAGAAACATCTAACACATCTGCACAGGACAATGAATGACGCATACTGACGTGATTTTCCACATGTAATGCAAACTCAGACTTACTGCTGAAGCATTGCAGTAGTTGAAGGAACACGTTTCTCAGATCCTTTCCCAGACTTTTATGATTCAGGGTAGTTAACTGGAAATGCAAAAGCCAGCTGAGTCGCTGGGTGGCAGCTCATATGAAATTGTAGTGCATCAGTAAAGGAGAGAGAGATCATCTTGTAGCCCACTGTGTGCTATCAAAGGCGTGCCTGGCTGTAACACTAATTGCAAAAATGTTTGTTTGAAAGCAGTTCTGTTGAGCTTTGTGAGTATGCGCACAGAGCTTGTGTATGTGACTGTTGCAGTAAAGTGAAAATCTCTCTCAACAACAAAAAAAGAGAAAGAAAGAAAAAAAACATGTCATTAGTGCCTCACGGGAAATTTTCCCTCCAGTTTGTAACCAGTAATATCCTCCACTCACTTCCCCGGTAAGACATTTTCAAAGAGATGGTTTCTTAATCATAAAACAAATCATGACACCAAAAAACCCCCCAACCAGAACAAGACACTCTATTGCACATGCTGCATCTCAAGGGAAAGGATGAGACAATAAACAGCATGTAACAGATGTTATGCACGCTGCTTCATGCACTTTTGGAAGGCTCAGACACTGTAGTTCTGAGCATGGTGAAAGAGCCCATAGACACAGAGTAGGGTCACTAACGACAAATTTTATTTAGGAAGAGATAAGAAAAATAATTGATTATTTATACATTCATCTACAAGGTCTTAACAAATTTAATATTCTCAAATCTTTCCACTCCACTGCCGTACTTATAGTAAGATCTTCCAAGAATACAGAAATTAGTAAAGATTTCAAAGTACTTGAAGTTTCTGAACTAAGACATATATATGCTAAATGTAGCATCTTATAAGGTCTATCTGGATGTGTGCCAGCTTTGAATCATGGGGTTTCAAGGGAATTTTTTATTATAGTTTTGGCTCCAGTGTACTAACACCATGTGGGTTTTTGCTTTAAGTTCTGGGTTTGAATGGACCAAGTACTTCAAAGCAAGACTCTAAATCAGGAATATGCAGTGAGTTTCATATGCTTTCCACTCAAAACCATACCTTGGCCCAGATTCCTGTACAACGGAGCCCAGCCTCACTTGAAACTCAGCCCACATTTGTTGAAAGCGTTTACAAATCCCATCAAAACTGGCCAAAGTTTTAAGTTTGTAATAAAATCCAAATTTAAAAGCCCTTCTTGGCTACAAATTACTCTCTGTTCTAGTAATTCTTACTTGTTTCCATTAAAAGGAAAAAAAAATGGTCTTATTGATTCTGATTTCTTCCTGTTGCACTGACAAACCTGGAATAATTCCATTAACTCATCAAAGTTGTTTTAGATTTGCACCAGGATAGGTGTGAGCAGGTTGAGCAGAGGTCTGATTAAGACAAAAGTGGGAAGCTGGGTATACTCCAAGGCCACAATTCCTAAAAGCAACACATGCCTTTCTGTTGAAGTTAACAGCATGCAACTGCAGCCTGTAGATTTTCTTGGGTATAAGCAAATATTTCTGGCTATGCCAGAAATGCATGACACTTGAAGTGTCTCAGCATGGTGCCATGCCAAAAGGCAATATCCATCTTTCTTTCTGAACCCAGGCTGTGGCTGCTCCACATGCTGCCTGCCTCCCCCACTCCCTCCTGCCCCTTCTGGTAGCACCGACCTCTGTATGATGATCAGAGGACCAGGCTCGAGGACTGTCTTCTTTTTCTACCTGTGTCCACACCTTGAAACCAAGCAAGACTTGAAGCAATAACAGTGACTAAGGAAATGGTTCTGGAACATGCAGCCTGGGACACCAGCAAGGGTGGGAGCACAGGAGTCTGGATTTAGAGTCACTCAAACCACCGTGAAACCATCCCTGGGCTTGCAGAAATAGGATTGTGTAAGTCCTATGCCTCTGCATTTGCCAGGCTCTACTGCGATAAACAGGGCCAGGAGACCAGCTCCTTTAAAAAGGCCTTTATTAAAGACAGCTCTGGGTGGGAACCCGAGGGGTTGTGCACAACGCACACCGCCGCTGCTCCCACAGGATGAAGCTGAGGAGGAGGAGTGCAGCTTTGTCTCTCAGCAGAGCTGGGGCTTCCATCCTGGTGAGAGTCCTTAGGAAGACAATGTTGGCTCGCAGCTTAGGGATGTCACCCAAGCTGGGTACTATTTAAATTATGGTGGCAGGACGGAATCCAGCTCTGGTCACCGGTGGGTGAGCTCATGTGGTTCTGCTGGGTTAAGGTCAGTTTATGTGTTGGTTTGTTGTTTTTGAGAGGGTTCATATTGTACCGTCAGCCTCTCATTAAAATTCAGCCTGGGTGCAAGTCCTTCTGGGAGCAGGGGAAGTGGTTCCCAAAGGAAAGGGATACAACTCCAGGGTAAGATGGAAAGGGGTACAAATACAGGGTAAGACTGAAAGGGGTAACTTAAAGGTTTAACAACAATTTAAATAACACAACTTGTTACAGTTTCGGATTAACACTAAGAACTCTAACAGTATTAACTTGCGGACTTGTTCTCAACGGAAAGGGATACAAATACAGGGTAAGAGGGAAAGGGGTAACGTGAAGGTTTAACATTTAACAACAATTTAAATAACACAACTTGTTACAGTTTCAGATTGACTCTAACAACCCTAACAGTATTAACCTGTGAACTTGTTCACAACACTACCATCTCACTGTACATCACGGATTTGCAGGGTGATATTGTCATCTATTAATGTTATAATCTGTCATGCAACATTAGGAGTTATATCACTGACACAGCTGATCCACCACTGGATCTTACTGTCTGAGAAAAGCCCACCACAAACAAAAAAAAAAGCCTGCAACTTTTGCTCTGCAGCCAGCAAATCATAGTAGGGGTCTATCCCATGGTCACATTTCAGTAAGAGCAAAACAGGCTTCATAGCAAAATCCACACTGCAATGTTATGGCTGCCGCCTGACTTGAGACTGGAAGTGCTGCAAGGGCCATCCCCCTTGCAGGGATGTAATACGGCAGGTAAAATGCAGCGGCAGACAGGTTTTTGCTCTGGATGCTTAGACCAAAAAGTTACCCTTTTTGAGCTTCCTCTGCCAGGAACCCTCAGCAGAACCCACTCTGCCCCTGTGGCATTACTGCAAGCGGAGGCCAGGCTTGCAGCATTCTGCCTCGCAAAACCAGTCCCTTTGGCTGTTTCTCACTCTTTCTTGTTCTCCGGGGAGAAGAGGGAGCTAACTGAGATACAGACTGGGGAATCAGAAATCTACATTTTTGAATGAGCCTCTTCCAAAAGGCAGGTTTGCTCCTTTGCAACCTTTGCAACCTTTCCCACCTCACCCAAGCAGCCAATGTGTTGTGAAAAAGCCTTCATCCCCAAGAAGTGCTTTCTGATCATGACAGAAATATGTCCTCGCCCTGGAAGGGCTCCTCACAGGCTCCTGCAGTTTGCTCCCACACTTTCTCATCATCCAGTGGCAGTCCTGAGGCAGCTTTGAGCCACTCCATCCCACCTGCGGCTACTCTCACCCCTCTCTTCCCTGAGCCTCTTCCCCTGGAGAAAGGCGGAGGGCTGGGAAACGGCTACCTAAGGCCCTGAGCCGTGACAAGATGTGACGGAGCGCAGGGAAAACAAAGTAAACGCCATGAGAAGGCCGTCCCCCGCTTGCCCCCCTTTCCCAGGCGGGCCCACCAGAAGCGGCCGGAGCAGGAGCCGCAGCCGGGCCACAGGGCTGTTTGATTGCCTAAGCCTGCTGGCCAGACAATAGCACCAGAAAGAATGGCTGCTTCCTTCCTTCCTGTCGAGTGTTCTGCCTGAGTGAGCAAATTCAATAGCACTTCGCTTCGCAGCAGCACCAGGCTCTCTCGCACAGGCGAAAATCAACAAAGAGCCATTCTCGGGCATTTCCAACTGCACCTAAGCCAAGGCACTGAGCTGTGGAGCCATCCGGCCTGGGGAGGGGAGCCACGCAGACACTGCTCTTGGGTGTGCGGCCAGGCACAGTAAACATCCAGGTTATTCTTTATGGTGAAGGACTGCTTTTTTTTTTTTTTTTTTTTTTTTTTTAACCCCTCTAATGTCAGGCACCAGGCAGTCAGGTTCGCCATCCTACCCCCAACCCTGCCACTTACTCCGTTTGTTGGTTTGGGGCTTTTTTTGTTTTGGTTTGGGTTTCGTTTTGTTTTGGTTTTTTTGGTACTTTCCTGATGAATTTGCTGCTGCTTTAAACCCCTCCAAGACAGGTTGGTTGAAGGGAGCTAGGAGGTATTCAGGCGTAACTAAACTAGGTGAAGGTGACACAAGAGAAAACCTGAGCCTGCTGCTTTCTGCAGACTCAAGTGGTCACACATTTAAATCACAGGCTGGCTGAAAATGTAATAGCTGTCAGTGAACGAAAATATTGACAAAAGCGGGCAAGCAGATGACCAAGGCTATGCTCAGGTGGGTGTAAACAGAAACACCAGTCCCTATAAATTTCATAAATAAGAAAGATAATAATAATAATTATCTATTGCAGGTTTTATTACTATAACGCTCTTTTCTGTCTTCCAGATCCCATTCTTTAGTTCAGTGCTGTGCCAAAATAAGAAGGAACATTGTGTTGCTAAAAAAAACAAGGACCCAGGATGTGCACATCTGAAGCCGACAGTCAGAAGTCACGGTTTTTGTAAGCACTGATTTTCTAGATCTCTGGGGCTTTTGAAGTGGGTTCAGTCCATGAAGCTTTTCCCATACAGAAATAAAAAGTGCGCTCTGTACACGTCTTTGCAGTACAACAATCACCACTGAGGAATTCCTGTGCATCTGCAGTAAGGCATCTCCCCTTGCACTTTCATGGCCTAGGACAGGGTACTGAGGGACATATTCTTGTGAACATCTGGGTTTGTTGATTCAGTGTGTGTGGGAAGAGAAAGGGGGAAACACTGAAAGAATCTCAAAAAAAGAAAAGTTTACATGGAAATTTTGGAGTGATCTTTCTCTCTGTTAAAAAGCTAGTTTTTTGCTTTTGAAACAAGCAGAGTAAGATTTTGCACTTGCCTGCTGCATCTGTTTTCTCAAGCAAAGACCTGTTTGTTTTTCCCATTGTGTGTGAACCATATTTGAAACAGACCACTGAGCCAAGTTACATCAAGTCTGTTTCTTTTCTACTTCTGAACTATGACAGATTATCCTAACCCATCTGCAGGCATGATTAAAAATATGAAAATAATTTTTACTTTTCTTTTGAACTGCCTTTGATATAGTATTTGCTGTCAGATAATCTATAGAATTTTAACATCTGGTAATGCAAAATGGTATGTTATTGCAGCTGAAGAAAGAACTATTTAGAAATTTTTATAGCAATTTTTTTTTGTGGCATCCAAGATTGCAGTTGTGGCTTCAGTTTACAATAAACTTGTGGTGGTACAATTTATGCATCAGAACATAGTCTATAACACAAAGGGAAGAAAAACCAAACCCAGCACAGAGGATTTTTATTAAGATAAAGATCCTGCTTACATGATTGGGATTAGTGGTGTTCAGATATGTCATCACCCAATCTTAAGAAACTAGCTCAGACAACTTTCTATTAAGCAATAACCTATAAGTGACAAAACAATATCTATTTCAGTCATTGCACAGTGAAGTCTAGATTACTGTAGTTGAAAGATTTTTCTCTTTCTCCAAGAGCATCCAGAAGAAGCATGCAGAGAAAAAAACAGCAAGCAAAGTAGGACAGCTGTGTAGACCTTCATCTTCTAGAACTTGAAATCAATGGGAAGTCATACAATTTATAGATACAGCTGTTCTAGTTGTAGCCATTAATGTTCATGGTTTCTTTCCCCACAGAAAAATAGTCACTGACACAGCACAAGTCCCACTCCTGGCTTGGTTTGCTTGGGTTTCTTTTGGTTGTTTTAACCACTGAAAAAGTTCATGACGCTGTGCAGTTGGTTTACTCCTAACAAAAGTAGTAACCTAAGAGAGTGATGTATGCAATGTATATTTTTTAACCTAATTCAGGCAAAGTTACCCTAAGAAAGCAGTCTACTATTGCTTGTCCTGTAGAAAAGAATTTGCAATGAAGGACGAAGAAACTGATTAAGGTCAAAGACCACCACCACCAGACTGTATGCTGATTGCCCCAAATCTGGTACTTGTATGAATTTCATTTATGCTGCCCCTTACTCGATATCCTCTGGGAGCAATATGCAGGTAGGTACCTTCCCCACTCCAATTGGAAGTGCGCATTACCATAAGATTTCAGAGCCAAGTCTGAAGATTCCATACATTCAGGTATGTCACATTAATCCTGAGGTCAAAGCCAAACAAGCAATCAGATTCTAGCATCTGTGAAGGTTGTTGCTGGCTGTGGGGTGCTCATTATAACACAACCTCTTTTCTTGTAACACCTTCTGTTCTTTTAAAATAGTCTGTTGTTGTTTTTTTTTTTAATTTCCATTGTAGTCAAGCTAGAGAGAGGCCAGATGAATCAGACACTGGTTAAACCAACAGAACTGAGATCATTTTTGACAGCTATATAACCTCCCACCTTCATTTTAGGAAGCTGCTTATACCTCTAGCAAATAAGACTTCCCACAAGCTCCTAGGGAAAGTTGAGAAGATAACGACTTAGTGTCTTTTAGACTATGTGTAAAATACTCTCATTAACCCTAGGCATCTGCATCACTCGCAGTCTTTTGATACATTTATGCTCAGATTGTGAGTCTACCTGTGAGGTAGACTGATCCTTTTACAGATGAGCAGCTGAGGCCCTGGGTTCACTGCCATGGGGAAGTATGGCAGCAGCAAGGACAAGCACGGCAGTGTTGGTGGCAGCAACCAGCTCAGGCTCTCAGGGACTTGTGGAAGTGTAGACAAAGCAGCCTGAGATGCTCAAATCTGCCTGGGACCATCAGCATTTAGCCCACATTGAAGCCATGACACTGGAGTGATTCCCGTCTGCAATTCCCAATTTATAGAAAGTGGTTTGCTGAACCATATAAAACAAAGTTGTCACAATGGTGCTTTTGATTAAAATTTTTATAGGGGGCCACAGTGGCCTTTGAAAACAGTGGTGGTTGACAGTGGTCTAGTGGTGCTGCTAAAAAGTTCAGGAATGCTGAACTTTAAGGTTAGGTTGTCTGACTGCAGTGCAAATATATGCTAAGTGACTTGCCCAAGGTCATTTGTATTAAGATATCTATAGTAGAGCAGGCACTGAACACTGATTTTCCATAGCTGTGGTTAGTGCTCTAATCTCTGCTATGAAAAGAAAAAAATATTTTCTAATCTGACTAAGTATGTTCAATTGTATCTTAGGCAAACTTTAACTGGCTATACAATATACATAAGTAGGTTAATAAGCATATCAGGAATCTCCATCTTTACTTCTTCCCTATGTGAACACTTGAATTCAAACATCAGTTTTTAATTTTTAATTTTAATTTTAATTTTAATTTTAATTTTAATTTTAATTTTAATTTTAATTTTAATTTACACCTTCTAATATTTTTGATGCAGACTCCAACACAGGAATTGAAATGGGACACACTTGTTCCCAAGTGAGAGGAATCACAAACAGGTTTGGACAGAAACAATGAATGACTTGACTTGAAATCATTTTTATTTCTCCCTACTGGAGAAAGTTGCAGTGGTTTACTAAAGGGACAATTTAAATTAATCTAGTTAAACTACTTTAAATGGTGGATGGAGGTGTGTTATGTATATTCAGAATAAACAGTTTACAGCACTTTAACTGGGTCATTCTTGAAAAACTGTGCTTGTCTTTGTTCTATAGACAAAGTCTGCCATTATTGGGGTGGACATTTCTTTATAACCCAAATTTCAGAACTTGGAGGGAGCTTTTCTCCTTCAGGTTAATTTGCTGCTGTACCCCATGCAATTGTCACTGCCCTGCTTTCCAGAGACTAATAAATCATGGGGGAGACTGTCCTTCTCAAAGAGTTTAATGGCTGGTCCATGTTGCTGATAGGCTAATCAAAATTACAAATTGCAAAATTACTTATTATTACTGTAAACAGTGTTCAGTGTCTTTTCCAAGCAAGCTGACTGTACGGATTCCAGATGATTTAGAGTATCTGAGAAACTGAAAATGCATGCAAATACATATAATAATGTTTTTCAAATGGAAGAAAACCCTTTCTCTAGATGTTTGTATTTTTACTGGTTCTTATTGAAAGAGAATTTGAACATTTAGGATAAGTAATAATTTTGGAAATTGCCACTAAAGAAAACAAAAAAGCAATAAGAGCAGAAACAGCAGTGGTGTGGGGAATTTCACACAGGGTACATAAGAGTGTAAAGGAGCAGCCTTTTTCATACCCCAGAACTGTTGTGCAGGCACCTGTGGAAGCCTACGCAGGGGGAACAGACCCTATAGAGGCTGCAGGAGTTCTGTAAAAGTATGTCACAAGCTCAGAGAGACAGGGACATGTAAGCAGGTAGGCTACCTTTCACTTTTTATGCAGAAAATGAATCATGAGCACAGATCTGAAGATCTAATATGTCTGTGCTTAATTGTATTGCAAGCAACTTACGCCTGCAAAAGAAAAATGCCCCTTTTGCAAATCCACCACTTGGGTGTGGAGTTGGGGTGAGAACTACTGTCATGCAATAATTCATGAAATGGAAAATGACTGCCTACACGCTTTGTTGCATCAGGCTCTTTGCTTAGTTGTCTGGTTTACAGTGTGACAAAGTGCAACAAGCTGATGTACCCAGCAGTATGGAAGTGAAAGTGCTTCGCATTAAAAACTGTGAACAACCAAACCATTTTTAAATATAGGCAGAATCTATAATAAGCAGCAAAACGCCCATGCCTCTCATGGCTAATGAGAATTCCCATCTGTAATGGTCTGCCACATCCCCGGTTAATTAGAAACTAAATTACTAACGTCGCTAATTATTCATAATGACATTCTTTTACGTCTGCTAAATTAGTTATAAAAATGATTAGCATAAGAAATGCTAGGCTTTGAAATACTAGTCAATAAGTCAAAAAGCCTCTGTTTGCCTATTTAATCTAATGAAAGGTATTTTATCTCACACGGCATCTAAGCACACAGGCAAAATTAACCCTGTGAAAGTAAGGGGTTTTATCAAGCAAAGCAGAGCAGGATTGCACTACTATAATTTACATGTACAGACTGTTTCCACTAATAAATGTATTTCAGAATACTGTACATACTTTGAATAAGTTGCATAATTTTCAAGGGCATATGTAAAAAAAAAAAAAAAAAAAGCCTTGAGAAAATGTCTGTCATGATTTAATGTGTTAATAAAAAAATGACCCAACTGTCTCCCA
>JAYDZK010000001.1:67981108-68002285 GCA_034509185.1 Euphonia xanthogaster
GAATAAGTTGCATAATTTTCAAGGGCATATGGAAAAAAAAAAAAAAAAAAAGCTTTGAGAAAATGTATGTCATGATTTAATGTGTTAATAAAAAGATGACCCAACTGTCTCCCAGGCTTTCCAGATACTTGACTAACCTATTTGTTTAAAAGGTGTATATGAACAGGCAAGTTTTCACAGGGTGTCATTTTCCATATAATCAGGAGGGCTTTGTGCGAAATTGTATAAGAAAGCATTCAGGGTTAAAATTCAGCATGACTCTCCCCCAAACAACCCTTCCTGCACCTTCACCCCCACTCCCACTTAAACCCTTTCGGAGGTTCCTGCCCTCCCCTCCCTGTTCTCCTCTTAGAAGCAAACTCAGCACCATTAGCACACAAATGCAAAATAACTAGCCTAGGCCTCTTCCCAGGAATACAAATTAGGGGCAGGTAGTTGAAGAGCTTAGAAAGCTGAAATAGCGAAGTTCACAATGAAAAGGATGAATAGATGAGAGACTGAAAGTGGGGTAAAGTGTTCAGCTTTTGTCATTTAAAGTGACGTCTTTAACTCTTTGCCTTCATAAGGCTGCTCTTCACAAAAATAATAATGAAATGCAATTAAGACCTGAAGGACAAAAGGGAATTATGTGGGAGGAAAAAAAAACGAAAAGGAAAAGAAAAAAAAGAACAAAAATATGATGACAAGAAGATTATTTTTCCCTCTTATGCAGCATATGAATATCTGTCAGGAAAGCAGAGAGGATAGTTTTAGAACTGTCATTGTTTTATCTGACAATGGTGCCACTGTAGATAGTGAAACCAGTGATGTCATCAAAGCAGCTGGAGAAAAGTTTGAGATGCCTCATCAGATCTTCTAAATTTATATCCACATATGAAGCCCTGTAGCTACTTCATGTTCTGTTCTGCTTTTGGGGACATAGTACTGCTTCTTACTGAAATAGGAGATATTTTAGTTGTAAAGTGTTGCTATGTTTAAAGTTATTTGTCCTTCAGTTATGCAAAGCCTTTAATTCAGCTGCACCTCTGGACTTGACTGCCACCTGTTTGTCCCCTGCTAGAACAAAGTTCCGTTTTATGGCATAGACCTATGGCTAAAGCCATGGTGAGAGTTACAGCTTTAAAAGAATTCTTTAAAATATGTTATTTGTGAATATAGTATCCTGCTGCCAGTGTAAAATGGGATGGCTCTTTGATCACACTGAGGACAAGAAGTTCTTTAAACCAGTCATCTGATCTGTCAGAATGTGGGGAATGGATAGGGACCCAAGTTAGGTGTAAAACCTTTAGCTCCTATTTTCTCTTAACTTTAAGCTATTAGAGCATCTCAGAAAACCTGGGAAAGTTGTCTGGAAGAGTTCCATAAACCCCTCTTCCATTTATTACTGCCACAGTATTTCTAAACCAAATGTGGTCATTGGTCCCTCGTATTCACCCACAAAAGCACAAACCCAAAAATAAGCCATCACTGTGGCAGCTTGTAGCAGGCCATGTAGGATAAATTCCCAGACTAGGGACTGCAATATTTGGCAGAAGGCTGCACCAGAACTTAAACAGCAAAGTAACCAGTAGAATCTCAAAAAGACAGCTTCTGAAGATGGAAAAGGAAAAACTGAACTGACAAAATAAAAGTATATAATAAACCCTCAAATATTTATGATAACAAGTGAATAGTATTAGACAACACTGCTCTAAATGACCAGTCAGGAATATAGATCCATCTTCTATTTTTACCTGGGATGTTCTTTCTAATTACTAATCACAGTGGTTTTTTCAGACCTTGTAATGGCCATTTTACATTGTTACATTACTGAATTTAATAGCAATATACTTTGGGAAAGTTTTGCCAACAGACCCATTCATGCAACACTTAAAACTTCAACATATGGACTCTTATCCAAAGCTTACCAGAACCTTTAATTTTATGAAAGAAAATGGAAATTTTACAGGTTGTCCTGTAATTCCTATTCCAATAGACAGTATTTCTGGATCAGATTTTGGAAATACCAAAATTCTTCTTAAAATAAGAAGAAACATTAAAATAAGAGAATAATGAACAAATTAAAGCTGACTGCCCACTACTAAATTAGCTTTTCAAAAAGGGTTTACGTCAATTCCAGCTATTGCACTTGCATGACAGTTTATGGGTGTGGGAGGAAAGAAAATCTCATTTTATTTGCATTGTTTTACCTGTTTTCTTTGTTGAGGATATTTCAGCTCCATGATGATTACTTGACATTCCATATTCATTGTTTACTGTGACATAAAAAAAAAAAAAAAAATCAGCTATTTAGCAGCTTTAGGGTATGTCTCCAGGGACAGGTACAGACAAATGCAAGCTTGTCTGTCTGCTCTTCAAATGGCCAGACATGAGCCAGCTCTGATCCAAAGTCATATAGACATTCACATGGCACTTGTGTTTTGAAGTAACCAGCAGGGTTGAGCAACCTGAGTGCAATTACTTGATTTTGGACAGGATCTGGCTCTGTCTGACCAGGTCAGGGCACCGCCAGAGGACCTTGGGCTTGTGCTTGTCCAAGTAGTCAGACATCAAAAACCTTCCAGAACAAAATGATGGACAACAGTGACAGCTGAAAACAGCCTTTTCAATGTCATTATAATGTAAAAGGAAGAAATCTTAGCACCAATTTTCTTTTTGGTAACATGAATTTGGATGCTTTTCAACAATCTCACCAGAGTAAAAAATGAGTTACAGCTTTGTGTTTAATTACATCTTAGAGATCATACATCTATTGTGAGATGTTGTGATTAACTAGTTCTTAAAAAGACCCTACAGACAAGAAGTTTTTGTGGCTTTCTTCATTTCACAATTCCTTTGACTTCTTAAGCATATTTTAATGATTTGTCTCTTTCTTATATTAAAAAAAATCAAATTAATGTGCTTAAATTCTGTTGTAGTTGATGGAAATATAAAAAATTATTCAGAACTACTCATGCTACTTCCTTAGCATGCCTAAGTAAATATTTCCAACACTGTGGTTTATTCCGGCTTGCAATTCCCCAGTGAAGTCAATAGGAACTGAACATGTGTATCAGAAGTCAAATTTTGCCTCTTTATGATTTCTAGAGCATTTTTAAAAGTCTCTGAAGGAACAACTATATAAAATACTTTCTGAGGTAATCCCCATAAGGAGAACAAAAGCAGGTATTATTTAACAGCCTCACCAAAATGCAGAGTATCTGGAATAAATCAGGAAGAGTTTGGAATGGATTTATTGGAAGGGTGATGCTTCTGTTTAGCTTTCCATTTTTTACGGGAAGAATTAGAAATGTCATTTGGCAGATGTCTATAATGTTTTTGGACTGGAAGGAAATTTGGCTTTTCCATTTGGCGTGGGTGGATGTTCCTCTAGGCCACATTTAACATGTAAAATGAGAGAGGTGGGTTTGAAACCCTTCCTGAATGGATACCTGTAGCTGCATGTTTTACAGACTTACCTTAGAAAATCCTCTGCCAGCAACCTGCATACCTTATCCATATATTACCCCCAGGGAGATGGCCCTAAGCATCAGTTTCACCCTTTTTGCAGCATAAAGATTCGAGCCAAAAAAATCAAAGTATCAGGATTCAGGGCAACAAAAAATCAATAGACCAGATAAACTGGTTTATCCTCCTCGCTGCTGTGCAAAGGAGTTATAAACATGACCTAACCAGCCAGATTCCACCAGTGCATCTAACCTTATCTGTATTTCATGCCACTAAGTACATTTTGGGTTTATGCTTGACATTATATATAATGGATGTCCTCTCTATCCCTCCTGGAGCAGGATGTAATTCTAATCTTTCTGGATTTAGGAGGGGTGGGAGGGAAGGCTACTGCTGATAATAATAATCCTGATAATAATAACTGTCACAGAAACAGTGAAAGCCCTTACACATTGCAAGACACTACAGGAAGCTTCAAAGAGTACCACACTCTTAGTGCTAGATGAAAAAAATCGAAAAGATACAAACCTGAAGAAGATACAGAGGGACTTGAACATTTTACCAAACACTGATAGAAAAACCTAAATTTATTATGCCACAGTACTGAGGTATGTTTCCCTCCTCATGAGAAGAAACCCCCAAGGTATAACTCAGCTGCTATTCATATATTTGCCTTACAACAAAACAATGACATTGCCATGATTTTTGTACCCTGCATCTTTCTTGATAATTGTTGCAGGAATTTGAGCTGCGAAGACAAGGGAAGCCATCTGGAAATATTTCTTTTCCATGACTTAACAAAAACATAAGCAACCTAATAAATGTCTACACAAAACAGTGAAGGGGCACTGGAAACCTATGCACACAGTTAGATAAATTAGCTTTGTGCTGCACCTGAGGGTTCATACTACAGGTAAAATGCTGCAATACAATCAAGGAATTATGTATCAAAGTACAGATCAGTCAGTGTACCTTCAATCCTTATAAAAGGTACTGAAGTACATCTATAAAAATCAGTTTGCAAGTCTTTGGGGTGAAATAAATCTTACCTTCTTTGGTCAGCTAAAAGCTAGGTTTAGAGTACAACAGTGGAACTCTTTGCTCAAGGATATTGCAGGCAAACATGTTAGAATGGCTTGAGACAGTAGGCTTCAGAAACTAACAGAAACATCATTAAAAGCCATTAAAATGCTAGATTGGATGCGGGAAGTTTCTTGGTTGAAGAAGTATTTCATTATTCCTTAAATACTGATGTATCAGTGGTAAATACTGATGTATCAGTGGTTATATCTTTTTCTGGATGTTCCAGTGCTGACCTCCTGGGCATGAATTTTTGCTAGCATCACCCAGCCAACTTGCTAACTTTGCAGAACCGTCCATAAGGTTGGTGTTCACATCTGTGTTGGGGTTCCTGCAAGATACCAGATGCAGTGTCTTGTTGACTTAAATGCTTGAAAAGCTGAATTTTAGTGAAAAATCTTTCCTTAGGTCACTGTAGAAAATTATTTTATCAACATATTTAGCAGAAGAATTTTCCTCTTTGCCCAGTGTCAGCTATATCCATTCACATTGGGAAAAAAAATTTAGATCTAGCACCACTCTATGAGTTTTGCTTTTTTTGTTTTTTTTTTTTTTTTCATTACTTCTACACATTTTCTAGGAGAATCCAGATGGAGATGCTGGCAGCCACCTAAGCCTTGATAGGCTGTGGTGGACAGCAGCTGACACACAGGCAGTCACTATAATTCCCTTACACCTGCTTCAGGAAAACCCAAGATAGTTCTGACTTGTTATGGATTTCTGTTTCTCAAAAATGTCTTAAGAACACAAGGACTTTCTATGGACTCAGAAGAGTTGTTCATATAGCCCAGGATGTATTTTCTGATGGTGACAAGAGAGATGCTCTTTAGAGATAATGTGCAGACGTGGCCACTGTCTGCAGTCCATTCCCTTCCTATCCCTCACATCCACCACTGTAGTACTGGGATAGCAGACAGTACACCCAAGCTCCCCTTTCATTTTACTTTGTGTTCAAGGATCTATGGTTCATAAAGCAAACAGTTCACAGATACACTCAAAGTGCACGTCTTACTTTTAACACCAAATGTACAAATGTGAAGGAAATTAAGGCTGCCCAGAGGCAGACTGCAGTTGGGCTGTAGAAGCTGGTTATCATTACAGGTGTTGATGAGACTGTGTCTAATTGTGAAGGCTGTTTGTCCCTGAAGATTGCCTTCCACATCTTCTCAGCCAGCTCCTGATTATGGATGCGTCTCAGCCTGGCTGCCACTTCTCAAAAGTCTCTTATAAGGTACCTAAATTAACCTATCAGCAGGCTCTTCCTTTACTTCATGTTCTGCTCTTTCTACTGTTTATTTATCAAGGGAATACAAAATATTAGTTTATTACAATAAACAGCCCTTACAAATGTATAACTCCTGAAAAATCTTGTTATAGTTCCTGTAAATTGGCGGGAGTTAAGTCCAGGTTTTAACCTTGGTCAGGATTCCATTCTGTGCAGGACAAACAGGAATCTGAAAGCAAAGATGGCTCTTTCGCAATCACACTCAAAAGTAAGTTAAAAAAAAATACCAAAATTACCAATTACCAAAAATATTTATGGTCCTGCGGTAAGACTGCTTGCTTACCAAAAGGATGTTTACTTGTCACATCATTTAGGATGCACAGTGATATAGGCTCCCACAGGCTCCTCTCTGCAACCTAGAGGGGGGATCTCCTGCAATGCTCTGCCTATCCTTTCTGCTTCCAGACCAAAAATCAAACAGATCCTGCTTGGGCAATGAAATGGTGAGTACCTGTAAAAACTCCTTGCAGCTGGTCAGGAGGAGAAGAAATATTTAGATTTATAAAAGCAAGGTCTCTTGCATTTTGAGACTCAGATGTGAAATACAAGGTGGTTAGTAACATCTTTGAAGGTGTTAACCAGAATCTCGTGTCTTATCTTCTCTAGAGAAAATTGGTTGAGCAATGGTACTTAGTTGCTCATGTTTTTTTAAATAAACATTTTCTACCTATCAAATGTTAAAATCACAGCGCTAAGAACATGACTGTAGCTTTTGACATCTATTGGTAGAGATGGTAAACATTTTCTTGGCAGCATGAATAACCAAACCACATGCACTGAAATTCCAGCTGCTGTAACCACATGAACATTTTATCTTGTGCTAATGATCATGTGTGAGCAAGCAGTAAAAAACATACACTTTTTTTCCATACAAGTGTGGACACAAAGACAACAGCTTTCTTCACCTAAGATAAATGAATTCAGTTGACGGAATTAAATCATGCACTACTTCTTTCTTTTGGCCTCTTAAGAAAGTGAAGAAAATGAGAACTTCAGAGGCATCACAAATATGAAGGAAGAACTAATTTCCCTCCATCAAAGAAGTCCACAAATTATTTTGGAATCTTTTTAAAGCTGTGGAAATATGGTGACAATCTAAGCAGGGAAGGTGAGTAGCCTCTCCAACTGAAACATCAAAAACTTGGTGGTGAACAGCAACCAAAGCTCATCAATTATCTAAAAGCCCTACATACTGTGGAAGCCAGGCTCTCAGACAGGTCTCAGGAGCTATTTCTTGTCTTTTAGCTTTGGGTAGGAGCTACAAACACTTCTGGTTTTTAAACTGTGTTATATCCTTGTACATAATTTATTTTATAAATTATATAAAATAATTTATTTTATATAATTTATATTCTTGCTTTTAACTGCACTCTAGATTAGGCTTGTTTGCAAAATTATAAATGAAGTATAAAGGAACTGGGATATTGACTGTTGTTTCTTCATCTAATCTCTAATGTAATCCAAATGTTTTACATAAAAAATTGGGAAGTTTGTGTATAGGCCAATGGCTTTACATAGGTCTCAGATTCCCATTCTTCTGCAATGTAGTCCATGCTGGGTGAAGTAGTCCACCCACTGTTACACTGAATAATGGCTTTCATAACTCCACATATAACTACAGGCTTCACATGCTCAAGAGCTGTAGGTAGCTTTCTAGCACAATTGGCTCTTACCAATCAGAGCTGATATTGCCCAAAATTGCAGACCATTTCTGATTCTGAATCTCGCAGAAATGGCAGAATTAGCCCCAAATAGCCCAGCCCAACAAAGGAAGACACATCCCTCCGAAATGAAAGTTTCCGTATCAGCAGGGCAGTCGCAGTGGTTGTGCAGTTGTAAAGTCAGAGCCCGCAGAGATGCTGCCTCTCACGGATCACAGCTATGAGAGCCTGTCCACTAACCTCCTTCCAAGGGCCCAGGTTTTTCTGCCTTCTTATTTTTCATTTTGCATTTGTCAACATCCCACTATCCCTATCTAGGAGGTAGAGGAGCTCCCTTTTGTTTGATGTGAGCTGAACGCCTGGGGGCACTGAAGGGGTTAAGTGGAGGAAATTCTTGTCAACTTCAATAGAGAATGAGGCATTTTAAAGGATTTTCTGTAAGAAGAACCCAGTATGTCTGACATCAGAGCTACAGCACATTACAGTGAAGAAGTGAAATTTCTACTTAAAGGGTTTTTTATACTTTCAGAGTGGAAAATATTCATATTGTGGTTTCACACTAAAAATAAATTCTTCCATTCACAGCCAGCAACAGGTAGCTGAGGTTAGATCAAACCACTAGCTTACTAATGACTTTGAATTGCAGTATCTATAGAAATGACCAGAATTCAAGGCAGTCTCTAAAATAACCCAGATGAATCATTCTTGAAAAATATTATTCACTCCATAATAAATAGACCCAGCATAAATTCCCACCACACAAAGCATGCTTTAAGTATTTTTAAAAAATTTAAACACTGTTGCATGTAAATTGAAATTATCTGTTTTCTACCTTTTGCAGTTCTGCTTTTTTCACAAGTCTGGGAACACTGAAGTGATCCCAGGATCCTCAAGTTAAGTGACTGAATTGAAAGCATTCCTTTTGTACAAGCATCTTGAATGTAATAAAAAAAAAAAAATAGCTCTTAAAGTATTATAAATAAGGAATCTTAACTGTCTTGAGTTATAGTGAAAACTATTGTTCAACAATGATGCAAAAAGAAACAAAAGCTGATAAAATCTCAAGATTATTATTCTACTGTGCACCATGGGGTTTTTTTGGTAGTAAGTTATTGGCCAAACACTCTGCTCGTGGAAATCAGCAGGACATTGCTGTCAGTAGTGGTGCCAGGTTGATTTACACAACTTGTGAATCTGGGCCCCAGTTAAACTATTAAAAACCAAAACCTAAAAATCACAAACTCCCCACAATGCCAGCAACCACTGTCCTGCAATGCTGTTACATAGTTTTAGACAGGGTTATATTTTCATATTTCATAACCAATGTTTTCTCATTAAGGCAAATGCATGATCATTGATCATAGGACTGGCAGATCCTAAGAGGCCTGAAGAAGATGAGGACTGTTAGCAAAGAAAGACTAAAACAAACAGTGGATAAAAATCACTACAACCACGACAACTTACCGACCTTGCCAAGGAAGTAAATACCAGAACAGCACAAAACTTTAGCTTCTACATTCTTTTGGTCTGTGGCATTTCCTTCTCCCAGTAAGCCTTATTGTACCTCTCTACAATTGTTACCAAGGATGACAGGTTGGTTGGTTTTTTGTTTTTTTTTTTCCTTGCCATGAATGCTGTATCCTAATTCCATATACTAACTAGGGAAAAAAAAAAAGAAAAAAAAAAAAAAAGACCAAACCAAAGCCAACAAAAAACCATTGAGGAAAACAATACCTTTCATGCCCTCAACATGAGACATCTAAATCACACATGGACAACAGGGACAATTAGGGCTTAAGTCCCCAAATTCCTAAATTTTGAAATTAATGTTCTTTGTATCTACTTATTATCTATATTACTGTGGGACTGAATCTCTCAGTTAAGTCCCACCTTCAGTCATTATTTCATGGCCACTGCTGCTCATGGTTGGTTTCTATAGCACATCACATCTGTGCACTCCTCCTTCTCTTTATCACTCACCCTGTGATGATATCTCCTCCCAAAGTAGTAGTTCTGCATATCTGTGCATCTGCACAAGAGCTGCCTATCAGCTGCTTCAGGAATTGATGAAGGCTTTGAAAGTTGCCATATTTGTATGATTAGCAATAAGAAAACCAGTATATTCATCACTTGTTTGTCACTGAAAGTACAAAGTGGAAAAAAGCTGTTCTGTTTACTGGACCATCATGCCACACCTGGGAGATTCAATATACAGAGTACAGGGTAGGTGCATTCCACTCTGCAGAGGCTCTCCCTCAGGGGTGAGAGAAAGGAGCACTTTTCATGGGATTGTTTAAAGACCATGGGAAAATGTTACAGCAAAAGCTGATACTCTGGAAGAGGAATATTGGTAACAGTGAAATATGGTAATTCCTCATAGGAAGGGGCAATTCCTCATCCCCCCTAAGAAAGATGTAATTGTGATGTGCATATATCTATTTGTCTATCTCTCTATATATCTATATCTACAGGTGTCTATCTCTCTATATATCTATATCTAATGCACAATGTAGATATGTAACTGTGACAATATTTTGCCCATCGTAATGGGCATCTCGGACGAAAGCAATGCTAGTACACACAGACACTTCTGTCTGACAGCAGCTCACTGTACTTGAAGCATGTGTTCACTCATGTAACTTCAGGTAGTGCTTAGAGCTGATTTAGTAACAGTCACAAACACTGTGCAGATACTATTAGTATAAATGAGCCTACTCCAATTAACCAGACTGTCAGCTAAACCAAATAAATACTCTCCCTAGACTTTTTTGCAGGAGCTGAGCTAAACTGAATTTAAACTGTTGTAGCTTCAGTATACAAGAATTGTTTGGTAACAGTAAGCTGAAATAAAGGGAGAAAGTCTACACACAAGCTTTTATCAGCACAAGTCTGCCAGCAAAAAGCCTAACAGGAGTCTACAGCACCCTTAATGGAATTAACCCCCAAAACATAGTCTCTCAGCAAAATATAAAAGATTGATGCCTAAAGGAAGCAACTACATATATTCTACAGCAGTGGTAGGAATAAATTATCTTAGTAGTAGAGTAAGTTAAGTAGGATCAGAACAAAGGTTAAAAATCCTAAACTAAGGTAGCTACTCCTTCATTCAAAAGTGTGTGTCATGCAATTAAAAACTTTTTTTATTCCCCTAGGCAGCTGGGATTTTCCCAGGATATCTATTCAAGGGTATGTTCAATCAGTACATATTCAGGAATTCACCTCTTGTCTATACAAAGTTTCAAGGAGGTCAAGGAGAATTTTGTCATTGCCTCCAGTGAGGCCAGGCATTTCACCCACCAATCGTGCAGCTGAAGTGAGGTCTTCGGATAAAAACTATGTGAAATGTAAGCAGCACAAATCTTGGACACATTTAATAAAATGAACAAGATATATTTTTGTCTAATATTTTACTTTGTTTACATTGATTCCTTTTTCTAAGGCAGAGACCTTAAGGGATGAATTGTGACATTTCTCTCCAACCACTTGCCTCAGACTGCATGTATGCAGAATTATATTTTGCACACACTTGAAATATTTTAATAAGATCTGTTCCTCTCAGAGGCTAAGCTAAAGTGCAATACTTTACACACCAGGTTTTCTCTATGAAGGTCAGCACAACCACTCAGCAATTGCAAGGTTCCATAAGACACCCATTCTGTAACCTGGGGGCTAAGTGAGCACAGGGCTGAAAGCAATAAAGAGAGAACACCTTCCATATCTTGGGAAAAGATGAAGTTGTAATGATTATCATGAAAGGAAACTATCTTTTGTGACTGTTTTCTTCAGAGATATATGTAATTTCCAAAAGCAAGAATGACCATCTCAATTCATTCTGAAAAATCAAGTGCTGTGACATACTAAATCATACTTTTTAGTGAAAGAAAATAGAGGGAAAAGTCTGTTTTTATGACTTGTCAGCACATACTTAAGAAACAATTTTGGAAAAAAAAAAGAATGCCATTCTCCCAAACAAACAAAAAAATTACTAGTTCAGGTTAGATACAAAATATCAATATATAATTTTATGTAACTAGACTGGAGCAAGCTTTGCAAAATTCTAAAAAGTTACCTTGACAATTGAGATTTAAAAAAAATAAATAAATTGCTTGTGTGCACAATTAAGTTTCTACTTGAGGATTAGATTGTGTCATCTGAACTCATGAGAATGTCTGTCTTTGTGAGTGGATTTCCCTTGAGATGACATTTGTGGGAGGGATCTCTTTCCTCCTGGACTGCAAATTAATCTGTCCAAGAATGTTCCTGGGCACTGTGTTCCAGCTGGCCCCAAAAGGACAGTGTCCATGCTGGGCAACTCCTTTAAGCTCTAAAAGAAGGAGCTGCTGGCAAGCTGACTTTTGGGAATGGCTCCTGAAATGTGGTAGGGAATAGCTTGGGAGAGTACTTTTTGGCACATGCTTAACTCACACCAGGCGAAGTCTTAACACTTCAGTAATGTGGGCAATTGCAATCCATTGTCCAGGAACATTTCCACCCACGGTCTGATTTAGAGTACAGAGGTGGCCAGAAACACTCTTGCACACTTTCAGACTTTGTACTGCAGTTGTGTATGTGCAGGAGAGAGCAGGTCAGGCACAGCCCTGATGGAAAGTTCACTTTTTATACCATAACCCATGCCTCCTTCCAACTACACTTATTTCAGAATAACTCACACAGTCTTTTTCTTCCACTTGGGATGAAAGCATCTGAGCAGAGCCTTCATCCCCAAGAATGGTATTGAGAGTAATAGGCAGTGGGCAATTAATATAACCTTCACATGTGGCTAATTTGTTTCTGTTTTTTTTTTTGTAAGTAATGGTATTATGGGATCCTCATGCACTAGTTTTAAAGAATGAACACGATGTTTCTTCAAAACAGAAAAGACACTGAGGCACAAAAACACATACCTGATAAACAACTGCATAATCTCTATCTGCAGAGCAGCAGAGGTCGAAGAAAGTAAACCACTGGTGAAAGGTACAATGCATTCAATGAGTTCTGCAAGAAGGCAAGGATGCTCCCGCTTTGCCTTACTATTTCATGCAGCTGCACTTAGGTTAAGTTCATGAAGTGAATTCTTGGCCCCTTAACTGATCTACTTACCTGTTTCATACTGCCATATACTTTGGGGGAGAGACTGTGAGCGGGGTGGGGAGAGAGGGGAGGGAATCACAAAACAGCAATCCATCAAATTAGCACTCTGTCTTCAATAATTAAACAAAAATCATAAATAAAAATACCCAAAGCAAATAAAACTATATCACAATTTCCTCCTCTTTGCAATGCTTTATGAAAGGGAAATGAGAGGGAAGAAAAACTGTTCACTTCATGCATTTGACAGTTTGTGATACACCAACTTTTATATATGTCTTACAAGAAACAATGCTTTAAGGAAATCAGTAATTAATGAAACTACAGAGGAAGCTGACAAAGGTCTGAGTTGATTTTGAGACCTAAAGCAGAACTGTGTCTAATTATAGTAACAGTTTTAGCTTAACCAATTAGTGCAATTTACTTACAGCGCAACTAATTTTGAAACCCAGCTTGCTATACCCCTGATGTTTGCATTCATTTCTGAAGATGACAGTGGTAAGTTTGGTCATTTAAAGATTTTCCACCCTGGTGTGGTTTTTTGAGGCACGCTTTGAGACCATCAACACATTCTTTCATCATTAAACAGAGGAACAACAACACGATTTATGACTCATTCATATACAACACTTCTAGATCAAAATAAAGCGACAGTAAAAAAGTAAAAAACTCCCTTTGCTCAAGGGGCTCTCTATGTCTGTAAGTTGGTGATTCTTCCTAATACACCCTTGTGTACCAACTCAGACTCTCCGAATGAAACTTGTGCCTGCAATTCCTAAACGGCACCAAGTGCTATCTCTTGTAACATATCTCAGGCGCACTGAGTGGTTTGGTAATTATACAGCAGTCTTTCAGGAAAGCACAGCTCCTCGGATTATACAGTTCCTTACCTTTTAGAAACAGATCATCTCCCTTGGCAAGACCATTTTAAAATGTAACTTAAACCCCCAAGTATTAAAATATCCATAAATAATCCTACATAATAGCAGACTACATTGTCAAAGCTTCTGATTATTGGCAACTTCTACTGAAATGGGAACCAACCCATTTTAGTCTAGCAATTTGAACATTTTAGCCCTAAGCTTCTGTAATCAGCATGCACATTGAAGTCAGAGGGAAAAAAAAAAGTTTCTTACACTACATGTAAAGAGAAACTTGAGATATGTAACACAGCCTCTGTTGCCTTATCCCAAGGCTGAAAACAACGAACTCCCACTCTATTTCAAACAAAATCATTGCTGCTCATGTCCAAAAGCAACTACATTGGCTCTCTACTGAACGATCCCTGTGGCAGAGGAACAGCAGCAGTTCATGCTTTTATGGTAGTAACACCTCTTCCCCTTTTACCTGAAACACAGTGCCAGTGGGTTAAAACAAAGCTTTCTTGACTAATAAAATTCATACCAAAACAATGAAAATAAGATTCTTCTGAAATAGTGGATTCAAATGTCACATGAATGGAAAAAACCTTTTATATTACCGAAAACGCAGGAAAAATTACGTGCAGCAAGGTAATCAGTTCTTTGACCTTTTCCTAAACTTTCAGGTACAGAATACTAATGAGAATAGCATGTTTCATCCTCCTCTTTCCCCTTTTGTTCTATAAGTGGTAGAAATGTATTATGAATTATGACTAGGAAAGGTCAAGGAAGGGGATAGGGACCAGAAAGAATAAATGTGAAGAGAAATAACACATAGGAGTTTCCACAGATTGAAACATGAAATATTTTTGAGTTGAAAAGTACTATACATATCTGCACTTTATATGCATGTGTTTTTTGAGTCAAACTGTCCTGACTTCAATGACAGGACAGTTTTGAGTCAAACTGTCCTGACTTTATTTTTTATTTATAAGATTCCAGTTTAAAATCAGATTGCATAAACAGGAAAACACCCAAGTATTTTCATTGGTAAGGATTTGGTGCACTTCGTCACCTGCGATCCCACATCTGGTGTGCTGTCTACCTGCAATCCCAGTATGTAACTGATTTATTTAAGATGACCCAACAAGACAAATGCTGACATTTTCAGCAAGACATCTATTCAATACTATTCTTACAGACACTACTCAATTGAGCGTGCTCTCACATTCTGCCAATTTCTTTCTGGCACTCTGCTCCAGTGACTGATTGAGAAATTAGTCTCAGTAGATGAAATCATTATTACTTGCTGTACCTGCACCCATCTAGGAACATCTGAGACAAGACAGACTGTTCAAATCAATCTTTCCCAACCGTTAATTCCTAAAAATGCTCCACTGTAGAACAGAAATGCATTCTGCTCTCTTCCTGCCACCTGAGAAAAAGACCTAAGATTTCACTCATTACAAAAATTAATTATTTTGCATTTTACCAAAAGTGAAAATGGTAATACAGGTAATATTGTATATTTAAATGCTGGGAGTTTAGTAAGAAAGTGTAAAAAATCTATTATGTTAATCATCACAACAGCTTAACTACTTCACTTCTGCACTTGGAGAATATTTGGTTTTTGAAGACTGATTTGGTAAATCTGTTGAATGTAAATACTCACCTGAATATGATCTCAAATCCTTTAGGAACACATTTTATTTCCATCCAAAGTACTATTTATTCTCTACTTGAATCCAAGTCTCTTTTCCTTTTTTCCCCCTATTTTATACTGCTATGATCCCTATCTCAAAAAAGAAATTATAATCAAGTTTCAAATCAATAGAGAGAAAAGTAAGAAAAGAAGATCCTGAAGATATTAATAGAGGAATTTCTAAATGTCTCTAAATTTGATGTATTCATTTGTAGCTTACATCATACAGAAAAATATTTTGAAAAAATGCTATTTGTTTCCATTGTTACTCTAGGGTCAACTGTCAGTGCAATCCTGCAAATCTCTACACCTTAAACAAACCTTACAGAATCTGTAAGTTAACAGATCAAAACTCTGAAGCAGCAACGCAACAAATGGAGCAATAATAAGGGTTTTGCTCTCTCTCGTGACTTCCTAGAAGTCTAAAATTAAAGTCCTATATGATGTATATCAAGCATGACTTTCATGGTTTTCCTCAAAACCTGTGTATGGAAAATTTTCCTTACTTGGACCTCCACTTTCCTATCTCAAAGGATAAAGTAGGCATGCTTTAATAACATTATCTCAATCCACTTGAAAAGCCCTCTTAATTCTTATTAAAACAATCTAATCTGCTTGAGGCAAGATTTTAGTTTTATTTAGAATACTAAACCTTATCTAATTAAGTGCAACATTAGGATGTTAACTAATATACACAAGCCAGCTTTTAAGAGTCCAGTGGGCAGAAACATCAATCCATACTAACTGAAGCCTAGACCCCAGTGCCATAGTTAGCCCAACAGGCCACACTTTCCTACATCCCTGCTCCCAAGAGTCATACATCTTACCCAGTTTCTGGTAATGGGCTTACCTGGGGTGGGTGGGACCCACTATGTGACCTTCCACTTAGGAAGGTCACAACCATTGCTCAGTGTTTAAACCAGCTTCAAATTTCACTGCCAACAAGAAGATGGTTTTTCTTTCCCATTAGAACCTAACTAGGCAGACAGAGAACTTACTGTACTGCAGAAAGACAACACATCCACAATTTTAGTATTGGACTTCAGCTAGGACTTTTGAGTTGCACCCACTTTGACTGCTGGGCTGCTCAGCCATCCCAGTTTTCCAGTTTCACCTTCAGCTTTCCGTAGAGTTACCTTCAACTGAAACATAAATCACTGAAAAGACTGGACTTGCCTTCAGTTTTGTCAAGTTCATCAATCCAGTGAAAACACTGTATTTACTGTCTACTGCAACTGGTGGGACTTGGGGTTTCCAAGATAGAGCCTAAAGATTCCCCTAATGCTTGTTTTCATCAGCAAGACTAGCCCAGGACAGTTTAAGCATGAGCACCTAACCTAGTTCAAGAATTACATTCAGATAATGGAAACACATGAAGGTTATTAACTCCTTCAAGTACAAAATTGCTAAAAAACTCCATAATTAAATAATAAAAATCTCTGTTTATCAGGAGACAAGCACAATCTCACATATACAGTTCACTACTCAGTTACAGTATACTGATGTGCTTTAAATATGAACAAACTACTCATGTAATATATGCTACCCTCTTTCTGGCAAATTCTACTCAGAAAGCTAAATATATACTGTTCGTCTTTGTATACCAAGGTATCCAGCCAGCTGGTGCAGAAAGTAAACCAGCTTACATTTTTCACCAGAGAGGTAAGGAAAAAAAAAAGAAAAAAAGAAAGAGAACAAGCACTTTTTAATTTCACTTGATGATTGATAACCAATATGCACAAATACACAGTGTAAGATTTCTGAGTGCTACAGACCTATGTAAAATCATTCAAACACCAGAACTGAGATGAAAATTAAGGGGCAAAAAGACAGAACATTTACTCAATGCTCTGGTTTTCAACTTTTAGTGAGTTCTTAATTTATTAGCAATAACTTGTTTATCTTGGAGGTGCTTCAGAAAAGGCTGGGAGACTTTTTTTAAGCATCAGCTTAAAAATACTAACAACTATTCTTAAATGCCAGCTTAAGAAATGTATAAATAAAATTGAACATTAAGACCTCTAAACTTGGAGAGACATGCTCAGAACAGGAAATGATAGTTTGTTAATAAAGAAAGGTAAATCATTCTCTAGGCTTCCGGTGGGAAACTTGGCAGGGAAAGGATTTTGACCTCAGTGGAAGGTAACTGCCACAAATGACAAATCAAGCAACTTTCTTCTTACAAGTGAGGCAAATGTTTGACATAAGGCTGGACTGCATTCAGATCTATCATTCCCTGTGGCAGACTCTTCTAACTTTAACAAATAATCCTGCAAGCTTTTTGCATTGACGGTATTAATTACATTTTTTTCCTCCTCTCTCTCACTGAGTAAAGCCATGCAAGCCTAACATTTTTTGTGAATGATTACTTATTTCCTATTTGAAGCACAAAAGTTCGTCACTTATAGAATAGGTCAAGCTTTCAATGTCTATTAGTCCTAGTCTGGAATGAATTAATGCATTTTCCTATGTTCATTTTCCTTTTCTCTTGTAGGAACAGTATATGGGACATTTGTGGAAAGGAAGGGAGCAAAAATCCTGAGCTGTTATCAGGTGAATAAGTAAACAAGAACAAAAGAATACACTTAAAAATCTCTTTTTGGTTTCACATCAGGCTCACTGTGACTAGAGCACTGTGAAGTTTGCAATTAGAAGTATCAATTCTCCCAACTCAGAACAATAAATGGGAAAAAATGACAAGTAGCCCAGTTTAATTTCAAACGTTAATATATTTTCTATTTTATAGTGAACATATGCATCATTCACCCCTTATTTGCAGCAACTATGACGTCCTCATAAAAAGGGGTGACATTTGTAAGATGCCTCTTAAAATAAATATTTCTTTTTATAAAATAATAAAACTTCAAATAAATATTCTTTACACTAAACAATATGTTGAAAAAATTAGAAAATAAAGGCTGAATTTTACTGTAACTGTACAATATACATGAAGTCCAAAGGGAAATCAAAGTCTTGTAATAGAAGGTTTTCGTAAGACAAAATACAATCTAAAAACATACTGATTGATTCACATTCTTCCGAATGTACAACATATTAGTATAATATTTTGTGACTGTGCCATGTCTTATGACAGCACTTACTTTTCACAGTTGAAAATATTATTGTATATACAAAAATATAGCACATTATCTCTGGCAGAAAACAATGAAAAAAAAAAGGAGTCATTTGCTAATTTACAAATTTTGCAAGTACTATTCACAAACAATAGAGTTGCCTAGGAGTGTCTGTGTTGCTTTAGCTTATGCAATATGTGGGTCACAATGTACTGCATCCCTTTTTTTTTCCCCTGTATGCCACTAGCTGGATTCTAACAAGCGTATCAGTTAAGATGGCACACACACAGAAAAGCATTTCACTGCAAACAGCAAAGTACATCCCCAACCCTTCTACTACAGTGCCAAGACCATAGCTGCTTAGTTGGTTGCATATGTACGTTAAAATAATAATCCTTGTTACTTTAGTATTTCTGGCTAGTGATGCTATGTTGGCTTTTCAAAGTTCCTGGGGGGTACGCTGGGAACTTTGCAGCAAACGGTGTTGGAGTGCTTGCAGCGGCACCCAGGCCGATTTACCCGGTCGTAACAGCCCTGGCACAACTTAAGGCAACCCTTGGCTGGTAGGTAACACCACAAGCAAGGCAGAAAGAGGGACACTACACCCATGGCGGACCACCTAGTGCAGCAATGTGACTGACTGCAGGAGCAGGGGTTGTCAGCACAGTTGTCCTCGTCATCATTAGAGCAGTGATAGAAGAGGCCCTTCACACAGCAAACACAAGTCCCGTAATCAACCACGTTCTGGGCTGAGCAAAGACACTGCTTGTCACAGATCCAACATGAGGGGAGGGTCCTTGGATAAGTGCACTCCTTACACTTACACTTTCCACAGTCCTCACACCTGTAGCTGTGTGCTCCCAAGTCTTCTTTGCTCAGTGGCTTCAGCTCACTTGGCTTGAGCTCAGACTTGGGCTGCATTCGGACTATCCCATCAGCAACTGGCCCCGAAGATGATCCCAGAAGTCTTTGTTCTGACGAATTACTGCTCGTACTTGTCCTTGTACTGCTCCGTGAGCCTGTGCTGACTGTGCTGATGGACCGGGACAGAGGCGCTCGAGGAGATGCGTGTGTTTGCGTGTGCTGGATCCGGCTAAAATGACGATGCTCAGGCAAGCCATGGGGCCTTTCATTTTTGGGTTGGGTTGTTACCCGAGGAGAAGACTTGACCCCCGGCCGTGGAGCCACCGTAGGTCCCTCTGTGTATTCATTAGTGTTTCGGATGGCTCTGATCTGGTCCAAGGACAAGACGTGGACCTGCTGCATCAGGACATCCCGCAGGTCAGGCTCCCCGTGTGGCCTCCCACTGTCACGCCGAGCCTGTAGTAAGGGCTGCGACCCACTGCCGTGCTGAGTCTCCATCAGTGCCCAGAAGCTTGCTCACCCCGCCAGGCTTAGAACACATCTGAAATCCTAGAGCAAAAAAGAGAGGATTCACTATTGAAACACATCTCATGCTCTCTCCAGTAGCTTTTCAAGCCTGCAGGACCCCACAGCACTGCAGACAATCAGGTAATGCATCAGCCATTAAAAAAAGGAGTCACGTCTGGGGCAAGCACTGGCACCGGTCAGCTGAGCAACCAAATTCCCTTGGCCTGTTCTGCCTACTGCTGCGGAGAGCTTAAGGACCTTTAAGAATCCCTAGGACTCTTTCCTAGGACCATGCAGCTTAACTTGTGGCTCTGGAAAGTCTAGGTATTACTCCTGCTGACTGAGGCTTCTCAGGCCAGCTTCTGGTTAGACCATGGCCTTTAAAGTGATTACATTTCAGCCACTTGAAGTGACACTTCTTTTCACATCAGGCTACTGAAAACCTTATACTAAAAAAAAAAAAAACAAACCATCCTGCAAGTATTTAGCAAGTGTAATGTGACCTGCTGATGACAGACATATAATTCTCCAATTTTGTTTAAAACTGGATAATATTTTGGTAGGCTAGTCTCTTTACACATTAAACTTTACATGATGTAAATAGGAAATTTTAGTTTAATACCAATGGTCCCAAGAAAAACACTAAATAGCAATAAAATGTTTGAGGTTAGACATTAAATGAGTTAGTGCTACCAAAAACTTCAACAGCACAAGTAAAAATATCTCTCTCCAGTATTTTAGTGTGTGTCATACTGGTGCACACCACTGTGATTGTTATTTTAAGGCTCAAAACTACAAAAGCAATGTTACCACAGTTGTTTGGTTGTTGTTCTTTTTTTATGTGTAAAAAATTCCATAGACTACATTTCAAATTGTAAATATTATCAAGAGTGGCTTGTGGGATAGAGGCATGCATAACATAATCAAATAATGACAGCATGAAAGACGTCTACTTGATTGTGAATATTACTTGAAAGGATCATTAACTACAAAGTAGAAATGCAGACTTTAGAATTTAAATGAAAAGCCAGTAAAAGACACAGAAGATGAGAACTTGTAAATAACTTCCACATTCAAATATGCGCAAGTTTCAAGTACTGCCCTCTAAACTAGTTAATATTTGTTCTGCCTTTATCATATCTTAAAGTGGCTCCAAAATCCAATTACCTATACAAAAATCCAGAACAATATTCTACAATTAAAACCTAAGTAGGAACCAAACTTCTTACAAGGACCACACAATGTCTTCAATTATACCTAGAAAGAGCACCATAGTGTTACTCTGTACACATCAGTTACCAACAATAATACTGTACTGCAGAATAGTAAAATATAGCCAAACAGTTTAACAAAGAGTATCTCAAGACACAGTCTTTATTCTAATATCAATGCAAAACATTCAACCTTTTAACTCCTGGCTCCCCTCCTTCACGTGCCTTTTCTTAAAAAAATATTAAAATAAATACATATAGACAAATCTCTAACTTTTAAGAGTGACCACTTATTTTAAATATTGCTAAATCCTGGTTTTGGACACAGGATGTATGTTACGGCGCTCCTTTGCCCCCCTGCCCACACCCCCCCCCCAAAAAAAAAAAAAGTATTGCAA
>JAYDZK010000001.1:68020341-68051110 GCA_034509185.1 Euphonia xanthogaster
TTCTCTTTCTCTTTCTCTTTCTCTTTCTCTTTCTCTTTCTCTTTCTCTTTCTCTTTCTCTTTCTCTTTCTCTCTTTCATTTCCTTAATAGCTTCTGATAAGTAACTACAGCATGATAAGAAATGTTTTTCCTGTTCCACAGTGGGACAAGACATTTAAATTTATATTCACAATTCCCACGAAAATACCCTTCCCCCTTCCCAAAGATTATTGCTGAATAAATAAAAATAATTAAGATTTTGCACTCAAAAGAAGATGTAGTAATTTATACCAAGCCAAAGATTTTCGATAGACAAACATATAGTGCTAGGGTTCCTCAAAATGCTGCTCCAGTAGCTCATATTGAATCAGCCCTGGTATTGCTCTGGCAGCTTCCCCATTGCTGTTTGCTCAGGGGATTAGCTAGGACCTAGAAGGACTGAAGGGAAGAACAGCACATCAGTTAAGCAGAGGAAGACAGGAGAAGAGAACATGGGTGGAAGACCTTTTTTGAAGTTAAGCAGTTAAACAAAGAATAGTAAAATGAAGAAAAGTGCAGTCTGAACTCAGATTGAGGCTGGTAGAGTATATAACCTAAAGAAAAACCTCATATTATGAGCTTCTATTTAATTTGGGGGATGCAGGCTGATGAAGAAATCAGAACAGAGGTGATAAAAAGTTTTTCTGAATTTAAGCCAAAAAATGGACCAAAATACGCAATTTCCTTCAGTAACTACAGATTTAAAGGAATGTGATTGAGGGTCCTGTTCTTAGTGCAAAATGCAAAGGGAAAAGCTATGTGAGAGTTCTCTATTGACAAAGCCTATTGCACAGTCTCAGAGAAGACTGTAGTTCATCTTCTGATGTATTGAGTTGGGATGTGAGAACTGTTCACAGGAGTGGTTTGAGTTAAGTGAGGTGAGTGGGTGTTTGTACTTTACTTTCCAATGTACTGGGAGACGGTTGTCTCTCTGGGGAAGAAGAAGCTGATGTTTACTTCCTTCACTTAAATGCAAGTAGTTTTTGTTTAAAGCTGAGAGAATTCCTTGTGAATAATTCGACCAGAAATGTTACAATCCCACAAAAGATCTTCTGATAGGAAAAAGCTCCTTCCCCATTTCTGTCTAGCTTTAAAACTATGACCCATGATTATATTTTCTCTCCCCTGTTCAGTTGTGGAGGGGAGTGATAGAGCTGCTTTGGTGGGTGCCTGGCATCCAGCCAGGGTCAGCCCATTGCATATGGCAATTTCATTTCAATGACTAAATTGCAAACATAACTCCCCAAATTATTATTCCCATAATTTTATTTAGCAGCCTGATCAGTTGTACAACTGCCACAGGTACCATTATGCTGGATCAAGTATCTGTCTGTCTCAAAGGTTTGTGCCAAGCTTTGGAGGAAACATGATCATACACAGGTTTCAAAGTCAGATAGTATTACATCTCACAAATAAGACCAAAACAAAAAAATTACCGTTATACATGCACATTTAAAAGGCAAACCTTCCTCTACTGGTAACTGGATTTTGGAGTCATTCTGCAGTTTGCTGTAGCTGCTCATTCATAATCTCAAATAAAATGTTTTGCATTCATTGAGCCCAGAGGGTCATGAAAATGGATTTTATGGACAATCAATTATTTTGTTATGATACTTAATTTGGCATTCTTTCTGTGTGCTCATTAGTAGCACCCACTTCACGGAACAAAGCCATCCAACTCATTACCTAAGGGATATTGTGGCACATGGGCCAGTTTTAGTCCTCAGGACAACTGCAACATCAGATTAGAATTATTTTCCTTGAGAAATCATCTGTGATATAACCCATCCCACAGTAGTCAGGAAGTTGGGTAGCATGAAGGTGAATCAGTGTTGGGAGTCTGAACAGCTCAAATAATATGCATTGGATGTGCACACTGGAAAAAATAATGGGTTTATTCATGGCTAGAATAGATGAAGGATGACTCCAATCCTGCTGAAAATTGCCCCCCTATCTACATCTATAAGAACCCTCATACAAACATTTACCCAAGTACTGGATTTACACAGTGATATGCCCAAAACCAAGATTTAAATGCTTGCACACATAAGAAGGAAGTCACTGCTGTGCTAAGGCAGATGGACTGTGACAGCACTCTTTCCTTTCCAAGAACAAACCTAAGATTAGTGATGATGGAGGAATCAGAGAAAGGCTAATGGGTTAAAACAAACCTTTAGAATTCTGCATACCGCAAAAAAATATAAAAATTCTATCTTCCTATCTTTTTTCTATTTTTTCTCCAATTTCAATAGCATAATTAATCCCCAGACACTTAACCTTATCTGTAGCTACACTGGAAAGGTGGAATTTATCTTCAGAAACTTATGATTATTGTTAATGGAGAATATGATTAGTGAACAGAGGCATGCACTTTTAGAGCATTTCAAATGGCTGCTACAGGTTAAGATGAGAGACATTGTGCAAGTGCTCTCCAGTAGCTATAAAAGAAACCAGGATGACTAATTTGGGGGTAGATATCTTTAAGTACTGTGATAGCTTCATTGCAGAGCTCTCTTTATTAGCTCAGATGTAAATCGTTGTAATTCAACTCCTATCTCCAAGTTTCTTTGTACCCTTGGATTGAGGGCACAGATGATAAACTGGCATTTCATATAAACACATGGGATTTCTGTATGCAATATATATGAGTAAGACAGAAAAGACAGAAGGTATTTCTTTAAGTTAGTTCCATACCAGAGATACATACTGGAGCAATTAATATAATCTAGGATAATATTAGAGGGAATAATAATGCAGCTGGGGTCATTAACCTCTTCTTTACACCTGCAGATGGAGAAACTGATTATTCCTTTGGATAGTTTTGCTAGATTGAGTCTCTGTTCTGCAGGGAGGTTTATCCTTTCTGCATGAGAAACAATATTGACTTGTGTTGCAGTGTGCTGGCTGCTGGGTCAGCTGTCCCCAGATAACAATGTATAACTGCATACTGCCTACATGAGAACATCCTGTCGCCTGGTCTCCAAGAATAACTTTACTGCAGAGCTCATTGTTCTCCAGGGTCACTGCCAGTGAAGTCATGTGCTGCAGACCTCCAAGAAGAGGAACAGTTACACTGGTCTAAAAATCCACATTTAAAATTTAAAAAAAAGAACAAGAAAACAACAAAACAAACAAAAGGGAAAAAATGGTCCCCTCTAATATCTCCTTCCCCCCCAAACCCAACCAAAAATACCCAAGCCAACAAAGTCCAGGAAAAGAGACCCAGTGTTGAAAATTGCAAGGAGCAAAAATTAAGCCTGCTAAAGTAAAGGAATGTTCTTTTCTTGACAAGCTTAACACTCCCTTTATACTACAACTTGTAATCATATGATTACATGCATTTTGTTTTACTCTGGGGCCTCTGACACATTTAATATGCAGCATAGATTATGTTATTTGATTTTCTTCTTGCTTGACATTTCCTAGGTGTTATTTCACACTGCTGATTATGAATTGTTTGCAAATGGTGGCAGTTGTAGATGTCACAGCTGTAGGGGTTAAAGTCTTGCCTGACTGCAAAGAAATTCAGTATATATTTATGAGTGAGAAGACACTATCATTCATTTTTCTTTCCTGTCTTTTGGGAGGTATTTCCTCTCACCCACAGTGCTGTAACACTGAGATAGTTACTGCCTTAAATATTCTTTTAGAGTTGCTGTAACTAGAAAAATAAGGAGCAAAGAAATAAAAGGCCATTTTCTGTGTATTAGGAAAGAAGTGTTCTATTTGTAATGGAAAACACAGATATAAAAGTATAAAAGCACAGATATATATTTTCTCATAATGATAATTAATTCTAATTTTTCTCTATGTTTTTCATGGGCTGTCATTGCTAATGAAATATATAATTGCCACAGTAGTGTTTTATAAACAGCGGCACATAGAAATGGACTTTTATCTTTTTTCTGAGTCCATAGTGAAATGGCTAGTTTTAGATTACTGGTTACTAGTCAATAGTGCTCATCATGCAGGTGTTACCTGAGTTGCAAGGTGAATACTATGTGGTTTATATTATAAGTTATCTAGCAAAATAGTCTTTTCCTTAAGAAACAGAGTTTTATAAAGCTTAGATTTTTTTAACATTTATAGTGCTGACTAATGCAGTTCAGTTCAAATTGAATAAAATGCATGAAATGAAAATTTGTAAATTTAGACTGGATTTCCAAAAGTTCAAAGTTACCAATTTTTCTGTCAGATCTGCTGGTAAATGGATTATGTTATCCTTTTCATTAGAAGAGAATGATAGCTGGGAAGATAAAGCAGTTTGGTGTGACATCAGAAAAAAACATGGCACACACACACACACACACACACACACAATACAGCCTCAGTCAGCCTGAGACACAGGTCTCCTGCACATTTCTTCCTGCAGCTTCTAGCCAATAGGTTTGCTCAATTTTGGAGATGACAGGGTCCACCATGGTCACAGTGAGTTGGCTGCAGTTATATCTTCCAGTAAAATTGCACCAAGTTTTCATTTATCTTGATGGTTCCCTCATGTTCCTATGGTGGTGCCATTAAGGGTGTTAAATCATTTATTTTCTTCCTGCTATGCAATACTTAACCCAAAATGCACTCTTTCACATCACTGTGGCACATACAATCCAAAACTTCTGAGAGCAAGGATTATGTTTTCCTATTTCATCCCCTCTGATTGAAGAGATTAGACAATGACAATACCTCCTAGGTCTAATATTTTCTTACTTTGCCAATATTAACTTTTTCTAGCAATATTGCTATTTTTTTTTTTTTTTGTTGTCATAACCAGTCAACGTTAGGCATTTCTAGTAAGATATTTATTTCACTTATATTTCAGAGGGTATTAAAATTCAGTATTTTATGTTTTCCTAATGGTGGACCTAACATTCATCTTTGTTAATATTGTCCTTAAAGAGGATATGCTATTTTTACCATTCACAAAAAACAGACCTAAAATATTGTCATCTGAATTTTTGAGTTTTCTTTTATTTTGTAATCAACTTATTGTATCACATGCATGCATTAATTCATCCTTCTAGATTTTGCAATATTTAGAAAGCAAGGGTGACATTTGTCTCATATGACTTGAAGCATGCCCAAGTTAGATCTCTAAATCTAAATTAGGGGGCTTTTTATACCCCCAGGAGAAAAGTAGGTATCTCTGGACATAATGTGTCTGATGTTATTCCAGAAGCCAACATTATTATGTGGAGTTTGTGTCATGGCTTAACCCCAGCTGGAATTGAAGCCTCGCAGAACCTCTCACTCACACAGCATTCCAGTGGGATGGGGTGCAGAGCTGGAAGGGTAAAAGGGAAAACTCTGAAATAAAGACAGATAGGAAAAGTGAAAGTTGCACACACAAGTAAAGCAAAACAAAGAATTCATTCATCACTTCCCATGGGCAGGCAGGTGTTCAACCATCTCCAGGAAAACACGGCTCCCTCATGTGTGACAGTGGCTTGGTGGTGTGGCTTAACCCCAGCCAGAAACTGATTACCAGGCAGCTGCTCTGTCACTCACCCACCATTGTGTAAGCCAGAAAATCAGAAGGGTAAAAGATAGAAAACTTGTTGATTGGGATAAAGACAGTTTAACAGTGAAAGCAAAAGCCATGCATGCAAGCAAAACAAAACAAGGAATTAATTCACGGTTTCCCATGGACAGGTCTTCAGTCTTCTCCAGGAAAGCAGGGCTCCATCACACATAACAGTGACTTTGGAAGGCAAACACCATCACTCCATACATCCCTCTTTCCTTCTTCTCACCCCCTCACGTTATATACTGAGCATGATGCCATATGGTCTGGAATATTCCTTTGGTCGTTTGGGGTCACCTGTCCCAGCTGTGCCTTCTCCCCACCTCCCATGCACCCCCAACTCCCTCACCAGTGTGGCAGTATCAAAAGCAGAAAAGGCATTGTCTCCGTATAAGCCCTGCTCAGCAATAACAAAAACATCTCTGTATTATCAGCCCTGTGTTCAGCACAAATTCAAAGCATAGCCCCATACAGCTATTGTGGGGAAAATTAACTCTACTCCAGCCAAAACCAGTGCACTTGGGAAGACAAAAGCCATCACTTTGAGCATTCTCCTTTTCTTTATCCTTACCCTAGCTTTTTATGCTGACCATGATAGCATATGCTATGGGATATCCCTGTGATCATTTGGGGTCAGCTGTCTTGGCTGTGTCCCCTGAAAACTGCTTGTGCACCCCCAGACTACTTGCTGGTGGGTCAGTGTTAGTAGCAGAGCAGGTCTTGAGTCTGTGTAAGCCCTGCTCAGCAATGATGAAAACCTGTATGTATTAACATTATTTCCAGCACAAATCCAGATCATGGCCCTTTACAAGCTACTGTGGAAAAAAAAAACAAAAAAAAAACAAAAGGCAAACCTCTTGTGAAAAACCTAGAGGGACTGGCTCAGAGATATTGGTGCTTTTATTGCCCAAGACAGAACCAGTGAACCACACCCTAAATTTCCTACATTCTATGCCAAAGATAGGTCTCTTGATTACTCTTGATTCTTGCATACCTCAAAAGTACATAATGGGTCTCAATGTGGCCCTTAAAACAGTTGAGGATGAGTTTGGAAGTGTTGGCTCTAAATTGCTTGTAATATTTCTTTTCATACTAAAAAAGATACACAGTTCAGGTTGGTATCTTCTTTTATTTTTCCACTTTTAATTTAATTTTCTTTCATTTTACTTTCATTGGTAGAGTCTCTTTTGATCTTTGTACTTCATTTTTCCCTTTGGTAGCTATATAAGTCCTTTTATTCTCCTTTTCCCTTTTTGGCCTATTCATATTTAAGAGTCCTTGGATTCCTTTCCTACCACTCCTTCCTGTATATGTACTTTCAACTCTGAATAGCCCTTTCCAAGACACTCTGACCATTGCTTTGCCTTGTATCTCCTTTTCCCCCCACCCCCACAGAATGTTTTTCTCTTTTTTTCGTTTTCTTTTTAAAGATAATCATTTATTCATATCCCATATTCAACATTTTATGTTCCCTAAAATGTTTCTGAAAGTGGAGTTGATTCCCTTCCGTTGATTTTTCTCGCTGAATTATTTTCTTCCTGTATCGGATTCAAGTGCTTTGATTTCATAGTTTCAATGCTCCACCTTCCAACAGCTGAAACTTTGACCCTACTCTTCATCTTTAGTTTTTGGAACTCAGTATATGTGTTTGACAATTTTGCATCTGTATGCACTATCCAGAGACTTGATCAACTAAAATGCAATCAGAGGTTTGCACCTTCCCTGGCTCTGTTCTAGAGCACTGGCCTAAGGGGTATGCATGAAATTATTGCTGTAGGAGTTTTTGGGGGGTTTTTTGGTTTGTTTTTGTTGTTGTTGTTGTTGTTGTTGTATTTTTGTAATTTATTGTATGCTTGCCTGAGATTTTTACCATTTACTGTTGTCACTCTCAAAATGATAAAATATGTGCCTTGAAAGAATTATATAACATATTTTACACCTATTGATTTTCTCTACTGTGCCTTTCCCATGCATACGGCATCCTGTCTTTTCAACACAGGGGAATTATCCCACTAAGTTTCAGTTAGTTTTCCCAGATCGTAATCTCCTTTATTTAGTACAGCACCTTCCAGTTGTTGCTTGTTTCCCCACACATTTGAGTCAGGCATTATATTCATGTTATCCTTCATCTTTTGCTTCAGAACAATTTTAGTTTCTCGCCTAATTTGTATGTTGGAAGTACAAGCCGGATTATCCAAATTAAGTGAAAGCTTTCCCTTTCCCTCCTTCTCCTGAAGGTTTGCAGCCTGCCTAACAGGCTCTTCCAGTTCTGAGCCGAAGAGGCTGGCAACCTGTCTGCATAAGGGGAGACAGTGTAATCCAAACAGTTGGCTGTGGCAGCAGGAGGCATTCCAGTGATCTGTGCACTCAAACCCCTCCAGCCTACCCCATCGGATCTTTCCTTGGCTGGCTTCCAGCATTTTACTTTCTTCACCCGTGCTTCACATGAGGAAGTCTTCTGCAAGTTTCTTATCTGCACCATTCCTTACGTGCAGATAACATTTTCTTTTCCTTACTGTCTGAAGAAACACTTTCTTGTATTTTATATAAATATACTTTACTGGTGTCATTTGTTTCTTTAGGGAATATGATGATTAGAACTTCTGGAGCATTACTCAATAAATCTAGCAACACCTTTGTTATGACAGTCCTTTTCATCCTGGCTCTCTATCATGTTTTGCTTGTGTAATATTTTGAACTACTTTCCTTTTATGCAAATTAATTGGTTGGGACTGCTTATCCTTTCTGTCTTTCTGACAGGTCTCTTTCAGTGCTTGTGCTGCAGTCATACGTGGTTGGAACTATTTTCTTCATATCGAAAAAATAACACACCTGTTGCAGGTGTTAGCACTGTTTCCACATATATTTCCCATCTGCTTTTCCTGTGGGCTTTCTTAAGATTTTTGGCACAAAGCATTGCTTTTCTCCTCTACTACACGTGGGGTCTTAATTGCCTCTTCCTTTTTTTTTTTTTTTTTCTGGTAATTTCTTCTCTTGGTCTTTGTCCAGTCCCTGTTTCAGTTTGTCTTTCCCATTTGCACTTCATTTGGCTGTTCCCTTATCATTCATAGAATACATCTATTCCCCAATGGGTTTGTCCATGGAAAGGTCATGGACATAGTTTTGAGCAGCTGTTTCTTCCTGTTCTTCAGGCTGGTTTGCAATGTCACAGCCTTTTGCAACCCTTTTTTCATGAGCTGCACTCATCCTATAGCTGATTCCTGACACTGCCAGGTTTTCTGCCTTGGTTTGCTGTGCCACCCTTTGCCTGAGGTGATCCTAGCTACTTTTAAAGGTCATTTAGTCCAACCCCTCTGCAATGAGGCATAGTTCCCCCATGCACCTGTGAAGAAATAGTAGGTTTTCTTGGGTCAGTAAATGAAAAAGTAAGGAAAAACCCCCAGGAATTATTATTCCAGAGCCAGCAGGTTCCTTCTCTATATCATGCCCTGAGACATACCTCAACTGCTTTGTACCCCTGAAGCTGTTCAGGTGAGAGGGAAGAGCTGCTGCTTGCCTCCCTCTGGAACAGCTCCAGTCCTCTCTGCATTGATTGTCATCCTTCTTGTGCCCATGTTTAAATTACCTTGCTTGGGTAATATTCTCCATATGGCCGTACTATTGCCACATGTAGCAGAGAATGGTAGAAATATAAGGAACTTCTCCCTGGTTCAAGGCTAATCAGACTTGAGCAAGCTTTCTAAGAAGCAGTTTTGGGGTTCCTGGGGTAGGTCTTTACATAGGTGGGTTATGGGGCTTTCCATAGAAAGTGCATATAGGTCACAGCAGCTCTGAATTCTGCTTTTTGCCCTCCAGATTCTTTGATGTGAACTTGCTGGCATTGACTCCCTTCAGGCATGAATTCCTCACCAAAAGTCATGACTTGGGTTAAAAGCACTTTGTTTAAGGGAGATCTGAGCCCATTTCCATGCAAAGCAGGTTCCCTAAGGAGACAAAGGTGCTCAGCCTTGTTCTCTGTATAGGGTGTTAACTAGAATATAATTTTCTAAAAATGCTATCTAATTTTGCTATCTTGTATTGTTGACATCTGTTGATACTCTGCTCTGTGGATGATATGCATTCTTATTTCATCATATTTTTTTCCTCATCTTATGGAATGGCTATGTATATTTTACAGGCCTCTCTAAGACCAGGTTGCTGAGTAAGAGTTACTAAAAAGAATATAGCAAACATTTTTAAAGATATTTTTGTCATTTTGTCAAAATGAGCAACAATCAAATATATTTTATATTAGGTCAAAAATAACATTAAAATTGGGGAGAGGGTAATTTTGCAGTCTGCTAGTAATTTTCCATCCTCAAGAAGCAAAGTTTTGTTCAAAACAACTCAATCTCTACACTCCTCAGTAATGTACATAGAGAATTTGATATTGCATTTCATTATGTAAACTTTGCTCTAATGCTTCTCATTGCTTCTGCTCAAGTAACCCTGAATAAATGTAGTGTCTGGCACAAGATGTTGTTCCTATGGCATTGTTTCAAAACTAGTGCCTTTGTGTTACACAGGATGGATCTCTCAGTGACATGACAGAGCCTTCACTTTAAGTCTTCAATTTAGAAAAGCTGTTCCATCTAACAAAAGCCCGACATCCTACATGAACTTCTAGATCCCTACCCCAGGGCATCAAGCCAGCAATGAAGGATTAAGACCTAGTTATGAAAAGGTCTTGAACTGAACAGGAATAAGAAAGTATTGGTTTAGGGACTATATATGGAAAGCATTAGGGAAAAGTCTTAGTCCTGTCTGTTTGCAATCTAAAATCATTGTGAAAATGCTTTCTTTAGTTTGCTGGCATGGGCAATCAGAGAAAGCAGGAGAGAAGGAAGGAAATGAGAGACTATCTAATTATGGTTCTATAAATGTCTTCCAATACCTTGCTAATGTGGCTGGTGGAACTTTTTCAAAACTGAAGTAGATAAATGGGGTGCTTGTCCAGCTGAAATGGGAAACTAACATGCACAAGGTTTGGCCAGAAAGCTCCAGGAAAGCTTGACTTCAAGTGCAGAGCCATACTGCATCATTTGCTGCATCAATAACAGCAACCAACAGAAATGACAGCTGAAGCTATCTATAACATAGCACCATCTTCTAGGCTCTAAATCTCAAAGAAATCCTTCATTTGACTCCATTGTATGTATCCTATGGATGATATACTAGAACCGCTTCCCACCATTAGCAGTATTTAGGTAGATGGCACAAATTGTCATCATAAGCTAAATAACAGAAGGGAGGGAAGTAGAGTTTTGGATACTTTATTGTAGGCACTGCTTAACTGTTGGCTCAGTCACAGGCTAGGGGAGGATCTCTCCAAACAACTGTTTCTGAGTCAATATGTGGCAGAGTTTTGGGTCTAATTTGTTCCAGGGACCACCTCCAAAACCAGTCACAGTTTGTTTTAGTCTCTGGCCCTGTTTTATGTATCATCACAGATATAGCCATTGGGTTTGTGTTAGTTGTGATATTATGAGACTTTTCATGACAATTCTGTTTCTCAGTGACTTCACCTCATCAAATGTCAGGTTCAAAATCTAGCCTGTCCAAATCTCCATCTGCCCTGTTATATTTCCTTCATCCAGCACATCTAAAGTTCCAAATGTCTGAGATCTTCTGTTTTATCTGTTTTATAGAAATTATCATCTTGTGGTTTGTGTTTTCTGTTCTTGTTGTGTTTTGTTTGGCTTGTGGGGGTTTTATTATTACCTATGCTTTGATTTTGTTTGTTTTTGTCATTGTTTGAAATTTTGATCTGAACTCAACACAAAAAAAAAACCAAACAGACCCAACAGAGTTGAGTTCCTTTTCATACATTTTTTTCATGTCTATCAATTTTTTCACTAGCATGGCTTAACCAGCACAAATATGTGCAGAAGAAAAAGTTTAAAATATATTTCAATACCTTGCCTTCTACTAATTTCTATTAGAAACATAAAATGCAATAATTAAGGTTTTCAACTTAAGATGTAGAAATTTTACAGCATTTAGTTATTTTTAATCAAGCAAATAGAGGGAGATCATACATCTCAAAATTTAGGATTATTTTATTTCCTTTTAAATAAAGTTGAGAAACACATCTTTGATGGATGTAATTGTGCTTTGTGAAGGTCTGGAAAGTGTCCTAATAAGCTCTTGCAATCAGTGAGCTTAAAATTTTGCATTGGCATAAGAAAACTATGTATTATTGTGAGAAACATAAATATTGATATGGGGTCTATGTAATGGTCAGGATGGTTTCCATAGTTGTTTTGGGAAGGGAAAAGTACACATGGTAGCACTACCAGTCCTCAGCAGTTTCCTGTTTGTGTAGTCATTCATGGCACTGGGATATCCAATGGAAAGTATTCACAGGTATTACCACTCTTACAATGTTTTAGGAAAATTACTTTCTTCAGAATTTCAGAATTTCCTTGTTTGAAATTACTCATATTTTCCTTCAGAAAGAAAGGAATGTTTGTCCACTACAGAGAGGATAAGGTTGCTCAAACCGGTCTTTGAGCTGCATCTGTTTATTTTTGGTATCCTATGGCTGAAGGACTTAACCTGTCTCTTACAGTCATACTTAGTCTAAGGTTCAGCTGCTTTTTTTTGCAGTTCACCATTCTTTGTATTTTCTACTGACCTTTTCAAATGTTATGTTATCTAATGTGCATAATTTCTTTTCAATTTTGTACTTAGATGGTAATCAGGAATTAATTTGTACCTGTGATAGCAGAAAAAGTTTTCTTACTGGCACTTATGAGCACATGCTGGACAGTAAATATTATGAGGAAAATTTTTGAGCTGCAAATCCTCTTCAGTAGCAAGCACACAGCAATCAAAATATAATCACCAACAATCCACCAAAGCTCTTTTGAATGCCATGGCAAATCTCTAGATTTAGTGTAAATGGGAGAAGTGATCTATTTTTGTGTGCAAAAGAATTACAGTTTGGTCAAATTATCTATTAGTTTGGTTTTGGGCTTTTTGATTTCAGAAAATATTTAGAACATGTTGAGAAATAATCCCTTTGTTTGACAAAGGTGCTACACAGCAAATCATATCCTTCAGGATTCCACACTCAAGAGTTTATTTGTATCTGTATTTTACTAAATTAATCATGTGTGTCAAACAATTACCTACCTAAGGAGAAGTATGTGGGTGGATGTGATAAGTTCAAGAGCGATTAATTAAATTACATAAGAAGATCTCAAAATCATAGCTCTGGGATTATTAATTGATCGAAATTAATGTATTTCACACATTTGTATTCATGGTACCTCCAAGCCCAGAATCAGGGTTTCTGCAAGCCATCAACCTTATAAAGTAATGCAAAGGCTCCAATTCAGTTGATATCAGTAGCTATCAATTGATCCGAAAGGCTGAACTTTTTTCTGCATAAAGTTTGTATTTTAAAAAGGGCTGGCATTGTGCAGTGCTGACAGCACAACATGAAAAGTCCTGCTGAGCTTGTCTATACACGTTTTGCTATGGCTGAGCATAAAATCCTTTGCTATGCAACTGAATGGATATCAAAAGAGAATATGAATACATGTAGCAGAGAAATGAAGTGCTTTTGAAAGGACTTTCCTCTGAATGAAAGAAAAACAAAGCAAGATTGGCTACGATTCTGCAAGCTGGTTATATTTTTTCCTACCTTGGGTGGCTCTGAGGTTTGACTGGGTGCCAGTTAACAAATTAGGTCATTGATATGTTACTTCTGCATATGGAATAATTCTTGATAACTGTATGGTCTGTCCACACATGTGAGACTAATCTTAATTTCCATCATCCTTCTTTTTCATTTGGGGAAAGAGTTTTTACTGTCAAAACAAAATCTACTGATGCAGATTTCAAACCCCACCTCCCTCACCCTCACCAAATAAGAACAAATGAAAAGGAAAGAGCTTGTCAGAAGTTATTTCATTTCAAACCACCTCTCATCAAAAAGAATAATAAATAAACCTGAAAACCAACTCTCAATCCTCTTAGGCCTGTTATGTTTCAGTTAGAGGAAAAGGACACAGTGTAATTTTCAGTGACAGGTAGGTAAAAAACTTTTCAGAAATTTAAAGAGCTAACCACAATGTGTTAAAGTAAAAGTATATATATTATTATAAGAATATGCTTATTTCATGGGCCTGGGTTCTCTTGGAGTATGGAGAACTATTTGCAAAGCTCCAAAATGCTACTGTTAGGATCAGGTAGTGATTTAGAATCAGGTGGTGATTGACACATATTTTGCACAAGATGACTTAGCAGGAACTTGGCTTCCTCTCCCTGCTTTTCAATTTTTAGCATCTACGAGTTTGCCAAATGGTGTGCACTGATGATGTCTACATTTGGTCCCCTTCCGGATCTCCTCCTTTCTCAAGTGTTCCCAGCTTCTCATGTGTTCAGCAGATTTTCAGCCCCCACCACCAGCACCTCACAGCCCCATGCTTCCACACGGCCACCTGGCAGGGAGACAGGCTGTCTCCCATTCTCATCTCCCGCTCCTCCTCTCCCACCCAGATTGACCAGCAAAAGAGGCAGAGGAGGAGAGGGAAGGGGAAGTGGTGGCTGGCAACAGTTCCTATAGGAAGGTCAATTAAAGGCTGAGAGTTGGGAAAGAAGGGATTAAAGAGCTGGCTGGGCTGTGATGGTGTGTAGGGAGGAGGGAGTTTGGGATGGCTTGGAGAAATGCAAGAGAAGAGGGGGAAGTGAATTTGGCCACAGGAAGACTGAGTGTGCAGTAGGGGGGATGAAACACAGGAATGGGGACTTTGGAAGCATAGTGAAGGCAAGATGATTGATGATAATAAGTGATAATTTAAGGGGAAGGAGACACAGGAATAGGAGAGTAGAATAAGACAAGATACTAGGATTTTTTATAAGCTGTCATATGAGACAGTCCCTGCCACGCTAATCAAGAATTTCGATATAGTAATTCTTGTTTGAATGTCATGTAAGATGTTGATAAGTATGTTTTGTGTAAATTATAAGTTAGGTATGTCAAATGGGAAGAGAAGGTACCTTGCAATGGAAAAACTCAAATAAGCTGTACACTGCAATACACATTGCAGTGTGTACAAACAGCATATTTCCATATGCTCTTTTTTTAAAAATTGTCCTTTCAAATATTTTTCTCATGTAGACGTTGTCAGTTTTTGTACCATACTTTATCTTTTGCATGCACTCTCAGAAGAACAAGCATTATTTCTTTGCAGCCAAACAAAGGATTGTCAAAGAGAAAGTTGAAGAACTGAATGCTTTGTTGCAAGTCAATAAGTGTATCTATATATTTATGTATAAATATTTATATTTCAGTGAATTATAGGCTTCTGTGAGGGGGTTGTATAGAAGAATGAATGATAAATCAGGCTTGTTTTAGCCTTTGAAACATGAGTTTATTGGATTGGTATTTATAGTCAAAGCACACTTCAAATGATTAGTTCCTTTTTTGTTTGTAATCATTATTATTACATATTCAGAGCAGTTATTCCTTAACAATCCTGTCTTAAATTAACCCCTGATTGTCTGCACTAGTTATTTGGCTCTGTTCCTAACTATGCAAACCTTTCCAAGATACGTGTGCTATAGCAAGGATGACACTCTACCAATCTGGGTGCAAGTTAGTGCCAATAAAACCAGAGATCTCTCCTTGTTTTGACACAGTAGACAGCATGGGTGACCTTGGAGAAACAACTGAACAAACAGTGAGTTTTTCTGGTTTGGCTGTACTGTGTTAGATTAAGAAACTGCCACCCCTGAGAGCTCATTTCTAGCCTCCCTATTGTATTTATTTGTCTAGAGAATTTGAGATTTATTGATCTAGAACAAAAAAAATTGCATGATGATTTAGTGTACTCACCAGAGGATGGGTGTGCTCACATCCTGTCTCTCTTTAAGGCTTGTTTATACAAAAGAGTAAAAAAATGTATACTCACAGCAATAGCAATTTCCGCTTCTACATACTGGGGCTAGACTGCAGTTTATTCTCAGAAATAGTAATGGTTTTGTCATCTGGTTTAGTTTCACTAAATCTTCCCATTTTTGGAAAATCAGGAAAAGATATCCATCAGTCTTGCTATTTTTGGTTTATTTATTGATGTTTTGTCCTATAAGAACATTCTTTAATGCAGTTGTAGATGTTTTCTGAAGGGACTGCAAGTTACTCAGAATTTATTGTCCAGTGTGTCTGCATGAAAGAGCATTTTTACCTTCATTAACAAAGTCACAATGCAAGATTGTGGTGTTAATGTACAAGGAAAAGAAGTATTTCTTCTGACACTAAATAAATACATTTTGGCCAAAAGATCTGTTCTGGGAATCCATACAAAATTATTATAGACATGCTGTGCAAGGTTTTTATAAATGAATAGCAAAGGTATTTTTTGCCATGACATTTGAGCAAAGGGAATTGAACGAACCGTGGAGACGCTTCATCCTCCACGTACACTGTCTCACAAGGGTGTGTTACTCTTCTCACTACAGCTCAGCATTGTCTTGTCCCTCCAGGGACACAGCTGATACCAATCTCTCACCTTGTGCTGCAGTCAGACAGAAGCTTTATTAATAATGACAATGGCACAGCCTTTGCAGCGTCTTCCTGCTTTACTTGGAGCCTTCTTAGATGGTATCTTCATTGTTTCATAGTAGCTATAAATACAAAACTATTTACAATGAATTGTTTCCAAACAATTAATTACTGAACTATGAACTAAGTTTATATTGGCTTTGTTACTCCCAAACTCAAAACCGAGAGCTGAATCAGTGAGATAAATGCAATTCTTCACATTTAGAACAGGAAAGATAGCTGATCTATCATCATGGAGTCATTTTCATGTGCAAAATATGAGTTTGCATCTTGGACAAATGTGCCACTGGATAATTTCAGATTGGAATGTAAGTGCTAACTAGAAAAACCAAAAGACTTGAATTTTTCATTTGGCGACTTTATTTAAATTAGATTAATAATAATTAACATACGTGCTACACGTTTTCTTGATTGTAAGACTCAAAGGAGTCCAGAAGTGGATAACACCAAATGTGTCAAAAAATGGAGCTGCCAGAGATTAGTTTACATACCCAAGTCACATTGCTCTTCAGAAATGGACTGTCAAAATTAGGTCTTTAACTGCTGAGACAGGAAATTTCCACCTCTTTGGTTGTTTTCAAGTGATGTTTTTGGGTTTTTATTTGTCATAGGCCTCAACAAAAAGACTATCTTAATAACAGATATGAATGAATACAATTAGGTAAAAGATATGTTTTACTTAATAAGGTTTTCTGTTTAATTTTCACACAGAACTAGAAGCAAAAGCTCTTTGAAGATTTGGAAAGAATCAAGTTTAATGTATTGATTTTTAATTCTGTATCCCAGGATTATAAATTTGACTAGCACTTAACTAACTACCAAAATTGTCAGTGGTATATTCCTTTCTGTAGCTCAGATAGCAATCAGAAACCTCGTTCTGCAAAATTTGTATATAATTCTGGACTGTATATACAAAATTTGTATATAATTCTATACTGTACTCTGTAATTGTTCCTTTTTATTCCAAAAAATGTGAGAAATTTGGTATTCTGCAAAATACAGTATACTGCAAAACATGGTATACTACAAAGTAATAACTCAGGCTTTTCAGATGAATTTGAACAGCAAAAAAGGTTTACTGGAGAGGATATTTGTGTGTACAATCATGCTCAAAAGGTGATATTCCTAGTACTCTACCAAAGTGAGTTTTCATGTGAAGCCCAGTCCATGTGAACATTATGACATAATAGAGATGGAAGTGATATTTCTTCTTATCTCATGGTTGTGCTGCTGATCTACTTTGGTTACTCTGAGAACCATTTTATTCACCATTTAAATGGGAATGCAAACATGGGGAGGAAAAACCTGAAGTTGAGCACTACAGCAGAGTCAGACTGGCACACAAAATGAAGCGCTGAGGCAATGGTGATCCCTGCCACTATGTGCAAACCTAGAAGCCTTTCCTTGCTAGTTGTAATGGGATTTTTTTTCCCTCCTTAACTCCTGTGTAGCACATTCATATAAACAGGAGATTGAGGAGGAAGGAGATTGAGGAGATGGAGCCATCCCAGAGGAGCTATCTGGAGGACAAAAGAGATGATGGAATTCCCCAGAACTCCACCTCTCACTCCTTCCATAGACATGCAGTTTTCTGTCTCTTTTTTCCTTTGGGAGGCAGGTTGCCAGGGGTAAGGCAATAGTAATTCTACTGCCACTGTGGATGCAAAGTATAGTGTTTCTTACTTTCACCATGGGAAGGTAAAACTAGCCTTCAGTCAAACACTGAGATTCAATATTTGGTAGAGGATTTTAAGCAAAAGGGTTTTAGAAGGGTCCAGTGATTTTTAGACTGAGAAATATATCCCAAAGTACCAAGCAGCCTTTCATGAAGACAGTACAAAATGTTACTCAAAGCTTCTGTAAGAGGCACAGAAAGCCCTTCAGAAAACATCCTTTCTTTCAGCCCCAAACCTTTGGGATCATGACCCAGGGCATTTTAAAGAAGCTGCTAACCTCAAACTACTGAGGGATGAAGTCAGGCAACTGTTAGAATATACACATGAGGAAATGATGTCATGCCGCACAGGAGATATATCCTAACCATGATTGTCTGCATCAGACCCTTCTCTTGAAAACATCAGCATCACCAGCACTTCTTTTAGCTCCCTGAGAAATGTTATTGACTCCACAGTGTCAACCAGAGAGAAACAGAAATCCAATTTCCTGTTCCAAGATGGAGAGCAGTGGTTCAAATGCATTAAGCTCTTGCCTAGATTGTATCTTGCCAAAAACTTAAGATTAATTATTAATTCTTCCTCGTTAAGTGCAGAATATGTGCTTGGTGGTCTGGAAAGCTGGAACTTACAGCTAATTGCTTTCAATTTCCATACCTGACCCTTCACAGCCATGCTTTCCTATCACATTGAAACTCTGTTTGAATGAACAAGGTAATTTCAAAGACAAACAATTTACATAGAAAGATTCTGGTGGATATAAATATTTAAATTAGAGTTGTCTCAACTGGATATAGAGAGGAGAACTGACATGAATATACCTGCAAAAACCAGTGAATGGAAACATAGGAAAGTAAAATTCTGTAGTTGTATATTCATTGTGTTCATAAAGTCAGTTCCTGGTTATAATCATTATACTTTGATTGCTATTTCTGGTCTGTGGGAATAAAGAGAAACTAAATTTTAACAATAGAGTTTGGAAAGAAGATGAGATATCTGTGGTCTCGTTGGGATCTGCGTAAAGCCAGTAGTGCATTTTCCATTCACTTGAATGTAATAGGATCTAAATTTGATTTAATTTAATTCTCAGTTTTCTTTAATGCATTTTATAATGTATTTTAAAGAGGCTCCAAATTTGAGATGATAAAACATTTCCAAATACAATGCAGCTAATATTCAAATAATACTTATCCCTAGAGGTATGTTACAGTGGTTGATAGAGATGTCAAGAGAAACAGCTCTCAAGGCTTGCTGGTATTTAGAATGGTTTGTTGATGTGGCTGCTGTGGCTATCCTGGAACTGCAGCTAAACAGGTCTTTCACTGGCAAAGCTTATACTCATTTTCCAGATGCAGGAAGTCATGCTAGAAGAAGATATTTTTTTTGGCATTATTAGTCAATAACCATTAAGCATTTCTGATACTTGTTCTGTGTGACTCATTTAGTGAAGTTCCTGTCTCACCTGCCACTCTGCAGCCCCTGTAACACAGGTATCCCTGGTGTGGACAATGGAGAGCAGGGTCCCACAGCAGCTGCGCCAGGCACAGGGTGTCCCCAGAACACGGAAGTGTGCTACCTGGGAGCAGTGTTAACACTTTATACAAATATCGGAGAATCCCAGAAGTCCATCTAGAAAAACACTGTCTCTAACTGCCTCCTCTTACCATGTTCCTACTTTAATTTTATTTCATAATCATTCAGCGCAGGGGAAAAAAAAGAAAAAAAAATAAAAAGGAGATCTGTTTATTTTTGTGGGTATAATAAGGTTTCATAGAGATTTAGCTATTTAACTAATAAGGAATTAATAGCTATAGAAAATTCACCTCAGCAACACAAGAAGTGCAAGACAATTTGAAAGAAAGAGTCTGAGAATGTGAGAGAGGAGCCTGAGTGCTGGTAGTTACATGGAAAGAGAGTCTGATGGAGTTTTGCAGTAGGCTGCAAAAGAAGTGTAGCTGCTGTGAGCTGCAATGTCTTTTCTGACTGCAATAGCGTATTCAGAGAAGTGTGCTGAATCTACTCATGTCATTGCTCATATGTGCTGCAATTGGTTGTGATGTCATAAAAATAGCAGGGAAGAGTGATCCATATCCCTGTCATTCTGCATCCATACATTTTGCAATATGGTAAGAGGGAGAATGCAAGCCCACTGGAACCTGGCATATTAAGCTTGTTTCATTTTTTTGCTATTTCTGTATAGAGGGTATAAATTTGGGGAAAAAAAGTGCCTGAAAAACCTGTTCTTAAGCTGTAATAACGTGGTAGTGGTAAAACTATTTTGCCTGCTCCTTTTAAAGGAATGTTTTCTTTTAGAACATCGTCAACTGAGGGCATGTTTCTAATGCAATTTTTTTATCCACTTATTTTCTGGGGGACTGCAACATATGTTTTTCCTCTTCCACTTTTTAATATTTTGGTCTCTGGTGAATACACATACAAAAACTTCCTTCCTTTAGTTGGAGTCCACAAATGAAGAGCTTTTCTTTCTCTGATTGCAGATTAGCCTGCCAAGAAACAAACTCTAACTGGAGAACATCACTTTAATTTATTTATGGGATACAGATGACAAGGAAGTCTGTCCTCTTCTCAGGCTTTTTGGAAAGCTTTGGGCTGACCCAGCCCAACAGAGTTCATATGGCAAAGGCAAACTATGCCAGGAACCAAAGCCAATAGTCCCTGCAAACCTCTGAACCAAAACATTCCTGTAGTGCTTGAATTTCCCTATAATTTGTGTAGATTCCCTTTTTGTCAATGAGGCTTGCAGTGGATAACTAGCTTGGTGCAATCAGACTAAACAACTGTGCTATTCATTCAGCAATTAGATGATAGCAGTAATGCATGCTTTATGGTTTCCGTTCTTCGTTCTTTCCTTTCTTTTAAAGCCCTTGGAGACAAACCCTGAGATGTTTGGTGAAGAGGAGGCTCTTACTGAAAGATAGCTGGTTTTTTTCCCCCCTTTAGTGTTGTTAATAAGTTATATTCTCAGAAGCAGAACATCAGATCTACATAGGAAGAAATGATCAGCTGGAGAAAAAACAACTCTATAGTCATTTATATACATGAATGTTCAGTTTCATCTATTTCAATGCTGGAGGAAGAACTTTTTCTTAATCACCATCAGCATATAGCTTAATTTAGAATAAAATAACTATATTTTGAATGCAAATATTTTAGCAGGAATAAAGTAAGGTATGTTTACTCTATAAATTACTTGGGAAGGGCATAGTGCTAAAAGTGGAGAATTTTGCTTTTGTTGCAGAAGATAAATCCTGGTGAAAGGGTAGGTTTCAGTGCTTCAGCTTTCAGTTAGAAATTTAAGCTTTGGCCAAAATCAGCTGTGATTTTTACTCTTTCCTTGCTGCACATAACTTCTCTGTGTTTGAAAAAAAGGGATATATATTGTGGTTAACTCAATGACATTGTTAGTGATCCTATTAACTAAGAGGCAAAGTTTACCTTTGTGTGTATTTAAAAAAAAAAAAGTTTAACCATGTCAGTAAAAATATTGTACTGTTTAGAAAATGTTTTCTTCATATTGTTGGAAAATAAATGGTTGCTTAACTACTACCTTTGCAATTTCTTATTCTGGCAATTATTCCTTTGTTTTACATCAGCTTCTGTGTGACCTCAGACAGATGAAATAAATTCCCTCTACTGTAGTTTCCTTATTTAAGGGCTAATCCAAACCCCACCAAACTCAATGTGGGCACTGAGAGATTAAGTACTGGCAGATTTAGCTGTTGTAGCTTAAAACATTACAGCACCCAGATGTCTTTGCTATCTCTTTTCAGAGGATTACTTCCCCAACAGGAGGCAAGGAAGGATGGGATATGAGCCATGTGTCAGTTGCTATGGTTTGCTGTACAGAATACTAGATTAAATTGCAGTGAAGGTATGTGCTCCTAAATAAACTGAGCTGTATATGTGACAGTTGAGGCACAGATTCATATCCTGTTCTGTTGTTCTGCAGTATTGGTGATGACCTAAGACAGATGACCAAGTCAAAAACATAGGGTTTTTGACTTGGTGATCTCCTCTAGTGATAAACATGAAAGATATCTGCCAGAGTTCTGAAAATCCTACCTGTATACCTCAAGAATGTTAGAAAATGCTGATTTCTTTAAACTGCTTGAAAATCCTAATAAAAAACAACGAGTAACAATAAAGAATCATTGTACATCTCAAGGGAAAAGTGGTTACATTTCATTTTGAAATGCTGAAAGGAAAAGACATGGAAGAAAGGAATCTCCAGCTGACTCTGAGTACATTGGATTTCTATTCAGACCACTTCATTTGGTTTCCAAATATGCTGTTGTGAAACACCTTTCAGCATAAGGATAGTCAATTTTCTCACAACGACAATGTCATGACAGTATGAATGTTTTTGAGGACTTGAAATGGAAAGAGAGAAAGATAGAGTAATGAGAAGCTAATGGGCAGCTGGCATTCCAGCATGGTTTGACTAACCACTGAGTTGAAATACCTTCTTAATGTTGGGACACTCCTCGGAAGCTGCTCTAGTGCCTCTCTAATCACCCACTTGAGTTCAGTGAGCTCAAGGTCACTCCACCTTTTTTAGATATTTAGCTGAAGTGCTCATGATTAGAATCTTGTTGCTCTGGGTTTCCTGTCTTGTCAGTAGTAAAGGACAGATGTTCAGAATTAACTGGCTTTCTCTCCATGGTGAGTGTTTGAGGAAGGAGAAAGAAATGACAAGACAAGAGGAAATGGCCTCAAGCTGTGTCAGGGGAAGTTTAGACTGGATATTAGAAAAAGTTTCTTCAGTGAAAGGTGGTTAGGCATTTGAACAGCATACTCAGGAAAGTGGTGGAAGTGTTTAAAAAGTGTGTGGTTGTGGCATTTGGTAACATAGCTTAGAGGTGAACATGCTGGTTCATACGGTGGGGTTTGATGGTCTTACAGAGCTTTTCCAGCTTTAATATTTCTATGCAGTATGGGGAACTGGGCTGTGGTCTGCCTTTTCTCTATTGACACCTTAAAGCAGCCTTATTGTTACAACAGACAAATTTGAGCACTGTCTTGCCAAAGGCAGAACAGTTCAGTGTTTTTGTTTTCAAGTCCAAAGCTGAAAATTCTTCACATTACTTTTACTTTAATTGGACCAAATGTAATATGATACTGGTAAGAGTAGCAGGGCATAATGTGAATGGTACCAAATCATAGAGGGCTAACAGTATAGGATCAATACAATATTAGTTTAGATGTTACCAAAAAAAGAGAAATTTAACTCCCACTCCACAGAAAATCAATAGAACTAGTGATATATGCATGTTAATTATTAAGGCCTGCCTTGCAATAGTGGATGAAAATTAAAAATTTCAGAAAGCTGTTACTAGTGACTAGATCATATACCCTACTTAACCTGAGAGAAAAGAGCAGTTCCAGAACAGAAACAAGTATACAAATTCTTCCACACAAGACTGTATTTGTTCAGTAAGTACAGTCCTTTAAACACAGGAAAACACAAATAGAATAGCTGTTTCTGCGGGTTAAGGCTAAGGGAAAAAAAGAATAAATTTATACAAAATTATCTTATGGGAGAAAAATTAAATGCAAAATGCACACAGAAAAAAAAATCCCCAGTGATATGAAAAAGATACTATTTATTTTACAATAGAAACATTCTTACTGGTAAGAGTATGGCATTGGTTGAGTTCCGGCTGTAGTGAAGTTTTGGAAATAAATGTGTGGTTTTACAGGATATAGTCTATCATGCTGCCTTTGAGCTTGGTGTTTTTCACTTCTGGGACATAAACAGTTACCAGTAATACATCATGAATAAATTTACTTTATTTGTACTGCTTGAAGTACAAATTTGTAGTATGTCATTATTTGAAGTTTGGTGTAAGTCTCAATTGAAACATTAAACTTCTTATGAACTGGAAATCTTGGAAATCCTTCAGAGGAAGGCTTTTATTTATGATATTGTATTCAGTGTTTCCATTATTTCCCCCTGTTTTCAGGGATTTATTACTTAGTTGTAAAAAATCATTCTGGACTGAAATTTGGCATATGGGATTGAACTCAAAGAATGATGTTTTTGCCCAGTTTAAAAATAAGTCTGATCACACATAAACTGGAAGACACAGAAATGATTAAATGTATTCTTTAGGGGTTGTTTTGCTTTATTATTATGTTGCATTGCATTGTACCATTTTCTACAATTAATCCTGTATTAATAACTTTATATTTCATTCCACATTCCTGTTTCTCAGATAAAGAATAGAGTGATTACAGCTGTGTTTACCACTGAAATGTAGTATGGTTGAGTGTTTCTGTAGTCCCTAGGAAAAAATGGTGGTTACCTCTCCTGAGTAGCATAGCTGAGTGTTTTGTTGCATAGATGAAATCTAAGCAAATGAAATGCCAATAGAATGATGATATTTGCCAGCTAGACATTGCCAAAAGCCAAACAGCCAACAATAAATAAATATGTAAATAAAAAATGCCCAAATTAGAAAAGAAAAAAAAAAACAACAAAAAAACCAACCTCAAACCCAAAACAAAGCTCTAGGTGATACTGAATAGCTTAGAAAGCATAGCTAAGGCCTTCTAGTTTCTGCAGTCAAGCATGGGATAGGGTGGTACTATACATTTTTCATTATTTTCACGATCTCCAGTTCTATTCCTAGCTCAGAAAATGACAACCTTTTCACATTCCTGTTACCTTCCCATTGTAACATCACAGTAATGATGATCAAGGAAAAAAAAAGGCTAGTTTTTGAGATTAGATGGTGTTCACATCCGTGCAGAGAAAATTAATGTGGCCAGAGCTCAATTAAAGTTGAAGCTGGCCAGTATTGTGGGGGACAATAAAAATAGCTTTAAAAATATGTTAATAGCAAAAGACAGTCCAGAGATTACATTGGCCAGTTTCTTGATGAGAATGGTCACCTCACAAAGAGTAGCATAGACAAGGATATTAACCTATTAGAGATCATTGGAAGAAGATCCATTAGGATGGTGAAGAAGAAGCTGTATGAAGAGCAGCTGAGGTCACTTGGTTTGTTCAGCCTGGAGAAGAGGGGGCTGTGGGGGAATTTCATGGTGGTCAGGGGAGGCACCTAACCCTTCTTCCTGGTGACCAGTGATAGGACCGATGGGAAGGCACAAAGCTGTGTCAGGGGAGGTTTAGGTTGGATATTAGGAAAATGTTCTTCACCCAGAGAGTGGTTGGGTTCTGGAATAGGCTCCCAGGGAAGTGGTCACAGCATCAAACCTGACAGAGTGCAAGAAGTGTTTGAACAATACTGTCAAAAACATGGTGTGATTCTTGGGGCTGTCTGATTCAGGTCCAGGAGTTGGACTCTGATGATCCTTGTGGGTCCCTTCCAATTCAGGATGTTTTGTGATTCTGTGACTGTTCAGTATTAATAACTTGGGGTAAAATATCTGAATTGATAACTAGATATGTTCACAGTCTATGAAAATGATGAGAAAAAGCTGAAATAGAATTGCAGAAAATCAACACCTAATTTCGATACAAGTCTATCGATAAAGGAATACAAGAGAACAGAAATGTGCACAGAAAGAAACAGGGAAGAGGAATGAGAACAGTAGTATGTGGACTAAGTTAAGGAGGATGTGGTTAAACTGTCAGAGATTAAGGAGTAAAGTTAAGAATTTGGGGAGGGATCAGTTAAGGAAATTAAACCTGTAATGTTGAAAAGGGAAAAAATGTATTTACCTCAAAAATGTATACCTCAAGATGTATAAGAAATATCATGCTTGAGAGTGGTTTTATTTAATCTTTTAATTTGTGCTTTGTTGATAAAGTGTGTGTGATAAAAAGTGAGCCACTGGCAACACAGTTAAATGATGCAGGCAGAGCTGACAGTCTGACAAACCTGAAGGAGAAGGATTCTAATAATTCCTGTTATCATTGGCAAGATGTCTTCCCGAGAAGGAAGGCAGGATGTGCTAATTAATCACAGCAATGGGATCCAGTACTGGAAAAGGCCTATGACACATAGAATATATCAGAGATACGGACTCAGATGGGGTTTTGGTGGGGCCTCCTTCACACTACTTACAGTTTTGACCATCCATCTGTTTAGAAATGTGTTAAGCTGAAACAAGGAGGCAGGAAAGAGAAGATAGCTGGGGAAATGCAGTTTCTGAGAGGAAACTGAATAGACATGATATTTAACTTACTGACATGAAGACTGGGATGAGGATTTCATTACTGTCTCTAAATGTGTTAAAGGCTTAATGACAGGAAAGCAAAAATCTATGGTGAGGGCCAATGTTCATATGAAAACTAGATGCATGTAAAATAACCAGAAATATGTGCAAACCAGAAGAAAGTTTTTAACTGCTAGAATACTGAAGCTCCAGAACTGAATAAACAAACAAACAGCCCAGCATTCTCTAAATGCAACTTCATGAGTTCATGAAGGATATCCTACGATATGGATGTCTGCAACAGCAGGAAAACAAACCTGATGAACCACAAGGTCTTTTTTCTCTTTGGTAAATGGCCTGATTTAAAAAAAAAATCTTATTTCTTGGAACTTTCATTGTGTTGTTTTTCTTGATAATATTAATAATTTTCCTTTGAAAGTCTTAGCAGCCAGGACCTGGTGCCTGGAAATATTTAGTAAGTTATAGATTTTGTCTATTATGAAGAATCTATTTTAGGGCTATGGCAAAGTATACTTTCAAACACTTATATTATTACCATGATATATATGTTAAATTCAGTGCTGTGGTTGTTAGCCTGCTTATCTTGCTAGTGCAAACCACGGAAAGCAAGTGAGCAACAAGCTGACTCATTTGCATATCATCTAAACAACTTATGTATATATTTTCTCAACCTCCATGACTTTCCTTTTACTCTGCCACCTGCCAGTATATATTCTCCCCCTGAGATGTTCAGTGGGGAGCCTTAGCTTACACCAAATTTTAAATAGGTACACATATGTTTCCGAGGTTATTCTAGGTTTGGTGTGGCTTTCATCAATCACAGTGTATATAGCTTTGTACTTACATATTTGAATGACTGATCTTGGCTGGTAGCTGTATTAAATGTAGCATTAATTTTTTTGGAGCATTGCTGAAATCTTCAAAAGGTTGTGTATTTTGTCTATTATCCTTATGATATAAGGTGAGACTTCATGATAACAGCTCAGGATGGGAATAAAGTTATGTAGGTTAACTGTGGCTTAAAGGAATAGTGCAAACAATGAAGAAGAGAAGCTCAGCAGAGAGTGACTGAATTCTCTGTTTTATTGCTTATTACATTTCTGTTGGTGGGATTTGCAGTCTGGCAAGCTACCACCAAATTAATGAAGTTCATGGACTGGAATTTCACCCAGAGTGATAGTTATTTGTATTGACATGTATCATTTCCTCTATGCCCTCTGGCATTTTTTCTGTACCTGTGCTTTCAGGAACACAGTATATATTTTTTCGCCAGGTCTGTGAGATCCAATCTGCTAAAAAACCCATTGGTATTTATCCCCTAATATTAGCTTTGATCTGCCAAACATACTTCATATCAGTGGGTAAAAAGAGGAGTGTGGGCTGAACGTTTTCCACACTGATTTAATATGCCATAAAAGCCTGCACAGGCCACTCCTCAGTTCCTGCATAGGCCTGCCTACACTGCAGTGAAGTTCTGACAGCTTCTACCTGGATTTAATGCAAGAGCAGCTAAGCAGGTGTTGATATCCTTAGCTATAATTTAAGGTCACAATTTACAAAACCTGGGACAGTATGTCACCTGGGATTTGCTGTCAGGGGCTGAATGGATACCTTTTCCACTGCACAGTACCTATTGATATGTGCCTTGATTTTCCCTATTTCTAGCAAAAATAGAGCCTGAGTTTTGTCTATTAAAATGTACATTCAGGATTGCCTTTGTTTTTACTTCTTATTTTCATAAGCCTTTCCCTTATTAATCCAACATTTTTAGTCAAAATGGGACCATAAAACTGAATCTGTGAAGCGGTGATTATTTTTACTTGGTACATTCTGACAGTGTGACAGTTGTACTCATCTCTCTCTTTTTATTTGTTTGACTTAATTTTTTGACAATGGACTCATTTCGAGAAGCACTGAGTAAAAGAGCCCACTGATTTGTGCCCTAGACAAAGTGACACAAAGTTGCTCACATTCGTGCTACCAAAGACCACTCTGAAGTAGATATTTCCTAGGATTGGTGGTCCAAAATGGAGACTGGGAGTGAGCTAACTCTTAATCTGCATGAGCAATCAGCAGTTCAGTGCTTGAGTCATTCCCTGGCCCTTTTTCATTCAGTAGTACAGTTATAGCTTTAGGCAACATCTATATTAGTAAATAATGTGAACCAAGGCCCATCCTCTGGTTCTGGGTGTGTGCATGGCACAATTTCTGCCCATGTAACCAAATATTCTTTTACCTCTCTCGAGGTTGCCTTCATATATAGCAACAACTGAGAGCAATATGTGGCTTGTGCTAGCCCTAAACTGGGAATGGTCTGGAAGACTGAAAACTCTCAGGGAATGTAATTAGTAATCATTAAGTAGATTGGTTGTGTGATGGTACTTTAGTTTATGTCCTGTATCTTTGAATTTTAGTCACATGCAGTAGCCATCAGTCCATCTGCAGGCTGGACCTGGATTTCCTACAGAAGAAAACACCGCTGAGCACCTAGAGCTCTTTCTGCCCCATTTCTTTACATCTTCTTCTGAGTTTGGTGCCCTTTGCCATGCCTCTGTGCCACTCTCCTTCCTGCTTTTGGCATCTAGTCCAAGATTCCCCTTGCTCCAGGCCTGTCTCTATACTTAATCTCCACCACTCACCTCTTTTGTTCCTTATGTTCAGGATGAGTCTTCCAGCTCTCCTGCTAACTCCTTCCCTTCAGCAAGCTTCTTTCCCTGCTCTTATCCTATTCTGTTTCCTTTTCCTTTTTTTTCCCCTTCACCCTATTCCTCCCAATTTTGCCACATTTCTCCTCTAGTTCTCCTTACCTTGCTTTTTTGCATGGCTTCCAGTTCCTATATCTCCTTCTTTCCACACCTCCACATCCCCACCCAGGCTCCATGGCAGGTCTGTTTTTTTCACCCTGTGGCCTGCCAGTGTGCACCTGGATGTCCACAGACAGCCCCAGCTGCTCCTGCTATCCATGTCCAAGTTACCAGCACCAAAATTTTTTCAGTGCCTCTTCCTGTATCCACATCTTGCACATATGGAAGAAACAGTCACCAGGGAGACTCAAGCTGTCTCCTGCACTTCTAGTTTTCTTCCCTCAGTTCTAGTTTTCTTCCCTCAGGAAAGTACATTTGGATGAGCAGAAAGTGTAATGAGGAACTGTGTCACAGCCAGTGAGGATCCCCTCCATTATGGTCATGGAACCATAATGCCTGAATTTAATCTCTGCTTTACCTAGGCTCAGTGCTTCATAAGTCTCTTTCTGTAATGTTTTCTGTTGGCTGCATTTAGTCACAGAAAGTGTGAATGAGAAACAAGTAAAGAGACTTCAGCAGTGATTAGAGGCCAAGACACTGAGACTACAATTCCCTGCTGAATATGTTAAAAAGGTTGACTCTTGAAAATTTTAAATGCAAAAGTTTCTATGCAGACATACATCACAGACAGAAAGTCAGCTTCCCCCTCTCCATTTTCCTGTCACTCCAAACTTCAAACTTTAACTTTCTGCATAAAAAGACTTGGACTTCTCCAGGAAGAGGTTGCCAGTATTTTTTCAACATTAGTAAAGAACAAATTTTCTTTAACCTCATTCTCAGAAACAGCTGTACCATTTTGGATGAAACTTCCTGAAATATTTCTGCCTCAGGCAGACACCTGGCATGGAAAATTTCAGCCCAAAACATTTAAGGTTTGGCAAAGTGATATGCAGCTGAAAACAGGCTTTATAATGAGAAGTGTTGGGTAACTTTAATAAGAAACAAAATTACCAGCCTCACCCCAGTACCAATCCTAACTGATGTTTCAAGCTCTATGATAAAATACTTAGTTTAAATGAATAAGTCCTTACATATCAAAGGACCAAAAATAACTAGGAACACAGTCTTCTTCCAGATATAACAAGCATTTCCGACTTATGGCTTAGTGGTGTAAAGAGAATGAAGTAGATTAATAACAAAGCATAAACTGTAATCTTGAATTTGTGTCTGTCGGAGAGAAGAAGACTGAAGTGTGTGATGTGCACTGACAAAGTATTTAGTACCTTTGTTGCTTAGAACTTATGTGTTCAAGTCATTCAAAAGTCAGATGGTTTATTTTCTCCAAACATACCCCAAAGTTTTAGCTGGAAAACCGCTTAGACATTAAGATGGCAAATATAAGTTCTGAACACAATAACATACTTTATTAATCTTTCAGCAAGTCACCCAAAATGTTTAACAACTGCTTTTTCATTTAATTTCCCCTTCCAGTACAAGAAGAACTTAATTTCCTATTTCATTTGTTCTTCTCTCTAAAATATAGGCCTGTCATGGTAGTAATGCTGTTCTTTAACCAAAATAAATTGATAAATATGAAGACGCAATATAATTTGTTCTTCTATGCAAGAATACAGTGAAATAGCTCTATAGTTTTCATATATGTAAAAAAATTGTACTTTTAATAGAAATAAATTTAAACAGTATGCATTTATTTATTAAAAGAGAAGTTAAACAAAAATATAAATAAAGAAAAAGGGAATAGAGTTTAAGGTAATACTGATATTTCATAGCCAGTTTGCATTTAGAGATATTTGGGGGCGTGTTTTGAGTGTCTGAATTCTGTCCAACAGACAGCTTTGGTGGATTTCAGGCACCTATCTTCTATTTCTCTCTCACAACCCGTGTGTAAGTTTTAGAGACTCAGAAATGTAATAACACCTGGTCCTGTGCAGGGACAGGAGCTGGACTTCAATGATCATTGTGAATCCTTCCACCTCAGGATATTCTATTCTATTCTATTCTATTCTATTCTATTCTATTCTATTCTATTCTATTCTATTCTATTCTATTCTATTCT
>JAYDZK010000001.1:68051210-68065676 GCA_034509185.1 Euphonia xanthogaster
TATTCTATTCTATTCTATTCTATTCTATTCTATTCTATTCTATTCTATTCTATTCTATTCTATTCTATTCTTCTTTGTCTTAGAGAAAGAAACTGTCCCTGAGTATGACCTTCACCTGGGAGAGAAAACTGGGTGCTCAACTAAATAATTCATGCTTCATTTATGCTTCACTGAAGTCAAGAAGAGGCTTCATCTCTTAGATACACTTAAACCTTCCTCATTCATCAGCCCTGAGTTCAGTTCAGATAATGGGAGATGAAAACCAAGTAGCTTAGTCTGTATCCTATAAAGAAGAGAGTTTGCTCCTTCAGTCAGTACTGCCTTGTGTCCTGGCTTATGGCTTGTCCTACTGGATCAAATGTACAAACTGCGTGGGAAACAGGCTTCTGATTTTCCTCTTTCTCTGGGACTACTCTTACCAGCAGCCTCAGCATGAAAGTGTGAAACCTAGGGCTTTCCTCTGTCTTTCATTAGAACTCTCTGTAATAGTAACTTGGTAGTAGAGGCAAAGTGGTCAAACAAATTATTTTGGAGCCGAAGCTCCATATCTAAAATAAGGGTCCTAAAATCTCATTTTAGTTTGCTCTATGCTTCATGTGGCAAAAGACTGTAGAAGCTGAAGACATGAATTGAACTGCCTCTGTGACATGATGCCTCAGAATCTGTCCCAGTCTGCCACTATCAGTAGAAAGAGTATTGTCTAGATCTTTCTGTACAAACAACCCCTTAACATAAATGGGCACTGTTTGTATCATCTAGATCTGCTTAATACTGACAGTGCTTAATTTCATTTCTGTGAAAAGCTCATTAGATTTACAGCATGAAACTATAACTAGTCATAAGAGATGCTGAATCACACATCTAACATCTGCAAATGATGGGCTTTTCTTTTGCTAATAATACCCTTAATGCATAGTGACCAATAGAATAATTTTAAAGTGCATTTATCCTTTAAACATGTGCCTTTAGGGGAAAAATGTACTTGCATTAACTCTTTTTCACTGATTCAACTTATAGCACCTGTCTTAAGATACTACATTAAAAAACACAATGAAACAACTCCATACAGGATTAACAAGAAAGTATAGGGAGCATTACACTGTGAGGGAGTCAGGGGAATGAAGGGAACAAAGAGACTCCACTTTCTGAGAAAACTGGCTGATGGGAGGGATCACCTGATTGAGAACCATGTCACTGCAGAGAAAAAGGGCAAGTCCGTGGAATCCGCAAACGGATGTGTCCTGTCACTTTACAGTGGGAGTGGGTGGAAGAAACTTTCTCTGAGGACTGAGCAGTAATTGAAACACAGCTGTGTACCCCCTATAGCCTCATGTATCACATGGTAGTAACACAGGAACCTGTTTTGGGAGTTGCTGTTGGGATGGCTGTTAGTCAGCAGGAGAGACACCTTCCCCACTGCTAGGATACAGCGGTGCTCAGTATCCTCACGAGGCACCAGGTCACAGACCTAATGACTAACTTGGATGTTTGTACAGACCTTTTACATCTTTCATGGTACATGTGAAATTCAGACAGCATAGACAAAGTGCCCTGCAATCCCACAGACTTGGTAAAAGTGTAAAACAGTTGTTTCTAATGGCATGACTGCAACATGCCATTCAGCAAATGTGACTTGGGGCCTCATTACTGTGTCTCCACTTCTGACATTTATAGTTAAATGATGTTGTTGATTCCGGCAAGAGATGTTATAATTTCTCTAATTAAAGGAGGGGGAAAGAAAACAACCCAAAACAATCTTCTTGTTCCTTCCCAGATTGTTTCCATTTACTGCAAATAAGCATGAGTTCCTGCCTGGAAGCACTATCTGCAAACTGCAGTCAGATGTAAAAGAAGCCTAATCAAGCTTGGGAACCAGGCCTTAATTAGACTGCTTGGAAAACAGAGCAGAAGAGCAAATGAAAATTATTAACCATCACTCATGATTCCTGTTTCTAATTTTAAAGAGGAAATCATGCATTAATCAAACTCTAGCCCTAAGCTCAGAGACGCATTTTAGAAGTATCCTGAAACAACAAGAGGAAATCTTTTCAGTGTTTAGAGAAAGGAACTCCTGATCAACTAGTATGTGTAGCACAATATATTTTGACATGAAATAAGCTATGTTTCAGTATGCCTAGGAAAACTCGGATCCAAGAAAAACAAAATCAGTACCAACTGAAATGAAGGCACATGACAGCAATTGGGGTTAAGCCTGGGTTTTGTTAAAGGGGAACAGAAATGAAGCGTATGCTGTTTTCATGGATAAAGAAAAGATATGGAAGGGTAAGAGTAAAAGGAACAGTGTAGTAACATCACTGCTATTGTGTGCTTTGATAATAGTAAAGAAACTCTTTCATTCACATAAACAATATTTACTACAAATTATTTCTTATAAAAAACAACAAGCATGAGCATAACCTCTACATATTACCCAGAGTTCACTTGAGATCATGTAATAGGATTTATCAGAATTTACCTCATAGTTTCTGTTATATTTGGACTATAAAGATAATTTTCTATTTTTTTTGGCAAACTCATATGAATTTTCTGGCAGTAATTCAGAAACTAGACTTTTCTGATGGAGTCGGATTGAAGTCTTCAACTTTTGTGGAAATGTCCAGAATGAGGAGAGAAACTCTAAAACTATATTAAACATTGCACCCATTCTTGTTGGAAACATCACATCACAACAAATGCTCACTTTTTTCAAACACAAATATCCAAGCTTCTTTCTTTGAATTTCAAACAATGATTTCTAGAACACGCCAATTTTCACCCTAGCTGTCCAAGCATTTGCCAAGTGTTGCCTATTCAGATTTCTAAAGTAGTGGTTTCATGAAATGGCATACCTAGAAGTGTTGATGGCATGGATGTTTTGTTGCTATCATAACTCACAGACCACGGTTACAGTTCTGTGAACAGATTAAAATATGAATGACAAATGAGAAAATACTGGGAATTTTTTTGTCTATCATGCTATATATGTCATGCTTTGATAGGAGTAAGCAATGGATTTCAGTGATCAAAGTTGGTGATTTGACAGAGCATTGTGATCTGGAGGAATGGGCATGGATGAGGGTTATTAAGTACAGCACTTTAGTGATAGTTTTGGCATGATGTCTTCTAAAATCTTGATGCATGACCTCCACAGTTCAGCCCTAGGAAGAAAACATTCTGACAAACTGAAGGTTCCATACTCCAGTTTGGTGGCATCTCCCTGCATGATATAATACAGATAAGAGCATTTTAGTTTTAATTGAAAAATTAAATTAGCTTTGTTTAGTTGCTTTGGCTGAAGCTTCCATTATTTTTTTTTGGTGACTTCTAAGGTGCAGCCAATCTGGGTGATGCCCTGGCTGCCAGAATTCAGTTGAAATGCTTTTACTAAATTAAATATGACAGGATTTCAACTCCTTATTTCAGTGGATGACTAAGGACAAGATAGAGCATGTCTAGTCTAAAAATTGGTACAGGTGCCTTGGAGGTGAAAGATGAAGGTTTAAATCCTCTTAGTCTGAACAAGGAGTTAGACACACATTCCCCATCTGTGATGTGAGCACTGTAAATGCCACACTGTTGTGCAAAACTGTAAGTGATAGGAGTATAATGTTTTGTAACAAAGTAGATGAGACTTCTACTTCGTGCTAGAATGGAAGGTGCCTCTACATGCATTAATTTGCAGCCCTTTAGTTTAGATTGTGGTTAGAAGCAGAGCTCAGGTGGCAGGCAGAAAGGACATTTGTAATTCAGAACAGCACTTTCCTCACTTTTAGCTTCCTGGAGGGTTTTCATTGCTGTGCATGGGAAGAATTCATCGCTTTATGGACAATGGAGAAAATAGTTTAACACAACTTTGAATAATTATATTATCTTTTTAATACCTGTAGCTCTTTCATTTGTTGTCTTTGTCCCTCTGGTTTTGAATTTAATCATTACAGTATAGTCTTTTTTCCTAAGCAGTACCACGATAGCAGAGTCTGCTGATATCTGCCTTGTTTTCATTGTTATGGGAACGTGTCCTGCCAAGTTTTCCTGTCAGGTTAATATACTATTCTGGGGGCTGCCATGTGATATTTTGTAGCAATTATTTTTCCCTGTTTTCTGATCCTATATCTGCAGTTATCCATCAGAACCATACAGCTATCAACACTCACAACCCAGAAGTGGAAATGAGCTTGTCACTGTTTGTTCCATATTTATGTACCAATGTGACAGCCTAGTAGAAATAAAATTTGATTTGATTTTGAGTGTGTTCCAGCATTACATACTTATGTGCCATGACCAGTGCCTCATATCTGCTAACCCCACTTTTTCTTTCTCTTGTTTTTCTCTTGGCATTCATTTTCATCTTTACACGTTTGCAGTTATTATTGTAACTACATGTTTTTGGGTAGCAATTGAAAAGTTCTAGGTGCTTTCCAAACATAAAAGCTCAGTTTCTTGGCTATTGTAATCATGTCCTTGCAGGTCTATCTCAATGCACCCTCTATGTGAAATATGCCCACAAGTACGTGGCTTGTTTGATTTATAGCTGCTTGTGTTTTTCCAAGTGACTTGACTGTTGAAGAACTCCAATGACTGCTCTGTTTGTGTACTTTAGCTGAAGCTGGCTCAAGCACTCAGGACTCTGCACACTGGAACAACTTATTCATGAGGTTTGGTTTTGCTTTACGTTCATCTGTTGCTAGTTCCCTTTGCTCCACTTTTTTTTTTTTTTTTTTTTTTTTGTCCTGCATTTGGTAATTCTGAACACTGTGCCTGTTCTGTTGTTCTAGCCTTTTGGTAGTTTCACCTTGTAGATTTGCAGTGACTGAATAACGGTGTCACTTCAAAACAAACCAGAAAGATATTTGTATGCTTCGCTCACTTTTCTGGATTTTTCTTATTGTTCTCATTTGATGTCATTTTTGTGTTATGATGGAGGTTTGGCTGCAACTGTAATCATTAAAATAATTAAAAAAAAAAAAAAAGCCAGTGATGCCAGACCAAGCCCGTCTTTTTTTCTAAAAGGAGCTAATCTGGAGCTCTGAGAGCACTGCACAAACTGTCTCTGAAATAGACATAAATATGGATTCTACAAATAAGTCCTAGTTTCTCACACAAACACAAAGTAAGAGCTTATTGCTTCTCCTTGTGGTTGCTTTACCAGACTTTTCCATATTTTGAGCTTTATAAGGCTGCATTCCCTCTTCTTTTCTGTTGTGTCTTTGGTGCAGGCTGAAGTCCTAACGTGCCAATTACCCAGATTGTCCTTTGATTAGAATTTGCTCTTGCTCCTACCAAGATTGCGAGCACAGCTTTGTTTTGCAAGGAAACTGGGATGTGGGGATTGTACACAGACAATAAAGGTTGCAGCCTTGCAGGAGCTATAGCATGTCTTCTGGATTGGGGAGTGGAAAGGGCTCCTTGCTAATCATGCTGCAACTGTTTACAGCAGACACTTGAACAGCAATCAAGCATGGGGCGTGCTTACTGAAACCGTGTAAGAAGAGCTTTGGAATGTGACTGTTAATTTTTTCTTAAGGGGAAAGAACTAAATGTGTTTTGAAGCATAGAATGTATATATTTGTAGGTGAGAAGTATTCAAGTAGACTGTTAATACTGAAGGAACTTAGAATCAAGCATTTTGTTGCATTTGGGGACTTTAGGACAGGGATGAGACAATCCTCAAACTTGTGTCCTTATTATCTTACAGAGTGCAAACCTGGAACTGCTCACTGAGGCTTTGTCTAAATGTTAAGTCAAAGACAGCTGTGGATTGGTCTAGTCAGTGTAGATGCTCAGGGCTGGTTCTCTTGGGAGAAGATATATCATGTAGGAAGCTGCTTTGTGTAGTCCAAAACAGATGTAGGAGCAAGGCTATAATGAATTGAGGAGGACAACAATGGGTCCAGTGTTTGAAGCTGATTTCTGGCCTGGCTTTATTTACCAGTAGAGACAAAGCCTTAGGAGTCTGGCTGCATTCCTCACATCTCAGGCTGGACTTAGTTTTGTCATATGGAAGACAGGTTCCAAGAAGCTAATCCATGCTGAGTGCACACAAGGTTCAGCCATTTTTACAAATTCATTAGCAAAATTGCTCGCCTGAGATGTTCCCAGTTTAGTCTTGCTTTACTGCTCCATTGCAGAATTCCTCCCTGACCTAGGAGAAAGTAGCTTCAGTGCAAATATTTTGCCCACCAGTAAATGAAAACTGCAGTACTTCTATATCAGTGTTATGAGGTGCTGCCATGCTTTGGGTACAGGGATTCTACAAATTCTTTAGGTATATGGATGCAGAGACTCCCGCAGCAGGGAGATTTCCGGACCTGATTCAGAGTACCTCTGCAGTTTACAGGCAGGTCTACTTTCAAGTTCAGAGCCAAATTTGTTCTTAGAAACAAGATTTAGGCAATGAGATGACCTCACTGAAAGACATTAAGAGGTACATCATGTACAAACCTTTCTCTTTATTTCAGAATGAAGGAAACATTTGTGGTGTTCAAATACACTCCTTTTCCTACTTACCTGCCAGGGATCTATTGCCATCTTACTTTGTTTTTAAATTTCACTTATAAATCATTGTAAAACAAGACAGAACCAGCAGATAGCACAAAGTATAATAAAATCCTTCAGATCTTGATTAAAAAATGAAAGGAAGAATTTATGGCAAAGAAAGCTGGAAACTCCATTTCACCATTTACACACAAGGAAAGGAATGATATTTGTTTTTGTCTCTACTCTTACCATGGATTCTACTTTTTCCTATGTCTATAAAGAGTGCTTAACATTGGTGTAACTTGATCTGAGGAAGGTCTTAGCAAACCAATAAACAGAAGTGCCTAAAGATTGCCTTGCATATGGCAACCTGCATTCCTGGTGTTGACTGCCCTGCTGCTGTCTCAGTGTTGGTATTGACAGGTCTGTTAGGCAGGCTGGCTTTGATCTAGCTTTTATGTTCCTTTACCATAACACAAGCTGACTTTATTGGACCAATTAAAATTGCAGTCTTCCCTTCTTATCTCCATAGGGTAGACCAGGGATGGAGCAAACTGGAGTTAAGCATTTTCATTTATACTGGGTTTATGAATTCTTGTTTGATGTCTTAAACTTGAGTTTATAAAGTGCAATTTGCTTTGACTCTGCTTGTCATTTATGTAGTAAATATTTTAAGACCAAGGATTAAAAAATATTAGTTGGAAATATGTCATTTTACTTAAAGCTTTTTTTCCAACATTGATTACAAATGTACTTTAATTGGTCAAATGTCAATAAAATAATATAATTTGTTAAAAAATGCTTATATTATTTTGCTAAAATGGAGTTTTGAAAATATGACATTTTGAGAAGATCAAAGAGAAAATAAGATCAGAGACGATTTAATAAATGTCTTTCAGATATAAAAGTCATGATCTTGACATCCTTCCTGTACCAGAATTAAATGGCTTCAGAACATGCAATCAACTATGTCAGATTAATTATCTAGTGGTGGTTAATATTATTTTTATGTTGTTTTTTTTCAAAATTTTATTGCACAGAGGCTAGTGCTGCTACAAATGAAGTATCCAAACTGATTCCCATTTTGGCAGGCAGCAAAATTTCAGATGGATTTTAGCTGCTCATGCCACAGCACTGCTTCTCTTCTTGAGTATGAGCAAGAAGTCCTGATGAAATTTTCACTGACCCTGGCGAAAGCAGTCTTGGTTTCTAATTACAGGCTTAAAGTACAAATATAATAATCTATCTTGGTTAACTGATGTTGTACAAAATGAGTGTATCCTTTTATTATTGCTCCCATATTGTTAAAGTTTCATGTGCAGAAAAGGAAATGGCCCCGTCAAGGGTGTTTAACACAAAAGAGCTGTGTTTGTTAAAGATGGTGTTATAGCTTCCCTGAGACAGTTGGTTTTGATGCCTTACAGGAAACATTTCTTAATATGAATGTCCATCATCAGTCTGTATGTGTAAAAGCCTAAATATTACCACTCTCTTTCCTGTCTCTAAGCATTTCTCAAGGACTTGCTAGTCATTGCATGTTACAATTATAAAGTACTAGTAAATTATGTAGCAACAGAATTTTCCTAGGCACTGGAATTCAGCTCTTCTCTTAAGCTGCATTCCCTCTCGTGGTTTTGGCAGAGCAGCTTTCAAACTCACAGTCATTTCCCAGGCTTAAGAATTGGTATTCACACAGATGAGGGACAATTTCCAATTTCCAGACTGGCTGTGGCCAGGATGTTTCAGAAAGGAGGTGAATGTAACAGACTTGGACAGTTCCACATCAGTGGATGTCAGGGCTAGAGAACATTTTGGCACGCAGTCAATCATTGGTGTGAGCTGATGATAATCCTGCTCTGTCTTTCAGGACTCTGCTCTAGACTTATATCATGCTGATGGTTTCAGTTTTAGGATGCAGTGTGTTTATAGGAATAAAAGGTATGTTGGAGGAGAGGTTTTAATATAGGGTTGCTGAGATGTTACTCTATTTTAAAGGATTGCTTTATATAACAGGAGGTCTCAAGAAGCTTGGTAAGTTAATTCTGGTGATTTTTTTTTTGTTGCATTATTCTGAAATTCTTAAATGAAACAAAGATGCCAAGAAGTAAGACTTTTTCACTACCCTCAGCCTATTTATGAAAACAAGAAGGTGGGGATTTTTGGAGAGGGTGTGTTGTTAGTTTGATGTTGGATTTTTTTCCTCCATGAGGAAATCTAAAGGAACTACTCTGAAAATTTGGTCCCTAAGTATGTGGTATATTTATGACATTGCAAAAATCATAAATTACCTGCTTTATTTTCTGCAACAGCAGAAACCAATCTTGACTGGGGACAATATTTGAAAAAAATATAATGGAAGTTTTACTAATTCTAGATTCATAACCTTTTGCACTTTTCAAATTTTCTGTGAAATCATAGCCCTGTCTCCTTTTAATACAGCCCATTTGCTAATCACTGTATGTGCCTACAGCCCTTTCTCCATAGTATTATCTATCTTCCCTTGTTTTTTATAAACGAGTGGTTTTGTTTTTGCTAAATTGACTAGGAAATACCAAGGAAGGAAAATTTTAAAAACTTGTTATTTGTTGCAAAAGGGCAGCCTAATGGAGGTCAAAAACTCTTCCCTTGTAATTTTTTTTCTTTTAATTAGCAAAAACCAGTGGCAACTGCTGGTATACTAATTCCTATTTCTCTTCTATAGAAGAATAAGATATTTTCCTTACAGCTACTTTTCAGATAAGCTGTACTTGTGTGAAATTTGCAGAAAAATCAAAATAGAGTAGCCCTAAAAGACAAGGGTTTCCTAATGTTTACTTGATAGACATAATATAGGCTTATATGTTTTAGTTCATTTTCCTTATTAAAAATACTTCAAGACACATAACAGATTGGTAGGCAATGAACAGTTTCTGAAGCTCATTTTGAGGAAAGAAAAGAGGAAGACTGTGTCAATGGATTTAAAAAAAGACTTTGCAGTCTGTCTTAATAGTATTCTTTTTATTCTTCAAACCCAAGAACTATAATTTCAGAATAATTGCTAATCTAATCTGTATTCATTATGCCAAAGCTTTGTAGAAATTCAAGCTAGAAGACACATCACAGGAAACTGGCATTCATTAGCTGCATGTATGCATCAAGTATGTGGTCAAGTGCTGTGCAGTTTCTTCTATGAAAAGGCTTCCTTGATTAGGATTTAGTGTGGGAGCAATAGTCTGAAAACCAGAAAAAGGACTTTTACAAACAAGATGGCTTCTTGTGATCCATGGTGATCAAACACGCTGATGGTCATTTGGTTTTCCTTCATATGTTTATACTCCCTTTCTTAGTATTAATAACTTTTCTATAAAAGCAAACCATAAGCAATTTAGATTCCATGCCACAGTTCAAGGAATTCCATTTTAAAAATTGAAGAAAGAAATACGTTTTTATTGTAAATGCCAGTGTGACACAGCATCAGTGTATGCTCCTGTTGGGTGACACCACATTAAGGACTAGCCTCACCTGGCTTTAGCCATCTCGGTGTCTCTGATTCTGTAGCAAATACATCCTGGAGGAGGAACTCCATTCATGGGATTCACATGAATGAAGAGTTTGATTAAAGGATGCTGTGACCAATTTCCTCTACCACATTTAGAAAAACCTAAGATTTGATCAATAAATTGTCCCACCTGAGTGATTCCCAGAACTCTGGCTACATCCAATTTGGTTTACATTCCAATAATAAAGGAAAAGACTAACAGAGACTCAAGGCATAGTTTTCAGTAGTAATGTAGCAATGTGTAACAAAAAATGCTTAACACCACCATTTATCCCATCTACAAAGTTTTCTGCTACAATATTAATGACCTATATAGCAAGAAGGCTGTTTGTAGGCTGTTTTCATGTGCATTCTATATTGTGTCCAGTATTGTCTGGAAGTAGGAGGAAAGAATCACTCTGTAGTTTTGTAGAATAGCAAGGATAAGATTAATCATCTCTAATAATGCTGCTGTTTAGATAACAAGAACTTCTTCTTCCAAGGTTGTGAAATACTTGTAACGCTCGGCAGCTGGAAAATATCTTCAGATGCTTCCACACTATTTATATTCCGGTTGTTGGAAAAGAACTTAATTAATTTTCTTTGTCACTGGAAACTTTCTGGAGAGTTTAAGGCAATCTTGATGTCATTGCTTCTTTGAGGGAGATCAAGATGTTAAAGAATTTGTCTGCAAGTCATAAATATTATGCCTTTCTTTGTTCAATTTTTTTTAATAGTCAAGAGTTCAGTGAGAAATTTAAAAAGAACAAACCAATAAGTTCATGAAACATAAGGACCTGCAAATCCTGAAATAAAATATAGCATCTTTTTATATGTCTAGGTATAGTTTTTAATGAGTGTCCTACATAGGGAATAAGAAGGCATCAGGACAGGAGTGGTAGATCAATGTACACCACAACCATATTTGTTCTGTTAGGTTCACAGAACAATTTTTTTTCTTCCTGTATTGAAAACCTGAAGTGAAGCTCCACAACCAGTTCAAAGTTGCTAATTCAAAGTTAGTAAATGCCTAATAAGCAAACTGTGCTACCCTCTATCTTCATTTTTGCTCTTCTATAAATTTTCTGCAGATACAACTTAAAATTTCTTCCTCTTAATTTTTAGTTTTAACATTAAGGGTGAACTTACTTGGAAACCCAACAAACAAACTTTCACTGACAGCCAGCTGTTGCTTACGAGTTAGGAGCCAAAGGGAACATCCCAGACCCAGGGAGCAGCGAGGTGAACAGGACAGACTCTGGGGTAGTGGCCAGCTCCAACCAAGTCCAGATCATGAAGGAGCATCACTTCTGATGAGACAGATCTGAGGTCAAGGAGAAAGGCTGGATTTTTTCCATAGGTTCACCAGTCATGGTCACTGTAATCATCACAATTAGTGCTGCATAATTTCTTTCTTAGACATAATGTCAGTGCTTCATTAGGTAGAAAGACCAGACCCTGCACCCTTTGCTCTAAATCTATGGGATGAATTAAAAACATAGAGAGAATCTGTGGGAAGCAGGGATTATTTTGCCCATTTTCAGAACTGTGAAGTGGAAGTATGATCATGTGAATTGTCTGTTGCTGTCCTTGGAGTCAGAGGTTTGGGAGAAAATGTTCAATTTTTCTCTGTAATTACCTTCCCTAGAGTAGAAACCTTGCCACCCTCACAGTAAAGAATTTCTTCCTCATAGCTAATCTAACCCTATTCTCTCTCAATATAAAGGCATTACCTCCTAATCTATTGCTATGTGTTCCCTCTATAGTCTCTCTCCAGCTTTCTCATAGGCTCGTTTCAGGTACTGGAAGGCTACAATGTGATTTCCATGAAGCCTTCTCTTCTTCAGCCTGAAAACTCCAAGTCTCTCAGCCTGTCTTCACAGGAAAGGTGCTCGCATGCTCTGGACATCTTTTTTTTCCTGTTTTGGACTTACCCCAGCAGGTGCATGTTCTTCTTATGCTGGAGAACCCAGAGCTGGATGCAGTGATCCAGGTGACATCTCAGAAGACTGGAACAGAGGGGCAAAATCACTTTCCTTGGCCTGTTGGCCCTGCCTCTTTAGATGCAGCTCAAGATAAGTTTGTTTTCTGGGCAGCAAATGCACATTGCCAGCTCACGACAAACTTCTTGTTCCCAAGTCTTTATTATCCCCAGGGCTGTTCTCAATCCATTCTCTGCCCAACCTGTACTTTTGCTTGGGTTGCCCCAACCCATGTGCAAGACCCTGTGCTTGGCCTCTTTGAACTTCATGAGATTTGCATGAGCTCATCCCTCAATGCCACCAAGGTCCTTCTGGGTGGTATCCCTTCCTTCCAGCATGAGGACTACACTGCACAGCTTGCTGTCATTTGCAGCCTTGCTGAGGGTCCACTCAAAACCACTGTGCCTGTCACCAACAAAGGTGCCTAAAGAAGTGTACTGTGCATTTCCCATATAGATGGAAAGAAGAGGAGAGAAAAAGGACAAATACTTGGTCAATCCATAAGGCAAAATGCATTGAAAATGAAATGCTAGAAACAGTACGTCCATTCTGGAAGAAATAGCAGCTTATTTAATCCTTGAACATACTCTGAAGTGATAGCTTGTCAAAGCCATATAAAGCCTTTTATAAAGTTTTTTAATCTATTTCTACATCTACATGGCCTATTTCTATATCCACTTAAACCTATCTCATACAGGATGAAGTTTGCATCCATCTTTGATAATACTTAACCTTTGGATTTGGTAAGAATTGAATCAGATAGAAAAGGGGACACTTTTTAAGATGTGAACACAATTAATTTAGGACACTTGAACATAATTAAATGTTTTATTCTATATGTACTTTGAAGTTTTTAAATGTCTTTATTCTGCAATGAACTCAAAGAAAACTTATATAGCACTAATATTAAGGCTTGAAATAATATATTTTAACATCAGAAAAGAATCTTTCTAGAAATTATTTCACTGATATTTCCTGAAATTCTTAGCTTAGCTTTTAACAATGGCATAATAGTGGCTTATTAGAAGGGAAGAGGCTTTCAAAGAAACATTCTCCACATGCTCTCCTGGTTTAAAAGCACTAAATGTTTTCTTTCCACTTTAATGTAAGACTGCAGATGTATTAGGCATTTAATTGAGCCCTTAATTCTAATTCTTGGGCAGCTACAAAATATTTTCTAAAGTCAGTCTGTTCTAGCTGATTTTTTTTTTTTTTTGGTGCTAGGTAAGTAAGTATCCTCAGCACAGCTTTATGTAATTACAGGTTGTGAGGCAAGCACTTTGCATGTCGACCAAATTTGCAACAGACTTCAAGGAAGTCAGGAAACATCATCCAAAAGAATTTCATAAAACTCAACTGACCAACTGAAATCAATGGGAGGCTTTCCTTTGACTTCAATGGCAGTTGAAACAGATGCAGAAGGGGCACTTTATAAGGAGACAAAACTAGTTAATTTAGGATTTTTGAACATAATTAAAGAAGTACTCTATGAATCACATATATGAATGCCAGCTTGTTGTACCATGTATTTTATGATTAACAATGGTTGGATAGTATCCAAATGAAAATTCTGGCTACTTCTGGATATCTGGCTTAAATGCAACGAAACATAATGTGCCAGACCCTTGCAATGCCACGTGTATGCCAAGGATGATGTTTCTACATAATATACAATTATTTTACCTAGGATGTGTTTGGAGAGGTGGGATTCATTAAAGAGCATCTACAATCATTTAGAATGTATACTCATTTACACATTTATTATACAGTGGTGTCAGTGTAACACTTTCAGCAAAAAAAACTGACACTGATTGTTAGGACCTAAGAACATTACTTCATGCATTGCCTAAACTTGCACAATAGACTCTTCCGTAGCCAGAATACTTGAAGACACACTATGAGCAGAGACATACTTCCCTCTGTCCCACAAATATTCAGAAACAGATGTGCAAACACATGTAATGTTGTGTAGTCCTATGCAATTCACTAAAACAACCATATTTTTACTCAGTGCTTTATTCAAAAGTATTTGCCTCTTCCATGTGTATGGTTATATAATAATCCAGTGTATTTCTGCGGCAGTGATAAACTTGTAAAATATATATTTTATATATATTTTAAATGTATTTCATTTTAAGTGTCCACCAAAGATATTGTTTCTAGGCTGTGGCTGGCTTAGCCATACTATCACTTTTGCTACCTCCTGTATCATGTTAAATGCAAAGTCTTACTCTTCAATAAAAGGGTCTCACAGCCTTGTCTCCCTAATTTTTTCTCTCTTTTAGTGTCTGGACACAGATTTTTTTTTTCTCCCATTGGCTGCAACACTAAAACTTTCCTTGTATTAGGTAAAATTGCAAAGAAGCAATATTTTTGACCTATATTTTTCACCTGCTGCTCCTGGTAGTTGAAAGTGCTCTCTTCAACCACCTGCAAAGCCTCAGTCATCTTTCTTCAAATTCTTAGTTAAAACATTTTTATTCTGATTAC
>JAYDZK010000001.1:68065696-68110954 GCA_034509185.1 Euphonia xanthogaster
GATGAAGAACACAAACAAGCTTCTGGAAGAATATGGCTGTTTGGATGCAAAGGTTTTGTTATGCAAATACACAAAAAAAAAGAGCTACTTTTTATTTTCTGGGCAGCTTAAAGCCTGTTGGGTTAATTTGCACACTGATGTTTGAGGTCCATACTTTTTACTTCCTTCCTGGGCATAGCAGACCAACCTTAATGGCAAGTGTCAGTCAATAAATGTTAATTTCAGAAGAAAGGAGACCTCATAAATGGAAATCAAAGTACAGATTTGTTCTGACAGATCTGGTGGGATATATTCAGAAGTTGCAGTTTGGTCCCAGCTGGTCATATTCCTTCTGTTGCTAATCTCAGTGATCACATTTGCCATTGTACAGCAGGAGACATAATTATTTATAATAACTGATGAAATAAGAACTATAGTTACCTAACTTTTTATAGTGGCAAGATGAACTAATTTTTCAGTGCTTAAAAACATCCAGAAAAGAACAAAACCCTTAAGAATTTTATTTTCAAGCTAAATTTGGGATGATATCAGAAATTTATACCCTATCTTCAATCTAACAAGGGATGGTTATCCAGCTACCTCAATGTTTGCAGGGTTGTGTGACTCATGAGCAAATTGCTTTCCTGGTTGGGTTGCATTTACATAAGTCAGCATGTGAATTTTACATGCAGATCAACAAGATGGGACAGATTTAGGTGTGGGCTTATTTATATAAGGGATTTGAATCTGGCCATGGAAGAGCGGAAAGCAGAATTTCTGTGCTGGTACATTTCATACTTCAGGCAGAAATTGCTCACAATCATACTGATGAAACTTTAAAGAAACTAAATTCATACAAGGCATTAAATAGGATTTTGTCAGCAAGTTTGTGGTAGAAGTTGAAAGCCAGTGACATCCCAAATCCTTAACTAAATATGGATTGATGCCATGTGTTAATCCTTCACTCACAGCAAATGATGGGGACCTTATCCCAAAGATGTCAACCAGCCATATTAGCCTCTCCAGTGAAGAACAAAATGCCCCTGAGCTCTAGAGTGTAAAGGGAAACTACATGAATACAGTTCAAATGGAAATAAAACTCTGCACATTTTGCAGTGTCTCCTACTAAAGCAACATGTGTGCAACACAGCCTATATATGTAACTCATGGGAGGGAGGTGGCTCTTAGTTCCACACTGAAATTCATTGCTTAAGAGGTGAGAGGTGGACACAGAACTTTGGTAACTGAGAAGATATTGCTTAAAGGATAGGAAGGTGATGAAGTACCCAAGCTAATAGAATTTAGAAAGAAAGGAGATTGGGAAAGAAAGGCAATTCAGCCTGTCAAGCAGGACTTTTCCATGGTGAGCCTGTGCTGGTTGTGAACAATGCCTGCGTAGGCCTCCAGGTGTTATTCCAGAACTCACAGAATAATCTTTTTCATTGTTCTGCCAAGCACTGAGTGGAGACTGGCAGGCCTGTGGTGACCAAAGTCACCCCATTTGCCCTTATTGAAGACAGGGACATTTGACAGCTTTTAATCACCTGGGACTACTTAGATCCCTTACATTCTTAAAAAACCCATTGAGAGAAGTTTCACAATGACGTCTGCCAGATCTTGGAGTACCCTGGGATAAATCTTATCTGGCCCCATAGACTTACAGGGAACCAGCTGGAGCAGCAAATCCAACCCAAGTTTGGGCTTTGGTTGGGAGTTTCTCATTCTCCCAGTCATGGCTGTCCAACTCAGGGCTTGGGGGGTCCCAAAGCTCATCGTCAGTGTTGAAGACCAAGGAAAGGAAAGCACTAAACATCGCTGCCTTGACTTTGTCTCTGTTTGAGAGGTGATCATCCTCATGTAACGGGCCAACGTTATTTCCTGACTGCATTTTGCTATCAATGTGCTTTCATTTTGATATTTTGATTGCCCTCCACAGCCCAAACTGACCAGTCTCCTCAAAATTGCAGCAACATGAGACCAAGAAAACTTTCTGGATCAGAGTCCAGTACCTATTTCTTATAAGCCCTACAACATACAGTAACTTTTCCTTGTGTTAATGTATCCCTTATAGTCCAAATGTTCCTGCTGATAAGGATGCAGTACAGTATATTCAGGCTTTCTATACTTTAATTTGAAATTAGTATTTCTCAATCAACACACTAACATACAGGCATGGAAAATACTTCTTCCATAGCATAATGACATGCTGATAAACTTCAGTCAGAGGAAGTCTGAAATAATGCTCAGTGCCAATTCTATCTTCACATTTTCTCTAAAAATCATCACCAGTTTGAACCTGTTTGCTTGTAGGGGGAAATTGCTCTTGCCTGGACTTCTGAAAATGAAAGGGAATAGCAATGCTTTTAAAAGGAGTGTTGAGAAAGTCTTGTATGAAAATCACTAGGAGCACGTGCAAGTGTGTTGCTCCATCCATGTGTATGCCAATGCATGTGACAGAAAGAGAGAGGGGCCAGAAAAACAGAAGGGGAAGAGGATGAGATCTTCAAAAAGGGCATGAGTCAACATCTGAATGCTGAGAGAGGAAGTAATGAATTCTGAAAGCTGTGTTTTTTTTTTTTTTTTTTTAGCTTTGCTAGCCGGAAGAATGCTGGTGTAGTTTTATCTGGGACTCTGCATGTGAATATCAGAATCTGCAATGGTGTTTTAGACTGGTCTTAATGGATAGCTGAGTTTTACAATATCCATTAATAGTTTATGATATACAGAAATAGACTAGAAGAAGAAAGCCTTGTTAATGTACTAGCTTGGTTTGAAAAGCAATACAAACAGTAGAAATCCCACTAAATTGATTTATTGCATTTGAGTAGAATCTCGACAGCATAGTCTAGCCCTGTTGAGGATTGGGTTTCTGGTTGCTAAATGCATTTTGTTCTGACTCCTAAAGTACCAGGATAGTCCTCCTTCCTCTTTTTCCACATTACAGCAATCATATCAGACATGGATTTGCCATTATTTGTAAACCGTGAAGGAGCTTTAGCTTAGGGCAGAAGTCTGGTGCGTTGAAATTTTAGACAGACTTAAAGAAAGTGTGTTAGTGTAATAAAACATTTCTCATGAACTTGTGAACCTGTAGCTCTTACAGATTTGTCTCTCATGGTTTACTGTATAAATGGTATGTATACTTCCCTTACTAAGTATCTGTCAAAATGATGCATATCTTTCACATAAAATATATCTCCTGATGCATCCAAATGTAAGATATGTCCAAGAAGGCAAGGAGCATGCTAAAAGGAGAAAATGTATCTACTTGCTTTAAATAACATTTTTGAGTGCCATCTATCCCTCTTTTTAATGAAAGAAAACAGTGTTGTTTAGTCAAAGGCCTCTGTCATCAATGAAATTGATATAAATTCACAAGTGTTTGAGCAGAAAGTTTTTCTGATTGCTCTGATCAGATTGCCACAAAACCACTGTGACATACCATTGTGGATTTTCAGTGTGACTATGCTCATTTTTGATAGTAGAAAAACTACTTCAGAAAGCTAAAATAAATTCAAATAAATGATGATTCTCTTTAATACAGTTTTCAAGCTTTAATCTTAGGTTTCCAAATGACATGAACACTACTGTAGAGTAATGAGAGAAAAGAAATTTTTAATGAGCACTTAAAAAATATGCTGTAAAAGACCTCAGTTCAGCAAAATGCTGAATCAGTTTTTAAATATCATTAAAGTAGACAGGATCTAAACATGAAATTTAGTGGTTTGCTAAAGGGACAGCTTGTGATGTGAGCTATTAACCATGGCATTGCTCTTAAATAAAAATATTGTGACATTATTTAAACTCATTATTCTGAACAAAGAACCTAAGTTTTTGATAGGAGAAGGAACTTCTTTTAAGGGAGTGCTGGTTTTTTAGTTTTAAAATTTTCTTCCATGGGGTTAATATTATCTTGATAGATTATGACATTGTAACAGATTGAAAATAAATCATCTTAGAAATCCCTTAAAAAGATTTTAAGAAAACAGTAATCATCATCTTCCTGTTGGTCCAAAACCTTAAAAGTAGCAGTCTTAGTACAAAGATATCTTGGTTTTATAGGAAGGACATGGCAACAGTGACCATATGCTTCTAAAGACACTTTAGAATGCCCTAAAGACATTTTAAAATGCCTCAAACACATTGCATAAAAGAAATACTTGGTGGAGAAAGATTTCTATTGTCATTTTTGTAGAATGCTGTGCCTAACTCATTCTTGAGTAATGTGACCATGTGAATCTCATTCTGTCTTTTGCTTCAATATGTGCTCCTTCCAAATGTAATATCCTTTGGTCCCTGTTTCTGACCTGTCTCCTTCCTATCTCCCCCTTCAGAAGACAAATGCCGTTGTCCAAACCAGCAGTTTTGGTGGCATATCCATATCTCACAGGACAGGCTGCATTTGGAGCCTGAGCACAATAAGCCTAATGCATCTTTGGGATGTTCAAATGCCCCAGAAGCCATGTGCCTAGAATGTGTTGGACTTGAGGATGTGCCAGTCAACCTTGCATGAGAAGTGCAAAATTCTTCCGGATGTTAAGTGTCTTGTTCTATGCTGCTACTCCTGTTGGACGATCAGTGATCTGGAAATATGGAAAAATTACTGAATTCTATGTTTTTGCTTGGAAGAGGAAAACATGTCTTGCTACAGACATAGGATGCTGTGTCTTGGTGAGAGGAGAACACAGAGTGGGCTAGGGCTTCCTACACCAACTTTACTTCTTACCACTCTTTTTGATTCAATCCCATGCCATTAGGAATTTCTGTCCTTAGAGTGAGAAAATAATGATGATGAGAGAGAAATGATCATATTTTGATTTTATATGTCACTGTTTGTTTTTTTTTTTTGTTTTTACAAAATGAGTGTATGGCTGCTACTAGTACATAGGTATCAATATTTTTTTTCACTATCCACAGATTTGAAAAAAAATATTTCCACAGAAACGTCTTGCTTCCTGTGACAGCGTTTCCCCTGTTTTGCCAGGAAGACAACATGTGTAATTCCTAAATGATGCATAAATTTCTTACAGTTGTTATTAAGTTTTAACTCTTTATTTGCATGATAACTGAAATATACTGTCTTGCTGTGTACTTACAAACAAAGCATATGGGGATTGCTAAGTCCTACCTTTTAACAGCACCATTTAATAAGCATATAAAATTATCTTTATACTTTAAAATGTGCCAAATCAGTTAATATAGTGTTTCTTCATATTATGTATAAGAGTGATAACATGAATAATTCACCTTCTAAATTTGCTATTTGTTTGATCAACTCTTGTTTTATATAGGTAATATTTCAGAAAAAAGAAAAAGAGAAGGAAGACTAAAAGAAAAAGAAACCCCCCAAAAGAAGAAAAAAATACAAAGAAAACGAAAAAGGAAAAAAGAAAAAAATACTTCCTCCATTCCTTCTCTCTAACAGTATGTCATAACTGGTCTAAAGAGAAGAATGATCCTCTTGCAGGACCAATTTAAGTAGGAGTTGAGCCAGAGTCACTGTTCCTCCTTGTTCTCAAGTTTCTGATAGTTTATTTCCCCTTCACTAGGTGAAAGAAGAATTGGATGGCACCTACCTAAGGTACTTTCACTGCTGTTATCTCTGTAGTCAGAGACTGTTGTATTTACACATGCTTAAGGGCACACCTTTCAAAGCTGTCTAATCTTCTTCTACAGTGCATGGCTGAATTTCTTCCTGACCATATCTGCAGTTTAAAATTACAGGAGCAGTTCAGAGTAGGTATATCTACCTATACATTATTTTAGGCACATCTTATCTTTTAATGGACTATTTATAAATCCCAAACTAATTAAATGCCATGTCAGCTTCCCCTAATACTACGTGAGATGAGTAGGAAGGAACCAGAGATAATTTCTAGCTTGTGGTAGAGAAATATTAAGAGGTTCAGCACGCTGTTCACTGCCAGGATAACTGTCACAACTATCACTTGCTGTTTCAGTCTGTTATCTGTCAGATAAATATTAACACTCTCTGCTACAGGAGCAGAGGGCCCTGAACAGAATGCTCAGTGCTCAGACTCTGTCATGGCACTTCTTCAGGCAGAAGGTGGAGGGACAAGATGCCAGGCATCATCTTGCAGTATGAGCTTCTATTCCTGTGGGTGCAGTACTTACCTGTTCAATAGATCTGACATCCTACAGTACAATATCCTGCAGCAGTGGCTGCAGAACTACTTTACTGGTGTGTCTTGGGTCTTAAGAACAATAAGAATCCTCAAGGACTTATTTCTTTAATATTTAGGAGTGTGTAGCTGACTTTCACGTGGGGAATACTTAGAAAGGGGGAAAGTATCCAGCTGTCTACATCTAGGGACAATGATTCAGCTCTGAGGCACAGTAGATAACAAAGAAATACTCTAGGGCTGAGATTCAGCTGCAGGTGGTAGTCAGTTAATTGTGTCCAGATGTTGATGAACAAAATATCCAACTTCAGTTACAATCAGTTCACATCTTGAGAATTTGTCAGTGGAGTCTCAAGCACTATACAGCTGATCAGTGTGTGTGTTTATTTGAAACTTGATTTTGAGTCCTCCACAGATTTCTTTGCAAATACCAACTGGGTATGATATAAGCTGGTTGTTTAACACAGGCAAAGTGATGTTTGGGATGTCATTGAATATCAGAGATGACAAACTGTCCTTGTTGGACATACAGATGAGGGACTTCATGTATGAGCATTTCCAAGTTCCATCAAACTTGATGTTTGACATGAGATAGTCTATGTCATTGTTAGTGCTGCAGACTGATACTTCTATTAATACTTATTTTTAATGTAACAGGATGACTGAGAATACTGGCTGAGAGGTGGGCAGCAGCTCCAGCAGAGAGGCCAGGGATGATGGCTGCAAAGAGCTCTGCATGCCATAATCTGCCGCAGAACTGGGTCTGTGAATGCTTGGTGCAGTTTCGTCTGGAAAAGGGCTGCTGTCATGGGACATACTTAGAAGCAGATCTTGTTTTTTTCCAAAAGTTTTGGCATTAATAGCTTTGTAACACATAATCCAGGTCTTAATGCTAAATGACTAGGGACTGCGTGTACATGCAATAATAGTCATTATTATTTGGTGATAAAATCCTGGCAGCCGGAAAGGACAATTCTGTTTCTAAACAGACAAAAGTGCATGTATTCTCTGTAGTGCCTGTAGTGTAGGTAATGTGTACTTGTACATATGTTGATCCAAGAATATTGGCAGGTTTGGGGGTAATGACAATGTATTTTATTAAACTAGCATTGCTTTGCTTAAATAGACAAATAATCTTTCCAGAGGTAGAAGCTGCTACAGGAATGTAAGAATTTCCATTTGCCCTAAGTTTTTAAGATCACAAGAAAAACAAGAGCCCACCCACTGAAAGCTTCAGTCCTAAGGACCTAAGGACATTCCTGATACTCACAAGTAATCTGAATGTAGTTTGGACCTCAGAGTTTTCTCCTTTTAGTGAATCAGAGTCAGAAAACTGGTTGGTTGAAACCAAAGAGTGAGATGTGCTGCAGTACACATAGGAAACTGTCTTTTTATTCTGTGTGCATGTGTGTGTGCATGTGTGTGTGTGTGTGTGTTAGTGCTTGTCCTGAATGACTGCAAGGATTGTGTCTTGTTCTTTCAAAGGTAAGTCATTCATTAGGACGCTTTACCTTTACAAAAAGACGTGTTTTCAACTTTGGCATGGCCGCTGGCCAGAAAAGCAATTTCCTCTTTTTTTTTCCCTTCAAAAAAAGAGGTTGTAAACCATCAGCCTGTATCAGGAAGAAGGATTTCAGTTTTAAAGGTGAAATAACGTTTGCTCCTTTTACATGATAAATGAAAGAAATAGGATACACTAATGAAAGAGAGACGACATAGCAATTAAAAATACCAGGAGAGGGTGGTACACAAGTCTATCCTCATGTTATCTTAAAGTAAATTAGCATGAGAGGTTAAAGAAGCCAGACTTCTTTTACTACATAAATTACTCAGCTTTCAGTAAAGATTTTACAAGAGCACATATTACTTACCTGAACAACTGATAGTGTGGTATTTATCACATGCTGTCTCCATTTGTAAGGTCATAAATTCCCTTGCTGTGGTTGCCTGTAACTTGTTTTAGTGCTAAGTGTAGCAGTAAAGTGCTGGAAGAAAATCTATAGACTCAGCTTATAATACCTGGCTCTGTTTTATCCTATCGTGACGGAAGTGAGAGATAAGGCTGAGGTTGCCTAAAATGAGCAGATATAGGAATAATTGCTACTTAGTGTCTTAACTGTCATTTATACATCGATTCCTGGCATTTTAATGGATGAAGAAAGAAATCTTTTTCTTCCTACATTAAACCAAGGTATTTCAGCTAGGTATCTCCCCTGAAAACTCTTGTCCCTTGTAAGTTAAACACATAAATCAATATAAATATATAGTTTCAAACGGTAAATGTACATATATTAAGATACATTGTATTTACAGCATATAATTTATATTAAAGTAAATAATAACAATAATTTAAAAATTACTGTACTGTTTTTACATGTGTCCTGGTGAAGGTAAAATGCTGGTTTGATAGTCTGTTAATTTCAAGCAAGAATGAGGCTTTTAAGTTGTAAACTCTTAAGGTAGAAACTTACCTTTGCTTTCCTATTTGTGAAACTAGGCTCAGTGTCTGCTTATACAGCAAAATATGTTATGACTATTTCCTGTAGATCTTAATCTGTCTCTTATTTGGTTTTTTTTTTGTTTTTTTTAGTTTTTCTCGCAATTTATGGTATATTAATTCATACTGCTTTGGTGACTTGCTTGTTATACTGGCTTACTTTTGTGAGATAATTATGCTATCTCAAAACCAGTGGAATATGCCATTTACTGCAGATCTAGAGCATAGTTTTGACTGTGAGGACTTCAGGTCCAACAAAACTATATTTTGTTTACAGATATCTCAGTTGGTCTTCTAAGGCATCATGAGATGTCTGGAAATAATTTGCTATGGATACCTTAACAAGGCAGAATCAGATTGAGGTATTATTGGAAAGCAAGCTGTACTGTTCTGTGATTTGCATTTCCCTAACAGGTATGACATCTGCTTGATGACTCCTGGAGCACGGTTAATAATGCTGCTGGCAGGGTTTGCTCTTTCCTGTATTTTGCAGATGTTACATCCAGTGGTGCTCAGTTTTATGCCTCTCCTGAGGCATTCATTAAAAATCTGTGGTGTTGTATATTATGTGCTACAGGACGGGGATGAAGATGACTTTCTCAGGTCTTTCTCAGCACTAGGCATCTGTTCTTTGTGACAGCAAGCACATCACTTAGGAGGTCTTCGAGACTGCATATATCCTGTTGAACAGAAAAAGAGATTATTTCACTGATAGTCATGTACTACTGCTAAAATGTGTTCAAATTTAAAAGAAGGGTTTCTGTTTAATTATGAAACATATTTACTAAACAAACCATAAATACAACTCAAAATTGAGCAGTTTACATGTTAAGTAGGCTGTTGCCATAATTATCCTGTTTTGCAGTCATGAATACAGAGCAGAACTAATCCTGTATCTCAGAGAATGAGGGTAGGGCAAATTATTTCCTCAGAGCTGCAGAAAGATGTGTCAAGCAAAGCAGAAGTGTTTTGAATGAGATTTATGAAAATGTTAGTTTCTACAAAACCTACATATTAATAATTTATTGGCTCAATTCAGGTATCTGGTGACATTTGGGATGAAATAGGGTACACGGGACATGCTCACATGCCTAGGAGGTATCACACAGGACCAGGGGGGTACCCAAACCCTTCTGATGCAGGACCTGAAAGGCAGCATGATGTTCTAAGATATATTAGAATATGTAGCTACACTCAGGCAGCTGAATCAGGTCTTTACACTTTCTTTCTACTCTTTGATTTTCTTTAGATTTATATAGAAGATTACTCAGCTTATTTGCTGGCAGAAGACAGCAAAACAATTTCAGCCACATGAGTAATTGCCAAGGTATCTAAGTCCTGCAATTTTTTGATTTATTTGGAGTCCTGGGAAGAAAATCCAAGAACCTGTTACCAGGACTTCATAATCTACATCAGCAAACAGCTTCCTGAGAGCACAGATGAGCTGTGGCTGGGTCTTGGTCCTCTGATTATGTATCCTACTCTTCTCTCCCTCATGAAATGCAGGCTTCTCATTTTTTCATGCTCACTGTCTTGATTTAGGAAGGGTATTCTCCAATTTAGTGCTCCCACTAAAAATCACAAGCCACTTCTCTTTCGCCCCCCCTCCAGCTGGAGGCAAAAAAACCAAAGATCACGGGTTGAGATAAGAACAATTTACTGGAAATCCAATGAGATAGGAAATGAACAATAACAGCAACAATATTAATGATAAAAAGTATAAGAAAAGAAATTATTCATACAGAAAAACTTTGTGATAATAGATAATACCAGACAGCTCCCTAATCCCGTTTTCTTGAGCAAACAGAGCCCCTGCTTGATATTCCCCCTTCTCCTCCCCTGGCAATGAGGTGAGGTGGTACAGAAACCTCCATGTCCCAGCCATGCCCCTTCCTGGCTACTGCAGAAACTAACCCTCTCCTGGCTGGAACCAGGACAATCACACAGGGGCAGGGAAAGTAGGATTTGATGTGCACTTGACTACTGTAGCCAATATGAAGCTGGGATTTGGTTTCTATAAACATCTCAGGCTATGATCAGAATATCCTGCCTGGATGTTGAGACAGAGATACAGCTAAATTAGCTGCAGAAATCAGCCTTTACATAGCTTGTGACAATCTTTGAGCTAAGCCAATGCAATTTTTACTTGCTGTGTTTTCCGCAATATCTTCAAAAGCTGAGGAAGGTACTAGGGACCTACTTTAAAAGAAAGAAAGGGTAAAAATTTTGAAATTTCTAGGATATTGAAATTACAGCTTTGTAATACCCACATTGTGAGTCTACAGTGAGGAAGGCTGCTGTTTTCAGCTTTACAACATAAGGTAAAAATATAACACAAGACTACCCACACTGGGTCAAATCAAGGATTGATCTTGCAACATGTTAGTTTTGAGAGGCATTAGACACCTTGGCAAGAACACGACAAGCAATGAAGTGAATGTACTCTGCACTATATTTCCTGTCTAAAGCAATCTAGGGTGCCCCAGATGAATGTCATTTATAATATGAAATAATACTTCCAAAGGAAAACCACTTGGAGGTGGGCAGAGGTGTTATCTTTGTTTTTAATAGCTCTTGCTGGATTCCTTGCCATGTCTCTTTTCCTAGTTGCTTTTTGAATCATGTGAGAAGGAGAAATTTGAAAAATCACTTCATCTTTGTTCTGAACCTGAATTTTGCAGTCCTCATGTCTCTCTGAAGTGTTCTTCAGAGTACTTATAGCACTATTAATGAAAGAAGTTTCAGGCTAATCATTAACAAGTAGTTAGCCTAAACTCATTTTACATATGGAACTAAAAAGTCTCTGTGTAGAAATAGAAGTTGGTGTTTTACAGAGCCTGAGCTTTAGATAGCAACAGAGAGGTGAAAGGTTCTTTATTCTGTACTCACCACCAGTCTCCTGCATGACAGGAGGCAGGATTTAAATGTTCAGAAAAGTGATTTCCACTGATATGACAAAACTCTTCATGGTGAAAGTTCAGCTGGAGAGTTGCATCTTTTACAGCCGTCTAACACTGAGTTATTACTAGCATCCTGAAAGTAATTTGTGACAATAAGAAAAGAAATAGGGCCATCAATCAGGCTGCTACTACCTGTTTCAACCAGAACACATTCAAACAACAGACTGTAAACCCAGATCTTTCAGTGCTCCAGAAAGAAAGAAAGAAACCTTTCTTGCTGATGATGCTTGGTGTTTAAGAAACCTTTTCTTGCTGATGTGTATCCTCTGGAGGAGGAACTCTTGCAAGATGCTTATAGTTGTCCATTTTTAATTCCGTGTACATTCATAAAATAAATTTCCGGGATAATTGGCTGTATTTCAATCCATGTGCACACACACTGTATTTTTTTCCACAATTTTTTTTTCACAAAGAAGATTTATGGCTTCAAAGTAAGTGCAAACAGAAAGGAATATTAATAGTAATAAGCTTGTGCCAGATTTTATGACCAGCTTCAGTAAAAAAAGAGGTCATCCACTTTAAGTAATGGGGTCTGTTTGATCCTACTCACTGTTTCGTAGATCCTGATGGAAAACTCAAGAACTAAGTAGAGAAAATGCATTTGATTCTTCCATTAAAAATGGAATAGTAGTACTAAAATAGAATTAAAAATAGAATTTGATAGTAGTACTATTTCAAAAGAGTAATGTTAAAAAAAGCTAATACCCAGATAAACCTTAGGTTGAATAGTTCTCTATTTTATTTTGGATCTTGTGTGTTAGCCTACTTAGCTGATTCTCGGATCTCCTTGTTTAGGAATTTCAACCAAGCAAGTTTCTAAGAATGTTTAGCCAAGGATCCCAATTGGACCCAATAGTAGAAAAAAATGTCATAGTTACAAGTCTTCAAAAATGTGCTTTTTTTCTTTATGAGTGAAGCAAGGCCTAATATCTATAACTAAACAAACAGATCCAGCTGAAAACTTGTCAATACACAGTAAGTGAATTTACACTTTCCACAGACGTTGTTCTTCTAGAAAAGAGTACATCAAAATACACTAAATATATTAATGAATTGTTTTGACTTTTTGGAGAAAAGAATTGCTACAGCCTCTTTTCTCCTTTTTTCCTTTTTCTGGTTTTTTTTTTTTTTTTTAAGCTCTCCATTTTATCATATTTATAAAAAGCAGTGAGGTTATTCAGCAAAATAAAGCTGTTTCTAGGAAGAAGGAATGGCTTGGTATTCTCTGAAGGGAGGACCTGTACTCCAGGGAATGGGATGCCTCCTTGAGCCCACCAGAGAACACAGGGCTATCCTGCTTCAGGGAGACCCTCAGGGCAGAATATCTCACTGGATTTTCTGGTTTTTGTTCAAACAGATCCTGTAGGAACCTCCAGCTCTGCCCACTCTATGAATATGCATAATTTCAAAGGCCACCTTAAGTAATGCTCCAGCCTTTCAAGCTTCCCCCCAGGGAGAATGCATTTCCAAGAGAGTGATTTTGTGCCACTAGTGGTCAGACTTTCATAGGAGAGCAGCACCTGGAATTTTGCAGTTCTTAAACAATCTGCTTTTCTACTCAAGTGCTAAATGGTTAGGTCCCTAAAGAATCTGAACCTGAAAGCAGCAAGTGATTTGTTCGGGAAATTTAAATTGAGACATAAGAAAAAATAAAAAAAAAAAAAAAAAGAAGAAAAATTACTTTTAATGGAGAACATCAGATCTCAAAACTCTTTGCAAGGAAAGATACAGGAAAGAAATCTTCAGTGTTTCCCTCTTCAACCTTCAGTGTATCACAAGTATTTTTTTTCCTTGCTGTATTGAGAACCTTCCTTTCTGCTGTATTCGGGATTAGTCACATCATTTTACATTCCTGCTTTCTACATTTGTTTTACCAATTTGGCTGGAGTATTACAGATCTTATCATGCTTGGCAGGATTTGTTTTGATGATGAATGGCTCTGCAAGTCTTTGCTTGCAAAGTATGACAGTCCACGTGCATACTCTTAACTCTCACTCCATTTATTAGTTTAGTTGTACGTGTTTTCATAGAATTCTGTGTATTTTAATTAAGATGTAGCTATCTAAAAGCTATTGGGGGGAGGTCTGAAAAACAGTGCTCAATGCTCTGAAATTACATTGAATTTTGAAGTGCTATTAGATATAAACTTTTAAAAAATCATTTTCTAAGCAAGACCGTATTTTTGAAAATAAACAGTACTATTGTAGACACAAGGCTTAAATTATGTTCATTTGAAAATTTTAGAGTTGTTTTTGTTTGGCCACTTTCATGATCTTCTATTAGTAATTTATAAATAATCATGAGAAAAGATTACATAAGTTAGAATATCTGGGAAATGTTTATTCTTTTATGTATACCTAGGCAACGGAAATAGTTTTACATAAACAAAATAATTCACTATTTGTTATTTTATGTTTTAGAAATCTGTCATCTTCTCAGGGAACAGATAACCTATTACATGATGTAGGCAGCTTAAAGACACAAAGCAAATGTTTTGTAAATGCACAATCTAAAGTTTATAAATTATTTATGTATACAACCTGATGTTTAGAGTCCTTCCTCATATTTTAGTGACTGCACCACCGTACCATTGCCTTTAATGGAATTTCTTACAGATGTAAGCACTTGCCAGCATGAACTGTCAATTCCAAGTAGTCCTTGATAGTGGGAAGAGGAGCCATAAAATACAAGTTTCTTATTGACTACAAATTAAACTTGAACTGTTGCATAAACAACTAATTTGTGTTGGCTTATTCAACATTATATTTGTGTGGTGAATAAGCTCGTTTGATCTAGCATTTTGCGAAAATATAGGCTGAAATGGAAAACACTTAAATACCAGAAAAAGGTGGTGTAGTTTCTTTATTCATTGTTTTTATCTTAGCTTGTTACAGAGATCAGTCTGAAATGAAAACAGGCTCCCTATCAAACTTCTATAACCTTTTAAAGTAACATCCTCGCTTTCAGAACTTGAAAGATATATTTTTAATCTATCGGGTTAATTTTTAAAACATGTTTTGCAAAATCAGAAACAAGTGAATCAATATCAAGTGAAAGTTGTTCTGTGCTTATGAGGCCAGGTATCCACTGATGATTCACATAATTACATATTGATTTGGTATAGTTATGTGTGTCATCAGCATAGATAAAAACGTTACTAGCTCCTCAAACAGCTTCTAATAATGTGTGAGAAGAGCAGGTACATTATCATGTGGGGTTTGAGTCACCTGGGGAGGGAGCCTTGAGATCTCGTGAAGTCACCAGTGCACCACTCCAGGAACACCCGGCCAAGTTGGAAGGAGCTTTGACCAACCTGGTCTAGTGATAAGTGTTCCTGCCATGGCAGGGGGGTTGGATCAAGATTTTTCCCTTCCAAACAAATTGATTCTATGACTTTGTGATTTCCTGGAAGTTACAGAAATAAGAATACAAAGAGTAGGACTGACTGAAGTTACTTAATGTTAAATCTCATTAGGATGGAAAATAGTGAATTAATCACTCAACTAGGAACAAATATTTTCTTAACACAACTAATAAGAATTGGATTAATATTTTATATTTAGCCAAATAATGACCCAGTGATGAAAATATATGGCTCTTTTGAAAACTATTTTCCAGAACTTGAAAGCAACTGCTGACATAATGAAGGAAAAAGTTCCTATTAATGGGTTGTTTTGGAGAGACCAACAGATTAAAATAAAATAAAATAAAATAAAATAAATAAAATGATCTACCACATTGCAGACTGCAACTAAGAATACAAGCACTGGATAAAGAAAGCTAAAGCCATAAAGTTTCTGAAAAATTACATATTTAATTTGTATCAGGAAATGAGAGGAATTATTTAAATTCTTAGAAATATTCTCAGCTAAAATATAGATTCTGTATGAGACAAAAATTATCTTAGCCATTCAGAAAAAGCAAGGATATTTAATAAGTAACCATTTGGAGTCATAGAATATAATCAGATATATTCAGCAAAAAATTTCTGTATTCAAAGAAGGAGAAATAGTTCATATCTTGCAATGTTAATGAAGTACATTGTGTTTCATCAGTAGCTGTAACAGATATTAAATGACAAAATAAAGAGTGAAACAATTTTGGATCCAGTAGATTGTATGACTTGTAACCAACAGTATTAAAGGCATTGGCAGATTAGGTTTTTGAGACATTCATCTTGATTTCAAACAAGGCATACAAAATGGTGGACTTTCCAGGATGCTGAAACAAAGAGAATGTAGTTCTAATATTTTATGAGAAATATTTTATGAGAAGTGTTTAATGAGAAGCATTTTATAAGAAAGTTTATGACCCACATATCTTCATACTAATTCTAAGCAAGAGGCTCACAAACAAAGCATCCACAAAATAATTAAATGCAATTAAATCTAGTTAATGCACTTCAGGGATGTTGATAATTTTTCAATAAAGACATAGGCCTGCTTTTCAGGCTGACTATTATAACAGAAATTTATGCTTATACTGTATTTGACTTTATTTCATATGACATCTGAAAAATTGCAATATAGAAAATTCAGGAGAGACAGTCTTTCTTGTATCCTTACTTCAAGCAGGACCTTGAAAAATTAGGAAAAAATGGAGAGGTTTCAAAATGAACCTGCAAATCTCTTTTCACAGTTGTCATGAAAATATATTGTCTACTTTCACAAAATCCAAGTATTTTCTTTACAAAAATTAAGACATTTTTCTTATACTCACTCTACTCCATGCAGTCTCACTGTTTGTGGCTACAAGCACTTAATGTTGTTTTTCTTTCATGCAAGCAGATTTAGCCAAACTTGTGAGGGAAGGTGATTTCTAAAAGTTGCTAGGCAGGCATGTACTAGGATTCACAGATGAAGAGGCCACTGTCTTAGTTCATGAAAACAAAAAATGAAAGAAATAAAAATCTATAAATTCATCCCATCCATTCCCATGTGCCAGTGTGAACAATAAGTGGGCAGGTCTATAGCATCTTGGAAGTTTGGGGACCAAGCCTGGTTTTGAGTTGCAGCTTTTCTGTCATCCATGCTGCCCACACATTTACACTCTAGTCTGCAGAAAGTCATCTGGCTCTCTGACTCTCAGGAAATGTCAGGATTTGTGGGGTTGGAGAAAGGGTAATGGAAGCAAGGTTTAGAATATATGCAGCTGACCCAAGTCTCATGGTTGTGCAAACTTAATCTTGAGCTCAGTATATCTGTCAGTATAGCCATCAAAACAAGTTCTTTGCCTTATTTAGCAGTGGGCAAATGTTAGGACTTTCATATTGATTCTTCACTATTCCAGATCTTATATTCTTCTTCTTTTACTCTGACTGAACTGGGAAGTTGAAATCCTTTTCAAGTAACAGCTGCTCTCTTTAGCCCAGCTGGCTCTTTTACAATAGGGATATTTGGAGAAAATGGGTAAGTTTGTGGGGCTGGCAGCCTTGAACTGATGTGAACTGGGTCTGCAAAGATGGAACTCAGTTTCTGTGCAGAGCTGAAGGTTTATCTCCATCGGCATCTCTCTCAGGGATGAATCCTTTGCTTTGGAAAGACAAGTAAAGCAGGTAGGATTTCGGCAAACTCTATCTCCTCCCTGGGATTCTCATGGGGGGATACAATTGAAGTGACAATAAGAAGGCAAAAGATGCTTTTTCAGAATGCTAATTATTACACAATAAAGAAGTCTCTGGGAGCCTGGGGAAGAGCTGCATTTAATCATGTCAGCACAAGGGGCTGTATGGTCGTGCAACATATACTACAAAATTTGGCTGGCCTTTCTTTGCACCTTCAGCTTCAGCCTCCCATCCAATCCCCCTCTCTCTCACTCTTCTGTTATCCAGCAGAATCTGGAAAGAAATCATTAAACTGCATAGCTGTTCCAATAGCAGCTGCTTGCAAGGCGGCCTTGGGAGTCCATGTCAGTTCCTGCGCTGTGCAGGGCTGCTCAGGGCTCTCATGCGTGCTCCTGGCAGCTCCAGGACAAAGTTGTGTGCAGGCTCTGAAAACAACTGGAAAGAAGTAGTGAAAGTGGAAACAGGGAGACAGCACAGCTTGTTGTACGAATTACTTGTGTGAGGGAGAGCTAGAACTTTAGATTTTATGGGGTTCTCCCTCATTTTCTCTTAGTTGTATTTCTGTTTGGCATTTTGGATTTTCCTGATTTTTCTCTCTTTATCTCTTTCCATCTCCTTTGCCATATTTTCCACTGTGCTTTTATGCACCTTCACCTCTTTTTATATTCTTTTTCACTTCCCCCTCCTTATCCTTCTATCTTTAAAATCATTCAATTTCCTTTTGAGTTTAGAAATATTTTTTCTGTTTCTTTCCATTTCCTCACATATTTCTTTCCTTTCTCCTTTTTTTCCCTTGCTGCTCTTCCTAAACGGGTTCTCTTCCTTCCTTCTCAGCCTGATGTACTCTACTCTACACTGCCCCCTCTTCCCTCCCTCCCTCCCTTCCAAATTCCCTCTCCATTATTCCCTGTATCTGGTTGCAGGTGCTGCAGCTGCGGCAATCAGCAATCGGAGGCACTCCAGGAGGGGTGGAGTGGGGTGGAGGGTGGTGGTGCTGGGGAGGGGCTGTGCCACACGGATTCCTCCCACCCTGCCAGCAAGAGGAGGAGGGTTCTGCCTGTGCAGGTCTTGGGACAATGGTTCCTGTCAACAAGATGAGGGAGTTTTCTTTAAACGTGGGAATGTCCCATGAAAATTGAGACATCTGGCACCCTTACATTCCACATCTGACTTCAGCTTCATCTGCTGCCGTTTTGAGCGTCATAAACACGGGTAATTTCACGTGCCATAGGAGTCAGAGTACACAATAGATTGCATTGCAGATGGTATGCCTGCCCTTAAAAGGACTGGGTCTTGCAGAGTTGCAGAGATTGCAGCTTGGCATATCCTGGAAAGGGAAACGTGAACTCAGGAATGAAAGATTCCACCAGTGTCATCACACACAAAATATTAAAAATATTGCAGTCAAAATTTAAAACCAGAAAGGAAAGAGATCAAAATATGTAAATTAAAAAGAAATTATGCACCAGTAATGTAGGAGCTATCGTTCAGTACTGGTCTTAAGCACAAAATTGTAGGTCTCTCATTTATGTGTCTAAATTAGCAATTTCCCAATGATCCATCTAGAATTAGTGAAGACATCTCGAGGAGATGATTCAGAACACCTAGGCTGATACTCTGCTCTTGCTAGGACCATCAAAGGGTGTCTCTCTCTTCTAGTCTGGGCTGGATTTGCTTCTCACCACACCATGATTTGTTAGTCTTCCTCTTTCCTGCTATTTTAATGCCTCAGAATTCTGCATAACTTCCTGGAATATTTTTTCCACAAAAACAGGCAAACAGATATTTTGCTGTATGCATTTGCTTTTCTGGTCCTGCCCTTTACTTTGAGACCACTGAGACCATTCCTTCTGTGTTGTAGCAGTGAGTTGGTTTGCAGATACCAGTCAAATTTTTGCCCCCAGTTATTTTGTGATTTGTAGCCACACTGCCAATGTGATAACCAGCAGAGGGAGTACAAGTTAGATCTCTCAGTGCCCATGGCTGCTGGTGCCCCTGCAAGGAAATGGCTATAATGTAAATAGCAGAATGTGTTCATTTAAACAGGAGAGATAACATGATAGAGATGAGCTGTCAGATGGATGAGACTAGTTAATGAGAGGAATGTTTTCTCTAAGCATTAAGAGGATCATATGCACAATGTCAGATGAAAAATAAACTGGCAAGAATTTAATTATTATCATCTGCTTAATCCAGAATTATATTTTTCTTTGGTTGTTGATTTAAATCAGATTCTTGTGCAGAAGTTTATGTAAACAATGCCCCTGTTGCTTTCAAGAGTCTGTACTTCAAATTTTGCCTCCTAAAATACAGATTAGGGGCAAAAGGGTGGTGGTGACAGAAACTGCAAAGGGAAACAACTTTCTTTCTTTGGGAACTGCATTCCTTTTCACAATAATTTCCCATCTTCTGTATATGGAATAGAGTTATCTGCTTCCCAGGAAGTCATCTCCTTTTGTTCAGGCACATGGTAGATGTTCCAAATATAAGACAACAAAAAGACCTGCAGACATCTCATATGATCCTTAACTGTAGAAATGTTTCTAGTATACATGGCCTTGAATGCATTTAGATGGATTTAACAGCCTCAGCAACACCTCCTCTGAGCTGAGTGCTGGGTCCCTGTCAGATGGCTCTAGTCATGGCAAGAACTCAGTACATTAGGTACCAGGAACTAAACTTTGCCTTGGGGTTTGCAATATCTGTTTTTTAACCCCTTTACTGGGCTATTAACCAAAACATGAACTTGTCCTCTTTGATCAGTATATCTAGCATTTCCTTTAGGACATTTCATTTAGAAGATTGCTATGGGTCCAGTAGAGAACCCACTATGGGATGGAAAACCTGAAACCTGGAGGCAATAGAGCTCTAATAAATCTAATGAAAAATTATTTTTACAGTGAAATAATGTATTTTTGATACCACAGATAGGGAAATTCAGTCACCGGGACCATATGGTGGTTGATTAAAACCCTGGAAGCACACATGTGTTTGAGACACTTGCAAGGGATCAGAGACAGCTTGGGTTTCCCTTAGAGGTGCAGAGATCTTCTTCAGACATGGGTGCATGTTTCTCACCAGATTTCCATAACCATGACATGCAAGCAAAATCCTTTATTTATTTCAAAGGAAGAGAACTGTATCAAGCCTTTCCTTTGGTTTATCTTGTTCTTGTTAGTGTCTGATGCCTTTCTACAGAATGATCTGGGAGGAGATCATTCAATCTGCATCAGGGGAAGTATAGGTTGGACATTAGGAAGAAGTTTTTCACAGAAAGAGTGATAAAATATTGGAATGGCCTGCCTGGGGAGGTGGTGGATCATCACCTGTTTTTTGAACCCATCCCTGGATGTGTTCAAAAAAAGACTGGATGTGGCACTTGGTGCCATGGTTTCGTTAAGGTGTTTAGGGCATGGGTTGGACTAGGTGATCTTGAAGGTCTCTTCCAACCTAGTAATTCTGTGATTCTGAGATATTTTTTGGTAAATCATTACTCTGCAATATTCTTCTGTTCCAACAGATTTGGTGGTATGATAGTTTCTCTTGTTTCAGTGGGATGTATGCAATGGAATGGTAGAGTGAAGAAGCTAACGAAACTGCTCACAAAAGGTGAGACTCCATCTGTCCCACACAAACAGGCCCAGTGCAAACATGGACTGTGAAATATTGTTTAGTCAGTGCTTTTCTAACTGCAGTATGCTGAGAACTGGCTGATTACCCTGTACCATCTCTCCTTCCTGCTTTCAGCTGCTAAATTGTATTAGTCATACTTTCCTAATACTTATTTTCCACATATGTAATTATTCTATGGGTACAGGGGGTGTCACTGGATGGTAAATAGCTGCGTGAGTCTGTGGTATTCACTGTATTGCTTATCCTTTCTAGGTGATTTAGAAAAATTGATGTCCATAACACAAATTAAATTGTTATTCCATTTTATCTTTAACATGTTAATTTTAAATTAACTGCCATATAGCACTCTCTCCATCTTTCTTTGATCCCTCCATATAAACTTAAATTTTGTAAATGGGGAGGATGGCAGAAACAGAAGCTTTCTCTTACTGATGTCATAAGTGCAAGGAAACCAAGATTAGTGGCAGTCTTATAGATAATTCTAAACTAAATTCATGCCTTTGTAAAAAAGTATCACTTTTTGGAACAGAGATCAATACATTAAAGGTTCACTCCCCTGTTCTGTAGCAAGGGCTCCAGCACACAGTATAGAACTTGACAGAACGTGTGTTTCATACCCTTATAAGTATTCTTTCTGTCAGTATTCAATTTTATCCTGATTATGCAAACATCTCCATTGCAAGAAGAAAGGAAGAAAGGAACCCCTTTTAGCACATGCTATTCCATAATTCAAAAAACACTTTGTGGAAGAAATTTTTGAATATTACCAGTGAAGAAAATATGCTTATTAATTTTATTCCTCGCAACATTAAAATGGAAATAGCTTCTGAGAATGTACAATCAGATGGTTCTACCACATATAATTTATATTCTTCCCTACCAAAGGATTAAAAGTATTCTATGATGTAACATTTTGTGAATTCCTGTTTCCTTGTTTTGCTAAAGTCCCTCTTAAAATATCAGCTACTTATATATAATATGTGACTAGGAAGTAAATATGAAACCCAACAATCTTAAATTAATACAGGAAGCAAAATTTACACATGACTTATTGAATGATTGTGCAATATTTTTATTTGTTACCTCAAAATATCTCCTTTCAAGTACCTGAAAGTAACAGTTCCATTGCTTTTGCTTTCACAGTATTTATACTTTGATAAGAAAAATGTCCTTAACTATTTTTGAGAAGTAGACTGCTTATGTTTGTTTCTTAAAAAAGTTAAAAATTGCAAAACCAGCACATAAGATTATGAGAAGGGAAGGGGAAGGGAAGGGCCAGTGAAAGGGGGAAGAAAGATGAAACATTTATGCAATAGCCAAATGTTCTGTCCTGTCTTGTTGAGGCTTGAGACACCAAGTTTTTCTTGCCAGCCTTAAAATATACTATTAGTCAAACTCCTCTGAAACTTTCGAAAATATATTTTTCAAACCATTTTGGGCAAAAGCTCAAAACCAGATACTGCAAAGTCTGCCATGAAAAATCCATTCAAAGTTTAAGAATCTGAAAGTAAATCCTTTTCATTTGGGGTAGACCATTAGTGGCCTGATTTCAGATGCTAATATCCTGAACTGATGCTGAAAGCCCATGATAATTATTACTTTACAAACACTCAGTTACCTGACTGCATAATTAAAATTTGTGTTGAAATACATAAAGAAATAACATTTTTTTCAAGCCTATCTTATTACCAAGCAGGAGAAATAGAATAAAGGTCTTTTATCTGTGTTTTGAAAAACAGTACAGACATGCTAGATTACCTGATATTTGTACCTGATATTTGATGTAACCATTGAGCAATGCCAATTTCCTGTAGGCAGTTTCTTCTGATACAATAATTATTACAAGGCATGGCTCTAAATTTAGGCCAGGAAGTAAATTTTAAAACAGTAGAATTATTTATCTTGAATGAATGATATCACCAAAACCACTTAGAATTTCAGCCAAATGCAACTGAAGGAATAGGATGCTTTTTTCTTCCTGCTTCTCCTATAGTTATGAAAATACAGACTTAGACTGTTGAGTGAGGCAACAGGTGTGTAATGCAGAGTTCAGCACCTTTTTCTGTGTTTTGCTGTGCTTTCAGGAATCAGTTGCCAAGAGAGTGATCTAATAAGTAGACTACAGAGTCAGACTGCTCTTGCCTAATCCTCCTCTTAGTTATCTTTTCACTGCTGTCTGCAGAGATATATGGCTTCAGTTGAACAGGTGGATCACATCTCTCCTGGCTCCTGCATGGCTTTGTGTGTAGAGTGCATAGAGAATCAAGTCTCTACAGGCTGACAAGTGATTTGAGTCTAGACACTTGACTTCCTAGGCAACTGTTTTCATAATAAAATTATTATAAAACAGTAGGAAAATTATTATAAATCCTGTCTAGATTTTATAACCAGTAAAATTCTTTGCCCAAGTGTTTCATCTTAACATGGAAAGAAAGGTGTCCTTTCTTTGGTAAGGACCTACCTAGTTTATAAATTCAGAGTAGAGTAGGTACTCAACTGTTTGGATCCACATATCCTCTTTAGGTATGTGCAATAACAGGATACTTGGGTTTTGGAATAAGTGCTTCTTGGGATCTTGGCCAAGGATTTTTGGAGAGTGCTCTGTGACTTAGATGCCTGAATCCCACTGAAATTGTGCTATATGGGTTACTGTGAAGTAGTGGATTGTACCTTTAAACACTTATGATGTGGAAAACTTCATGTGTTTGAGAAGACAAAGACTGTATCTTTGCTTCAGGAATAACTTGAGCCTGGAGAGCTTCAAGAACCTCTGAGAGGCTTTTCATTGCCCTTTCATTGAAAAGTCTGAATTCAGGCCAGCTATGCACACCCTGTGTGCCTATGGAAGTGGGCATATTTCAAAGAAGGCAGCTGTCAGTCATGTCTTCTTCATGTTGCCTGGATGATATTGTCACTAAAACACATAAAACACAGGAAGGAAGTCATGCTAGGGACAATTCTCTATGTATTTAAAGTTTGATGTGTGGGTTTTGTTTTGGGGTTTTTGTTTTTAGGGTGTTTGTTTGTTTGTTTGTTCTGTTTACCTATTGTTGTTTTGTCTGAAGTTCTGACTATAACCCAGCTTTCTCCCTGCTCGAGCAGGAAACCAGTATGCTAAAGCAACAGCTATTTCACTACAGTGTGAACATAGAAGAGACTATCTGTAAGTCATTACTTCCTAGGACATATTCTTGGGCCTGACACTCTCCAAAAGGGGGGATGAGGTAGAATTGCAATACCTAAGCCCAAAATAATGAACCTGAGAATCCTTGTCTTATTCCTCAATTCCATACTCCTGACTTCTACACTTTCTGTGTAACTTTTCTTTTTGAAGTATCTTAGAAGCCTCACAGTCATGATTTTTCCCATTCTTTATCTAGTATACTGAGAGAGAAGGAAATCTGGAGCAGATAAAAAAATCAACTCTGTGAAAGCTTATCATGGGGTAGCATGATAAGAAACAGAAAAGTGTTTGTTTTCTGTATAGAAACTATATGGGATTTTGTTATGCCTACTGTAAAACCACAATGATTTATGAGAAGAAGCATTTTAACTACACAAGGACAAGCTAAATGTTTCCCTGTGTGGGATAACACAACACTTTCTCAGCTGGCTGAGTCTGCAGGGCCATCTACATTTATCACTCTCATAAAGTCCCCTGAATAAGTAAAAGCTCCTCTCACCCGCTCTTGCCTGTGGCTTTTAAACAGGAAGGAAGTATCATTTTCTTCTGCCCTAGCACAAAGAGAGCTCTGAGCATCTAATTACAGTTTCTGTGAGCAAATTGAACCAGAAAAGCATTTCCCTGTAGCTAAAATGCCCAAGCAGAGCTCGCACTCTCTCAGTTTTCTCAGACTAAGGTTAAAAATCTGCTCTCTAAATTATTCCATTGCTTTACAGAGGAAGTATTAATTACATTACTGCAAATGTAGATTGGGGTGGGATGTAATTACAGGGTCGGCTTTGTGTCTGTTGTCCAACAGAATTAGGCAGGAAGTGTTTGCAATGCCAGCAGTTTCAGGTGTTTTGCAACCTATTATATTTGCTGGTTCTCACCAGGTCTCACAGATGGATCAGGTGACTTTCTGCTGCCCGATTGTCTGGAAAATCCACAAAGCTGCTATTACTGCAGGTTCATGGCTTTTACAAGGCTGATGGGTTTAGATTTTTAGAGGAGGAAAAGAAAAATGTAAAAATCTATTCTCCATTCAGTCCTTGCCAAATTTTGCATCTTCCTTTAATCAAAGACTTATTTTTCTCTTTGTTTTCGTTTCCTAGTTCTAATCCTCTATTTTTTGTCCATTTTTTCTGCTCCTCTGAGAATATCTTTTTTGTTATAGTGAGAAAATGGCTGTGTGTGCACAGAAGAAATCCATCAGTCTCTGCAGCAGGAAAAACAGTGGGTACTGGGTTGCCATGACTGAGCACCATTCTGGGACATGCTCTTGACTTCCAGTTTAGGCATAGCATGGACTTGTTTTTTGTGTCTTTCAGGAAGACACCTCTATTTCTTGGGGCTTGGTGGACGGTCGGAAGAAATTAAAATTCCTGCACTCTTCAGTTGCTGGCACTTAAGGCATAATTTCAGCCTAAGCTGAATGAACATGTTCCAGAGAAAGGCCTGATCAGGGCTCAGAAGTGATAGAGACAATCATCTGCAGACACCTTTGATAAAGATTCCTTGTGTAGGAGGGAGAGAGTTGGTTTGTATGGAGACAGGCTGTTCTCTCCCAGTTGAGCTGGGTGCAAATAGATGGTCTGGGGCATAATTAACTTACTTGATCAATGAGTTTGGATATATTTAACCTGAGCTCTCAGCAAGTGGCTGTCTGTCTTTAGGCATGCTTTCATCAAGAATTTGAGATGACTGTTCATCAGGGAAATAGATTTTTAAGCAGCAATTCTCTGCTATTTGACCAGTATTTTCTTCTTTGTAAAACCTGTTTGTACTGACTGCTGTGCATGACCAATATGCTCCAGTCTGTAGAAGTCTAAATGAAACAATCTTATCCACTGAAAGCAGATAGAGGGGGAAAGACAGTAAGATCTCTTCACTGATCTTCTTTTGGATCAAACTGTGTGGCTAAAGATATCACCATTGCCCTCATCCATGTGTTTCTGCTGTTGTGTTCTGTCCAATGAGCCGCTTCCACTGAACATGTAATTTTGTCTGACCACGAACAGTCAAATTGAGTTTGCCTGCCTGTGGTGGAAAAGCAGGACAGGGGGGAAATGGCAAGAAGCAACAGCACAGGCTGGGACTTGTAACCAGGCCAACCAACACATTTATAGATGAAAAAGGAAATAGCAATCAAGTAAAGACACTGCAGCTGTATGTTTTTCTGGCACTATTACTTGTTCTTTGATTTAGGGGGACAAGTCCTAAAAACAAATATTCTGGTGTTGTGGTTTTATCCAGTTCTGTAAAACCTTAAGGTTAATATCAAGGCTCATAAAACATTAATTAGCTTGATTCTTAGTACAAACATCAGAACATTGTGTAATGCTCCAGGTCCACCCTTTTCTCTATGGCATTTATCTTTAATAATATAAACATTCAGAATATACCAACATCAATTTGTCATGGTGAAATCTTTGCATACTGTTTTCAGTTTTCTATGTTAGCAAAGATGGAAGACACATATTAAGTTTCTTTCAGCCCTTAAACTTATATAAATATGAAAGGTAGATGCCAAAGCAACGTGTGCCTTCAAAATTCCTAAAATAGATAGGATAGCTATTACGTATGCACAGCCCCCATGAATGCCAGCATTTAAGATGTATATTCATGCATATACTGTGGCTGGTGTAGTGAAGTGTGGAAAATATTTATATTCATTCTTGAAGAAATGACCTTCATAATTCATTTTGGACTCCACCTCTCCTGAATTACAGTTGCCTCACTTGTGGAGTATTTTCCATATCTTGGAAAGACCCTAATAAATTCTAATACTTTCCTAAGTGTGGAAATAATTAGTAGTTTATGATGTAACAGATTTGCAAACTTTTTTCATAGCTGTTGTTGCAAGAAGAACATATTTCCTTTCTGTTCCCTCATGCTTAGCTGTGCTTTAAATTTCTTTCAGTGATAATTAGGGCTTTTTTAGAAAGATGCAGCATTTGTTTCAGATGTGCTTGGAACTAACTGGAAAACTTGTATGGAAAAGGAATACCTCCATGAAATATCAGTGATAAGAAGCACAAATAGTTTTATTTTAAGGACTGATATTTATTGCATTTTAAGGAATTATTCTAAAGATTACTTTTCTAATTTACCTGGCAAGGCTCATATTTGATACAAACTAGTAGAGCCAATGGCAGACCATCATGCTAAGATTTTACAGACATTATTAAAGCATGCTTTTATTCCTAAACAACTTTGCTTCTTACTGGAACAAGTTAAAAAAATCTAACTGTTATTAAAATGTGCGGATTTCATTCAAAGAGTGAAGATTCTAGTGTGAGTGTTGCAACCAAATTTAAGACTAAACAATGTTGAATTTCACTTGAAATGACAGTCAGAAGAATGAAGCAGTTTAGATGGTTTTGGTTCAAGTGCAGGTTGGATCTGAACAATGGCCTCTCTCCAGCAGTGATTCCAATGTGTGTACACATGAATGCAAGTGAAAACTTACTAAGAAAGCTTAGGGCAGAGTGGGAAAAACATTAGGAACAAGTGTCATGGGATAAAGGAATTCACCAAAAGAGTAGAGACTGTATTCTGACATGGTCAATATATGCGATGCTAACTGAAAAAAGGCAATCTTCTGTACTTATAATATCCAGTCAGATTCTCATATTTTTTCACATCTGGAGCTTCCTAAAAGACAACTGCAGATGAGAGGGCTTCAGCACACAGTGTGTTACCCTTTTAGCATTCCAGAAAGTGATTATTTAGCAAAAGAACTTGCTGGCTGCTTTGCACACTTCTTTTGCACATGAATAATCTTTCAAGTGCTTAAACACTTCCTAAAATTTAAAGAGATGTAAGCTTACTAAAATTTTTTGGGAATGTCAGAAGTTGTATACATATTTACTAAGCCTTAAATCTTCTGTATATTTGTTTTATTTTTGATACATTCTCCTGGTCTATGAATTTGTAGATTTGTATTTGTATTTCTCTTCTTGAATTTGGTCTTTTACTCATTCTCTTCCCTTTCTCTCCCCAGTTATCTGTCTCATTCCTTCTATTTCTTTCTCTCTTTTTGGGGGGCAGGAGGGGATTGTTTGTGTGTTTTGTTTGGTTTTGGGTTTTTTTCCCCAAAGAAGAGGAAGTACCAGCTTTTTAGATAGGAGTCAGTAAAGACAGAGGTAGCAGCCATTCTAAAATTGTCCATGTGGTTCAAAAATGGAATAGCATTGGATTAAAAAATTAAATAAATATATAGAAACATTAGGAAAATGTGAAAGGATACATGTAGCACTCAGGCTACTAAACAAAGACCATCTTGTGCAGAGTGTAAAGAAAACATAATGACTACAACCTGCCCTAGGGTTTGAAAACAATTTACTGAGAAGTCTTTTACAGTGGCTAGCTTTGGAGCCATTTCTAATTAGGTAGCAGGTATTTCAAGATCTGTTTAAGTATGTTCAATAAATTTCCTTCTGCGTTTCAGTGTTATAAATCTGTCATGATGATTTTTTGGATCTTCAGGAATTAACAGATCCTAATCTCAGAGCTACAACACAGTCATATTTCATGACAGCATGTTTCAAAATGAATATATTTCCATAAGAAAAGTCCTAAGCTAAAGTTGACCTGAGAGATGGAAGTAAAATATTTTGGGAGTGCTTCACTGCTTGCATTAGAATACTGTCTTTGTGTTTTGATAGTAAAATACAAAAAAATGCCATAAAACTTTTGATTTTAAATATTCTTTTTGATTTTACATGAGGAAAGTGTAAATCCTCTCAAAGTATCTAACTCTATTCCCCCTTTTCATTTCTAGACTTCAGTCTGCTGCAGTGGAAAATAGCTACAAAATTATTTGGTCTGTCTCCATCTCAATACAAATTTAGGAATGCATCCCATACGTTATGCATGCCTTTCTAAATAAGATATGGCTAGATATGCAGAGAGCATCAAAACACCACACTGTCCTACTCAATTTCCAGGGTGGGGGAAGGAGAGGATCTTGGGTGACACAGGTAGCGCAATGTGTTTGAGAGTTATTGTCACAGACAAGCAAGGATGAGTCTGTGGGGACTCAGCTCAAGTCTGGCAGGACTTTTGATCTCAGTGTCCAAAACCAGGGAAACATGTACTGAGCTAACCTTGGAAGCAATGAATTTTTGTTCATGTATCATGTCACCATAGCAGGGTATTTTTCTGAAAAACAAATGCACTGACCACAGATAATGCGTCAATTGTACTGCTGGCCTATTGCAGTGAAAGTCTGCTGTGCCCCAAATGTGTGTACAATGGAGGCAGCTGAGTGTGGAATGGAAGCTGTTTGAAACAAAGAAGATGAAGAAACTTGTAAATAGGGCAGGCAGACTGAAAGTAAGGCTATGGAAGACAAAAGAAGGAGAAGGAAACAGCAAATTATTTAACCAAAGAGTACTTCCAGGCTGGGAGAGAAGGGAATTTACAGCATTGGAAAAGACAAAAAGTATAATTGAATGTAGACAGAGCAGTTCAAAGCCTTAAAGGACAATAAATTTGTGGCGCATCAATTAAATGTAGAAGAGAGAGCAAAATGTTGTTCTGTTAACAACAAGTCCTGTTAACACTGACTTGTTGGTAATGCTTGTACTTCTGACTTTTTTGCTTTTAAACACAGTTGGAATGTTGTTAATGTGACAATTCTACCTCCTCTAAGATCTATGTGTACTATGATGTATCTATGCATCAATGAGTCCTGAATTGCCAGGTGTCCGTCCATGAGATTTACATTTTTAGTTCCATCCTTCAGTGTTGACTAATGCTTGTCAGTAATACCTACTGAATTAAGAAGAAGAAAAAAAATCAACAGTTGTACATAAAAAGGAAACACACCTTTTGAAAACATCTAGAGAATTGTGCTATCTTGGGGTCATTTTTCAATCTCATGGAAATCTTTGATTTTGAAGTGCTCTACCTACAGGTAGAGTAGGTTGAAATAGCACCTGGGTCATGATCAAAACATCAGCAGAGAGGGAATCAAGAGTTGCTCTGCTAGGTCTTTCCCTCTGGACAATTATGAGATTAGCTTCATAGGCACAACACACCATGCTTGTGCCTCAGTGTGCCTTAGACTTCATCACTGACAATAAGTGAATACCAAGGGTACAGTGAGGTAGTTAAGACAATATCCTAGAATGTTGGAGAATGACAAAGTATGAGTTTGAGGCGTCACTCTCAAAATGTGAAGAAAATCTGTCTAGATGGTTATTGCCAGCTCCATTTGGAGGGGAGAAGACTGCCCCAGTGAAAATTAAGTAGAAATTGAAATGTTTTAATAGCACCATTGTCAGGAAGGAACTTACTGGGTCATAGACACTTATCTCAATAGGTAACTCATCCTAAACAAAAACCTAAATTAATTTATGCTAGATGTGACCTGTGTACATCATCAAATTCAAGCTCAAGCAGCAATGCCACCTTGTAAGTTAACACTATTTAGGAACATATTTTGATTACACTTAGTCAATCTCACTCTCAAAATTGCTTCAGGACCTGTATGAGCCAAAGCTGACCTTGAACCTTTGGTTAAAGTTCAGAGATTCTTTGGCTTAGATATGGTTAGAGATCTAATTCTAATTCCAAAATGATTCTATCTGTGACCATATTTACTGCCTCACTGTTTCAGAGTACTCTTTTGTTTTGTCTAATTCATACATGTTTAAATCTTGTTGGATGCCTTCTCAGGTATACTAAATTCCCATGAGGAGCAGTTTGTGGATCAAAGGTTTTACACTTTTAAGGTCAACACTTCTACACGTCTGTGTAGAAGTGGAGATGTCTTGATAAATACATATGAGAGACTATGTGATACCATTATCTGTGATATTATGTGACTGAATTAGGTGGGCCAGGCTTTTCCCTTCAGCTTCGTGTTAAAGGGGAAAATCAAATGCTGGCATAAATGGATGCAATTTTACTTGGCTGTGCCCTCTTATGTTAGTTTTGCTCTGTGTATTTATTGGCCAGTATGGTTCTCTACCTCCCTTAATGCAAACTCTCATGTTCTTTCCTTTACGCTCCCAACCACTTTTAAAGGCCAAAACCTTACAAATCTTTCATTCATAGCCCAGCAGGAGTTTTGATTTATGATAAAATAAATCAAAGTGCTCTCATCAGGAGGGTAGAAATTTATGATAAAATGATTCTTCCAGCCCCACTGACACAGACCCAAATAAAGTATTTTTCAAATTTTAAATTGCATGTAGTACTTGCTAAAACTGACCATCTCATTTTTCAAATGTTACCTAACTGTTTTTTCAGTTGTCTGTGGTAATAATTATCAACCAAGACTATTTAATATTCTCAACTATAGAAGTATTTCTTAATTTGAACTGATAGATTTTTTAAATGCTGTAGAATCTACCTTTTAACAAAAAAAATGAATAGAAATTCTGTTCCCTTATTAGTGAAAAAAATTAAGTCTTCCAGATAAGAATTGCAAAAAAAGAGATGAACATTTCACATTGTAGAGTAGCATCGGTTTAGTTTGACACAGACAAATCAACATGAAAAAGCCAATGTGAAACTCCTACCTCCTCCAGGAAACACTGACTGCATTTTCTCTCTGCTTCAAATCCATGGATGGTGAGATTGGCTAGGCAAGCCAACTAAATATGCAATTTACTACTGAGATTCCTAGCTTAGACCTTCAAAACATATTAATGATGTCACAAACTATCCCATTCTCAGGATATAGAGGGAGCTGTGACTTTGTAATGCAGTGATTCTCTGTCATCAGGGGTTGTCCATAATTGGTCTCCAAGCACATTAAATTGCTTCTCTGAACTCGTGCATGGTAAGGGTGTAATACTGCAGGGGAATTATCTAATTATTAATGAACATGCCAGGCTAGACTTTATAATTCTTCTCCCATCCTCTTTGTGTGTGCCTATGTGAATGAGAGATCATGAGAAATATTATTATAGTATTGGAGCAAATGGATTTAGGTCCCTATAGCAGACTATAAAGTGTGTTTGCACAGGAAGACATGCTAAAGAGGTCAACTGCCAGTGTTTCAGCATTTTCTCCAGAAAAAGTAAGAGTATATTGGCTGAGCATGGTGAAACTGAAATACATTGGCCTAGTGAAATGTGCAACTGGAGAAATTGTACCAGGACTGTGTAACTGAGAGCAGGAGACTAGCAGACAAATTAACTTCTTTTCTACACACTTCTGCTGGGCCTTTTTCTGTCATTAATCATTGAGGCAAATAAGAGCAGTTTTTTACCAATTATTTGGACCATACTGTATTTTGAGTTACACTAGAGGTATTTGATGTTTGCATCTCTTTGGGTCAGTGTATCTCCTTAAATCCTCTTTGGTAACACACGTAAATTTAGATTGGACATCTTGCTCAAATCCAACTTCTCTTTACAGTTTGTAAGGATACTGGCTGCTTCAGGCAGTTGTTTATCCTGAGCATTATAGGTGCCTATCTTGAGGTTGTAAGAGCCTCTCTCTTGAAGGACTCCCCTTTTGAAAACATCTATTTTTCAGCAGAGATCAGGGCCCACACAGCTTACTTCAGCCAGAGGCTGAGTTTTCATGACCAAAAGAGAGGGGTGTTGCCCTACCTTGCCTTAGGTACGAACATAGACTGAGCTTTTAGCAAAATCCCAAATATCATGAGTTGGTCATAACTGCTGAGTGTTGGAAAGCCCATTTACAGTCTTGAACATTAGAATGAACTATGAACACCACAAACAACTAAGTGTAAATTCAGCAGCTTGTACAGGCTCACTCATCTCTCTGTGAATAAGCGGTCCCAATATATTAAAGAGGAAGATATAGTGGAATTGGGAAGCACTCATTTCTTGACACATTTTTAGCATGAAATGAAAAATCTAGGTGCACAGGAGGGAACGCTTTAGGGACTGACTTATAGCTTCATACTAGTCTCTCGTAAGTTTGTCTCGTTGCATGACCTGCCATGAAGATAAAGATTCAGAATGGGCCGGACTTACTGGTCCTCCTTTGTTTTTGAGAAAGTTATCTTCTTCAGAAAGATACCAGTCACAGCTTTCATACATCAAGGATATAAATGATGGTTCCATCTGGAAAATCAAAGCCAATATATCGTTTTAGTAAGAGATCATAGAATGAAATATAAGGAACCCCTAATTTTTTTAGCTTTTTCCCCTGGAGTGTTAAGGATTGAATTTAATGATCCATAGCCGAAGGACATGCTTGAGGCTGACAAGGTCAGAACTAATTTTACATGTGGTACACAGATTTGAAATGACTCTCCTTAACCAAGGAATGAATGATCTATTCAAGTTCTCTCAGCAGCAAGGCTCAACGAGTAGTAGCAGATTTTCCTGCTGTTCAAGTATAATTACAGAATCACACAGGTGGCATTCAGTCTTTCTCTAATTTAGTAAAAAAATTCTTCATGTTTCCCCAAAGTTGAATGTTTTCTTTCTTTATAATTCTTCTTGGAAACAAAGAAAAACAAAGCCAAAGCAAAACTATGTATTTTCTTTGTTTGTGGAGAATGCCTTACATTTTGTTATGTTTTGCCTATTTTTATGCAGGGAAAAAATCTCCAAAACCCAACTTTACCAAGACAAACTTGTTGTCTTTATTGTAAGCTATTTATATGCATATGAACATGTGGTCCTTGGTGAGGTTTTGCCCATGTATGACTTTAAAAGATGCCCAAATTCCTGTCTTTTATTCTTAAATGCATGTTCAAAATATTCATTTCATAACGAACTTATCCTTTGATTCGCTGGAGCCACATCAGAGATGTCAAGATTTTTAGGAAAAAACCAAATCACATTCTATTTCCTTTTTTCTACTTTTATGACAGAATTGATTTTTAAAAGTTTAAGCTGTCTCAATACATTTTCAAATTGGGGACTTGCTCTTAAAACTGCACATCGACTACTTACATTCTCTTCTTTCTACAGTGTGGGTAAGAATTGTTTATGCCAAAAATTTGAGAGCTATGAGTTTATTGAACAAAAAGTTTAATTGTTCTGAGTACATTCAGTGCTTGAGGTAAGTATAAGATGACTAACTTATTTTTCTAAATCAATCATTTGTTGTGAAATAGAAAAAGAGAGAATTTCTCATTTCACCTGGAAATATACTGGTCTTTTTCCCCAAGGCAAGACCAGTTTTGTACAGACAGGAGTTTTTCTCAATGGAAGCATCTTAGAAATGTACACAGAGTATGATAGTTATATATTGTTCATTTCATTCCTTTCACTTCTTTGCATAACTACTGTATAAATTCTGTGTGCATAATCTGTATACACTGTATAAATTCTGTGTGCATAATCTGTATAAACCTATACACATGCATAGGTTTCTTTATGAATTTATTGTCCTCAGTTTCAGTTCTGTTAATGGTTTTCCTCCAAATCTTTGAGTAGATTTTTAGAAGTGTAAGTCATAAGTTGTCCCTGACATATACTCTCGCCATGCCTGAAGGACAGTGGAGTCCCTAGAAAAATGATGAACTTGTAAGGTTTGCACAATGTCATGTAGAGATGTATGCCCGGATCCTAAAAGGCATAGATCAGTGTTAATTCCATTTTCTAGCTGGGCTAATAACCATATCTCTCAACAGCACTAATTAAGGCAGGCTCAGTATCATGTTGATGCACCATACTTTCTTCCAGTAGCAAAATTAGATAAATGGGTGGTAATTTGTAGATTTTCAAGCCACATTCCATTGCTATTAGTCAAAGCCTACTAAATTGCAATCTAGATAAATCTATATCTTATAAAAATAAGGCAGAGATGCTATTAAACAAATAATTTCCCATTTTCAGAGCTGGCTAGCTCTACAAATTTGGGCAAGCCAACCTGCAATCTGGAACCCTGTAGTAAAACCCTGAACTTGTTATGTGCCACAGCAGAACTGGGTAGGCAGTGAAAATGAAATGAGATGGCCATAACTTTTATAATTCTATTCTAAAGCTAAATTTTATGAGGCTTATCCAAGAACATATGAAAACTAAAGCTAAAAAAGCAAGACCAGAATACAAATTGAAGATGTGGGGTGGGTTTTTTTGCCCATCTGATCCAAAGAACAAAATGTAGGGAGTTACTGTAGAGAGCTGCAGCCAATGCGTGTTTTTTAAAGAGATCTGACAATAATTTGCAAAGAACAACTGAGGGAGAAAACCCCAGACAAATTAATTCCAAGTTGCTTTCTGCTTTCTCATTTATAGAGAAAATTGAGGATCTCTTTACAGAGTACATCAAAGGCTGCTCAAATTTGACTGACTGTTTAGGGCTCCTGGGAGGCTGTTTTGCCTTTCTGGAGCAAAGTGTGTGATGGCCACCCCTCTGACACCCCTGTGACCAGGGATGCACACTGCAGCACAGGGTGTTACCACAAAAGGGCCATTCAGTTCTTTATAAGAAAAGTAGAAGTTGCTCAGAAAACATTACTTTTGGCCAAAACATTTAAAGTTAGGCTGGCCTATGAAGATATCTCCCTTAAGAGGGAACATCTATCTTCCTATTTGAGGCCATTTAGACAAATAATGTGTTGCAAGAGTAGTGCAAACAGGGCCTTAGCCTAGGGTATATAAATGTACTAACCACACATAACTGAAACAGATAGTTCTTCCTTCCTCTGTGTAATGAAAAGTTGAAGGTCTGCCAAAAAAAAGTTGAATTGCCAGAAATTCTGTCAATGTGAAGGCATCTTTCCGCCTGTAAATCAACTACACATTTAAATTACTTCCTTTCATAATCTATTAAAATGGTTTTGGCACAGTTATTCTTTGTGCAATGTTTATTGCATAATTTCATTTCATTCTTGGTCAACAGTTTTTACTATTAAGTCTCAAATGCTCTTGAAGTGGAGTATGCATCTCACTCTGTTTTATTTCTGAGTTACAAAAATGATCTAAGTAAGTATAAATATGTTTTTAAAGTGGAATATTTAATCCACTAGATTTGTCAGCTATTAGGACATGGTTGGAACAAGACTGTTTTGATGCAAAATGAACTACTTTCTAAGTTAAAATGAACTACTTTCTAAATTATCTCTTGATAGTAAGGGTGTGCATGATATTCACTCATCATTATTTCAAACTATATGAACCTGCAGTTCATCAGGAAATAGTGACTTTTAGTCCAAAACTGCTGAAACATCAATTCTGAATTTATAAAATGTTCTAGAAGCAATCAAAATCATTATGACTTCTGTTGCTAGGCTAAAGACAAGCCATACGAATAGAATGGAAGTTATAAAATATTGTAGGACAGTTAAATTCAGCATTTGGAAGGAATAAACTGTTTGCAAAACTCATAAAATGTTTTTGGCAAAATATCTATTGCACATTACATGAAGTTAGAGCCAGCCAAAAAAACACTAAATAATTAAGAGTCCAGGTTATTTTTCTGTATATTTAAAAGGGCATTGTAAACAAGAATTTCCCCTTCCTCTACACCTTTTTATTTAAGATGTAAAATAATGAAAAAATGGCTTGATGCATTTTCAATAATGCTTATAATACATTTCACAAAACAATCCCTGAAAAAATAAGAAAATACCCAAAATGGAAAAAAAAAAAATGAAGCTTGCTGGGCTCTCAGGCCCTGAAAAATTTTTGAATCCATCTTCATCAAAACTTGTACAGGTAAGGAAATTAAAAGTTCAACATACCCTTCTGAAAATGTAGAAACTATTGACTACTATTTCAATTCAATATTTGCCAGTTTTTGGTACTTGCCAATGGCCACTGTTTTTCAGCCTGCTGATACCCAGTCTTTACTGGTGCAAAGGGTGGTTCATTCCCAGATGCAATACTTTTCTCCTAGTTAAAATGGGCCATAATTAACAGATAAGAAAAATTATTTATATGCTTAAGTTCCATTCACTGGCCTGATTACAGCTATCTTGAATCTTGGTGGAGGAAATGAAGTAAATTAACAGATTGTCACTATTGAGGGATGTTACAAATGTCCATTGTTTGCAGAAGCTTCAGCCTGTGTCTCCTTTGTCCCTCTCTGCTGAAGACTAATTTAAACATGTGGGGCTCTGCTCAGGCTAAAGGTTTCAGCTGCTGCCTTCCCACTGGAAAATTCAATCAGTAGAGCAACTGAGCAATATCCCAGAGACACACAGAGACATGGACACTGACAGAGATGGCCACACACAGGGCTCACAGACAGCCATGTCCCATTCTCCCCTTGGGCTGGCAGAGGCAGAAGGCCACTAGTGCAGCACACAGCACTCCCTCCATTCAAAAGCATGTGCACATTCATAGATTCCCCCAGCACCAACGTGGCACTTCTGCCCACCTGGCACTCACTGTCTGGCCCAATTTGGACATCATTACTTTTCATACTTATATCTATCTAAGCATCAGAAGAGTTTATAATTTTCCATCTTAAAATACTTTTTTATGTGAATTAAACAAAGCAATGTGGCATATAGACAGAAAACTGGCCCTCATATAAGGGCACTCAATGAGTGCCAGTATGTTCTAATATATACTACCTTAGAGTGGCTTTCATCTATGGGAGACCAAGATATGATTTCCTTTGTACATATCTTTGAATATCAGGGAGAAGAAAAATCATTATTTGTAAGAGCCAACAGTAGGAAACATGCCAGAACTCAAGTTTGGAGAATACTCTCAGGAGTACGGTGCAATTCTTGGGGATGGTCCTGTTCAGGGCCAGGAGTTGGAGTCAATGATCCTTGTGGGTCCCGTCCAACTCAGCATATTCTGCGATTCTATGATTCTGTGAAACAGGAAATCTTCCCCAGAGGGTGTCCATCACAGAAGACACATAGGACCATGACAGGACATGTCCATGAGGCCAAGGGGTGTGAATGTTTACACAGATACAGCCAGCTGGGTGCCCTGATCAAGTCTGTGGCAATGGCTTCTACAGCTATTTGCCTGTTGAGGTGGGACAGAAGAAGCTGAGCAGTTAAAGCTGAGCTAAAGCTGTGCTCATTATCATAGCTTTAGCAACCAAAAGAGCTGTCAAGCATTGGAATAAGCTGCCTGGGTAAATGGTTGAGTCACCATCCCTAATGCTATTTAAAAGATATGTACCTGTGACACTTCAGGAAAATATTTAGTGGTGGTGCACTTTAAAGTGCTGGGTTAATGACTGAAATCCATGATCTTAGAGGTCTATCCCTAAAATATTCTGTGAATCTATGTAGCCATTCCTGAAAAGAAAAAAATAACAAACAGCCATTTTTAATATAGGAAAGATAATTCATTTGAGGACAAATATTTCCTGTTTGAGGACAACAAAGTAAAATGTCATAAAAGATCTTTTGTTTACTTGATTAGAGTAAATTTAAATCACAAATCACTCTGTAGAGTAGAAAATTACAACAAATGCCACATTTATATTTTAGTCAATCCTGACCCACTCATGCCTGGTTTCCAAACTCTGACATTTGGGTTCTATGATTTCAGTTAAGGACATGCAGCAGTGCGAAAACTGATGTTAATGTACTTACAGTCATATAGCAAAGTATACTTTGGACTTATTAGTTTCCAAATAGACAATTTCCCTTGGCTGCAAGCTCAGCTTGTCCCTGCTGTGAGCAACTTCAAAAGCAAAAAAACTGTGCTTGTGGCTGGGCTTACAATCCAAGTTGCCCCTTTTGGTTCACACATGGGCATTTAATATCCTTGGAGTCTCATTCTAAATTAACTAGCATTAAAAAAGGAAAAAAATCTGATTATAAGGGGAAATATTAATGAGTTTCCTTTTGTAACTGGCTAGATTTCTCTCTGGAGTTTGGTATGACTAACATGTGCTGGCTGAAAATGGGTCTAAACTGCAAGAGTTTTATAAAGTATTTTTTGAATTAAACCTGTTAATTTTAGGAGGGATAAATCCAAAGGTTTGGTTTAGCCCACTAGAGATATACAAATACCATAGTTCTTTCATACACAACTGGTTTCCAGCTAGGCTCTTTGTTTGTTCTGGCCAATCGTACCATGACACTGTGGGTGCCATAAGAAATTCGATGCTGAAAATTTGTAGGCGGGAAATTTTCCATACAGATCTGCTGTAAAGTGCAGTATGTGGGAGACAATTTATTTATTTACTTATTTATATGTGGAGAAATGGGTGATATTTGAAATCTTACTGCGAGAGTTGGCTTTGTGGAGACATGTAACAGAATAAAATAATGAGGTATGAAGGCCTAATTCAAGTCAGTTCAAAACTTGAATGACCATTATGAATTGATTTCTTAATTTTTGGGCCTTACCTTTGTCTGTAGAATATTTATGCTGAATTATTCCAAATAACAAAAATAGCTGAAGAAAATGGTAAGATAATTGTTAAAACACCAGAAAAAAAAAGTAATATTTGTTAATAAAGTTACTAACTGTTTGATTTGCTGAAACTGTGTTTTTCAAGACGTGCCTGAGTCAAAGGTAAAAGACAGAGGTTACAATTTGTTTAATGACTTAAGTAACGCAGAGTGATATTTTTAAACTCAATTCCTTGAAGTCAAACACAATACATCAATCTATTACAATGCTTATTAGTTTACTGAAAACTAATATGCACTTCTAAGGCTTCCAAAAATATTTGCCTTTGAGAGTATTTGATGCATTAATGCTTTAGAAAATGTGATGCATCTGTCCCACAATTTATCTCTAGGTGAAGACTGAAACTCTCAGTGTGTTCAGCAAGACATGAGTAATTTATGTAATGATCTAACAAACTTTTTTCCTACCTTGATAAAATTATAACAGAAAAAGCTTCCCTGCTGACATTAACAGGTGTTACTGTAGATAGTTTTCTTAAAGGCAGACTGGAGGCAATCATCAAGGAGTAAAGTTCCATCTACCACAAGCAAAGATTTACTTTTCCCATCAAAGGTTGAAAAAGGATGCTGCTGTAAACAAGTTTCATTTAAAAGTCTCCATTATTCTTAAATCGTTTAAACTTTTCTTCATCCTGGTTATCCTCTGTCTTTAACTAAAAAAACTCTTTTTTTTATATTATCCCTAGAGAACTCCAGCCCAGAAATTCAGTGATGTAGTCTTCTGTGCTTCTCTGTATACTCATATGTCTGTCATAATTTTCATTCTGGAGTCCAACAGAACAAGCACCTTGAAAACTGTCGGTTAAAACATTTAAAATCTGAATTGATCCATGCTATGCATTTTTATCTACCTCTAATATTGGTTTTGGGAGCAAAACAAACAAAAAACCAACCAATATAATCTGCCTATTTAGCAGACACTGGAAAATAATAAATGAGTCTACAATAACTCATATGGCAGATTCTTTGACCAGTGACTGGAACTAATGGGTTCAGTGTTGGAGTTACTCAGCAAGGGTTCCCTTCTACAGGTTTCAAGGTATAGCAAAGGAGCGTTGACCTTGCCTCAAAATTAATTGTAGACATCAGAGCAGAAATGTGTAAGTAAACATATTTCTTACTCAAGGGAATTGGAAAGACACTGGTGTGAGGCCTGAGGACATTGCAGGCAATGTTCTTGCAATTTGCAAAGAAGGCCTTCAAAATTTCTTTTGATTGTATATGGTATATATTTGATTGAACGTGGTACTTTTTGAAAGTGTCAAGCTGAAATTCTTGGTTTCCTAGTCACACAAACAAGATTTATAATTGAACAGGAAAGTACTTGCTTCACCTTTATGTCTAACATAGACTGGCTACTGACAAAATTAGATGTTTGAGAAAACTTTTCTATAACAGTTTAAATCTGGATGCTGTTTAGTCAGAGAATATAAATCAAACATGGCTGTCTTGTAACAAGTATGGCAGTAAAAAAGAAAAAGCCTGATATTTTCAACAAAATATAAATTCATTTTCACAGGGGCAGGAAAGGTTTTAAGAGCATGAACATTCTTTCTTTTTTGGAAATTGTACAAGGATAGTTTGGATGAGCAGTTGAAAAAGAGTAGAATTTTGTCAGCCATTCCTCTAGGGCAGTGAGAAAGACTTAGCCGAGAGGTTCTATGGGTTATTTGGTCTTTGGTTTAGACTGTGTAGTGTACTGTTTTGCATTTTGGTTGTTTGCTTTTCTGCTTTCGTTTTTGCTGTTGTTTGTTTTTTTCAAATACAATTTATTTCTATTTTTTCTGATTTTCAATGTGTCAAATCAACATTTGACATAACATTTCTTATTCCTGACCACATCTTAAAGTCTTCCTAGAGGCTGGGTAATTCCAGAACTCAGTAATTGGATTTTTTTTTTTTTTAATGACTAAATAGCCCAGGAACTATTAATAAAGCCTAATGTAAACAGCTACATCTGATCGGTGGAAAGATGTAGAAGTCTTTAGTCAATGGAGAAAAATATTTAGGGAAGTGATTGATCTCACCCTAAAATGCACAGCTATTGTTTGTATATAGAACATAGTGAGAAGTGTTCAGAATATAGAGTGAAGAGATCTAAGTGAGACAAGAATCCAAGCCTTCATATCTCATACTTTAGTTTATATTAGTTTATATAAATTACATGTACGGGTAAATAAAAGCTGTAGGATAGATTATAGCACAGTTAAAATGCATTATCACTGTGCTACTGATGTTTTCATATAAACTATATTATAAATTATTAAAAACATTTAAAAATTAAAAAATGAAGACAAATTAAAATTACGTAAGGACAGGATTAAGTTGCCTAAATATATGTGTCTGGTGCCATTTAAGATGTCTTGGGGTAAAAATTAGGAACAGGAAATTTATATTTCTTGACAATTTAAGCAAATGAATTTTACTCTGAATGCTTATGTTCACAGAACGGGATTCTGCTGTAGAGATGAGGTTCAGCTTGCAAATTGAAACATTTCATTATGCCTCAGCTCTCATTTTACACAATGGAGATATGGTCAATAGGACATGACATAAAATAGTCAATGGAGTCTGTACAACAGTACATCTCCATAAATTTGGAACTTAAGTTCAGCAAGCTGAATAGCTTTCTAGATTTTATTGAATTTACTCACTAGGTCTACTGCATATGGATATCCTGTCAGAGAAATTTGTCTTTTCCTGCCTCATTTGAATGCCTTGGATAACAAGGATTTTCTCAAATCTCTTTAAACACCCACAGCCCAAAAACTGAATTGAGCTTCTAAATTTCTCTGAGCTGAATCCCATTGGAAAGTGTTATGGATACTCAAATGATCAAAGACATACAATTTTTAATTGTAATTAAACAACAACAACAACAAAGCAATAGAATGAATTTAGTTAAAAAGATGTTTTAAATAGAAGAAATTTACTGCTTCCCCCCGCCATGTGTTGTTTCCGTATGTTTCTAACTGTTCTTGTTTTGGCTGGAGTAGATTTAACTTTCGTCACTGTACCTGCTCTGGGGCTGTGTTTTGGTTTTGTGCTGAATACAGGGCTGATAAGGTAGAGATATTTTTTATTACTGAGAAGAGCTTACACAGAGCCAAGGCTTTTCCTGTTGCCATGCTGGTGAAGAAGTTGGGGGTGCCTGAGACATTGGGAGTAGACACAGTTGAGACAAGTGACCCAAATTGACCAAAGGGATATTCCAGACCATATGATACCATGCTCAGTATATAAAAAGTGGTGGGGGGAGAAGGAGCAAAGGGGAAGATATTTGGAGTGATGGTGCTTGTCTTCCCAAGTCACCATTGCACATGACGAGATCCTCCTCTCCTGGAGATGGCTGAATACCTGCCCGCCCATGGGAAGCAGTGAATTAATTCCTTGTTTTACTCTCCTGGTGTGCGAGGCTTTTGCTTTCCTTATTAAACTATCATTATCCCAACCCACAAGTTCTCTAGGTTTTACCCTTCCAATTCTTTCCCTGATCATGCTGGTGGGGCAATGAGAAAGTGGCTGTGTGGAAATTTGCTGTTGGTTGGGGATTAAACCATGACACTAGCTAATATTAAAAAAAAATCAGAAACTTTAGTTATTTCTTCTCTTTAAATCCACCAAGAATGTAAATAGTTACTGGTATCAATGACAGTTTGACTTTGTATCTGAATATTAAATGAAGGTCATATATATGTTCATAAGCAAACGTGGATTTTTGCACCTGTGGTATTGGTATCTAAAATGACATTTTATAAGCAAATTAAGTCAAGCTTGATTTTTGCAGGGCAACAGTACATAGATATGCAGACAACCTAAAAAGCAAGTAATTGGAGGCATATGAATAGTTTTTGAGTTTAAAAAAGACATTTTTTTTGCCATATACTTGTCATATTTTCTTATGATTTTGTGTGTATATATATATATATATATTGCAATGAAGGTGTAAAACCATATATGTGTTCATCTGCTTTGACAGGCACATTAAAAATGTCACTCTTCTCACAAAATAAAACTAATGTCACTGCCCATATGATTTTTTTCCTTTTAAATTTGTCCTACCATACGTGTGCTGTATGTTTGAAAGAGGAACATAAGGTACAGAAGTAATAATGTTGTGTTTGAAGGAGAATTATTGTATTTGGATACCACTTACTCCTGAGAAAATAATCATGTTCCTTCAGGACAATGGACATTAAAAAAGTCCAAGTCCTTTATACATAATGTCACTTTTCTTTTTTCCTAAAATGTTTGTCTTCCTCTCAAGATGCTTAGAAATGTGCTTATTCACAAAGGCTATCTCCAAAAGTGTTGAGCTCCGATTAAGATTCCATATTTGAATTTCTGAAGAAAAATATGAGACTGCATAAGGAAGGCAGTTCTTTTCGTTTCTTCAGCTTGACTGCTCTGTCACTCATCCTGAACATCTTGATTTCAATGTAAGGCGTGAAAAAAGTGTACAGTATAGTAATGAGTGTCCATATTTTTAACAAATTGAAAACTAAAAATGTAAATGCAGAATATGCAGCTAAAATTAACAGAGGCTTTCAAATGGAAAAGAACAGAAAGAAAGAACAGGGCACTACACTGGCTGGTAAGTAGACAGACATCTGTAGCAATTCAAATATGTCTAGTTTAAAGTACTGAGACACAATCCTCAGTGTTTGCACAGTTACAAAACTCATAACACAGATAAATTTAAAGGGAATTGAATCTGAGGGTTGTTTCTTACTGTTTGGATCACTCTAATTGTGCTGCCTGCATGGAATTGGTCCTAATTTCATAGAGGTATTCTGATTGTAGGTCTTTTTGGTTTATTCTTTTTAGTATTGTTACTTATATTACATCAAGGTTTTACTGCCTATAATCAGATGTCTATAATCTAAATATTAATTGAATGTATAAATACAGAAACACTTTTATTTAGTGAGGGACACTTAATGATTGGCTTAAGCATTGATAACTCTTTATAAGGGCTGTAGCACTTACAGAGTTATTTTTATTCCTTAGCATTTGCTACTCCATTTCTCCAGTGTAGCAGATTGCATCAAATATTTAAGTCCTGATTTTTACTCAGTTTAAATTAGAAAAAAAAATGAATAAATAATTATAGGGAATGGGAAGAACATAGCATGAAAAGACATAAAAATAAGAAGTGGAAACCCCTCCAAAAAGACTATAAAGTTGCTGACAAGCAGGATATGAAATGTGGATTAAATTGGCCAGACTGCTTGTTCTTTAGTGACCTCTGAAAAAATTAAATGCCAGCAAAATCAGGAATTAAATAGATCTTTGCCCTTGTCTACTGTCCAAATTGACACTCTTATTGATTCTGCTTAGATCTTTTTGTTTAATGTTCCAATTATCTCCCTTTTCAGCTGCATAAGAAAGATATAAGCTATTTCTACAGTTCTCAATTCATCCACCCAAGGGACGTCCATTTGCTCCACATAACTAAACTGGTCTTTAGCTGATCCTTCCATTTATTTTGTCAGCACATTTAGGCTTAAAAACAAAATTTCTTCCTTTAATTCAGTAGTTTATTTTGTTGAGATGTATTTTATCTGTTCAAATTTTAGGCCACTAAAAGTTCAGTCCATATGCTTAAACAAGTTAGATTAGGCTCACATTGTAGACAGAAATGAATGTGTTCAGAGGGTAGATCATTTGACCTAGTTAATTACTCATATGGAGAGGTCTGTCTAGATGTGCAATTTTATTGATATTGATTACCCTGCTCAGGATTAGATATTTTAGATCCCTAAAGACACTATGGCAAGACATTAGACCTTTATCTATTTGTTTATTCGTTTGTTTGCTGTGTTGCATCTTAAAACCACGTTGTTTACGTTCTTCAGAAGAGATATATGAAAAATCTAACATTTTAAAAGAGAACATCGAAACTTGTTATTTATAAAAGGATTACATTATATATATATGGGTTTAGGTTTGTTTTTTTGTGGTTTTTTTTGTTTTGGTTTGGTTTGGTTTGGTTTTTTTTTTTTTTGGTTTTTTTTTTTTTTTTTTTTTTTTT
>JAYDZK010000001.1:68120152-68135564 GCA_034509185.1 Euphonia xanthogaster
AAGGGAAGGGAAGGGAAGGGAAGGGAAGGGAAGGGAAGGGAAGGGAAGGGAAGGGAAGGGAAGGGAAGGGAAGAGCTCATGACAAAAAATATGTGCTTATAACATACTTCGCATTAGTTTCTGAAATAACTGATGTCCTCATAGCTGTTGATTTCCTCATTATATGATTCAAACTTTCATTCCATTCAGTAATTTCTCCTTCAGTACTTATATGTTTTACCAACTTTGTGTCATTACTATTCTGCCACTATATCTTTTCACAATAATACATTAGATACATGCTCAAACCTCCTCTCTTATTATAAAAGGATTTTCAAACACCTCATGGTTTGCATGATGGAGGGAACTCTCTTATGTCTCTTCCATGATCATAAATAATTCTTTCCTCTTTTTCTGGCCTGTGCTTTTTGCTCTATGTTCCTCTAGATTTTGCACCTTACAGTTTGACAGAGATGAAAGCAAAAGCTCTGTTAGAGGAATACATATCTGTAAAAAAATTGGTATATTTTGCATAAAGAGAAGTGTTTGTAATTCAGATTATGGTAAGAGGTGTAAAACTTTGTACACCAGAGAATTGTGTTGACATCTAGTATCACAGCTGGTGTCACAGTGTTTAGCAATTAGCTCCCTAGGCATGCTTAAATTTATCTAACTGCATATAAATATAATCCGTGATCTTATGTTTTTCTGTCCTCCATTCCTATCTAAATATCCCTTTGCTCTTAGACACATCTAGTAGAAAGAAAATGGTGGATAAAATGAAATATTATAGTGAGTGAAAGAAACTTCTCCATTTAGAGACAGTTCCTCCCCATTTTCACAGTGGGTGTTGGATAGCTGTGAGTTAGTATACCAGCTGCCCTGTCTGTATTTTTTGTAAACTATGCCACTGTGACCTCTACTGTCTGACATCCTCCATCTCCGATTTTCCAGCTGCACAAAGATATTTTGGCCATCTTATATTTGTGTCATACATCTGGATGGATGAGAGCATTAGAGACTAAGGAACAGATCTCAAATCCTGCACATCACGTAGACCACTCCCTTGATTGTCATCAATTACTCTATTGAAAGGCACATATATCTTCTTTTTCATTCTTCTGAATATGTGTTCAGATTCCTTTCTCCCCTTTCCTCAATTCTTTTCAATTGGTCATTTAAGGAGCTGGTTTAAGCTGCTGTTTCTCTCACCCATCATTGCTTTTTTTCTGACTCATGTGACTGACAGATAGCAAAGTGTTTTGTGATCATATATACCAAAGGTGGACCATAAAAAAAACCCCCCAAAACAGGCTAAAATGTAATCTTATTATGTAAACTTGTTCAAGCACTACCTCCTTCCAATAATAATATTTGGATTCATGTTATATGAGCAAGGAAAATAATTTTTTAAACTTCAGAAGACTTCATCTTTATGATGTATTAAATGTATTAGATCTTAATAAAATCTTTGCTATTAAATAAAGAACTAAGATATTTGGACACTAACTTTTTTTCATTATGTGAAATGTCATCAATTATAATTTTGGGGTTAGTTTTCATGTTTGGGGGATTTTTTTCATTCCTTTATTTTTATTAAGAGGGGCTTTTAAAATACCTCTGCTAAGGGAAAAAAACCAAGATCTTTGTCAATTCATGGCATAATGATATGAGCTTAAGCTGTACTGAATAACTATTTTGGAATGTCTGAATTCAATTGAACATTATCTTTACAGAGAGCTTGGTATAATTATTTAATTAATGGAAATGAAGTATTGCAGCACTGAAGGGTTTGAATAGGTGTTGAAGAACACTGTGGGTTAGCCCCATGGCTTGGCTGCAGCTCAGGGTAATTCACATATTTGAATAATGAAATGGTGAATTTTCATTGCTTGTCTCTCTTTTCCTTTTTTCAGCTTTGTAACATGATGGAACCAAAGAAATCTCTCTTCTACCAGACAGCAAGAACCTAGGTTGCTGGGACAACACGTCAACTGCAAAAAACCCCCTTAAAATAAAGGTGGCTCATTTCCAAGTAAACTTTTTCTGTCATTTGGGTTTTTTTTTCCATGTTTTCATAGAAAAGACACAGGCAAAAATGGCTTGTGGGAAGTTTTATAATCAAAAAATCTGTTGTTTGTAGAGCGATTATGAATCAGAAATTAATGCTAAGCAGGTGAGAAATGCACACCAGCATTTCTCAATTTTAAAAATATGAAAATCTCTAGAAGAAGTACATAGAAGTGTTAAAGGCCCTATTTAGAAAGCGTCTACTTAGCTAGGAATTGGTTGCTAGGATTTAAAGAGATTGTCACAAAGTTGTTTCCAAATCTGCTTCACTGAAATGCTAACTGGGTGAAAAGCATGTTCTTAATGTTAAATGGACTGCAGAGGATTAAGCTGCACACTTTCCATTGAATCAAATGAGACCTGTGCAGTTAAATTTGTGTTCAGTCCTTCAGAAACACTCATTGTGCATCATGAGTACAGCAATGTTTCAAGCACAGAAGAAGAAAAAACCCTGGTTTTTAGTAACAAAGGTGTGACTCGGCAAAAACAAAACACAAAGCCACTTAACCCCCCCCCCCAAAAAAAAAAACAAACAAAAAACCCTCCCCAAAACAAACAAAACCCCACCCCAAATTCCCAGAAACCATCTAATCCCAGTAAATGTAGTACCTCAAAATCTGTGACCCTCCTCTTGCATAAGAACAACAAAGTGCTTGAAGAAAATAAAGCCTATTATGTTGAGGTGTTGACCAGCTTTCATTTCTTCATATTAAAATTAATCTACTAGAGACGTTGTGAAGTTGTTAGAGATGTAGATCTTTCTTGGATTGCAACACAACACAATGTCAGTGACTTTTTGAGATCTGATAAAGATCCAAAGACTGTATTTCGGGATGCATCCTATCTAATTTAAATGTCTATCATTTGTTCAGTGTTGGAAAGCAGAAGGAAATGCCAGGACAATATGTTCACTTGGGGGCTGTTTGCTGAGGGAATTTCATCCAAATCTCCACATGCTATGTGGAAAAGGGCACTGGGGGTTTGCCTTTTAGCTTAAAATTCGGGGTTAGAGCACTAGCCAGAAGAGCTGGAGCTGGGATTAAAGACAACTAAACTCAGCAAGCATCAAGCAAGGCAGGTCACATACACACCCCAACAGACAGAGTAATCAAGGTCATCCATGGAGGGAAAAAAACAAAACAACAAACCAAAAAACCTTTGTCAAAACATCAGTCTTCTTCCCCTTTGGAGACAGATCATTTAATCTACATGAAAAGAAGGCCCCACCACTGTGTGCCTGTAAAGAGAAACAGATTAGGCTGAACAGAGGTGATAGTTTGTGCAATAAACTGGAGTATGTTTCCTGTGAAATTCTACTGATCAGGTTATGTGATTCTGTTGCTCACAAAAATCACAGGTTCCAGCTCCCTCGGCTGCTGTGCAGCATGGAGGCTCTGATGTCCTGGAACACAGCAAGGGAATATGCCAGTGCCATATAACGGCAACACACTGGGATCCTTAACTCTGATACGAGATATGCAAGTGTTTAAGTCTGCAAAGATACCTGCCAAGGAAGTAGGAACAACTGGATGTGCAAACACAGGAGTTCAGCTGAAGTGCATGTTGGACCCCTGCCTGTGTGTTATGAGGTCCCATCCACAGGGAACCATCGTATGGAAAAAAGATTTTTACTTGTGACTGCTCAGCAAATTTCAACAGACAAGTACTCCATGCTAACATTTCTAGACCCAGTTCCAAGTGGAAGAAATTCTTCACATTGTCTGGGGATTTAAATTTGATAGCCTGTTTCTTGAGCAGTCTCTAGTGGGTTTTTTGTATTGGACATGTGCTCACTGATTCATTTCTAAAATTGTGCAATTCACAGAAATGTCTGTTTTGTTAGTCCTGCTGGGACTTGATTTTGAACAGTTCAGCAGTTCAGATGGGTATAGATCTGGCCACTAGGAAAAAAATGGGAATTCAAGTGCTCAGTGGTCTAACCAGGGATATCTTGAATAACAGGACACATGAATGTTAGGCTTAAAAAAATAGAAATATATTTATATGTTTAAGGTCGTATCCACCACGGAATGTAGTGCAAATTAATTCAGACTCAGACATAAATACAGTCAGGGTGCTTTCAAACTAAAATTCTTATTCAGAGCTAGAAGAGATGTCCCTGCAGTATGCCTTTCCGTAGTTTCCACTGTTAGCCTATGTGGAGCTAGATCTTTGCAACAAAACCCATGGAACACAAGGAAATACTGTGAATAATTCAGAAAGTAAACTGGAACTCCCAGTCTACCTACTTGTGCTTTCAACATAAATCCATTTTACATGATAACTGGATTAAAAAATCAAACCTATTTTGCATGACGATCTTCATATATTTTTCATGAAACCACCTAGCATCCTTTCCATAAAACTGCACTGGGTTTTTTTTTTGGGGCAGGGGAATAAACATTTTATCTAATCATATAGTTAATTAATTTACTGCTACTAGTCTTCGTAGAAACATTAGTGGGTATCAAGAGTGTAGGTACAAGTTCCAGGGCACTTAAGAACTCATGAATATTGATGTGGGATTAGAATTTGCAAGAGTGGAATTCCTAGTGATGCCACAAGCTCAGGAGCTGCAGAACTTTTTATAGAGTTTTGTTAAAGGGAAGCTATGAGAAGATGAATGCTTCTCTGACTCTGAGACATCTCCCTTTTCATGTAGAGCTTTTGTATGAGAAGTGAAAACCTTTGCCTACCCACCTGGAGTCTTATTGCCATGAAATTGGTGCCACCATTGGTTGGATGAGGTGAATGTTGCTGAGCACAGAGGCCTGTGGCAGAAGAGCAAGTGGTATTCAACACTTGTGATTTATGAGTTAATGACAATATGCAACTGGATTTTTGATTCTGTTCAGAAAGTGCATCAAGCTAAGGAGGAAAGAGACAATTCAGAGCCACCGGCTGAGCTAAGAAATGTATTAAACAGGCAGAATGGACATTGAAATAATTTCTCAAAATACTATCCAGCATGAAACCCTATCAGGAGAGTAATACTTAAAAAAGCTATCATGAAGAAGCAGTCATCTTAGGCATTGTACTGAAATCATGCTTCTTAACATCTCAGCATCATTTATTTCTCTGATGAAAATTACTTCTAAAATCTGCTTCATACTCGGGAAAAACCTCACCAGGACTACAGTCCTCTTAAGGAAGCCTAATTACTGGATCAGCTAGGATTTCCTGCTTAGAAGGAGTGATTGCACACACACACATACACACACACACACACAGACACAGACACACACACACACCTGTCATGCTTCAGTTTCATTGTGAGGTGAGATTTGGGCACTTTTGTCTATGGGTTACAGAATCACAGAATCACAGAACAGGTAAAGTTGGAAGGGACCACTTGAGGTTATCTAGTCCAACTCCCTGCTCGTGCAAGGTCCCCAAGATTGTGTCCAGGTGACTTTTGAATATCTCCAGAGATATTAAAAATATAAGAAGTACAAGACAGTTTGATAAATCTGTATTTTAGTATGTGCCCTGAAAACAGGACCAGAACCAGAAATGAAAAAAAAAAAAAAGCATAAGTCACTAAATGGAGAAATATTTAGGCACTGACTTGTTAATTTGGATTAATAATTTTCATGCAGTTTTGTCCATATTGGTTTTGGAAGTAAACAGTCCAAGGCAGGGATGGGAGAGAGGACTCTGGTGTGACAGTTTGAATGATTAGGCATCTTTTTCTCTGGGCTGTGGTATTTTAGCAGCATAGACATTCTTTTCAGGGATTGGAAGCAGAGAAGGGGGACTGCTTGGTCTGTGTATATCCATGAAGGATGAAAGATGACACTGGTTCTACAGTAGCACATGAGTTCTTGTGCAGTATTCTGCATGATGGTGTAGGCCTACAGGTACTGTTGTGATATTGCTAAATCTCTTACCTGTAGTGCAGCTCCTATAAGAGCTGTGGGAAACAGATTTATCTAGGTTTATCAGACCAATATGGGAAATTTAGGCACAAATCTTAGCAGACTTATTATATAAACAAAAATATTTTTGCTGGATTAAATGTGAATCTGTCAGCAGTTTCATAGTTCTATGAAGTCCTTTAGGTTTGGGGTTTTTAAGGTTTATAGAACTGTTTTTTAATCTAAGTGTTATAGAACTGTTTTTTAATCTAAGTGTTTAGTGTCACTAAAAATGTTCATTTTTTTTTCATGTCAGATGCAGTTATTTCACTTTAATTTCCTATTTTACCCTTTAACTGGGACCAAAATTAGATGAAGTAAGTAAAAGATGAAGTAGCTAATTAGATGAAGTAGCTTTCTAACTTTTTTCCCCTCTGATTTTTTTTTTTTTTTGCTAATATCTTGGGAATTTCTTTTTGAATTATTTCAATATGCTCTTTGTTTTTAAAGCCACTGACAAAACTGCTAGTTTAAAACATTTGGGTACCCTTTCTTTCAGTAGACCTGAATCTGTATTAAAGAAATGAGGATGAAAGTGAAACAAAATTGCATTTGTCATAGGTGGAAATAAATATTTTGAAAGTTAGATAGCTCTTTAGCTTCCATAGTCATTCTGAGAACTGGCTGCATGGCATGCTTCAAGAATTGTTTCTAAGTTGTATAGTGAGCCCTATCTTTTAGGTAAAATTCTCTGTCAGTTGAGCTCAGCATCACAAGAGAAGTGTTGATGTACATTTTAGCTTTTCATCAGTGAAAAGATGCTTATTTGTTTCCACCCTTTAGAACATGTTATCACAGTGCTATCACAGCACTGGCACTGGATATAGGTAACTGTAGGATTTGGGTGCAATTAAAATTCCAAGTTATACTGTTACATAGTGACAGAAACAAAACCCAGAAACATAATGCACCCACAGTGTGACATTGTAACTGAAAACCAGAAAGCATCAAAACCTCTATTCCACTTCTGGGCCTTCTAGGGGATAATTCTTACAACATTATCTGTGCCATAGTATTATGCTGGCTGTTACACTGAGGAATAATTTCCCCTGGGCTAGGCTGGAAAATATGCATATGAAGACACGGAAGCTGCTAAGATGTCATGTTGGTGAACTATGGACTAAAAAGGAAGAAACGTTTCACATAGTTTCAAAGGAAGAAAACCTGTATAAGTGAGCTGGAAATGTTGGTAGGAGCACACAGACAGCACAGCAGATCAGTATCAATGAAGTTTAGTATGCTCAGAGCAAAACAGTGTCAAGGATATGAAAATTTAACATCTAGTTTGCAAATTGGATAGGAAATATAATTTTCTCTTATTACTCTAGGCTAATGGATACCAAATGAATAAGTAGTCTAAAATGCATTCTCCTAATACAGATTTTTATTTAATCATACTTTTGAAACATCCTGTAAGCAATCTGCAATTAGTTCTTATACATAACCATCAATATATCTGCAGCTACTGAAAAATCTCTTGTGTTCAGTACACAAAATAGGAAACAAGGGCAAATGAAAACATTTATTGTTGTAGCTTTCTATTACAAGAAACTCAGAGAGACTGGTCTGTGCTGAAGGCAGTACAAAAATTAGGTAAGTTAAATTTTGTTTGTGTATAATTTACTGAACATCACGTACCATATATGAACTTCACGATAATCATATTCTGACAGAAAGTATCTGAAAAAATACAGATGACTTGACACTTCAGAGATCAATTCCTTTCATTCCAATGCACGTGTCTAAAATAACTCAACAAAATCATCCCCTAAGAGTGTGCATTTCTTCCACTGCCTGTAAAGTTTTTCATACATAATAACTGGCTCACACAGACTAAATTTTATTTATCTAAAGTTAGGTGAGATAAATCTAGCACTCCTCTCCTCCCTATTTGGATACTGAAATTGAACTTTTAAATTTGTATGGCTCTAAAGAGCCATCTGAGATTGTGCTCTCTCTTTTTCATTCTTAGCCTCATTTGGGCAGGAACTCCCTTATATTTACCAAAGAAGGAGAAGGAGAAGGAAGAGTAAAATAAAAGAAAATTTTAAATAATTTATAAATAAAAAAATGAGTAATATATAATATTTAATTATCATATACCCAAGTATATCTAGTCATCATTTATATTCCTCATTTTAACAAAAATAAAGCACGTACTGTATGTAAAAGACCAAATAATTTCTTGAATATTGTTGTTTGCAGTTATATATTGATCTGATGTTTTGCTGCTTTGAGAAGAATGGAGATGTGAACTTGAAAACATAACTACAACCATCAGTGCATGACAAAGCTGGCATACAGTGAATCATTTAAAGGGCAGAAATTTTAGTCCAATATACATGATGGCTTTGTAGTTATATAGTCGCCATGAATCAAACTCTACCTTTACAGTATATTATTTATTAGCTTAGTTTTCTGCCTTTTTTTTCCTTCATCAAATGGGGGGACTTACTACATCTCAGCATAGGCGTAACGCGCACTGAAATAATTTGCTTTTTTATTTTGAGGATTGGGCCCGAACTCTGAATCACTAGACAATGAAGGGATTATACATTAAAAAGGACTGTATGCAATCAAGAAGAAATTTTAATTAATCATAAATGGAACTGGTTTTGTGGAAATAATTTGACCTGACAGTTCAAGGTTTGATCAGCACATCACAGAGATTAAAAACACTTTTGACTTGAACAGACAGAGTCCCAGAGAGTCACTGCAGCCTGAAATACTTTAGGAAAGCTAGTGTGTACAGATCACACAATGTCAATGTTTCTCTTAGAGCTTCCATTCCATTAGGAACTAATGTGTGACTCTTTTAACTTCCGAGAAAGCTTCCAATATCATGCTGTCCTGGTCAATGCTGAAGCAACAGAGATTACAAGACATCAAACTACAATTTTTTATCGCATGTTCTGTGTGTATAAAACAAGGAGTCAGCTTCCCTTTGAAGTACTAATTGACTGTCTGTACCAATCAGCAGCTAATCCCTTTCCTGAATGCATTTAGGTCTCCACAGTAACTGGGCTGGCCTTCTCTGGAGTCTAGGTTGGAAAGCACTTACAGTAAATGTGTAGTAGGCAAAAGGAGTTATTGATCTCAGTCTAAGAAAACCTTCCTAAAAGCAACTAGACCTTATAATTCATGATTAAATCTAACAGCAAGAAGATGGATACAAGATAGAAAAATTCAGAGACACTACATTAAATATTAGCAGAGAAAATGAGGCATCTGATATCTTCTTTTATTTCATTTTTTACCCCTCTCCTTTAACACAGTGGGCAGGAACAGTGGGCAGGAGAGATTTACTGATTATTCTGGGTCCTTACAAGTAAATTTGGAGATAAAATCACAAAGAATTTGCTTGATATTGTCAGGCACAGCTTCAATGACTACCTTGCTCATTACAAGAATTGTTAGTACCAGAAATTACAGATGCATTTTACCCATTGCTGGAAGCACAAGCCACACACAAGTGATCCTTTAGAGCTGATAGCCTCAGAGTCTAGCCAGGCAGCTGAAGTAATTTGCACTTATTTGATTGCAATCTCTGCCCCTCCCATGAACTAGAGATCAGGAAGGAGCCCACTTGGAATGTCAGTTTATAATATGCAAAAGAAGAATGAAAAGGACATAGTAAAGGGAGTTTGCAGAATGTTCTCCAGCAAGTACTTTTTCTGTCAATTAGAACAGAAAAATGCCATAGATGACTGTAAAGAACCAAAACCACAGGACTTTAGGTCTCCCATAAAAACCAGCCACTCATGTAGGAAGCACTCTTATGAGTAGAGTAGCAAAAGTTTAGAAAAGTAGTAAATGTTTTCTTTTCTTTGAGGGGGACCATAGAAGCAGTTATGTTTTAGAAGTGTGATAAGTTTTTTGTACCACAAATGCTTTTTGGAAGAAGGAATACTTCCTCAAAAGGAAAGCATAAACTGGTTAGTATTAATTCCCAGCAGGTAACATTTGTACTCACCACTTTACCTAAAATAGAAACACAATATTCTGTGTCTTCTTTATCTTCTGTAATGTTAAATTATTAACTTTTCAGATCTGAGGATTTAAGACAGGGAGGTTTTCTTTTCTTTCACAAAGGAGATGCAAAATAGCCACATTTTCTTAAGAGGAAGCAGAACGGCTCCACTATCTCTGGTAAACAAGTAGCTTTGAACAAAACAGAATATTTAAAATATATTATGGAATTGCCAGTAGAATTCCTACCTTTGTTAGACTTCAGTGCCCAGCAGCTGACATACTTGGCTAAAAAGTTTTCCTGGTTAGTCATCATTTGTGATTGAAAATTTCTCCAATTGCCCACAGCTTTGAGGGCCTTTGTTTTGAGGGCGTCTGCCTTGCTATAAAGGGAAAAGTTCAGTTATTAGGAAACAACATTTCCCAGAAAAATCATTCAAGTGTCCCCTTTGAAAAATCTTTCCCAGCTTTTAGTTATACAGCCACAAAATTAAATTAATTGTTAACTGAAATAAGAAATTTGCTTCTTATTAGATGTTTATTTTAAAGAGGCATATCATGGTTTCCAAGGAATTTTTTCTTTTTGTCTTTATATAAAGTTCTTAAAGGGGAATTTGATTTGCTGGTCTCTTGGGTGGTCACTTAAGACAGGGCTCTTCATATGACTAGAATTGCCACAAAGACAGACCATGTAGCTCTGTAACAAGGAGGTCAAGACAGAGGGGACTGTAGAAAAATAAACAAATCAAGCAAAGAAAACAAACCCACTTGTGCTATAGCTGCTTACAACTTAGAAGGTATTCTCCCCCTCTGCTGCTCACTGAGCAGCAACTCCCCAGTACTAATTCATGTGGCTCTTTCTTCCCCTTTCAGAAACAATCAAAACTCTCTGTTTAGAAAAGATGAAGCCTAAAGCCTATCCCTGCTGTCATGTCCACCTTGCCCTGACCCTGACCTTGTGCTGTGGCTCTACTCACAGTTGTTAGTTTAGGGGGAGGAGAATTTGGAACTAGTCCTCTTTTGACAGAAGAGGGTTAATCTGTACAAGGAAAAAAAACCAAAAAAACAGCAGAAGAGAGAGCACCTGATGAGGTCTACAGGCCTACTGTTTTTAGCTCATTCACCCTAGGTGTCAGAGTTTTGATATTCCTAACTGAATTTTTCTGATAGCTCTGGCATTGTCAATGAGATGATGCCTCTGTTCATGGAAAAGCGTGAGAGTGGAGGACTGACCAAAGCTGTGCTCAAACAATGGATATTTCTGATTCCTTCCCTGTCCCATGCCTATGTAAGAACAGCGTTTGGTGAGTCCTCACCTTTTGCATCTGCCCTAATCCTTCAGGAACCCTAACTGATTGTGCTTCTCTGGAGATTGAAGAAAGAAAAGGAGGGAAAACATTTTCAACACAGATTCTTACATATTAATTAAGTCTATATTGACAGTTCTGGGATGAGCTGAATACAGGACCACCTCCATATTTTCTATGGCAACCCAAACAATTTTTAATAAAGTCATAATCCTCGACATAAGGATGTTTTTATCAAATGTATTTAGCTAGAAATTTTGTAAAAGGGAGGGACAAATTCTGATAACAACACTAGAAAGTGCATTACACTGCCCTGACTCACAAGACAGACTACCAAAATGTGAATGAATATAAATAAGCTTGAGATAAAATAACTAAAGTAAAATTGAAGAAAATCAGACCTTAGAGTATTCTTTGAAGAATTTATCTTGTAAATTGCTATGTTAAGTGAAAAATAATATTTTACATTGAGAACTGCCCACTCTTGTTTTCTTGAATAGTGTCCCTAGTGGTTTCACCAGGATTAAGGTACTGCTAACCGGTGGTATTTAGTAACAGTCAGCTTCTGATAGTCATGCGTGGCTCATCTGTTTTGTAGCTTAGGATTTTACTTTTTCATAGCAAGCAAGTAATAAGCAATATTTCACAAAGTTATTTTCATTTCTAGTTCTTTGACTATTGTGTGATTTTCTCCTTCACTCATACTCAAAAAAGTCAGTTAATCACTACTCAAAGTGTACGTGAGTTTGGTTTCACTAAGTGGCACAATAGCTATAAATTCCTCATCATTTGGTTAGAAAAAGTGCTTGACTTCCTTGTGCCAGAGGAAGAAGACCTGTATTTATTATTAATAGTTTTCTGCATGTTACTAATCTTGGTTTGAATCAGGAAAGATGGCTTCCTGTGAAAGCATTAAGAGTCATGTGAAGGGTTGGCTAATCAATGCTTCATAAAATATCATTAGTAATTTAAAGGCCTCTAAGAATGCCCACAACCCTTCCAGGAAATATGCCAAATATTATCTATGAGACTTGTTAAATATTTTATCAGCAAGAAATAATTTAAGTCATCAAATGGATCCCAGCTTTTGGTGTCATCCTGGGTTACTGTGAGTCTGGCATACACTGACTATGTTGGTCCTCAGATAAGGAGGTAAAGTATGAGTCAGTCCTGGAGACCACTCAGCCAAGAAGAAACTATGCGTGTTGGGGTGTTCAGAAGATATTAGAGCATTAAATGATGGCTGGCAAAGGGAGACATTACCTCTCTAGCAGGCTTAGAGAAAGATCAAGGAGTTGGAGAAGGCAGTTGGAACCTCAGGTAGACCCATACAGGAGAGACAGAAAGCATATTCCACAAGATCCTTGGCTTAGTTTTAGTTTCCTTCTCCAAATTTGCTGAACAACAGTGATGTGACACATGCTTTTTGCATATTAGCCTCCTTCAGGGTGGGGGAGGTACTTGTAAAGTAGTAGGCAGTGTTCAGCAATCAGGCAAGGCAGTCTCCTTAGAAAGGCACCGTATGAAAACCACGCGGTGTGAATGACCAGCCCAGGGCATTGTGAGCCAGGCTGAGCTGTGGACATGTGCCTTAGCTGCTGTCAGGGAAAACAGTGCAAAGGAGTTAAGAAGTGCACTTCTTATCTCACATGCTGATGTACTCTTATGTATCCTATACAGCTATTTTTTTTTCTTAGAAAACTTTTGCTGAAGGAAACATCCATCATTACATTGTATATAGAGATCAACAGGTTTTGCATTCCCTATGGTGTTATTGTGCCCTTTCATCTTCTAACCAGCTAATTTACACCACCACAGCCTTCCTGTTACTGATAGAAGGAAGGATTTGATGCAACCCAAAACCCTAATTCACTCATTACCCAAAAGAGAGTCACTCTGCTATAGTAGTGAACCCAGTGAATAAAAAAGCATTTTAATGGAAACCTTCCCTGCAGCTGGAGAACATCATTCTGTCAGAAGAATTTCTGGTAAACAGGCATTTTCCAAAACATAAACATTTGGGTTTTAAATGAATATTTATTCTGTTTCGCTCTACATTTATTTGTAAAAAGGAAATATCTATATAAATAGAAGATTAAGATCTAGAGTGTATATTACCAAAGAGGGATTGTAGATTTTTCTTGATCCCTGTAGGAAGAAAAGTTTCTGAACCTGTAATGGTCAAAGGAAACAAAATATTGAAAGCTGCTTTCAGTACATGTAGAGTGGAAGAGTGCACTTTTGCATATTCAGAGTTTTAAGTACTTCTTCTGAGTTTTTATGGTGCACAGGACACACGCATAATCACAGCTCAGTAGCCAGAAAATTTTGTAAAGCTGAAAAGCTCACCTGTGCTCAGAGACTACTTGGGCACTAGCAGGTAAAGTAGGAGAAAGGAGGAAAATCTTCCTTGCCTGTTGCTCAAAGCCCTTAGTTATTGCCCATAATCTCCTGGAATACAAAAACAGGAGCTAACCTCATTCAGCAAGACATTTAGCATCACTTAACTACATGAACTGTCTCACAGATGCTTTTAATTTGTTTGCAGTGTTCCCCTCTTTAAATATTGGATGGTAAGTTGATGCTTTAACTGAGACAAAACCAAAGTTTTGACTCACTTCTGGCCTTTGTGCAGTGGAGAGAGTGGCCAGTGGTGAAGCGACCTGAGCTTATCATTAAAATGAAAATCTTGTGGTTAGAGTGTGCTAACCAGAAAACTGATCTGCACTTCCAAGTGTCTACTTTTGCCTTTCTCAAGTCAGCCTTACTTTAAAAATATAACTTTCTTCTGTAAATCTTCTTTTAGCTAGTTTTAAAACAGCAGAATAGCCTTTGGTCATCATAAATAGTTATATAGTCTCTTAGATCAAAAATATGTGCTTGTATAATCACACAGATGGCCAGAAGTCTTGAGTAAAGGTCAGTATTTACATATTTCTGATAGACATGCTTACATCAGAGCTGTGATGAATTTAATTACTCTGCATACTTTTTTGAGGGTAAAATTTGCTCTTTACTTACATGCTACGTCATCACAGAATCTAAGAAGAAAAGCTGTGAGATTCAGATTTCCACCCCCTCTGTGCCCCACCCTATCCATTACCAACGCCAGGTACACACGTAAACATCAACCAAATAAAAATTTTCCCTAAAACATGCACTCACATAGAATTTTCCAGGAGGATGTGTAAGATATTAAAATAATGAGGTGACTATTGCTTTTAGAGAGAGTAGGTATTCTGACTTTGTGTTAATTTCTTCCTGTTGTTCCTTTGGGCTTAATTGCAGGAGTGTGGATTATTTGTAATCCTCTGTATTGCAGGTTAATCTAATAAGAAGATCCTGTGTAGCTCTCTATGACTCCTGTCTAATTCCCCTTGTTGAAGTTTCCATTACCTCCTTGAAAGAGTTCAGGAATGGTATGCAATACCACATGTAGAGTTTCTCAGAAGTTATTTTCAAAATCAAATGAAACAAACAGTTCCAATAAGATTAAAATGCCTAAGAAGAATGGATTAAAAAAAGTACTTTGTAGGGGTCTGCAAACTGCTGAAGAAATAATTCAGAACATGTCCATGTTTTAGTGCACTGTATTTTGCAAAATAAGTGGGATTAGGGGTGGACTCAGAACAGCATTTTTCCCTTGATCCTTTTTTTTTTTGGTATAATACAATATTTAACATGTTTGACTTGAATGGTATTTTTATGTTAATGGTTCAGAGGCTTTACGGGAATGTTAGAAGAAAAGTATCACTGTTAGATTCTGTGTTTATTTTCTTTATAATTATTAAATTGCAGTATTCCTAAATTGTAATAGACAGAGTAATATCTGAAAAATTTCTTTGTTCAGTGCTCCAGTCTTGCTTCTTGCTCATTCTTAGCTGCTTTCTGGGAAGTTATTTAAAAACAAACTAAGCCCATAATGGGCCCTAGAAGGGTAAATGACACTTAAACAGCTAAGCATTCAGAGAAACATATTTTTTCATTTAGAAGATTTTAAGTCCTTACCCATGTGGTTAACCTCTGTCCACCTGTGTGTTTCACCGGAATATTTTGAATTACGTTAATCTTCCCTGAAATTGTAAAAATTATTTCTTTCCTTGTGAAGTGACCATCCTGTTGAGTTCTGTTTTAGAAATTGATTTTATATATATAGATGTGTATATATAT
>JAYDZK010000001.1:68135573-68170501 GCA_034509185.1 Euphonia xanthogaster
CATGTGTTAATAGATACAAGTTTGCAACAACAAATGGTATGACTAAATTTCCCATAAATATTTTTAAACTCAGAAATCAAGAGATCATGGGAGGGAAAAGAGGAAAATGGTGGGATAAATCTAGGAGGCAGTACAGCTGTTTCATGGGCTACTTCCCAGCTTCAACTCTATGAGGTCAAAGCAGAGGAAATAATGTTTTTTCTTAAAAAAGGAAGCGAACAGTTCCCTTAAATCCACCTTTCACATTACTATATCTTTTAATTCTAACACATTAGAGGCTGCATCTGTATTTCAAGAAAAAAAAAATGAGCTAGGAAATAAGCATCTGTCTGGTTCCTGACCTTAGAGTATTTTCTCCTTGTTTTATTTCAGACAAGTAAAACTCTCCCCTCTGCTCTCTTACAGCAGAGAGTAGCTTTTGGCTGTGTGTATGTGACACAGTTGGTGTCACCTGGCCTGAGGGTCAGGAGGCAGCTCCTTTTACTCAATGGAATGAATATAGGTATGTTATATAGCACAGAGGTGTATAGGGGATAGAAGTAAGTACTGACTGGGGCTATCAAGGTCTCTAACACACACAACAGTAGAGAGTCTTCATTAATGCCACTTGCAATGTAGATAAAAGCCTGTTGATACAGACTGAGGAACAGGACATAATATTCAGACAGATAATAGTGCTGATAAACCAGCTATGTAGAACTGAAAATGTTAGTGTCCTTAAGGGGAAAAAAAAAAAGGTGTTTTAAAGAGGGATTAAAAGGATTTAGGTATTCTTAGACAGTATTCTTGCTATGCCTGAAGGAAAAATCTGGAGAGGGATGAGTAAAATAATATTTTTTCCTACAGCTATTGAAAAGGTGAAAATCTTTGGAATTATATGGAGAATAAAACTGTACTTCCTCTTGCTAAATCACAGAGTAAGTTTAAGAAAGGGATGAGGAGCAAAGACAAGAAAAGGTCATGATTCTTGATGAGAGAGAGAGTGAGTGAAAGAGAGTAGAGCATTAGTATGTTTTATAGAGACAAAGAAATGTCTGTTCTGGTAGAGCCTGTCCTGAGAACAGCATTTCTGAGGAGAGATAAATGGCATTGAACCTGAGGAAAGGCTCATGATAAATATGCTGATGAGATTATGTGCCTATGGAGCAGACTAAATTATACTGCCTGTTGCTAACTGAGGAGGAAAGTAATAGAGAAAGTTTGGTTAATAAATTTGCTTAATAAATTGAGAACTTTTTTTTTAGCCAGTGGAGAAAATTTTATTAGAAAATCAGATCACAATTTCAGTCTAACAAAAGTGGGAAAAACAGGTAGATTAATGACTTGTTCCAGTAAAGTCAGCTTTATTTTGTGTATGTGATTGAGTTTGTCCAAAGACAGTGATGAGTTCTCTGACATCACTGTGAAAAAAAAAAAATGAAAGAACATGCTGAACATAACTAGAATAGAAGAATTAACAGATTAATGAGTTATAGAATGCACAAAATATCAATAAAACTATAATTAAGTGTTTTCAAGCTGGAGGATAAATGAGATGACTAAGAAGTACCAATTTTGCTTTTCAGCTAAACAAAATCATGAGAAATTTCTGATGAGAATTGCAAATAAAGTGCAATTGACAAAAAGCTGTTTTGGAGAAGCTGGATTGATTTTTTCTAAAGATGAAAACTAGAATTGAAGTGAGTTATCTATGGTTTTTGGTTTTGTTTTTTTTTTTTTTCCTTGAGTTTGTACCATTGGATTTTGGGGAAATAACACTGCTCTAATATGTGCTGGTAATGTATGACCAATTTATTTCCTATTGAAGATTAAATTGTTAACTAAATTAATGTTCAACTTTAAGCATGTATATAATCCTGCTGTCCTCATTAGTAACTTGAGCAGCTTTGAATTTTTTAGCAAAACATTTTCAAATGTTGATTCATCAAAAACTTCTTTGTGGTGATGAAATTCTCCTCAAGGGTGTTTTCAGTGCTCCAGACTGAAAGTGGAACTGAGACAGCTGCTATAGTGTCATGGTGCCATCCTAGACCAGGGCCTGGAGCACACAAATGCACCTGAGCTAGTTCCTCCAACAGCTGATTCAGAATACAGACAGTAAATCTGAGTCTTTTTAAGGCTGAGTTATCTCAGACCCAGAGCACTGGCTGCCCTTGGCTGGGTCTCCACATTTTTCTTTGCAAAACATAATTTTCTTGGAGCCTGTACCACTGAAAAATTAAAACAACTTACTTTACCTGTGCATACCTTTTTGATTGACATGCCATATGCATATTTGAACACCTTGTTACACATTCCCATCACATCAGTGACTTATTTTATAAGAAAGGGGGGATTTAATGTTAGCAGTCTTTTAACATTTCATCCATCAGCTTCTTGATACTTAACTGAGGAACACTTTCATATGGCTTCAGTTTGTAAGCAGTTTTCCAATCAGCTGAAAATTTGTCTGTCAATACCACATTTTCTAAACTACTTAGAGCAGTTCATGTAGTATCAAACACCTTCTTCAAGTTCAAGTGCTGACTACACTGGCTGCATTATGTTTGGCAGTTTAGCAGTTTCTATTTTTAATTCCTAAAAAAGTCAATTGAATTTTAGTCTGACTTTTTAAAATGTTTTATTACCTATCTTTAATTTCAGCTGTTTTACCTGATGCTTGTACTTGACTTGATTTTTTTCTTAAATATTTTAGTAGATCATTCAATTTCAAATAATTTTCAGAGAAGAATTTCAATATTTTACTTTGTTACTCATTGTCTCGAAGTTTATGAGACTTCCTTTACTTAACAACTTACATTTTTTGGCTCAGGGAACTGGATTTGTTTGGTTTTATTCATATTAAGCTGTTGTCATGGTGCAACTTTGCTGACCTAAACACATTTTATTAAGAAAAATGTCTAAAACTTCAATCAGTGCTTTGGATCAGCAATTACATTTCATGAGATAAGACAGGTATCTGAATACAGAATTTGAGAAGTGGTGTCTTAGACATGCACATTTATAGAAAATTTCACTACAACTAGTTTGTTTTTCCTGGATTCCCCACTGAACTTTTTTCTCATTGAACAGACCCCAGTTTCTCAACCTCTATATATCTAAATAATCCAACATCTAGTCCTTTAGAAAGATAGAAATTTTTTTTGGAAAAAATAATTCTTGAAGTTGAAAAGGTCCTATATTAACAAGTGCAGCTCCTTAATGATTTTTTTATAAGGTCTGTTTTCATTCACTGTACTGATGAGATGTTTCAATACTCTGTATTTTTATATTCCGTAATAAAATTTCTACAGGTTTTACCTCATTTCATCTAAAAAAAAAAAGAGAGAAAAAAATGTCAAGCACAAATCATTTTACAGAAGCACATTCAGACCTTGCTTTTGTTTTTGCAGCAGAAGCAATCTGTCTGAAATATAATTAATCACTTCCTTCACCTGCATGTCTCTGTGCATAGCTATGTGTGCTCATTCTCTTCACACTCTCTCACTTAAGAAACAGATGTTACTTGCTCCAACAGGAAGGAAAATGTGCTAGCAGGCTCACAGAGACCAGCTGGGTATGTAGAGCTTATTATATTCCTGTAACAGTTTATTCTTCGCAAGACTGACTTATTGCTTCCCACTTCTCTGTATACAAAACTTCCTGTGGCCGGAGGAAATACACCCCTGTCATAATATATCCAGTTAAAGGATCGTATCAGCCAGCTCTTGCTCTTTCCTAGTGTTTAAGCTTTTCTTTCTAAGGTACAATCCATTAAAAAAAATTAATTCAAGACACTTTGCAGTCACAATTGCAGCATTTACAGCAATTAGGAGCAGTAAATGTCTGTGTATTCTTCTGTAGGCCATTTGGTTTCTTATCGTATTTGCAGGCTGAAATTCTTTGTCATTGATACCCATGCTTAAGTGTAGGTCAGAACACCACTAAAAAAGCAACCTTCTCTCAGGCAGTTTTCCCAGACAGCCAGCAAACATTGTGTTAAAGCTAAACATGCAAGGTGCTCAGGGATGAGAAACAAGCCTGAATTTTCAAATTCCATTTCATGCACGTAGTAAAATTGGGAAAGTAGTTTCATACTTTTTGAAGCCTGAACTAAATTGACTTTACAAATATTTAAATTTTACCTCGGTGCGTGAAGAGAGATTTTCCCATGTCTAATTCAGGACCTAAATAAAAATGAAAGTATTTTGGTAAACCTTTCTTGTTTAAATTTTACAGTGCCACCCCTTTCCTTAACTTGTATGTCTTTGCTATGCTGAGTCAGTCTATTTTTCTGTCAACAATCAAAGGTTTAATAATCTTCCTGAACAATGCCAAGTCCTGTGTTGCCTATTCCGTGTTGCCAGTAAGAGACAAAAGTAAATCTAGTCCAAAATTGCTGGCATACCCCCTGCAAACCAGTATTTGTGGAGAATCTAGGCTGAAAGCCTCATGTGCTAGCATCCAGCTGTGACCCGATGAAAGCACTGCTCATGCTAAAGGTAGATTGTGTTTCTAAGAACACTCAGGAGTGATAGGAGAACCTAAAACTAAGACATTAAAGATATATGCACGGGCTTTCTTTTGTGTTTTAAAGTAAATTGATGGTATAGAACCTCTCTTATGTCCTTAGAGGAATAAAGTAACCAAAAGAAAAATTGGAACATTTAGGATGAGAAGTTGTATCCTTGGTACTCAAAGTGTGGTAAGAGTTCAGCTCAAAACAAGGAACTTAAAATATCAGTAATATTATATTATAGCATTAAAAGATGAGAAAAACTGCTCTGTTAAATTTCTTTTAACTGTGTGTACAGATTTCTTCCTGTGGTTTCCTTCTGGCAGATACTGAAGAGGTTGATGCAGTAAATCATATGCACAGATTGTGTTTCCTGGGACACCTTCCACTAGACCAGGCTGTGCAGAGAAGTTTTGATTTATTGAAATTACAGGGACCATTAAAAAAAAAAAATCAATTTGGTGCAGTACAAGGATTCTCCAGTCATGCAGTGCATAGATTTAAACTCTATTCAGTTGCTGTCAGGGGGTGCCCTAGTATGCCTTGTATTGACAGAATATCAAAGTAGACCTGAGGAATTATAACAAGAGGAAGTCAAATGTTCCTGGAAAAATAACAGGTGGAAAGAGAAAGAAAAGAATTTAGAAGTTAAATTATAATATTTTCTAATTACTTCCACTTAGTGTAAGAACAGATGTGAAGCACATGGCTTACAGGATGAGGATTTTGCCAGGACAAAAAGAAAAAAAAAGGAGAAATATAGGAAAAGAACAATAAAAACATAACTAACTGGAAAAATATGAGTAAATGATTGTGATTTTTTTGGACTGGAGACTTAGCGTGTGTTTCTTGCCAATGTCTAGACTAGGTCTAGTTAGAGGAGGTCATAGTTTGAAAAAAATAATTATACTACCATGTTTGCATGGGACAATGAAATCTTCTACATGTCAATTGAATAGTCATTTTCCTTTGCGTACAAAATAAAAGAAAAACACCTCAATTTTTAAAGTGCGCCATTTGCCCCGTGAATGCCTCAAAATAATCTGGACTCTGACCATGAGGAATTTCTATAATGACAATTTTTTTTGGTAGAAAAATCAACATATTAACTCCTGCATGACCCAAACCCTCTTTTAATATGTGGACGTTATCATCTCAGTTACCATTCTCCAGAGATTTCCTAGGGGTTGGACTTCCAGGAACAGCATTGCATAGCACAAGCATTTTTTTCTGGAGTGAAACCATTGCCAAATTTGATTTCAAGCTAGGTGAAACTTTGCTCAGCACTCTGATGCAAATTTCATACTGCCTTCAATAATGTCATGAAAGGTACTTCAGCAGGTAACACCAAACTTGCTGCATTATGCTTGAGATTTTCTTGTTCATATGAAAACCACATGAAACTTAAGCAAATGCCTTTTATTGCAGGATGTTATGTTTACCATTCTTAATTATTTATGCTAAACTAGAAAACAACAGAGCTGTTCAGTTAAGGCTTCATACTTCTCCAGAAATTAGGACTATATATATTTTCAGGGAAACAAATCTTTCACACATGTCCACAATTAAGTTTAGAAATATCTGACACTCAGAGACCACATAATTGCACTGTTTGTCTTGAAGCATTTTTCCTTTCTTACTATTCAAAATGTTTATTCCTCATAGTCTTAGAGTCTTGGTTTCAAATCCTATCTTCTACAAATATTTTTTAGTAACTTGAATAAGAAAATAAACAGCAAAGAGACAAGGAATGTACTTTTGAATTTGTTTTATTACAGAAATATGCAGGAATAAGAGACATGATCAGTATTTACACTGAAAGACAAAATCAGAATTTTTAGCAATCTTTGACATAAGAAAACTCAAAAGAAAAAGTGAATAATAAATAGCAAACACTAAAAGGTATATAGGCATTTTAGTCAATGCACATTTGTTTTCAGACATTTCTAGCATTTTCTATTCTCAAGCCTAGAAGGGAGATTTAATTTGAGTTTTCAAATATCAGAATCAAATTATGATACAAAATTGATAACTGACAAAGATATATGTCTTCATATTACAATGCTCTTTTATTTGAACTCCCTTTTGTAATAGTTAAAGCAGTTAGGATGCTAGTTTCAAATTAATAAAATGTTAAAGGAAATGGCCAGTTTAGCAGCACAAAATATTCAATAGTGCTTCAGTATAGAAACCCAAAGCAAAGAATAATTATGTCTCCACTTGAAGAATCAAGAACTTCCTCTTAATTCTCATTTTGTCACTTACAGAAGTTTCCAATATCTCTCATTTAGAAGGCGCATCTGGTCTGCTGATAATAAAGATGCAAAGATTGCTAAATTTACGGTTATATCCTAAACCAGGAATTATCTCTGATTTTTGTTCATGTTAATCTGCACATCCCAGGTAGCCTTGGTGAAACATACCAAACTTTTCCACACTGGGATCTGGCCCTCTTTAGCAGGACTATGTAATAAAATTTCTGTACAACTTTCACACAGACTTGTAAAAGCTGGTAATATCTTGCACAGAAAAACAAAAGCTTTGCTATCCTGTTGAAATTATTATGGAGGAAAAAAATACAAGATGTGTTTTAAAGTAACTTCTGAGTTTATGGCCTCATATTGTTGGTTGACTTACAAGGTTCAAAGGTAAGAAATAAGAAGTCATCTGCATTAGAGGAGAGAAGCTAACTTGTCTGTAGCATAGGGTCAAGTGAGGCCTTGATTTTTATCCTGACAGCCATGAAACAAGTGAAGCAATTATTTTTTTCATAAAGAGCATCACTGTGAAGGATGAATGGAATCTGGATTTTATTTCATTGTCCTTTGCCAATAATACATCCATTAACTATGGGAAGCACATTTCTATGCTGCAGAGATTAAAAACATTCTAACCGAAAGCAGCTGCCAACCAGTTGCAAATCACATCTTTCATAACTACACCAATTCATCTTGAAATCCTGGTGACTTCTTTCTGAAGTATTTGACTTTAGAGTAAATGTCCATTTTATTCAACAGAAATACATTATGTTGTTGCAAAACTGATGAGCACACTGGAACATTTTCTACACCTCCAGATTGTAACAGGACATTATGTCGCCATGTTGAGTTCTCATGACCAGATCAAATCTGCCTTCTGTGGTATGGCTCAACATTCCTCAGCATGATGAGTTGAATGCAAAGTCTATTTTCTCTTCAAAGGGTTTAATGGATTGGGGGTATGGTTTTAGGAAGAGGGCTATGACACAAAGAAACTGTCTATGAAAGAGATATAGAGTAAAAGGTGGTTATCCCAAAGTTTAAGATGAGTTCCCACAGGAACAATGGGCTACTGTACTTCTCACTACAGTCTATGAACTGCCTCTTCCAATTTAAACACACATCATTCAGGGTATACTGCAAAATGAGATACAAAAAAAGAGAGAAATTTTAATACTTTGACAATGCAGGAGAACAAGAACCCACAAAAAAATCGTTTAATGACTCCTGAAAAAATTACTGACTTTGAGATGACCATAGAATTGGAGCAGAAAAAAAAAAAAAAAAAAAAAAAAAAAAAAAAAAAGGCTTATTTTAAAAATATGTGTCTTGAGATTTCCAAACCATTTAAGATTGGCCTAACTCCACAGCCATGAGAGTTGATTGAATACCCTCTCAACTTGTAACTTCACTGGCAACGTCTAGAATATTTTTACAGAGGTCATTAACAGCAGATTCATATTTCAAAAAAGTCTGCAGTTTTGTAATTTTTAGTAGTTTTGAAAAGAAGAAATCAAATGATTTTGGTATTCTCAGCAGCAAATGGAATGAGAGTATGTGGCCAAATTTGCAGAGCATTCTGAGCTTGTTCTTATTCTCTTCCAGTAATAAGTTATCAAAATTAGATGTGCTCTTTCAGAAATGTTAAGAAATTAAGGGAAGAAAAAGTAAAAATTAAGAATCATTACCCAATTCCATTTCTATTCTATAAAGTATATTTTAAAGGGAGATTTGGCTCTCAATAGTCATATTATTTTTTTCTTTAGTTAGATAGATGAGGAAAGCAATTGGAAATACACCTTCAAATATTTTAATTTCTTAGCCTGAAAGCATATGCTGTGACTTGTATGAAAACATAATGCATGGCACAAAAATCCTTCCATTAGCTTTTTCTTGTTTCTTTAATTAAATTTTCAGTCTCCTCAAAATGGTATAAAACAGTCACACCTGAAATGGCAAAACTTCACTTAAAAAAAAAAATAGGAGAATTCACGGATTTTATTTTTTCAGAAACGTCCTTGAATTTGGCATAGCAAACACTGAACCGGAGTCAGTGAGTCTGGCTGGATTCAAGCTGAGTTGTTTCTGGTCCATGTTGTCCAAAGAATTTTATATCACCTGCGTTCTTGGAAAGACACATAATTCAAGTTCATCAGTGTTTTGGATAATGGATAGTTAGCTTTACTTTTGTTGAGATACATTATATTTTAGAAGGCCTGACCCACTCTTTCTTCACAGAATCACAGAATGGTTTGGGTTGGAAATCATTTTGCTTGGAAGGGACTTTTAAAGACCATCTAGACCGATCCAGCTGCTAAGGACAGAGATACCTTTCACTAGATCAGGTTGCTTAAAACCCCTTTCAACCTGGTCTTGAACACTTCCAATGATGCACCCACAGCTTAACTGGGCAAGTTGTTCCAACCTCTTGCTGCCCTCATCATCAAACATTTCTTCCTTCTGTGCAATGTAAACTACCTTCTTTCAATGAGAAGCACTAGTCCTTGCTCTGTCTACTGAGAGAACTATCTGACAGAACTGTCTGTCAGAACTACTGACAGAACTATCCCCATCTACAGAAATTAGTACCAGCATGGGTATGGTGGCCGATACATTTCTGTTTCTCTGGCATGAAATGGAACTATTATTCCCTTTCTCTTGCCAGATCATGTCTGGATATTTCTTCCTTCCTACCTCCTTATCTAGTCTTCTGCTGAAATGTGCAATTTTTTGTTTGTGCTTTGTGTGACTAGTTTTTCTACTTCCTGTTTTCTGCTTGAATGCTTAATTTTTAACTTTTTAAAAAATATTTTTGGTTCTTTTCTCTTGAAAAGGGGTGCAAGCCACTTTACATATCTGACTTATTCTCCTTCCTCCTTAACACAGTCTTGATTAGGAGAAAATAAAATGGGACATAGTCCAAAAAAGTGCATCTGGTATATTTTTTAATTTTGGCTCAGAAATCTAACCAGAAGTTGAAGAATGGAAGGATTGAAGCCATCTGGCAGAAGCAGTGTGAGGAGATACTGCTGTAATATTTTTAATGGCTCCCTCTCAGCTTTGCAAACCACTTAATTTAAGTTACTCTTGCAGCTGTGACTAGATATTTGGCTTCTTATCTCCTTACAGAATGGTAAAGGAAGTACAAAATCATTAATTATGAAATCACACTCTTACTGATTTTTTTTGTATTTATAACCTAATTTCATATCTGGCTACATCAAATTGTAGTCAGGGAATTACATTATTCTCTTGTAGCTGACTATTTTATTGGATGCAGTTTTTATCTTAATTGTGGATATTTATTAAAATCTAAAATATAGACCAGAATAAGTTGAATATGAACTAAATATTTAAAGAGAATTATCTTTAAAAATAATAATTAAAATGTTTGTTACTTCTGTATACCAGAAAGAGAGAAATTTTATTACTAAAATTTGCTACTGCATTAACTTGATTGCTTTCATTTACTCAATGATTTCAATAAGCAGTAGAATAAGTGGGATAAGTAGAGTGATATTCCGCTACTGTGTCAAGGAAATGAGGCCCAGCTTTTGCTTTTACTTAAACCTCTAAAATATTGCAGTCAACAGAATTCCACTGACTTAGTGTGAGTCTAAACTAAAAACAGGTCCTGGAGTCTACTCTGTTCATGGAGGATCAGTTAACGAAATGTTCTGTCTAACCTACAAGTGATCCTACTGAAATTAATTGTGGTATTGGAAGAGCATGAGTAGGATTAATTTCAATGAATTACCACTAGACAAAATGTTGAGTTTCCTAAATAGGATGTTGTCTCATTTGAGACACAGCACTGATGTTATTGAGATATCCACACTTGGCCAACAAAAATATGGGAAAGAGAAATATCTCTGCCCTTCCAGAAGAGCAGATGTTAACCCAACAGCATATTCAAAGGTGTCTGTAACAACACTAGATACTTATGCCTGAAGTAACTCAATTTCCCAGTCCTGATGAAGGCAGGCTCATCTTCGCTGTATGATTCGTCTGAGTCAAAGGTGATCCTGCCTCCCTGCACTGATTGGATGCAACCAGCAGGAGTACCTTGGCCAAGATTGACAACCCTGAAACAACTGAAGATAAGCAAAATCATTCTCATTTTAACTGACTTAATATCACTTAATGGTAATAGGCATAAGTAAATGCTACTAAGATAAAATGATACATTAAGCACTTTTTTTCCCCACTTAGAAATACATTTTGATCCAAAGTATGACTAAAATTAATAATGCCCCTATATTAATGTAGGAAAGAGTCAGCAGGTTCTTATATTAAGGGTAGGAGAGAAATAGGAATATTGTTCAGATGAAAAATATCTCTTTTGTTGTTTTTAATATACTGTAAAAAAACAGGGTCACATATCTTTCATCATTCATATTGAGGCCAATGATGCCTTTACTGTCTATTTTTTGGGAGAATGATCTAATCTCAATTTCTTTTACAAAATATAAAGATGGTTGGTTATTTAAAGCTATTTAACATACACCTAGCAAAAAATCAGTGGAAAAAGTAGAAAGAAACTTTTATTATTTAAAGCACGAATAGTTCTTGCAGGTCATCTGGCAAAACACCTGAACTAAGGAAAAAAAGTAGGAAAGAAAAAGACACCAAAAAAAAAAAGGAGAAAGGGAGGCCTGTTTTTAATCTCCATGCCTGTCATTTATTTCTTTCACACAAAAAGTATGGGACACAGATGGCTGAGTGTCAAAGATCGTACCCTGTCTGCATGCTTCATAAGGCATGGGACAAATATATGAAGCAGGCTGGGTGAACTGAAAAATCACAAGAAATGGGTGCATTTTTAGCAAACCAGGTCAAAGGTCACACTGCTTTTGGCGTTTTACAAATGTTTGACAGATTAAATGCCCAACTCCTATGGTTAGCAAGTAAGCCGTGCAAGTAAGAATACTCATAAGAAATAAAACTTCATGCAGTGTCCTGATTCTCAGGGATCAGGGTCAACTAGCCTATGTAGCACATGTATGCTCTCAGTACACAGGCACACTCCTGAATTATGTTGGATTTTGGAAAACACATACTAAAATAATTTGGTAATGGTAAATTAACACTCTGGTAAAGGATTAAAAAAGGACCTCAAAATGGATTAATTAAATTAATTAATTAGAAGTAGGTAGATAGGATACTTAGATATCTTTATCAAATAAAATGATAGTTGTATTACCTCCTATATGCATATTCGTCTCTTGGATAACTTTCTTGAGTAAAAGTCTATGTAGCTCCATTTCAGCTTTTCATTGCAATGGAAATAAGTAAAAATAATATGGAGACTCATGAAGTTGCAAGACATCGTAGTCCACAGATCTATAGCAATATTTTTCAAATTATTTCCTGTTAAGGCCACAATGTGTTCATCCTTGTTCCCAGGAGTCATCAGTTCGACATGTAAGGTAAAATGCTGTGGTTGTTTGAAATAACATATTCTCACATAGTGGCAACGTGAGAAGTTCTTGGTAGGCCTATGAGAGTATTGTAAATGCACTTGGGGATCAATGAACTGTATATAAACTGTTTGTACAAGTATTGATCCTTACACACATCTGTACTGTGGCAAAGTATAATTTCAGAAGAGGTTGTCTGAGTGTTATTACAGTGACACTGAGATTCTGCGTTTGTCTCTGTCAGGTCTTTCTTCCCTTTGTCAATTTCTTAAGGTAGGAAGGATTTATTCTGCTTGGTGGCCTTTTCTTCATAAATGGCTATTAGAATTATCATGTCAAGAATCCACTCTGTTTTAGATCTTCTAAATTTATGATCCTTACTTTAAAATATTTCTCAAAGTAAGTTTTTCATTTGTTCTCCGTCCCTGAATATTTTCTTAGGTAACTGGGGATGGGATCAGGACTGGACAGCATAATATGCTAGCACAGAAAAAGTGTGATTTGAGACCAGATTTGATTATGGCTATGGAATACTTCCATTCTATATTGACGATTTTAGTATATTTTCCTAAGGAAGCAAGGTTTATGAGACCGTACTTACTCTCTTTTTTAAAATTCTCTTGATCATTCTCATTCTGTCCTTTCATCCTTAAATCAAGCAAATTATAACACACATTTCAGTCAAATTGTATGTAAGGAAGTGGCCTCAGACAAAGATATTTCTTTAAGTAATACAGAGCTAAAGTGATGAAAAAAGATATTAGATGTGTGGATGACTGTGGGTTGTTGCTTGCTGCAGCTAAGTCTCCCTGTTGCTGAATACCAAAGAAGCCACACGGAAGAGGGAATTTCCCCATAAAGTTTCAATCAAAGCTTGCAGTCAACCATAAGAAGCAAAACCATAGAAAATCAGCTTCCATGAGTTATGGAGCTCAAAGAACTTCTTGTGTCACTAAAAATGATTGTGGTTTTTTTTTTTTTTTTTCTTCCTTAAGCTTTGCAATAGAGGAGTTTTTATCAGGGCTTACTTAATTTGACCAAATTACATTGAAAGATATCTCAACCTGTTTTGCAACTTTCTTGAATTAATGCATTTATGCAGCATTTTGCTCCTAAGAAACATGGGGTTTTTGTTCATGCTTAAGTATTGAAAATTCTGAAAACTTTCTAAGCACCAGAGGAGAAATCTGAATGAGTCCTCTCGATAACTTCAATATGTTCTCCACATCAGATGAATCCCCTGTTTATGCCTATGCTACATGGAAAATTGTAAATCAATTAAGTTTAACCTCAAAAATAGACTCCAGATATTATTTCAAGATGATGTCACTTTTTGCAGCTGTCACTGACAACTTTTTCAAGAAGAATCATCAGAAAGAGCGGAGGCTTGTGAAGCAGCAAGTTGCAAAATCTGGTAACCTTAGATAACTGGCTACTGAGAAGAGAAGAATAAGATTTACTATAGTAAGAAGACTGGATAACTGCTATTATTTTTGCTCTGTATCCCTACCTGTTTGGTTGAGATATACAGACCTAATTTTATTTTTTTTTTTTTTTAGCTACAGACTTAACAAAAGAGAAAATGCATATTCGCACTACTCAGAACAGTGGGTTGGGTACATCTTCCTGAATGTTAGTGCTTGTATTTGTGTATATGTTCATGCATATATGATTTGTATATATATATATATATATATGCCAATTCTGTGCATGAACTATGTGAAATTTCAAAATAATTTTAAAAATCACAAAGAAACTGAAGGGTATCTACCTTGCTGAAGTCTCCTTTTTAGGGCATACCTTGTGGCTTTATTGGGAAAAAACTACGTGCTCTCTTCCTTCCCATGATTTTTCATGTGTGTGTCCATAAGAGTTAGATTTCTGTACTGGGCAGATGAATAGGTTATATTACATTGATGTGTAAATCTTTTGACAAAAGGAGTGCAAAACTGTAACATTTCCTCTTGTAGTCAGATATATTTGCTGCTTCATTTCAGGGATGGACATGGAATGACTGACTTACTGAGACTCTGGGCCTCAAGTCAAAGTGTGAAAAAAGTGACATTTCACAGGTGCCTCTCCCTGTTCCCACATTTTTTATGCTATGCATAGGCCACATATAGCCCCTCAGAAGGCCGTAGCCACGCACCAGATCACCTCTCAGAGACCTGCTCATAACAACCATTCTGCTTGGCTTAGGTAAGTAGCCTCCTGCCTACATGAACTGCGAAATCACCTTTAGATTTGACAGCAGAATTATGTTAACAAGCTGGAAATTCTGGGTAACCACATGCCACATCTAGGCTGACCAGCAGTTCCATGGCTTTGACTGTTGCGAAGCCCTGTTCTCCTCACTGCTCGTGGTGCAGACATGGCCAGAGCATGCTACATCTGTCTCTCAGCATGCTTCCTTGGGTCTTCTTTTTATCGAAAGGGGTAAGAGAAGGTGTGATATGTACCTTGAATTCTCTCCAGTATGAAGCTGGGATATATAAGGTGCAGTTACAATGGCCATTTGAACTCAGAAGTTTGGAAGTGTTCTGGGTCATGTTTTGGTTCAGCCTCTCTATCCTACCCTTCTTCCAGGTTTGCTTTTCCTGAGTAGCTGATCTTCTACCAGGTTTACCTACTTTCCCAGGTAGCAGGGCCTCCTGCCAGTCCTGGAGACAGAATAGCAACCCGGCTGGGCTGGGCCATGGATCTAAGCTTATGAGATATTTTTATATTCTGCTAACAACTTGTGAAAATGCTGTAGCTGGGCAAAAAATTGGGCATGTATTCCATGTAACAGAATTTTAAGACAACTTTGTGTGAAGGATTTAAAAGATACATACTTGTTGAGGCAAATCTCCTGCTAGATACTGTTTCAGCCCAAAAGTAGCTTCCAAAATGATATTGCAAATGAAAACCATCCCACACTCAGTTTAATTCTCCATAAAGCTCTAGCTCCAAACTTCCTTTCTTGTTGGTAGGTTTTATCTCTGAGTTGACACAACACAACAAAATCTAATACACTACGATTCAAAGCAGTTTAAATCCAGAAAAAGGTCTTGAAGTGGATATAAATAACATATTATAATAACATGCTGTGTGATTCTACAAGCAGCAAGAATGATCACTGGTACATAATGCAAGACAAAGTTTCAGACTAGGCTGAAAAAGAGAAATCCATGGGGACAAGACCACTCCCATACTTTATAGGCTGTGGTGTGGCAAAAATATATATGAAAGACAGAGCAATGGCAATTCTGTCTTATTCTCCAAATATAGAACAGGTGATACTTCCTAAGATAAAACCCCTGTGTGAAAGGTTATGGTAGAATTCAATGCACTCCCCTTTGAAACCATGAATGCAAGAGCAAAAAGTTTTTCAAATGTGTCCTTTTTAAGGACTCTCTCAGTTTTAGAAAGAGTATATGTAGCTCACATGGAAAGAAGTATTGCCAATACAAATACATTTCTTCTGTGATATAAAAGCAAAAGAGAAAATTATTCATATAAAACCCAAATTAATCAATAGTGTTTACATTTACCTCTGAGTTTGAGAGATCTTTTTTCTTCTGAAATTTTTTATATGTACTTATACCTGTGTGCTTGAACATATATGCATAAACATATCTATTTATGCACATCTGGAAGTAGGGATGGTATATTTTTGTACTAATATTTGAATGATAGTGAAACAAATTTATCCTACTTGAGAACTGTGCATTTCAGTCAACTGGTGATAAATCAAAAATTTTTCGTTCTCTTAAACGCACATAGAATTACTTCTCTGGTTAAAACAAGCAAAAAAAAAATCTATTTGAAAAAATTTTTAAGCTAAATATCTTAAGCACAAAATCATGCAAAAGCTGGACCAAGATTCTTTCTTTGTAGCATGGAAAGGATCCATCCAATTTTTTTTTGAACAGTCTCAATTTTGCAGCAGTTTCTTGGATGATGGACAGAAGAAGAAAGCAAGGAATAGCATGTACTGTACTCTGTATTGCATATTACCCTAAATACTGTCTGTATTGCATATTACCCGAAATACTGTGAAGATACTAGATGTATATAGGAAAATACAGAATACTCAGCATATTTTCTGGGGAATATAGAAGATGAATAAGGAGAGGAATAAAGACGTCTATTGTATATAAAGTAGGAAAAAAATGCTTTACATTGAACAGTAATTTTAAAACTTAGCCATTACATTCCTCAGGAATAGTAAGGAAACACAGATACCGCCAATATCATTGCCTACAATTCTTTATATCACAAAATAAAATGGTCAAGACATAAATTGACTGAAACTCAGTTTACTGAAAGTTTCCTGAAGGTTGACTGAAAGTCAGTGGGTCCCACTGTCTCCTAGGAGCTGGACCTACTTAGACCAGGTTGTTCTGGACCATGTACAGTCAAGTTCTAAATACCTCCAGTGACAGATATTCCAATTTTTTTTTCAGACAACTTGTTTAAAAAACCTTTCTGTGAATTGAAAAATTCCTTACATTTAATAAGAATTTCACTTGTTCCAGCCTGTGCTCAGTTCCTCCTCTTGTGTTGCTGTGAACTTCTGAGAAGAATGGGTCTCCATCCTCTCTCTGTACCCTAGTATGGTAGTTGCAAACAGAAATAAGGTCTCCCTTGACCTTGGTCTAATCCAGGCTAAAAAGGCTCACTTCTCTCTGTCCTTCTACAACCTGTTCCTGATTACATAGGAGTCCCTCTCCACTCCAGTATGTCTTTCCTAAAAGCAGGATCCCAAAACTAGACACCACTGAAAATACAGATTCACATATGCTGAATACAGTGAAACAATCACTTCCTTAATTCTTTGTGTGCACTCTTGCTCCTACAAACCTGAATTAACCCTCTCTGCAGCATGGTGGTCTGATAGCTTGTGTTCAGCTGGTGTTGGGCAGTGTTCTGCCTTCCCAGGCACAGGATCCTACGTTTGCTTTTATTAAATTTTATCAGGTTCCTGTTAGCCTGATTCTGCAACCTGTAGAATTCTCTCTGAATAAGCTCTGCATTTCAGCATATCAGGTACTTCTCCTTCAATGTGATATCTGTGAATACTCTCAAAAATCAATGAAATAATTTTGGTTTGGTTTAACAAACTAATGGTTCCATTATCTTTTTAATGACTATACATTTCTGCTCTATTCAAGGCAATCAGGGGCTCCAAATACAAGCTCAACACCACTTTTCCATTGTGGATGTCAGTTTGTGGCAACAGTGGAAGAAGCAATAGGGCTGCTGCTGATTAATAAATTCTTGAAAAAAAATAGTGGCTATTTAAAATATTAAAAAAAAATTCCAATCTCAAGTACCTAGAAGAAGAGGAAGTTCTCATATGCTCAGGGACTCAAGCAGTAAACTGCAGGATGTGAAAAACCTATATTCAGATCACCCCTCTGAATGAATTGTTTCAATGAATGCTTGCCCTTAACTTAAAACTAACACAAAAGGGCTCTTTCAAAGTCTCCTGTTGACACTGCTCCATTGCATATACTCAATTAAATATTTACTGGAGAGAGGTGGTCATGTGTTCTGATCTCCTAAGCAAGTGTCCTACCTAGAGGACTGGAGAGCTAATCTTGTTCTCCATCTCAATCACATTTTGAGCGTTTTATCTCAAGTGGAACAATGTCAACAGGAAAGGTTGAAAGAAGTGTCTTAAGAATATCTTTTAGACTTACAGTTCACACCTTTGTCCAATTCAGAATGGGAACTGAAACAGCATAAATAACCTTTCAGGTAAATTGCCCAATCATCAAGTATTTTCAAATGTCTCCCTCAATCTCTCTGCTCGGAGTAACTTTTTATAAATTACTTAAATACAGATTGAGAAAATATATAATAGAATGACTCTCTGACCTGACAGTTGGCATATTTTCAAGCTGAGAGATTGTTATTCAAACCTCCTTGGGCAAAGGAAGGACTGAGATGATAAGCAAGATATTTCATAGCGCTCATTTTATCACAGTTAAGAAAAAAATAAAGACATTAAAGCTCATTTACTTCAAGAAATAAATTATCATGTGTAAACCATGTGCTCCCTGAAAAAAACAGGTTTTGTCATATATTTACTGTCAGAACATAAACCTGTCACATAAATGTTTTTCCACAGGTGTAAGTGCCTCATACCCAATTACTTCACATCATGAAGTTAGATTTACTCTGCCTCATGCAAGAAGCTAGAACTGTATTTCTTGACCAGAAATATTTTCAGTTTCAGTCTTAAACGGGCACCTTAGAATTTTTTCTGGGTTGATGCAAATTGAATGATTACAGGAGATTATGATAGGGAAACAAACCTCCAAAAGAAACATTGTGGCTGTTGTGTACTCTATCATTTTTGAAAAAGTCTTGGAGTTTTCCATGCCTCTCATGTTGTTAGCCGAACCAGATTGGTGGTTTTGTCTGCAAGCCAGACTATAAATCATCATCAGTGTTAGGCATGATATTGACTATTAATGCCTTGTTTTCCCTACTGAAATATATTTTTGTGCTTATTTTCTCTTGATCCTTGGCATTCTACTGGCCATCAATCAAAAGAACAAGTTGTACATTCCTCTCTGTCTTGCCTCAGTGAACCCCTGATTTTCTTGACCATTAACCACTCTCTGGAATGTACATTTACTGTCGGCATCTTTAGGCCCCCATATCCCCCTCCCCCGGCCATGGGCCCTTCCTGGCACCTGGTTGCAAAGCAATATTTCCCATATACTGAATAAAGAGCATGTCATAGGCTGTTTGACATGGTCTGGGAGCCCACAGAAAACCACTGATGCACAAACCATTTTTATTCCACAAGACTGTGGGAGCCCAGAGGAATAAGCAGCCTTTCTGCTAGGGCAGACTTACCTCATACACAAAACACGATATTCCTACCTTTACTGTTTAATAGGTTTCATTTTCATGCAGAAAAGGATTGCAGACTGAGGTTTATCGAAAGTTGTATCTCGAGAGAATGTTTCTTGAAATGTGTGATTTCAAAAGCTTGATTTCATGCACCAGCTGTTCTCTTTCTTTACAAAAATGCAGTGTTTACTGGAGTGAGGAACGTCGTCATTCATTATTCAGGAGCACTGAAGTTTTGTCTTTTTCTTGAGCTTCTTCAATATCCTTCAAAGAGAAGGAAAAGGAAAATGGTTCAAAATAAGTTCATTTAGATGGCTAAATGACTTGTAGTGGTATTTCCCAGAAGGCAGCTAGTTCAAATACTTTCTTTTATAAAACATATGTATCAATAGGCCTCTTTTCCTTATTGGACTCCTTGATTTTGATTGGGCTGAAAGCTAATACATATATTATCATCTTGCTTTGAGAAGAGAAAAATGCATGCATATACTGTATCAGTCTGCAGCTTTATCTTAGATGTGTTTTTTTAGCACTAAAACAAATCAACTTTTCCAAGCAAAAGGCTGTGAGAAGTTGAAAAGATTCAGTTTTCAAAGCATTCTAACTCACTCATGATGCTAACTTGTCCATACTCTACCAATACATTCGCGGTATTTCTGATAAAGATTTGTACCTTGATACTAAACAGTCTGTGGTTCTTCGTATGCATATTTTATTACAATATTTCAGTCTAATTAATTGACTTTCATCTGTAATTGATTTGGCATGATGTAGCTAACAGTAATACACCCTCCAAAAAGAAAAGTCATAGCATTTCTTGCTCACAAAGATCATATTTCTAGCTATCTGATGTGAAACTTAGCTAAAACATGCTTGAATTATGTTAAAAAAACCCCACAAAATCAAAAACCCCAAACCAACAAACTCCTGAAATTAATTAGACTTAAGGACTGAAATAACCTTTTAGTTACACAATATTAGAGGGGAGGCTGGACAATGAACCAGATGAGTTAGCATCACCAGTCCTGCAGTTTATACACCTATCATCTGACAGAGAGACATAGCAGTAACTTGTAGATGCTTTGCTCCACTCAGGCAATGCAAAATAGCCTTAAACCTGGCTTAACTAACCTGAAAAGCAAAGTTTATGACTATGTTGCATTTGTAGAATTATAAGTAGCAGCTGTCATGTAGCTCTGAGATTGATCTGTGCCTCCTAGGCCTTTATATCTTATATTTCGTAATTTAAGGAGAGAGTGGAAGAGTGTATGTAACTCTACTAGAGAAATCCTACATACATTCGTAGCAGGGGATAGGCACTTCAATTAGCCCATATAAGAAAGTAAGTATGTGGTTGCAGTGGCTAGTAATTTAGCGTGGGATTTCTATTTTCCAAATTTAGATATCTAAGCATTAAAATCTGAGCTCATCTCCTTGAGTTTCTTGTGTAGTGAATGGAAAGAAGTAAGCAGAAATTGTTCTTATACCTCTATTTTTGTTTAAGCTGGATTGCCTTTTAGATTGCCTATTACACAGAGCTTATATACATTTTGTCAGGCTTAAATTTCTGGTTTTTGGGGACCTGAATATTAGATTCACTATCTTAGTGACATGCACACTTACTGAACAGAAAAGCCATTAAGTGGCAGACAGTAAGTTGGATTAACTGCAAGGTCCTCTTGCAAGAGTAAATGCTTTTTACCACAAGATTTTTGTTTTCTTCTCTTTGCTCCTTACTGAGGAGATTTCATCCATAGAATGGACAGTGGAATTCCTAGACCCTTCATCTCTATTTGTATCAGTCCTACTGAGAACAAAAACTGCATCTTGGTTCCTTACAGGCAATGAGAAACAACTCAGAATCAGGAAGCTGTACATAATCTGCTCCTCTTAGATGGATATACTTCTTTAAAGGGTTGATATAGCTTGAAAATATTTTAAAATATAATTTTATATTTTATTATCCTTTTCCTCCACCATCACATTTTTCTTTATATGGCGACCCATATTCTCCTGCTCTAAATTCAATTTTCAGTGATAATACATTAAAAACACCTCTCATATCTGTAAAAAGGTGTATTAATAGCAGAACATCAAAGAATTACCTAAATTCTTTTTATACACACGGAACTTTGTAATCATTAATAAAGAAGGTTTCTACAGATTACAATTTCTTTTAAACCCAGTTTAATTGGAGAAATTTGACTGCTGTTAAAGATCTTGGGGGTTTTTTGAGCTTAGGAAAGGCCATATGAATAAAATTTCCAGGAACTTCTAGGCAAACTTATTTCCCTATAAACCAGATGCATGTTCTTTCTTATACCATAGATCTGTCAACCTATTTGCATGCAGACAAAAGATTAAACTAGACAAATTAGGTAGCATTGACTTTGGTGCCTTTTCCCTTTGCATGAAGTAAAGTTGGTGGTGAAAACCTTATGGACTCATTTAAAAAAATCTCTTACATGTTTCTTTAGTTTTCTGTGCAAAATGTCTTGCTAAAGAAAAATAGAAGGAGGGGATTGTCTGCTCTGCTCAGCACAGGTGCAGCCTCAGCTTGGATACTGTGTGAGCTTTTGGGAGCCACAATATAAGAAATATTTTCAGCTATTAGAGAGCATCCAAAGGAGACCAATGAGGATGCTGAAGAAGGGCCTTGAAGGGGAAGCTGTACGAGGAGTGGCTGAGGTCACTTGGCCTATTCAGCCTGGGAAAGAGGAGATGGAGGGGAGACCTCTTGCAGTCTGCAAATTCCTTCTGAGGGGAGCAGGGGCAGACACTGATCTCTTCACTGTGGTGACCAGGACAGGACCTGAGGGAATGGGCTCAAGCCGTGTCAGGGTAGGTTTAGGTTCAATATTAGAAAAAGGTTCTCAACCAGAGGGTGGTTGGGTACTGGAACAGATCTCCCAGGGAAATGGTCACAGTGCCAGCCTGAGAGAATTCAAGAAGTGTTTGGATAATGCTCTTGGGCACTACTCTTGGGAATGGTCCTGTGAAGGGCTGTAAGTTGGACTCAGTGACCTTTGTGAGTCCCTTCCAGCTGAGCACATTTTGTGATTCTGCCTCTTCTCTGAGATCTCTTTAGTAGAAGTACACTCTGAAAGGTATCCACTTGGAGAACAATCTCTGGATCCCATTCCAGAAAGGTCAGATCAGTTTCCATCCAGACTGCTCAGTGATAGGCCCCTATAGTACAGATTGATTGTATTTTCCTTCCCTGAGGTCACATAGCAAGATTCAGAGATGTAACAACATGGGGGTTTTGGTTTTTTTTTTTTTTTTTGGTCTTGTTTTGTTTTCTTTTTGCTTTCTTTTTTAAAACATCTGAAATTATGCCAAGGTTCCCCAGAATGATGTTCTCTAATGAAGCAGAGTATGTGTTTCATGTTTTAAAGAATTATTTGAGGGCACCTGGCGGTGCTGGAGTGTGAAAGACCTGCTAAGGTCTTGGCGATGTTAGGTGACTTACAGGGCAGAGGTGCAAAACTCCCTTCCACTAATATGCAGAAAAGCCCTTTTCCAAAACAAGAAATAATCCTAGGTTTCATCCTGGAGAAAATGAATTGGTTTATACTAAGAGAGAGACTAGGATTTAAATTGTCTGTGTAATGGGGATGGTTTGGGGATTAGGATCTGAAGCACAGTAAAGTGGAAGGGTAAGTTATTTGCCTTTGTGGAAACAGCTGCTCCTCAGTCTTCATTCCAGGGAGGCGAATAAAGTTTCAGTAGTGAAAGCTACAGGTCAAAAAGGAGCTCCAAGTAGAAAAAGCTATTGTTATTCCTCAGTGTTAGTTTCTCTGATATGCTACTGACATTGGGCTTTGCCTACTTGATATTTTCACTGTATTCCTCCCAATAATTTTTACTTTCCTTTCCTTCTCTGCTTCTCACCCTGAAAACACAGATTCCAGTTGGTGAAGAACTTTTTAAAAGCAAATTTTTATGCTAAATAGTTGCATAATGACTGCTGAATTTGAAGATGAGAAAAAACCTTATTTTGATTCTGTCAAATACCTTTCATAAAAGTGTGTATGGTGTTAGTTACATAGACTAGATGGTCTAGGATGGTCCTAGAATGGTCCTAGGGCCAAAACTGGTCCATTTCCATATATCAGCATGGCTTCATGGGCATTTTTATGTAGGTTGACAACTGAGGATCCACCCAAGGAAGATTGAAATTTTGATGAGGGCTAGAGGAAAAAGTGACCCTGTGTGTTGTAACTATTTCATTTACACCATAACTTATTGGATTTTTTTAATCCTGCCAAAAAAAAGTTAAATCATAGTCATAAAAAAAAAAAAAGTCTAAATTTTTGTCCAAGGTGGTCATCAAATTCCAGATGTTATATCTTATAGGGAAAGAGATTGCTATTTTGTTTTTCTTATCCTAATCAATGAGGCACAATAATCTCAAGAAAGCAAATGCACAAAATATGTCATGAGCCAGATAACCAAACACAGTAAATTATTCTGAAACTCCTGAAAGGTTGAGTGAGTAAAATGGCAGAAGTTGTTGCTAAGTTGTGGAAACTTGAACAGATTTCCCCACCTCTCCCAGGAAGCTGAGAGTAATAAGTAAGTCACTTCATATATCTCCTGTTAACTCTGTTCTTATTTCTACTGAAATAGCTTGCAAACCAACATCTAGTAACAGCCAGCCAACTATCAGACATACCTGTATTAATTGATCTAATCTGTTGATCATGAATGAGAAGAAATAAATTTTAGGAGGTCTGATAGAAGGTTGATTTATAATAAATTTCAAGCTCTGAATGTTCAAAGTTGGAAATATTTATGTGCTTTTAAAATATTACAAAATAATACTGACATGAGGCAATAAAAATCCATAGAAATGGACAATTTATGACTAATAAAAGGGGTATTACTCTTGAAGACATGTAATCCCCTAATTATGCTTTAAACATTAGATGAGATGTTCATTGTTTGAGTACTTTCCATTTGCCAGTGTACTCTTGGCAGAGCTTTTAGCAGTTTCAGCAGGAAAGAAATGAAATGAGATGGAAAACATTAAAAATTATACTCAAGATACTATTAAGGCATGTGATCCTCTTATGAACTTCACAATGAGCTATTAAAATGCATTCACTAACTGCAGAACAAAGAGGTAACAGGCAGTACTAAGAAAAGGGGATTTTAATGTGGTCATACTGAGAAAGAACATAGTTGTGGATGTAAGCAACGTGTAAACAACATTGAGGAATTTGCCTTGCCACAGATCATCTATTGAACTTGCCATTTGGTCAGTGAAGCTCAGTCTCCACTGCATTATAACTGCAGCAGTATTTAGGGACTTAAAAGGGATTAACATATTGCTTTATTTTCCACATGTGTATAAGGCTGCATTAGCCCTCTAAAAGACAGTAACCAGCTCTTCAGATCTTAACACAATCCTAGTCTTAGCATGACAGACAATTACCCTCACCTGTTAAACATTGTCCCCACTCCATGGGCCTTATCACTTCTCACCTGTCACCCACATAGCCTAGAAAGGAATCCCATGACATTCTGATCTATTTGTCCCCACCAGAATCATGGAGAGCACTCTGATGCTCAAAAGCCTTATATGAACAAAAGGGAAAACATATCTTTTATGAAAATCCAAGAGGTTATTACTGGCATAATTGAAATTTTAAAGACTAATCACAGAAAAGATATTAGTACACATCTAGTAATTACAGACAACGAAAGAATAAAATAAGACCCAAATGTTACCATAAAGAAGTAACATAACCCTAACCCAAACCCTAACCCTATTAGGGTTTATTATTATTATTTTTACTATTACTATAAGTATGGGTATACAGCGAATCAGATTCATCCTAATTCCTCCACCTGGAGGACTATGATATTGATATCTTCATCTTTCTTACCCGAGGGTCTACTTTTTATATCTGCTAATATTGCTTTACAGCTTTCTTTATTAGTTGCTTGCAAGTTCATGGTGAATCAAACTTTATATGGTGCATTTTACACAAGTAGGTGCTTGGTTTCTGTTCTGTTGCTACTACGGTTGGTTTCTTTGAGGTCCAGGCCTGCATTTTGTGAAGTGACCACTGGTGGTTTGTTTAGAGCTATGGGGTCCTCAGCATCAGTCTGTACCTTGACTCCAAACATCCTGTGCCTGCACTCCCCTGTATCTTCTGTCCCCACTTCCTGAGGCATCTGATTTCATACCAGTCCTATATTTCTTCATATATATTTTTGTTAGTGTAATAAAAAAATTTCCTACACTGAGGATTTACCATTTACTCTTACCTATACAAAATTTTGGTTATACCATTTGATAAGTGAAAACTCCAAATTAAGAGTACTCAGCTCAACAGCAGGAAAATTGCAGTTACGGCTAAACCAAAAGGACATAGAGTTCCAGGTAAGATTAGAAAAGAGGAAGGAAAGCTCAAAAATTTCAGTCCTGTGGCCTTGAAAAATGGTTACAAAATCAGCAGCCTAGTACCAGCAATAGCAATACACTTTTCCTTGGGTTGCAGGATGTAAGTACCACATCCTCCTTCAAGTCTCTTAAGGAAGTCAATAGAATTAGACTGTTGCCTCCTGCAAGCTCTTTATTTCTTTAGGTGCTGAAGCTTCCTCAATTTGATGTGGTAACTGAGTTTTTAAGCTAAGCAGAATGAATACAGGCCTTTATGCTCCTTCAGTGCCAATGTGACGACCACAGGAAATGAATAGCAAGGGATAAAAAAGAGACAAAATCTAAAAGGATTTTGCAAACAGATACTAGATTCTTTTCAAGACAGAGCTGTAACTTGGCTCTCTTCAAGGCTGAGATCCTTGATTTCTCAGCTACTGGTCACTACTCATGCTCCTATTTCAGTTCCTAGAAGAGCAGGACCATAGAAAGCTGGAATGAAAACAAAACAGTGGGGAAAACTAGTAAGTATTTGTCTTCAAACTTTTCTATCTGGAGAAATATTGGTAACTTGTTAAAATAACATTAATTTGATAATTTGTTGATCATCAGTTTCACAAGACCTTAGTGAATGAACTAGTCAGGTTTTATGACACCTGTTTTTCATATGTGGCTTTTGAAAGGCTAAATATTTAGATTACATTGCTCAAGTAAAGTCATGTGTCTGTACTGTGAGTGAAGCGGAACAATTCTTCTGTGCTTGGGCCTCTTTTCTGGCTGGACAGGGACCTCATCTTTGGGTGGTGTGCTGCCCAGCCAGTGTGCAGCTAACCAGCTTAGAGTATTGCACCTATTTGCAAAAGCTTTCAGACACTCAGACCTGTGCTTAACTTGTAATGTTGAGGTTAGGTTATGTTACAAAACTCATCTACATGCTCACAGAGATGTTGAGAGAGACCATGAAAGGAAGGGGAGACCAAATAATACTCTGCCATCCCACTCCCAGGAGCCATCAGTCCCTCACATATTAAGCTGAGCAAAAGAAACAAAAACTTTCACATTCTTATTCAAATGCGTGCTGTCCCTCTCATAATTTTTCTAGATTAGGGGAATTTTAAATGAGCATTTTTGTTTTATGAATACTCCTCAGCTTTTTATCTCAATCTTGATAAATGCAGTGATGTAAATGAAAGTAAAAAGAAAGCAAATAAATTTTGAATTAGCAAAAAGCCTCCAACAAAAAGCCTTTCAAACAGCAATAATTTTTGACCACAGAAATAAGACTATATTTTATGTTATCTGATTCACCTCAAAAGAGATGATTATACTGCCATATTAAGCACTGTTGTGGTCTCAGCTGGAGTACTTTGTGAGGTTCTGGGCTCCACAATCTGAGAAGGATGTAAAGGTACTTGAATGTGTCCAGAGGAGGGCAACAAAATTGGTGAGGTGGCTGGAAGGCACATCCCACAAGGAGCCACTAAGGACCATGGGTTTGTCTAGTTTGAAGAAAAGGAAGCTAAGGGGTGACTTCATTCTCCCTTAAGCTTCTGGAAGATAGTAGGTAGAGAGGGAGCTGCTCTTCTCCAGTATTCATGGATAGGATGTGTTTGGGTGCTCAAAACCGCTTCAGGGAAGGCTCAGACTTGACATTAGGAATCCTTTTTTTTTTTACTGAGAGGGTGGTCAAAGCTGTTAACAGGCTTCCTAGAGAGGTGGTTGATTCCCCATGCCTGCCAGAGTTCAAGAGACTTTTGTACATTACGTGATTTAACTGTTGGTTATCCCTGAATTGCTCAAGCAGTTGGACTGGATGATAATTTTGGGTCCTTTCCAACTGGCTTAGTCTATTCTATTCTAATGCAGAAATTCAGGAAAACATTTTAAGCTTTATTTACGCCAAAGTGTTCGAAGAACATAAGAGGAAAGACATAAAGCCTTCAGAAGGGTGCAACCTGAATTACTTAGAAGTACTTTGATACTGTCCAAGAAGTCAACTGTCCCATCTTAAAAATAGGGATAATGTTTATTTTCTTTTCTACGTAAGCTTTTCCTTATATCACTAAAGATAGCGAAGGATCTTGCAGTGATCTCAGTGGGTTGATGATCAATCAGATTGCATCCTGGAATTTCAAATTATTTTTTTAACAGTGGAATTTCAAATTACTTTTTTAACAGTGGAAGTAGCACTTGGAAGTTAAGCAGAAATTGTTTGAACTTAGGTGGAAATTGTTTCAGATATTTTTTACTTTAAAAAAAGAAATCTGTATTATTTACTCTTCTTTTGAAGCTTTCTTTTCTTACTTCTGCATCTTGTCAATGCAATGTAGATCTGAGTAGAGCTGTGTTCTCTTTTATCAGCTTCTCTGAAGGTGGCTATTATTCAGGGGTAATCTCGAATAATTTTTATTCTGGTATTTATTCTAAGAGATATTTTTAAATGAAAAATAAGATTGTATTAATCTAATTTGCATTAATCTGATTTTACACTCTTCCATATGCAGCTAGTGACAAATGTTTTCAATATCAGGTTTCTAGTTTCAGTTCATTATGACTTTTACCATTGTTTCTAGCAATTTATTCTACCAATTTACACTTGTGCAATTTTTTTAAAAGTGTTTTAACATTGTAAACAACAATGTAGAGGCCAAGAGACCAAAAAAAAAAAAAACCAAAAAAAACCCAACCCCAAAAACAGTCTGAAAAGGAAAGTGAATAATTAATGGTTTTGATTATGTGGAAATTGCTTCCGATGTTGCCCAGAAGAAGTCTGAAATCACTGTTGCATGTATCAGTATGAGCAAAGGGAATGCAGGAGAGACCTCAAGGTCTGGTACATTACAAGTTGACTTGTAAAAGTCACCATAGGAAGTACTGTGAAAAGCTCACTGTGAATTTATAGGTCTCTAATGAAAAGGGATTCTGTTTATCCAATCTCTGAAACAAAGTAGATAATATGAACTCTTAACTTTGATTTGGTATCTTCAGGAACCTGTTAGACTAAGTTCTTGAGAAATGTAGAATGCAGTGTGTCCCTGACATAAATGCCACTAATATTCAGGAATCAACAATTGAACTTAAGAAAATCCCAATTTTCTCTAAAAACATGTATAACTTAGTTGTCTAAGTTCATATGCTAATGAAATATTTGTACATGCTTCATAAATTCAGAAGATAGTTATAGCTACTACTAGCATGTAACTGCCATCAGTTTCATAACTTTCAATCTCAGTGGTAGTCAACAAAATACCCTAATATGTTGAGTTGGGATTGGATCTTTGTGCCCATCTGAACCCTGTGATCCAAAGGGGCCTGACTCTCTATTTCATAGACAATATTTATTTCCTCATCTTCCCTTCACATACATATGGCAACAGAATGCGAGAAAATTAAGAATGCATGTTATAAATTACAACATAATTCAGAACCTTCTGAGGTTGTAGTTAAATTTGTCTCTGGCAAAACGGAAGGTGTCTGGCTTTCTCTACAAATGTCTAGAGCACATCCTCCAGTAGTTTTATGAATAGAGCAAGACTTATTTTCACACACACAAAAAAATTATTGATGGCTTGGCTAAATCTTCCAGTAATTTAAACTCTCCAGATTTTACTAATTATGTCTTATTTGAAAAACAATGTTTTAAATGATGGAAAATAATCTTTTCTAAAATAGAACAAGTTTCCTGACATCAAAACCTTTGAAAACAAGTTCTAGAGGGTTCAGAAATAACTTCTAATCCTCTCACGCATAACACAGCTTGCCACACACTTAAATATTTCAACACTCGTACCCTTTTCTGCCAATAGGTAACAAACCTGTAATATCTGTATCTGTCAAGTATATATTTAACTTTTTCTTTTTAATAAAATGCTTACATGCTTTTATGTAAATTTTAAGGTTTTAATATGAGTTAATGAGAAAACTGACCTCTGAAAGGATAATTGCCACTTAATGGGAAGGAGGGTTGTGGTATTACTCTCTTCCCATAAACATGTATTTTGAAACAGCACTACAAGCCTGTTGAATATTCAAGCAGATTTTTGATCAAGAATTTATATGCGTGGTTCTGTGGGATCATCTGAAGATTTCTGAAAGACATTTTGTTTCCTTGAAATAGAGTGGAACCACAGAAGACAAATACTTGCAATTGAAATCATGTTTAGATTTGTCTTCTAATTTGGAGGAGGAAAGTTAGGATTCTACAACCTTCTGTTATATAAGATGTATCATCTTGACAGAGCTATATTTTCTGTCAAAAATTCGTTTCACTGTCTCCTAACCAGTTCATGTGGCTCAGACTTTTTATCAGTGTATTTTTACTTGAAGGGAAAGATTAACTTTTAAGAATAACAACTGTATAAATCCTGAAGAGATTGCATATTCTTTGCAGCTGAAGAAAGTCTGTTAGAAGTTTGAACAATTTAGGTTATAGAGATGTTGAAATTCCAACAAATCTCAGGGAAACAAGGTTGTAGTAAAAACCTCCCTGAGACCTGAAGTCTATGGTCTAAACTAAATTTTCAGCATGTAACTCATCCAGAGAAAAACATAAAATGATAATCCTTTAAAAACATATAATAAAATAAGAAAACTCAAACAACCAAAACCAATGAAATGACTACAAACAAAACAAACAACAACAAAACAAAACCACCCAAAAGCCCAAAACCAAAGCCAAAAAAACCCAAACAAAAAAACCCACCCAAATCAGATTTTTCTTTCATTCTTTGACTTTTTGGCTTTTTTTTTTTTTAGTAAGACACACAGTCCTGAGGCTATCTTCTGACCTTCTGACTTTCTATAGTAATAGAGTTATGCTCTGTACTTGCCTTTTTTTTTCTCATACATAGGTATAAATTGCTTTACAAAGACAAGGAATCCTGAACTCTGCAAGGAATGCACAGTGGTTAACTGTGGTACATTTCAGTCTTCTTTCAGAATGAGCTGAAAATCTGTGTGTAGCCATTTCTCACATGTGTTATTTGTGTTTCCAGTCATTTGCATGGTTGTTTGTAGGAAAGATTGCCTAGTACTGTTTCATTGCATGTCCCCTGGCCCTGTCAGAAATTCAGAAATGGAAAGGCTATTTCCCAGTAGAGTTCTGGGGTTAAATATTTTAATACAACAGAAATAAAATAAAATTAAAATATCCAGGCACAGGAAAAACCACAGTGTTTGAGGGGAAAAAAAAACAGAAAAAGAAAAAAGTCACTTTGCTGCACTTTTTTTCAGTTCTTTTCCTAGGACCTTTTCTTTTCATCTTTCAAACCATTTCATTATTTATGTCTCAAGACGAAATCTTATACATGAAGCAGAAGGAAAAATTTGAAAAATCTGTATGTTTCCAGTTATTATTACAATTTTTTGGCTTCTTTTTAAAATTAATAATGTTGCTAGTCAATAATGCCTGGAAACACTACAGTGCAACTAGGACAATATAGGTAGTTTCATAAGGCACAGCATATCAAAGTATTCTTATGGCAAATTTTCAGAGAAATTTTAGAAAAATAATTAAGTAATTACAATTTTATAGTGCTATATCTCAAGGCTAAGAATGTCTCATTTGTATAGGAATTTTTTCGTATAGGAATTTGAAATGAAAATAAAAGTGTACTACTAGCACCACTCGATAAGAATCAAACCTTAACTAAACTATCCCTCAGTTTGCTAATCTAAAGATGTGATGAAGTAAAAGCCTTAACACTTATTTTTGGAATATTCTACTCTAAATTCTAGATTAAAAAAAAAATATTTATCAGTGTAACCCCATATAAACAGCTTTTCTAAGATAATTTATTTTTTTCTTTATTGAGATAGAACTATTTTAATTTAGCAATATTTTATAGCTATATAGAGCTTGATTATTAATTAAGCCAAATTGTCTGAAGGAATATTTTCAGATACAAGAACAATCATGCAATTTTGAAAAAAAAAATTGATCTTGTGTTCGTCATGTTTGGTTTTAGGTTTTTTCCTGCAACAAGAAGGGTTTTTTTTCAATTATTCTGTGAAAAAGTACCTTCCATAGAGAAATAATGCCTAAATTGTTCTTTCCCACTCCTACTTATTTTTTCTGCATTGTATTAGTTTTTCTCAAGCTCAATTTCTACATGACACCAGCAGTTCAGAATGTATTCCCAAGACAGAGGTGATTGCCATGTTAACATGCTGCTATCTTTCATGACATTTATCTCAGGAGTAATCTTTCTGGAGATAATTGAACTTCTGCTGTTACTACCAAGGTTGCTTGAAGCATCTTTAAACACAGCATAGCATTTTTCTGTTACGGACCTGCTCTTGAAGTAAAGCATTGCAGTTCTGGAGGCTCTGATTCTGTGTCAATGCACACACACCTGTCTACCTTTGGTATGAAGCCCTTTCTCTATTTACTGAACTACCAGACTGAAAAGAATGGTGGCAACCCATTGCAATTGCATAGCTAACAGCACTGAACAATTTCATTACAATTCTTTCAAATAATTCTAATCGTCCTAAAACTCTATGGGATAAAACTAGATATAATTTGTACCATTTTCCTGCTGAAGCATAGCCAAATGCAGTCACTTTTTATATACATTTAATCACTGAAATATATATGTGTGTTTGTGTGCAGATATAGATAGATATAGATGATATAGATATATACATAAACATAAAGATTTCACTACTTTTTTCACTAATTTTTCACTATTTTTTTCCAGTACAAACTGCCAGCATTTCGTACTTCCTGAACACACAAAATTGCCAATTGATTCCACTCTAGAGCCTAGAAAATAACCAGTCTATTCCTTTAACGATGAGCTTTAAGAACTGGGGTTTTTTCCTCTTGTCAATACTTTATCTAGTGGTGTATTGCTTCACCCTTAAGTACATCATGCATAGAGCAATTGACTGTATTTTGGGTACAGACACCTGTGCTGTTACTGCCCATATGCAGCTAAATGACTAGAAGAGAGTGTTGCTTTGTTTTGTTTGTTTTGTTTTGTTTTTGTTTTTTTTTGTGGTTTTTTGTTTGTTTTGTTTTGTTTTTGTTTGTCTATTTTATGGGGTTTGTTTGTTTGTTTGTTTGTTTTTCCCAGGGGAAAATTTAGTTAACTCTACATTACTCCTAATGGAATTTGCAGCTTTGTTGTTTTGGCACACTTTGGGATCAAAAAGCAAGATTCTGGAGCTCCATTCTGCCAAACTTCCTCTACTACATGAGACCATCAACTGTACGAATGGCAGCTACCTGGAAAAAGCCATGATGTAGAAATCTCACAGAGAGAAAGGAGCAGGTTAAATGGTTAAAACATAACTGCAAACATTTAACATGTTAAATAGTTCACTACAGTTTCAATAGTTACAACTCCTGGTCCTCCTCATTTCTTACTTGAACCAAAAATTTTAAGGATCAAATTCCAGCAAAACATAAGAAAAATAATAATAACACAAATTTCATCAATGGATGGATTCATAATTGGTGATAATCTGGTAAAATCTTGTTTTAGCCAAATCATTACTGACCCCTAATTTAAATTTTCAGTCAGGGAAGTACTTCTTGCCTCTCCCCTTCCAGATGCAGTTTTCCCCCAGTACATTTAACACAAACTGAATTCAATAAACTATTTGTTTAACTTTAATATGTTTGGAACAACCACTTCTCCTTCTTGTCCCTTACCCCACAAATTTGATGGGACTCAAAAACTGAAGCCAGAAAAGATACTAATTTGCTTAGACATAACACCTACAAGCTTCAAACATAGCTTATAAATTGCATATAATTTGAAAGCTTTACTGGAATGATATGCACCTGCAAATTGTTAACTAACACCCACAGACACATTTTATGGCTCATGCTCTGGTCTTTTAACAACTCACACTGCAGGCAGATGGAAGAGTCTAAGAATGGTGAATGCTTGAAATTTGTCCTAAGTGGTGTTGACATTACAATGACTGAAAGATGCAACAGTTCCCCTTCTCCTTAAAGACTTGCCTTATTTTTTTATTTCCTGTTTTTGTCCTGTTTTCTTTTTCTTTTTCTTTTTTTTTTTTATTTAAGGGATAGTGCCTCCTATCCGATCCAACAGGAAAACACAAACAGATAAAGCAATATCTCTGGGACTGCAAATTGTAGCCAACAATACAGCTGCAAAGTTATAAAACAGCCCCAGAAGGACTGAAGATTATCATTACCTGGCATCCTTCCAGACTTAATGGCCTCCTCCTCACTGAAAAAAAGAAAAGCTAAAACACGTTCCACTGCTGTTTCCCTTTGGATAACTCCAGTTATCCATATTAATGGAAATACTGAAACTGTGGGGGGTTTTGGGTACGTAACCACAATCTTCTGCTATAACAATAATAAGACTGAACTACATAAGAATTTTATATTTATTTACACAATAAGACTAAGCAATCCTTCTGGGTTCTACAGGCAAAAAACCTAAAAAAGCCAACAATCACTTATTAGCACATAAAATCTGAGAGCTTTAAGGTGGTATGAATATCTATTACTATGCTCCCATAGAAATAGTCTGTTAGAAGTATGAATTCACAGATGTTTTCATGTTATATCTAAAATGTAGTAAAGAAATGCATATGTAATGGACATGATGTTTTTTATTAAACTACATAAAACTAGTAGCTGATCTGACTGTAAAACTCCCACAGATTTTGTTTTTCATATCTGTTAAACATATATTTTGAGTTAATTGGTCATACTATATACAACTTTGCAAACGAAAAATGTCATAGAAGAGTCTTACTGAACTTCATAAAATTAACCCACCTTGTCTTCAAACAGTGAATTAGGGGTATCTTATTTTTTTCCTCAGAAGTTTATAACTTAAGAGCTTTTTAAAAACCTTTAAACAGATATCTAGAATTTGAAAGACAAATATATCACTTTTATTGCATGTGATAGTTTTAAAGATGCTAAAAAAAGTTTGCAATTATTTCAAGGAAATACATTTTTCTGCATGAGAAATATTTTTTTTCTCATAAAAATATGACTCAGGAAAAGGACATACTGGATACATGGCAACCACTTGAAAATCCAAGAAATTCTATGTGCATCCTACAGAACCATCTGAGACAGAGAAAGAAGCAGGAAGTGAGACAGAGCAGATGACAGCCCATTTGACCTGAATAAAAGATGTAATAGTTCTGCCTTTTAAGGTATATTCTATGACAAGGGTCTGAGTATGTCTAACACATGGAAAACTTTGGCCTTCCCAACATCTCAGACTCACACCATGGAGAACCTGTTGTGCCACTAGTACTTCCATATGAGAATAAAGTAGTAACCTTCTCTGAATTTTGTTTGGTTTTTTGATTGGGGATTTTTTTTGTAACAGCCCTGGAACTGTCAGTAGCAGGAGGTTTACTTTAGTTCCAACTTGCTTTAAATGCTCTCTCAGTTTGTTATGTGGTAAGGCATAGTTTTGTAGCTTAAACACACTTGGCAAATCCTTGCCTATCTACAAATTGCTCCCCTCCCACTACATGTGCAGCTAACCAACACCAAGCAA
>JAYDZK010000001.1:68176179-68198077 GCA_034509185.1 Euphonia xanthogaster
CGCTCTTCCGATCTCTATACCCCCCCCCCAAAAAAAAAAAACCCACTGACTAAAAATATTGTTATGATTAAGTTTTCTCTGAAAACAGGGCTTTTGAAGGTGTTAACACGTGTCGTGGTTGCTTCTGCTTGTAAAATTGTTTTTAGATGTGATTTTTATTTTTGGTGGGTGATACATCTAATTATTAAAATTATCAGGCCTTCTCTCCTTTTAAAGTTCAGGAACAATGACTTTCTCTGGGAAGTTTACACCACAGCACTTGTCATTCATTCTATGTCTCCTTTTGAATTTGGCTTCTGATGTTGCTACATTTATTTCCATTCTTTGATGTCTTCCACTATTCAAGTCATCTCTGAATAGCTGTTTCATACATGTGACTCTGCAGTTTGTTTACTATAACAATGTAATTCTTCCCATTCATACAAGAACTGTTTTAATCTTCCTCATCATCCTTTCCATACTTGTCTAAGGGCTCTGTTTGTTGTGGCTTGAGCCATCCTGGTCTCCATGCCTCCAAGCAATAGGGGAGTTAGGATACTGGATTGTGATGTTTGTTTGTAGCTTTTTTTCTGACACAGTTCTGGACCTCTGCAGCTCCTCCAGAGGGCTGTGAATCAGCATAGGGCAGGAGGGAGACCTCAGCAGCTCAGCTACAGACACTTGCCAGGAGTATCCCCCCTTGTTCAGGGGGGGCAGTGCTGCTCTTGCAGACTGATACCACTGCTCAGCCTGCTCCACAGAGCTGCTGATTATGAATATGTGTACATATACCTCAAGACCTTCTTCTCCTACTATGTGCATTTTTTTTTCTCCTGCATATCTTATTTTTATCATCAGGGAAGTAATTATAGCTATAATACATAGAAAATGAGTGAGAGAGGATTACAAAGGGTTCTTTCTCTCTACTGTTTTCCTTTATTCTTTTCATCTATTTAATCTAATTCCTGTTGTCCTCCAGGCGTCTCTAAATTTAGAGGTGTAATTAATGATGAAAATCCTTCCAGTTGTTACATGCATGTGGTCATGCATACACACTTCAGTTCTCTTCAAAGGAAGAACTTTGATACAATTATACACACACACACACACCACACACACACACCACACACACAATTTGACCAGTTTTTCTACAGCATTTTTTAAAAGGCTTATCATATTTAACAGCAATTCAAATGCATATAACAGAACATACCATACAACAGTCCTAAGAATTTGACACAAAATAGCTGGATAAAGTGGCAGTCAGAAGAGGAAATGAGTTTTTTCCAAGCAGGAGGAGTGTTACAACCAATGCAGCTCAAGGGCGGATTATTCACCTACACTGCTTCCTTCAGGACTGTTTTGAGTTTTGGTTTCCTAAAAGGGGGTTTCCGTATGGAAATTCAGTGAAGAGTAAAGAAAAAACTGGCCAAGAAGTTTATGAAATAAAATTATTTGAATGAATAAAATATATGTACTATTTCAATTGGACATCAAGTTATATGAAGGCTTATGTTTCTCAGATTAAAATAGTAAATTTGGCGTAGTGTGTTCTGCATGTATGTTTACGAGCATGACTGCGTCAAAATTATCTACTAAACACAAGCATCTTCATAGAAAAAAGAATTACTTTGATGAGAGATTGGTACAATTTATGTTGTGTACTCATTACAGGAATCATATGCCCTCAGCTGACATTATTCTGTCAATTTTTCATGTGTTTACCTAATATGCACAATAAAACTCTATGGGATTCTGCACCTGGATAAAATGTTACTTGACCAGATAAGCTGATACGAATATAACTTATCCCCTCATCCATTAAAATGAGGCACACAGACTGGCTGAGACAGGTTGATGAGTGTTAAGCTACAGGGAACCCCGATTTCCTGGGATGATGTGTCCGCTGCAAGAAATGCCTCAAGTTATTTTTCAAGCTATAGGATCAACTGCCTGGTGTCATGGCAGGGGGTTTTGGAGCAGCAGGGATGGGCCTTAGGGGTCTCTCTGGCGTTAGGAGCCTCGTGACCCACTGCATGGGGCAGCCACCACCGTCCTTTGACCTGGAGACCCCGACATCTGTGGGCTTGGTAGCCCGTCACAGTAGGCTTTATGAGGCAGATTTATGCTTAAATAGTGGGCTGGTGAGTAGTTCACATTTCCACTCCTCTAATTGCCAGGATTTCTTGCTCACAGTTGGTTAAAAACCGAAACAATAAAAAATTCAAAGCAGTTGACATAAACCAACAAAATCTCTTTACCCAGTGCTGCCTAATAAATGTCCTGAATATAATATATGAATATGCAGACATTTAAAAAAACCAAAACAGCATTAACCTTTGGAAAATTATGCTACTGCACCTACTACAAGGACCAGCTCTCAGCTCTTTGTATTTGGAATTATAATTATTTTGGAAAATGCGATGTGCACAGGAATATACATTCCCTTTTTCCTTCAAGGAAGCAAACCCAAATGTAGTGGCATCATTCTGATCCTCTGATAGGCATATATATATAATATTTTTCCTGATTTCAATGTTAATTGCTTTGTTTTGTATGTGACTCTATGAGTACACACAGTGAAAATGATAGCAGGTAGGGCTTTAGCAACTCCTAGTCCTGAGGCTTCAGATTTTAACAAATGATTGATTCTCATCTGATGCACTGAGAATTAATTCTCTTAAAATTCCAGATGTACTGTATGATGATTAGCTTAGAGAAAATATACATATAGAATGGGAAAGCAAAACAATGCCTAAAAAAGTGTATTAAACTAAATCAAGCCTTTAACTCATTCCAGCCTAACAGTAGTCTCCAGGGAAATTCCAACAGTTTTGGTCCTTATTGCTCAATCATTTATTGTTGTTAAAACAGAATTTGTAGCTTTTTTATGTATGTGGTTAGCTCATGAAGGTTTCAAAAATACAGATCTGGAACTGTGACTGACTTAAATTGCCATTTTTTGTTTAGATGTCAGATAGTTCTTCTGGACAGGATATCCTAGAGAAGCTCTGAAGACAGTTGGCTGTTGCATTTAGGAGTCAAAGTGGAAATACTTTGGAAAGGAGATGAGGCATTCTTTTGCTCCTCGAATTTGCACCAACAGGACATAGGAACTGCTGAGTCCAGAGGGAAAGAGACAGCAGAAGAAGTTTAGAACAGGACCACTGAGTAGGGTCAATCTGAAGGAGATCAGTTGATATTTTTTAAAGATGTGGATTTTGCCCTTAGAAGTAGGAGAAAAGATGTCATGTATTTTCTGCAGCAGTTAAAGAGGAGACAGACATTTCTTCATATTTTCTAATATAAGAAACAGTTTGTACCCTAATAATATCTAGCAGCTCTTCACTGCTGAAAATCAGTCAAGCTTGTGGGTTTGTTGTTTGCTTTGTTGTTTTTGTTTTGTTTTATTTTTTTTAATGATTCCCATAACATTATGACACACCGGACCCTTATGCTGAAAATTTTAAAATGGAACAATAATCTAAAAAAGTCTTTTGTTACTGAAATCTTCTGTAAATATGAGAAGGGAAAGGGGACAAGCCATGCAGTTCTGTGACTTAAAATACAGAGCTGGAACTGACTCAGTGTGCTATGAAAAGCTGTGGTAGGATTGTTTAACATTTTTCTTTATCTCACAAAAATATATGCCGGAAGTAGGTAACTGTTTATCCCTGTTAGTCCAGTGAAATCCAGGTTGCTGTATTCTGAAATCCTGAACAGCTCAAAAAGTATATTTGTAAAACTTTAAGGGGATCATCAGTGCACGCTCTCCCTTTTAAAACTTGTCTAACATCTGTATCCTCAAAAGGACAGTTATAATTCTTTATAGAACCATCTATTATTATTCATTATTACTGTTGTTTGCCCAAGGCTTACTGGTTACTTTAAGGATTTGCTTAGTGTCACTGCTGGCAGTGCCTAAATTCTGAGTATTAATAAAAGGTAGAAAATCTACATGCAGCTTTGCACATTTCTATTCATTATTTTTTCTGGTCATGAATGAAGCTCATTTTTCTGTATGCATAAATATGCAGAAACCTTGCTCAAAAGCAGTATTTCAAAAGAATTTGTTCTGGTGCAAAATCACAGCAGATTTGCATTTGGTTTGAAAGACATTTGCATAGTGATACATTTTACTCTGGAAGTGAAGTTTCAACAGTTTTAATTTGATTCTGCCTTATTGCCACTTCTATTTTAGAGAACACATCCACTAATATGGGAGTACTTTATTTCTCTTCCCCTCCACCCCTCATTGAAGTCAAAATTCTGAATGCACTATCAATGCCAGGATAGTGGAATACAAGTTTCTCCTATGAATACATCTACAAAATTGTCTGTGCCAGCTGAGTAAGAAGGGGCCACTCTCTTACCTGTTACATCCCACTGAACTGGGCACTTAGCTGTAAAAGTGTAGAATAAAAATGTCAGCTTCCATGGGTTAATATATTTTGAAGATGGGTTTAGGAACATCAGTTTATCTCCCTGGCAGAAATAAGCCCCTGAATGGATTTTACTCATCTCTTACCTGGCAGAAAAAAAATGCGGAAAGCTAATGGTAAATTGAAATTTGTTCCTTGACAACTATGTTTAGGTAAAAACCAAGTGAATATTAAGTGCTTTTAAAAGTCTTGCTTTAATGACTTGAGGTTTTAACCACTAGGTTAACCAGGAATGTTATGGCGAACCCTTAGCATCTCTGGGATCCAATTGTCCATCTTCATACAAGAGGGTTGAGCCCAAAAATAGTGACTGCAGAAGCATTTCATAATGGATAGTAATTACAATATAGCTAAAAAAAATATTAAGACAAGTTTTTGTGAAGGTATTTTATCTTTCAAATAACTGCTAGTTTACAACTAACTATATTTGCTAAAATGATTGTATATATCACATACTGGTTTTGTTTTTTCTAATAAAAATAAAACTGTATCTTTCATGAAGTCCCTGTAAAAGAGAGTGGAGCATTGGGTGCTCAGTATCTGCAGTGCTAATCTTCTCCTATGCGGCAGTCTCAAGAAATGATTTTGTCACTCACATACACAAAATAAAATCGGGTTCAACTTGAAAATTTTTTCTTTAAAGAAAAGGTTTGTAAGTGACAGGGAGTCATCTATTATTCCCTGCTAGTTTCAAAAAGACTTCTTAAAATTTACTGTACCTGAGGTTTTAAAGTTTCAGTGAATCTACTTGGTCATAATTTGATTAATTCTAGCCTTGTAATACCTTTTGTTCTCATTTTTCTTTCTAGAAGTGTAATTATTAGTTACATTATAGATGAGCATGAGTGGTTATGTCAACATATTTCAGGTTGTAATGAGGAAAATATATAGGGGTATAATAAAGATAATGTGACTTCAGCTGTACTTTGTGAGCATGTCTCTTGATTTATGCTGTTTTTAAAACCACAGTGATAACATTGGAAGCAAACATAGTGAGGTCTTGTTATGCTGAATGTCACTCTGAAGACATATTCCAGTTGACCAGAGCCTGTGGCTGCAGCTGTCTCTACTTCATTACACCACTTCTAGCACCTGCACCTTTAGGAAATAACTAAGATTTTCAGCTGACATCTTCTAGGCATTTATTTATGCTGCGACTGAAAGTGATTCAATCTGTATGCTAGAGGGGAGTGTTCTTTCATTAAGAGCACCAAGTGATGAGAAGAAAATGTACCCTAATAATGAAAACCACTAATCTGTATCACCCTACGCAGGAGTAAAATTGAGGTTAAACTAATGTTAACCTAACAAGCAAAGTAAATGAAGTCCTGGTATTTACATGACCATTTTAGTTTATTATTAGCTTTCTATTTTTGGAGATTGTTAGAAGTCTCCAACATCATGAGCTATTATATATCACACTGCTATTTGTATTTAAACACAAAGTAATTAGAGACAGTGGCACTGTCATACTTTAATTAAAGGTCTCCTTTCTTTTATGGTTTGAATTCTTGAAAGAAACATACTTTTCTGACCTCTCATAAATATAGCACCATGAAATATGCCTCACTCCTTTCAAAAGTATTTTCCCAGCTTTAAGAACATGAATAACACCTACTGCTATCTGTATCAGGCCTAAAATCAACCAAAGTGTAAGAGGCATTTGGGAGGGAAGTGCCTGGAGATTAGCATCCTCTACTGAGTTTGTAGATATGGTGAAATGACATCCAACATGGAATTAAGCTCTATTATATTTAATATTTTATAAATATTGGAGTCATTTTGGCAAGTATTCAAATTCACTTTAGTTGTCCAAACTTTAATAAAATACGTGGTCTTTAAAAAATCACATTAGCAGAATTGCTCTACTTTGGATTACTATAGCAGAAGGCAATTTACCCACTATGAATTTATTCTTCTCAAGGATGCTGCTAGCTACAGGTGTTTCCTAATCAATCTACTATTACCTGGAAAACTACTACAAGGTTATTCTAATGAGGAACAGGGTGTAACCTCTGATCTATTAGGAAGATATAATTTTTTCGCACTATCTTCACATGTAGAGTGTTAATATCCATATTTCAGCAAGTTTAATTCTTCTTTCCTAGATTCAAAAATTGTTTCCCACCAAATTTCATCTGCTGGATTTTATGTAAAAACAATCAGTGTCATAAATGTAACAGACGCTTCACGTGTGGACTTAGGAGAAGATGTACGTAAAAGCTTATGATGCAAAAAAATTAGAAGAAAAATGACAAATGACTGTAGCAGAACTCTCTGCCTAAGTGGAGATACAGCAGCTCAAAGTTTGCCTCATTTACAAGTTAAGTGATAAGACTGAGCAAGAACAATCTTCTACTCTTAGTGCTGAAGAATGCTGAGATCAGCTTGAGCAAAATATGAAACCCACCATGAGGACATGCAAGACAGATTCTCACTGAGGCCAGGAGCAGCAAGGCTGTGCAGTCTCTGATACAAAAGAGAGAGTCAGAGGTGCTGAGCAGAACAAACCAAAAACCAAAGGTAACACTTTTTTCAGCCCAAAGCTGAAGTGCATTTTGCAGAATACATTTTACTGATTAAGCCTGATAACACATGATTTATAAAACGTGTGTAACTGACATTTTATACTATAAAAAGCTGGTCCCACTTTTCCCAGTTTTGCACAGCAAAGACTTGTAGAATATCGCCCTAAGATGTGTGCAGATCTTTTCCTCAAATTTACAGTGAAAGAGATATGACTACAGTCATTGGTATGGGTGAGAAGTATTAAGCTACTCATAATTGTTACCCTAGTTTTAATGTAATTGCTTTAACAAAACTTGAAGTGCAGTAAATCTTTATGATTAAGTTGAATTTATTTCCTACTTGTTATCATTATTGTAATAATTTTAAATATATAATTCATTTTATTTGTATATTTTTTTGTTGTTTGCCATCCTTGATCCTGAAGGACAAAGTTGTATAAGGGTCCAATTACACTGGTATAATCTTCTAGGCATAAACCATGAACAAAGTCTAGTGCTAGGATTGGATCCAGTCACACCCAGGGTCCTCTCTGAGAAGGAGCTTAGAAAACAAGGGTGTGACTCAATGGCTTCTCTAATAATTTTTGTCTGAAGGAGCCACTCTGCTCATGACTATTACAACCTAGACTACTTTAACATGCATAAATTGAAAATAGTATGGGATATCTTTCTTTGTTAAAATAAATCCACTGAACCACTAAAACACCCCAACTCCTTCAGTGTGCCCTCACATAGAAGAGGTGCTTCAGCTCTCTAATCATCTTTGTGGGACTTCTCTGGACCTGCTTGGGCATCTCCGTCTTTTTTATGCTGTGGGTCCCAGAGCTGGTTGGAATCTTCCAAATTCAGTTTCACAAAAGCAGAGTAGAGGTGCAAACCTCAGAACTTAGTTAGGAAACCAAGTTTAGCTATTTTATGTTGTGGCAGAAGTCTCTCCATCTCCAGCCACTATGAGAGTCTTGAAAAATTAATTCAGTCTGTAGAGTTTTTCTTTCTTAGTTATGTTCTCTCATTTCCTTTACAGTAGTAGAAAGTAGAACCTCTTTACCTGAGCAAGATGCCCAAAAGTGGAACTGTAGAACCATAGATATTACATCAAAGATTATAAAATTTTAAAAGTTTGATAGTGGTGGATAATGCAATATAGACCATGTGTAAATTCTTTAAATAAACTTTTGTCCTTCTCCTAAGCCCTAGTCTAAAGAGAGAAAATTGAAGCATTTTAGCAAACTTACTTTGACATTATTTTTGTAATTAATTATTGTCAGGAAATAAAATTTTTTGTAATATTTGCAAGATGATAACAAGAAGGAAGAGAAACATCAAATGACCACTGCAGTTTATGATTACTTCTTGAAATATGAAAATGCTTTATCAAATATTTGGATGTTTAGCTGCACAGAAATTAGAGAATAAGAGAAAGTACAGTCATGCTGCTAAAAAGGATCTCTGTAGGTTATAAGAAATCACAAGATGGAAATGATCAACATAATCACTCCAGTTTACTCTAGAGGTTATATACACAAAAGGCAAACATCATAATGAAGCACATAAACATTGTATGCATTGTTTAAGTGACATATGAAGTAGTTAAAGTTTGTTTGGCTTTGGTTAGGCCTCAGATACAATATTATTACAGTTTTGGGCTTCATGCTTCAAGAAGGGTACAAACAAATTGAATTGGGTCCAAAAGAAAATAACAAGAACAGTTACAGGTCTAGAAAACATAACTTCTGAAGAAAAATTGAAGGAATTAGGCTTGTTTAGTCTAGAGTTGAGGAGACTGAAGGCAGCTATGACAGCAGGATATAGAAAGGTAAAAATAGGAGATAGGAATCAGCAGTTTTCCATGGCCAGCATGAATAACAGCAACGTAAAACAGAATTCAGTGAAGTCTAAACATTGTTTAAAGTTTTCTAGCAGCAAAGCTATTTGACCTCTGTAATAGCCTGTGAAAGGATTGTCTTAATCAATGCCTCCTTTGTGGAAGTAAATAATAAAAACACTTTGTGGAATAATTTAGGTGCACTGTATCTTTCAGTCCAGAGATGAATTGCATAACTCCTTGTGATCCTCTCCAGCTCCATTGTTTATGATTTTATGATCACTTATTTTGCATTCTTTTTATGAGATGTGATGTGGAACCTATTTTAGACAATGCATGTAGGATTGTGTTCAAAACGCTCATCTCCACATCCAGAAAGGAGCAGGGACAAACAATGGCAGCTGGAGAAGCCAAGGCCAATCCAGGGGGCCAGCAGATTGTAGAGGTTTATCTCCACAAATTTAGAGGAGTACAAAGGCCTGAAGTCATGCAGGAGCACAAACTAAAGCCTCAAGGAAGTGACACAATGTCTGGGTGCCTCCCAGAGCTGTCCCATGAGAGCCTCAGCTGCTGTGACCGGTAGGAAACGGCTCAGGATGGGTCAATGTCAGAACATCTGGGTTGAGGAGATTGCTGCCTGGGGGATGGGACATATTATGGCATGCAGGGGGGAAGTATTATGTGTCACATAGGGCTTTCTATGGGATATTTAAGGGATGAGCCAAACATGGGAAAGTGGATGGTGTTAGTTGATTTAGGAAGGCATAAATGTGGGGAAATTGAAGGGTAAGGAGCCAAGAGATGCCAGTCTTACACAAATTTACTGGTAGGTATATTTGTCTGGTCATTCCCTGTGCCTGATCAGTGCAGTCTGTCCCACCTTGTTATTAAATCTCTTTTTAGCTCCTTTCCTGGGTGAGGCCTCTGTATTTAATATGTGAACATGTGTGTATGAGGAGAAATTAGTCACACCATGGGTTGGAGCGTCCACGTGCATGGGTTTAGGGACTGGAGAGACTGAACTTAATGAAACCAAGTGACAATGAGAGAGGTGGTACCATGAATGACAGGGGAGCCTTGTCCCTGATCTGCCAGGAACTGGAATAAGTCTGAGAGTCTGAGTGTGTGATGACTAGGGAAGATCAAGATGGACAAGCTAAAGAGTAGGTGAAGTGGCTTGGAAGCTGGGATGTGATAGTATCCAAGGGCAAGAGCATGGAAAGAGCTGGCTGTTCATGAATGTGTGAGTCCCAGTTAGCTCAGTGTGTATGTGTTCATATGTACAAATGGTCTGTAGCATCAGCTGGTGTGAGGGTCTGGACTCAGAGGAGGCAGGGTCAGCTCCTGGGCACGCTGAGTAAGCATAGGGATCCACCTTGACAAATATATATATATATATATATATATACAATGTATTTATATATACATATGGTGTGTATGTGTGTATGTCTTTATGTGAATGTACTTAGAAAGAACCTTGCTGTGGGTTGAGTTGGGGTCATGGGGTTGCAGCATCCTCACCTTCATCAAGCTACTGCATTTCATCCCAGACACCAGCAATCTTATTTTGGTCTACAGAGCTTTTTTCTTGTCTGCTGTATTGGTTAAAAACAAATAGATTTTCACTGTTAAGATTTCTTAATATTTGAGTTAACTCCATTGCTTCTTCTCTGCCTGGCTATCCCTAGCACAAAAAAAAAAAAAGTTTTTGTCACATTCCCTGTTCCAATTTTACAACAGTGATCCTCTTCAGAGTTTCCTGCAAGAATACTGGCAGCTCAGACTTCTGAAATAACAGCATACACTGTTACATTGTCTCAATTTTATCAGTGCTTTGAGATTATTGAAGGAATAATAGTCACAGCAGAAAAGAGACGCCACGATTCCACAGCAATGACTCTAGAAAAAAGTTGTAGCAATATGGAAGAAATTAGTAATTATTTTTATAAAAATCGTAAACGAGTCCCATTTTCCTCACAGCTTTAAACCACTTTTTTGTTTTATTGTTCTGTAGAATATTCAAGATTATTCTCAAATTGAAAAGTTTTGAATCACAGGGTCATCCCTTTAATTTTCTCTCTATACCAAAGCATTCTGACCACTCACTCAGAAGTCAGTTTATACGTTACTTTTTTGAACTTTTCTTCTATTTTTCTGTATTTTGAAGTTTCTCACACCAAGAAGTTAAGCTAAATGGACCTGCTTGAGCACATGAGATTTGGGCATACAATGGATTTACAAATTATGGATTTACATGCAGTGGATTTCATCTATGTAGAAACAGTGCATAATATAACTTTGTTCCATAATTTCATAGTTTTAATGAGCATCTTTAATTCACTGCAGATGATTATTTTGAAACATAGAAAAAATAGTGACTTTTTTTTTGCTTGAGCAAATGATACCTGGTTGGTAGGAGTTTAACTTTTTTCACTGAAATGTAGTGGATAATCATGGTGCATTTTCAAAGTATTGCATGATGGTCAAACCCAAAATTGTCTCAGTACAAAGACCTGACAGTTGGAGACTCTCCTCTCACTGCCTCTGCCCTCAAGGGTTTACTTATTTTTTCCCATTATAAACACTTTTCTGGAGACTAAATACTTTGAAATGGAAGAAGTGCCTGACTTGACATCAGACATACTTTTCCTGTGCTTTGAAGATATTAAGTGCTTCATTGTGTGCATTCTTATTTATAGTTCATCTTAGATGTTTGCTACAAATCCCCTCTGTCCCTTCCCTTACAGTTGCTTCACTTCAACTTCACTTTAGCTGCCATCCATATATCCCTTCCTCTTATCTTATCCCTGTTCCACTGCTTCCACCACTCTCTTTGTCCCTTGCCTCATCTTCAATATCATCAGTCAATAAAGAAAAAGGCAGGAAAATTAAAGAAACTAATAAGAGACCTGCAAAATATTAATGAAATTTCCATCTTTTATGATAAATCTCTTAGCCCTTTATTTGTTTTATATATTTATAAACTGTATTTTATTCTTTTCTGAGAAGTTTGATGACATAGCCTCTCTTTCCACTGCAATGCCTAAGCTTTTCTGTAACACAGGCTGTGGCAGTATAGATGTTTTGACAGACATGAAAAGCAATGTTGCATTTTAATTGACTATAGATATTGTTTTGTCTAACAGAGAAAATGATCCATGATCTCACTGCTATAGTTATGTTTGGTTCTACTTGCTTACTTTTGCTTACCAGAGCTGATTGCCTACTTCATCAATCAGACTTTGTAACAGGGCTGGAAAGGCTTTTATACAGGCAAGGTTAGTGTTGAGCTGTAATGGAGGGCTGTTTCACTGCATTTCCTGCTTTTGGTTCATGAATAGTTCACACTTCATGAATAGTTACTACTGTGACATTCAAGGTATCATCTTGGTTATCCTAGTCTGCTGAAGATGTTGCTGACACTCTCACAGAGTGTATAGAAAGGTAAGAATCTGAAAAACTGAGTTACCAATTTCTATCTCCATGCTCACTCTAGGTCACCTAGTACAACCCTAAGTGTCAATATAAAGATCTGGAGCAGTCTACCTGTAGTGCTTGGGATTAAAAAATAGGGATTATTCTAGGAACTTTACATGGATTTTGAATGGCAAATAACTTAAAAATTAATTTACTATGAATTGCTATTTTACTGTGTAAAATGGTGATATTTGTTGTTTTAATGTTGGACATTCCGCCCTGAAACTTATTTTATGTAGAAATGGTCTATGCAGCTGTGTGCTCATGAGGAGGAGGCAGAAGATGGGAAATTCTAGATGTCGTGCAGGCTGTCATTTAGACTAGGACTTCCTCATTCCTCAGAATCTGTTTGCCCTGTAATACAGTACTGGGCAGCCCTACAGCATGTAGACATGCCCTCCCCAGAGAAATTTGCTCATTCATACTGATATTCACTAAAAGTTTGTTCATTTGAAGGCATCTCTTCTTGCAGATATCTCAATGAAGTGTGCATGTGACAGGTGTTATTCATCCAGACCACATCACAGATCAAAGTGTCTGCACAGTAAGTATGCACAGGTCTCCAAGCCCCTTCTTTTTTATTGGCATGCTTGTTTCTCTGTGCAATGTGTCAACATATATTTGCTTTAAAAAATAAAGAATAACAGTAGTTGTTACTGAAGGCAGTGAGGCAAATCATGTATCAAAAGTGAGGAATATGCTTCTTTAAAATCTTAGGTTTGTGACTCTCACTTGCCCAGGATGTACTGGAGAAGTTGTGGATGTTTAGCCCCTGGAAGTGTTCAAGACCAGGCTGGATGGGGCTTTGAGCACCCTGGTCTAGTGAATGGCATCCCTGCCCCTGTCAAGGGGGGATTGGAACTAGACGATCTTTAAGGTACCTTTCTTAAAAGTATTAATGATTCTATGATTCTATGGATGCAAAAGAATAAAATCCTAGAGCTTTTCAAATCAGTGGATTTATTGTCATAATGTGTGTGTAGTCAGGATTGAATAAAACGTGTATCAGATCTTTTAAGGAATGTTGCAGGATTGAGAGATGGACTGAAATCTCAGTCCTTACAGGTTTGCATGCTTTCAAATTGTCTTGAAGACAAAGTCAAATGAAAAACCCCTCGTATCTTGTTCACTTCCTAAAGGTTTAGAGAAACTTTAACCAAAAAAGGATTTACTTATTTGATTAGAGCTGGCAAAGTTAGAACCCAGCTATTCCCGGGTGCTGAACAGATGCCCAAAAAAGAGGAGCTATTCCTCTCTCCATATTGGTGTAATTAATTAGTTTACTGACAGATTGCTCAAGACTAAGATAGTTGCTTACCGCAGTTATGACTTGGATTGATTTTAGCAATACGTGGTTTGTACAATTCAAGCCTTTGTGCAGCTTCAAGTTATAGCCTGTTTGTTTACATAAGAATAAGAACTGTATATATTCCATTCAATAAACTTATTTGTGAAAGTCTCAGTGGTTTAGCCCTCTAATCCCATAGGAGAAATAAAGATAGTCTATACTCCTAGATCATATTAAACAGTAGACCACATCATATAAATACCACAAATCTCAATTGAATCTCATTTTTACTTGTGTTTTGGTTAAGGAATATTTTTGAATCTTTTAAGTACCTTTTATCCTAAATGAGTGCATATATAAAACTTATAAATTGTACTGTTGTGTACATTAATGTCCTGACCCTCACATGAAACAGACAGGATTTCTTTTTTCCCTGTGCCTAAATGGTCTCTATTACTGTCATTACATGTATAATGGTGAAATGAGGAAAAAAGAAAAGACTATATTAAGAAGAAGGAAAAATAATTAAAAAACAGCACAGCAATAACAGAAAAAAAAAAAAGAAAAAAGAGGGAAAACAAATATCTGAATCCAAGAGAAGCAGTTCTAGTGCAATTAATGCAGATGTTGGTATTAATGGAAAATTTAAACCAGTACTATACAGCAGGGTATACTGGGAAATAGGTATTCACAGACACACTAAGACCAAGCATCCCCAGAAAGAACTTTCACTCTGCTTTGGAAAGGAAATGGATGAAGAATTACTGGATTAGTACTTACTGGTGACTGAAGTAAGTCTTGTACCCTGGTTCCAAGCCAATTTTGAAAACACATTCTTAATAACCTCCTCAAATTATCTAGAAATGTAATATGTGTTTTTTCTTTATATCCTAAAATATGTTCTATATATTCTCTATGTTCTATATACAAACTCAGTGTTTGTGTAATTTTACTTTGCAGCCAGAGAGACCAGTGTAACATTTTATATTAATAAAATCATAATGACTGGAAAGTTGGTAAGTGATTTCTGTAACAACTCATTTAATTGTTCAACATACTCGGTGATTTTATGCAATCAATATAGTTTTTTAAGAACATGCTCTGAAAATTATTCCTAAAATGACTCAACCTCTCCAACCCATCTGAAAAAACATCTTTAGCCAGTAGACTGGTTACAAAAGTTTGCAATTTTTCACATACTTTTAATAATGTAGAAATTCTGCAAAGGAACAAGGAATATAGCACTACAGCAGACTCTGCAACCTATTTCTGCTGCTTTTTTCATATTGTTCCTTTAGAATGAACATTTTTTTACAATGCAAATATTTTTAGTTGTTTGTAGAGCCTTGCACTGAAAATGACATGCTATTCTAACTTCATATCAATGTAAAATTGGTTTTTATTTTTTTTCCTTCAATTCCTCCCTTTCTTCTTCTTTCCCAGTCCTGATCCCTACTCTAAATCCTATCTTTCTTCATTAATTTTTCCTAAGTGTTTAAGTAAGTGCCAGAGATTTGCTAAACATCACATGGTCTGTTGCAAACAATATTTAGAGGATTTTGAAATATTTACATGCTGCTTTTTGAAAACTCTTTAATGCCCTGAAAATGTGTACTTATTTGGTTGCATATAAAAGAACATCCACCGAGATCAAATAACTTCTTATTACAAATAAATTCTTTATGAAAATCTAATGTTAATGGAGAAATTCAGCAAATGGTTATTTTCTGCAGTTTTTTCAGCAGACAGTGCCTATAAGCCTGTCTCTCTTCAGGAAGCACGTTGCTTCTCCACACCCTAGGCAAATATTTATATTCCACTGTAGTACATATTTGACATTGTTCATGCTAACCTTTACTTTTTTCCCTTGTAAAATGTTAGTGCAGCATATCTTAATACCTGCTTATGCAATCGTCTGAATGCTTTAAATTAAGAATATTAATTTACTCTTATTCTGTCCTCTAGAGGACATATCTTCAGAACTTTTACTTTGCTCCTCAATTTGTCTGTCTTGCTGCCTTAGGTATAGAAGAAAAGCTAATCTGTATTTCTGCTGCTTCTTGTTTGACTTCTAATTGCTTGGATGTAGGAGGAGTTCATGCTGCTTCTCTTAAGCACTTTCACAGTAGTTCTTTAGAATTGAACATTTTCACAAGAGGTGATATTTCCTTTTCTAACTGTAAAGCATGTCATGCAAATCTGATCTGTTGTCAAACCTTTAGGTTAGAAATTAAATCAGTGCAACTTCATTCATCAGACAATGTGAAAACTGGTAATCCAAATTTGTAAGCAATCCTATAGAATATGGCATTAAAAAAAGCTACTGCAAAGACAAATGATTACAGACTAGATTAACTTTTTCTATAATAGATTATGTTTTGACTCAAATAAAATTAATGAAACAGTGTCACATGGTGCTCTTGTAAGTGGGTTAGAGAAATATATTACCATAAAGTGACTCAAAACTGGCTGAAAGCCAGTAGGTAGTTATCAATGGCTCATTGTTAAGCTGGAGGGTGTATAAATTTAAATCTTCACAGTTGTTTTAACTGCTTCTCAATAATAATGCAATAGAGCATACTTTTAAAAAAATTACAGTGTATGATAAAGGTTAGAGGCATAGCAAAGAAGGGTTAATTGGTTCACCATAAGGAAGGCAAAAGTTGAGAAAATTTTTTCTTGAGGGATTTAGTTCATGGAGAAAGGAAAAGGTTTCTATACTTAGAAATGAACAGACACAACACTTTGAAAATATCTAGAAATGAACAGACACAGCACTTTGAAAATATCTGCAGGATGGAGTGGAACTCAATATCAATATCAACAGAAAGTTGCTTTAAAGGGTCTTGTAGAGAGGAAAGGATAATATGTTTACATATCCATAGCAGATAAGAAGAAAAATAATGGATTTAAATGACATCAAGGAAGATCTGGGTTAGATATAACAAAAAAGAATTCAAACAGGAAGCTCAAGGGAATATTGGAATACATTGCCTGTGGAGACTGCAAGATTTCTACTACCTGGAGATTAGATTAGGGTGGCTGAAACCACTCTCTGGCATGTCTTGGCATTTCTTGGTGAGCCTGATGATTCTGGGAAGTATACTGTACAATGATGGCATGTACCTATGTTATTTCAAAATCAGAAACCTTTATTTTTGTTGTTACTATTTGGAAGAAAGACATAAAACTGTATGTTCAATTTTTGACAGGCTCAGTTTCTCAGTTTTCATTATGTAACTATTGCTGAGGCCTCATATTCTTCCTGCCAGTTTTGTGGAGCCCAATCTGACAGCTCATCTACAAGAGTTTAGGGTTTAGTTCCAACCCTAACTTAACTTACTGCCTAGTCTACATTCTGAGACTGTAAACAAGGGTAGCAATGAACACCAAATGTGACTGTGGTTTTGATAAACTAGATATTGATTGAGACCAGGGCTTTAATGCAGGATGAGAAACAGTTAGAAGATACTAACATATATTTGGGTCACCACCACCATAGGCTAGAACCATACTTGGTAGTATTCCAAATCTTTTAACAAAGCTTTGGAAATACCTTTTTCTCTCTCTTTTTTTTTTTTTAATTGCAGTGAACAGAATTGCTGTTGTAGTATATTTCATAACTGTTAAATTACAGAAAAACAGAGGAATGCTATCCCATTTAAGAGACTAGAGAGTGCACACAGGTTGAAGGCTACATTTTCAAGCAGATATTTAAATTTAAGACAAAATGAATATGTGGTATCTACTTTTGGAACAGCAACATTTTCTGTTGTAGTTTTGTTTTGGTATTCTTGTGGTAATGCTAAATAAAAGTTTTAAATTTATGTAAAGAAACTGCTAACAAACTCAGTAGCTGGAAGAATGCCAATTTCAAGTTTCTGGTTATAATTTAAAAGTATGTATCACAGAAATCAAATATGTTGTTCATAGCTGCCAATATTTTTTCTGCCCACAAATCCAGTGACAACCTAGTACTTGAATGGCACAAGAAGCTAGTCACATCATGCTTTAATATATTTTACACTAGGAAATTAACCTAATTTTTTATAGTATTTCCTTTTCAGCTGACAGTATATGTTGGCATTCACATAGTAAGTGAAACAAGGAATTCTTGGAAAAAAATATGGAATTAATCTTCCGAGCTTGACCTATGAGGGCTTACAAATAGCACTACTTGGCAAAAATCTCCTAACGGCTTTATTTCTGTCACAATTTATCATTTGTAGAACATGAAGTTTCATGCAGCAGTGGAGACTACTTCCTATTCAGAAGTACATTATTCCATGTCTGCTAATGATGAAATCGTGTATTCTACCTCCCTCTTTTCCAGGTGCAAACACTGTTAAATTTCTCATACCTGGTGATGTCAGAAGATACATATGTAATTATACAAACTGAGATTTTAGCAACCAGAAAAGGAACTGTTTAATCCCTGGTAGCTGGAATGTCACAGAATCACAGAATGATCGAATGCCTGGGTTGGAAGGGGCCTTAAACATCATCTAGTTCAACCTCCCCTCCCATGGGCAGGGATGCCACTTAATATATCAGGTTGTCTAAGCCCCCATCCAAACTCCCTTTGAACATTTCCAGGGCTGGGGCACAAGTTTCTTTAAGCAAACTGTGCAAGTGCTTCACTACCTTCTGAGTAAAAAAAAATTTCCTAATATCTAACCTAAATGTGCCCTCTTTATGTTCAAACCCATTGCCCCTTGTGCTTTCACTAACTGTCTGTGTAAAAAGTCCTCTCCCTCCTTCTTATAAAGCACTTATAAGGTGCCCCTTAAGGTACCAGAAAGCTTCAATGAGGTGTCCCTGAAGCCTTCTCTTTTCCAGACTGAACAACTTCAGCACTCTCAGCCTGTCTTCACAGGAGAGCAGCTCCATCCCTCTGATCATTCTGCTGTCCCTCCTCTGGACTCTTTCCCACAGGTCCATGTCCTCCCTATGCTGGGACCCCAGAGCTGGATGCAGCACTGCAGATGGGGTCTCACCAGAGCAGAGCAGAGGGGCAGAATCCCCTCCCTGTCCCTGCTGATCACTTCTCTTCGGATGCAGCCAAGGTTGTAGCTGTTCTTCTGGGCTGTGAGTGCACAAGGTTGTAGCTGTTCTTCTGGGCTGTGAGTGCACATTTTTGGCTGATGTCCAGCTTTTCAGCCACAAGAACCCCCAAGCCTTTCTTCCCACGCAGGGCTATTCTCAGTGACTTCTTCTCATGCCTGTACTCATGCCTGAGATTGCCCAGTCCCAAGTGCAGCACTTTGAACTTGGCCTTGTTGAACTTCATGAGGTTCCCATTTCATGTTGTACATTACATCCACATTATTTTTTAAAAAAATTAATTAGAATGAAAACCAGGAAATCTAGCAGTTTTATGTGTAGAGAATTCACATAATTGAATGTATTAATTTTCAAGAATAATTTATTTTAATGTAAGAAAAACTTACATTGCAAATATATTTTGCAAGAGTACATAAGATTAAGTGCTTAAGTTCTCTTCTCTCTTCTAAGAGTCTACCATTTGAACATATTAAAGTAATATTTGCATCCTGTTAAAATAAGAAATGTACAGAAGCAATACTGAAATCAGAAAAAGAAAATAAATTCAGAGTTTTTTGGATTATCATGGTCTTCCAAAAGAATCAGCTACTTTTTTGTCCAAATTTATATCACAATGTTTCTCCTAACTTGGACCCTGATTATTCTCCTACTCTCTGTATTTTCACAAATTTTATCTTCACTGATTTCAGAGGAGTCCTTTTGAGCTCTGAGAGTGCACCAAAGAATGAATATAAACTCTTGAAGATAGGGACATTTCTTTCTCAGTCAAATATAGAGTTTATAGAGTAAGTCACTTGTAAAATGAATCAGCTCAACTGTGTAGCAAATTGGATGCAAAAAGTTCCATAGGTTGATATGTCAGTTACTGGCTGACTTATCCCTCAAACAATCCAAAAATATCACAAAAATCTATCTTTAAAAAAAAAAAACAAACCCAAACCCTAAAACCTAAGCTTTATATTTCAAATTTTAGATTACTCATGTACCTAAGTGTTTAATTATAAACAACACTACCACTTGCTCATGTTTTTGTATTATTTTTCAATGAAGTTATGGTTAAGTCATTAAGTGATGAAGACCAATAGGAGTAGAATAAAGCAGTTGCCATTGAAGCCTCATTGTCTGTAGCATAGCAATTTGCAGGGTAGACTGCTTACTTCAGACTGTTTCTAGCTCAGTCCTATGAACTGGATCCTGGGAAGAGAGAGAGCGTGTTAGGTGACGCTCTGAATCACATCTTCCAGTAATTTAATCCAAAACAAAAATTGTTTATGTACATCAACCCTGCTCTGTGCTATTGATCAAAACAGGTAGTATCCTGGAATTGTTCTGGTGGTCAGGACATTTGTTTTGAAAATGCATTCCTGATTCCTACTAAAATGCCATATAAAGAAACTCTCAGTAATCAGGACTAAATAAAAATATTTGTCTTGAGTAATTTTGTGGATAAAGCTTGGAGTATTTCCATTAATGTCATTCTGTGTTAAAAATGGACTGTTATCTTCTGTCTCCTAATTACTCTTCCACATTTCTTCATTTTTTTGCTTTTCCTTTATTTTCACTTTATTAAGATATCAAAGAACATCATTAAAAGGCAGATTGCATGTACATTTCTCTGTAAATGTTTCATTGACATTCTCCATGTTCTAGTGCAGGAATTAATTGGATGTTTCTGGGCCACACAGGAAAATATCTTTAGTAGTGGGGATTTGTATGAAATTTCTTAACATTTCTGCATGTAATGTAATCTGTTGGTGCAATCTTCTCTCACCTGTTTCCTACCTGTGCAATAAAAGAGCAAAGGTAGGACAAGACAACCACAGGGAAAATGAGAGCAGTAAAAACATTTCCAGAAGCAAACTAAAACCCAGGAGAAATTTAAGGAGTAGGTTGTATAGACCAAGTTTTCCAGCCAGATTTTGTGATGTGGGTATAACCATGGAGAAGTCTGGAAAGGGGGATCCAGAAGAACTGAAGGAATGGCTGGTAAGAAACACATATAATCTTTGATAATGTTGTGAAAGAAACAGTCTCCAGAGTTTCCAGGGTAATCCAGTTTTCTAAATTATAACTGATGCAATTATTATTGTGATGAATCCATCACTTGTATGGACTACTCTGCATGCCACAGGTTAATTTATCCTTACTTCAAAAGACAAAAGCAAACTAATACTCTAGTTTCCCTTCATAAACATGGTTACTCTGTTTTCCCATTAATTCAAGGCAGTTTATGAGAAAAGGTGAAAAATTTTTGGTTATTAATTTTGTCCTCTTAAAATAAAACTATTTACCTCAATGCACTTCATTGGAAACTGAAGGAATATTCTTGAAGGAAAGGAAAGCAGCACTGAAGTTCAAGGAAATGAGTGACCTTTTGATGAAAGCAGTGCCAGGCACTGATCATCACAACCATCAGTTGCCTAGTTTGTTTTTTGAATGTATAAAAACAGGGAAATTTTTGTGTGTTCTAGACAAAGATAGGAAAAATATGCTTCTTCTTCCAAGAAGCAGAAAATATTAGATTAACATCTTGTAACATAAATAACATGTATATCATGATCAGATTGGTTGCTTCACTTGGCAAATCAAGTGGTCTAAAAATCAAGGTCTAAATGTCTCTGTGAGAAATATGAAATGCCTGTTTCCTTCCCATGCATCAAAAATTTTGGATGTAATTCCTTCTGACCAGGGAAATAATAAAATCAGCAACATCAAATTGAACTAGGCTACTTATGGAGATTAAAACATTTTGATTATAGATTTTCTTTGGTGGCATTTCTCTCCTAATCAGTCAGAAATACATTAAGTTTCTAGATCATATCTAGTCAATTGCTTTTGATGAATAAATGAACAGCAATCAGTGAAATGTAATCAGATTTTTGGTAGATTCTCTTATATCCATACACTCTTATAAAAGGTGCAAAGCAGCAATCATAGCAGTTTAAGTAACTGATTTTTTTTTTAATGGTTCTGGATTCTCTTCTATCAAATAATAGATCATTCTTCAGCTTTTCTATCCCTTAGGTCTCTGATTAAATTGCTTTCCTTTAGAACAAATTTATATCCAGAAAATCTGTGAGAACTTCATACCTTTATGATCACTGTTCCTCAGCCTGATCTGTCTCAAAACTCACCACTGTTTCTTTAAGAGAAGACAGGGGATGATATCAGGATTCCTTTCCCTCTTCCCTCCCTCCCTCCCTCCCTCCCTCCCTCCCTCCCTTCCTTCCTTCCTTCCGCCACTTCCTTCCTTCCTTCCGCCACTTCCTTCCGCCACTTCCTTCCTTCCTTCCTT
>JAYDZK010000001.1:68214031-68241513 GCA_034509185.1 Euphonia xanthogaster
TGTTCTCTGTGGATTCTTAAGTCTGTTAAAATACTTTTTTGCATCTTTTCTTTTCAAAAGAAAAACTTTTGGTTTCTGTAGGTGCAGATATTAGGGATAACATGCACCACAGGTAGCAATTCTCAAGTCCAACCACAGGCAGAGCACTGACTCTAGGGGTTGCATCTGCCAAAGACTTTCATATTTGACTTATAAAATTCAAATTGATTTAGAATGCAAATTTCTAATAGGAACTGTGACACTGGACTTGGAACTATGATAATATTTTTTCCTTCTAAGTATGTTGCAAACATAATTTTATTTTTTTCCCAAAAAGTATCTGTGAAGTAGCTAATAATTTTCTTCATTTTTGAAGAAACTCATAAAAACATTGCCAGAGCAGAGAGGGAGTTAGTGTCATAGTTGGATGAGACAATGTTTTATTGCCATGCTTAGGTCAGAATTTCCGAGAATTTCATGATCCTGAAAGAACCCCAGTCTAAATGCAGGATATGAGAAAGGATGTGGTATGTTCTAACACACACATACACACATACCCGCCCCCATGCATACAGATACTTCTTGACTATTACAGCCGACCCCCTTAGGACACAGAGGACTTCATTTGATCTCATCTGGCTTTGGGTCTGATCCTGTCTATATGATGAATGAAAATAAAAAAATGGCGCCTAAATTCTATTTTTATGAGTAACATTTTTTTTCCCTGGCTTTTTTTTTTTTTTTTATATCAAATCATTAAAAAATAGGGATTAGCTACTTGAAAGTGATTCCCCCTTCCAAAACAAAACAAATCAAAACAAACAAATTAAAAAAAGGAAAGAAGAAAGAAGGACAAAAATAATTTTAAAAATCCCAGATGATTTGCTGGTACAACAGGTTATGTCTGAAAATTTGTAGCATTTATCAATTTCAGAGACAAGCGCATATAAATTTATTTTTAAACAATATTTAAAATATAACATTTTGAAATATATAACATATAGAAAAAAGCCATAACAATAACCATTTGTTTAAATAAATGCTCAGAGGAGATCAACTTCTAGCAGAGTTTCTTTGGTGAAAAAAAAACAAAACAAAAAACAACCAGCCCCACTCACAAAATTCTTTACATTTCTCGTGAAAGAATTACCATTTCTAATTTCTGATGACTTTTGGAGAGCGGGTCAGATGCCCCATCTCCCGTGCTAGTGCTCTAATCTTGCGTATACTAAGCTAATTACCCATCAGAGGCGGGGGCATTCAGCGCCAGGCTCTTTCCCAGGCTCCGGGCTGCTCCCTCTCTCCCTCTCAATGCCGGCTGCCAGCCCATCAGCTGTTCCGGGGCCTCCAACAACAGCTGCCAGCAACTGCAAACATCCGGCCTCCGCCGAGAGGCATAAAGAGCCAATTGATAGGAACAAACGTCAGGATGCACGGGAATGCCAGCACGGTTATAAATTAATTCTTTGAATTTTAATGGTCTTAAAAGAATGACAGAGAAGGAAGAAGAAAGAAAAATTAAAAAAAAAAAAAAAGAGGAAGCTGATGCTAAGATAACTAGAGTGGGGTATAATGATATTTTTTCCTGGTGTCCCCAGGATGATTGCAGTGATTTTTTTACTAGTGTTGTTTTGAATTTAATCCTTTCTGACCTTCATTTCCTATGTATCAACTCTTGCAAGGAAGTTTCTGCAATATTCTTATAAACTGCTAAGCCAAAAATCATTTGGCTCTAACATTCTAATACTTTCCTCGTCAAAGGGTAGATAAACCCGTTATTCTGCCTCCAAAGCATCCAGTGATAGACTAGATGGATGTGTTGGTTTTTCATGGCTATGAACTGATACCCCTGCAAAGGTGACTCGCTTGTTGAACTGCAATTAGTAATTTTTAAAATATCTTTGTGATAGCTTAGGTGCTTGAGCAAATGAGCACTGCTTTGTTGAGAGATGTCTCTCCTGAATGAGTTAACAGCACCAGATTAGACGGAATTTCTTAGTAAAATACTGTTGCAGTCAATCTCCCTTTTTAAAATTGAACATGTAAAAAGACCCATGCTAGAAAATAAAAATGTTAGTTTCATGCTGCAAGATAAACCTGAGGAGCTGTTCTGTGGCTCATGATCAGTTATTGTGACAAACTAGTTCTTCCTACAGCTAAGGCAGCATTTCAATACAGGTCACTACAAGCCTGGAGTTCATGAATGGAGTATGTTCATACAGAGGAAAGCCACATTTAGATGGTTGCATTAGGAACACCAGTGAACAAACCCAAGAGAATTCAGATTATAAAGTTTTCTCCAGTGTCTGTGAGAACTCAGAGACAGGAACAAATGAGCTTGTAATAGAACATCATCCTTAACTCTCAATTTCCTGGCAGTCATTCATCTGAGTCACAACTTTAACAGTGTTCGCTTTTTGATTCCCCCTTCATGTGAATCCCCCAACTTGGATTTTGTTTTGGGCTTTTTTTGTGTTTACTTTTTGTTTGTTTATTTGCTTCTTTCTTGTTGTTTTTTGGTTGTGGTTTTTTGTTTGTTTTGTTTGTTTTTACTTTTAATTTGTTTTATTTTGGTTTGGGGTTTTTGGTTGTTGTTGTTGTTGTTGTTGTGATGGCCATCTTAATAACAGCATCTCTCTATTATATACACCTGTAGAAAAAAAGTGTTCTGCCGTGATTTTAAAAATACATTCTTTTTCAGGTTTTGAAAAGTCTTGTCTTCATTAATAGGCAAGCCCCACTAACCTCTCTTTAGCCACACATGGGCTCTTGGCCAGCAACTTGATGTTTTGTTGCTTTGGATCTGGAGACAAGAAGGAGAAGCACACAGGGTTAATAATTCCAGCAGGAAGCAAAGCCTGGCATTATGCAAGCTGCATACATAGGAACAGAAAGGCATTGGAAAAGCCCATGCAGGCCAAGACTGATGCATGACTAGATAATCTAATACTAAAAAAACATTTCCACCCTGCCTCTCCATACAGAGGTATCACAGAACCATGCAAAAGTAACTTCAGGTGTTAATATTTGGTGAATACCTGGGAATAGACTTTATTGTCCCCTTTTTTGACAATGCATTTGAAGCCTCATAGTCATAGAGTCACATTAACACTTCTGCTGCCTGTTTCTCAAAGCAGTAGATACCCATGGCTTACTAATGACAATAAATCAGGACACTTTTAATCAAGATTTTTTCTTTCTGTTAGCATGAAAAGATTCCAAATTTTCATCTGTGCCTTCAGCCAACTTTTATTTGCTATGGATAAAAATTCAGTATTTGTTCATAGGATCTTCTCCACATTAGAAAATATTTGATTTGAAAAGAATATTTTGGTTAGAATGTCACTGTTTTGCTATTTCACTAAAATGAAGGTCTGAGATTCAGACTGGCTACTCTTATACAAGCAAACCTCCCAGTAAGATTGTAGGCATGATTGCTCACTTGATTTTGGGTATCCATATGATAGAACTTTTCCTCTGAGTGCCTATTTTAACTCACTTTTATTCAACAGAAGGAAGTAGACCCCTTTATGTTATTCAAGTTACTGAACTTAGCTTAGGTAGCTAACTCTGGATAAGATGGATTGTTTCTCAACCCCCTGTTCTTTGCCTATAAAAGATCCCTAGAGTGAGTAGCTGAGATGGATCAGTTTACATTTAGGGCAATATCTTCTACCCCTCAATAAGATCTTTACTGATGAAAAGAGGTCCTGGAAGAGTAAAGAGCTGACAGAGTCACCTAATCATAATGATCACAAAACCTTGACAGTAGTTGGTTCCCTAGGATGAGAATTTTTTACTGTGAAGCCAGTGGGAACTCCAGGAATTCTGCATTCCAAGAGACTATGTGCAAAGGAAGGAGCACTTTTCATTGACACAGGTGCCTGCTTATCTGTTTCTCCCTTTTCTCCCTGCATTCTAATTCTTGCCATTAAAGTTAGTGCATTTTGTCCAATGACTCTTTAATGCAGAAAGTATAAGGTCTTTGAATCAAGATGGAACTTAAAGAACCCCTTCTCCTGCCAGGGACTGCAGCTGTAGTAATGACTGGGCAATGCCTGGGCTCTCCTGTACTTCTCACTGAGCTGGTTTTGCACAGTAGCCCAATATTTAATGCAAAGATCTTTCCACTGCAATTTCAGCTTCGCACACAGATTGCTAGTTAGGCAGTCTCTTTTTGGAAGAAGAAATGAACACCAAACGTCCAGGGCAAGACTGCAGCTTCTCTCCATCAGTTTTTAAAAATGGCAGTCCGTGGGATATAGCTGTTTGGTTATGTTGTACTAAGTGCTGTGAGAGTGCTTTAGGTGTGGTCTCTTCCTCTATCCTCCCTCCACCTTTCCCTCCAAAGTATGCATTTTGTGAGAGTTAGGCACAGTCTTTGGCTTGATCTGAACAGGATGAAGCATGAGATAAGCACCAAGACCTTGGCTCAGACATCATGGCAGCATCTCTAAACAAGTACAAGTAGCAAAACTCTAGTCATCTGAGCATGCAAACACTCCTGCTTTGATGGTCAATGACTATTCAGGCAACTGAGCTAACTGGTGCTCTAAGTCAGTCATGATTTCTTCTTGCATAGCTCACTTGTTTAGTTTTTCTTTTGGGTTCCATCCTTTATCATCAAACCAGTGGAGTTTAGCAACTTTTAGCAAAATCCTTTAATGTTTAGGAAACAGAGCAGTTACTGTAGAGACATGCATAAATATATCTGCCCTGTTAACAGCAACAAATATTTTTCAAATATAAAGGAACAATGCCACAGGTCCTTTTAAATATAGCTTGCTACTTTAGTCTTACACATTTAGTTGTCTAAATCAAGACTTGTGGAATTTGGCATCTATTCTTCTGTTCTTCTGATAAGTACCTAAACAGGATGTCCTTACAAACCAAATGGAAAACAGCACTGAAAGATTTCCTCCCTCAGGAATAAGTATTAAGGTTGGCAGATGGCTTGAGTGGAAATACACAGGAATGCACTTTAGCCAGTACTTGAAAATCATTCCAGCAGATATTGCTGAGGTAGATTCATGAAGCTCCATCAGGTATCTTTCTGCATTTAATCAATTTTTAATGGGTTTGAACAAGAGTTTTAATTTATTCTATCCTAATTGTCACAAAACAGACTTACATAAAAGTACATAAATATCTGAAAGTAATTACTTTTTCAAATACTTTTATGCTTCAGAAATAGCAAGGAAGGTTGCTGGTATACCCTAGCTAGCAATCGTTTCTGAAAACTTGATGCAAGGTCTCAGGCAACTTGCAAATGAGTTTAAATGCCTGTGCATATGTGCATTCATTCTTGTAAGTATCACCATTAGCATATTGGTGGGTGTGGAGAGAATTTATATGTAATAAATTTAATAAACCTCGTAGTTAACATATTAACTTATATAGTTCTGGTCCCATTACAAGAATTTTGCACCTCTAACCTTTGCTTCATAATAACTCAAATAGATTCTGTGAGCAGTGTCCAGTGGCAAGCACATAAAACAAAGCAATGACAAACTGCCAGAACTAATATTTGCTCCTGCTCCAGATTCTTCCTCCATTAGCTATAAAAGGGGAAAGTTAAATAATTCAAGGATCTACTGGCCCTCTAGTGGTAAAACGAGAGCTTTTGGGAACAGGTGCTTTCAGATTCCAGAAGAAAATACACTAAATCTCATCATTGAGTAAGGAAAAAAAAAAGACATATAATAGTATGCTTTTGTACATGTTATATATGAATGTATGTAAAGATAGATGGATGGGTAAAAGGTAATTTAAGTAATGTTTACACTCTTCTGGATTGGGTCTTAATGGGTTTGATCGTCAAGACATTTCATCGCGCCACACTAATGTGTCTGATGGTAGTATTGCCATTGTTTTCACAATAAATAAGGTCTGGACTTCCTTAGTTGAATCATAAAACAAAGCAAAATGAGTATGCTGAATGATTTAACACTAAGAAAAATAAATATCTTAACTAACTGTCTTTAGTAGACAAGTATAAGAAAAGAGATGCATATCTGTGTCTTTCCAGAAAGGAGAGGAGAGATGACGATAGGGTTAGGAATTGCAGGCCATGATCTTGTAATAAGTCTTTTAGCTGTGTGACTAACTCTCAGGGTAGGCAGAGAGGCAGGAACTTTCTCTTTGCCTCTACTCTTCTTTGAAGAAAGGGGATACTCTTTTTTAGTCATCTGTGGTGCACTTTTGCTCTTGCAAACTTCTTATTGTTGTAGGGGTCCTCTTTTTCTCTTTTTTTGGGGAGGTCTAGCTGCAGTGAGATGAGGTGCACTGCTGTGCATACTGAAGTGTTTCCCTGAAAGTGAGACTTTCTGTGTTGCTGTATCACCTGTTTCATGCCATCTGGAAACTGTGAAGTGAAATAAAACAGCAGGCACAGGTGCTACAATTTTCTATTTAATTGCTACCATACAGCAGAATATATACAGGAGAGAACAGTGACTTTTAAATGTTACAATGACAGTTCAAGGGGTAAATTAGAGAATAATGTGAGTGCAGTTACCATTGGGAAGCAATGATGGTAGGATCCGTGTTCTGTTAGGATTTTCCTTTTCTAAGAGTGAAAAAGGGTTACATTCCTATTCAGGACTCTTATATGCAGCACAAGCTGGCTTCCATTCTATGCAGAGATGAAAATTTGACTCTCTAAATAGTAAAATATAAGCTGTACTTACTCTTATGTAGTGTTTTTCATCTGAGATTTCCCATGCAATATACAAAATTGTACTCTTGGTAAAACTGCATGAAAATATTGGAAAATGTTAGATGTGATGAACTATGTTTTGATCATGAACACAATAATTTAGTCACAGTATTTAAATTTATAGTATATACTTGAAGAAAAGATAAACATGTAATTTTTTATATAACTAACTAGAACAAGCCCAGATGGACTCAGCAAAGAAGAAAATATCTCCATAAAATTGGTCTTGCAGCCTGGGTTTGCTGTACAAGGATAAAAATGTGCTTTCTATTTTTTACTTAAATCAGAATTACCTCAGCCTCAGAGATCTGCATGTAATGAGAATTTTTCTCTAGACAAAAAATAAGTAAAAACTGTTTGCTCTAATCAATGTTAAAAAGCCATGGTTATACCCTGTACAAGTATGTATATCAATTCATATGTTTAGGTGAAATAGATGAAGGAATAGATCAAAGGCATTAAAAACATGTCATCAATAGTTCTAAAGTAAAAAAATCATCTGTGCAACAATATAAAAAAGGAAAAAAGTCTGCATTTTGTATGTTTGTACCTCTTCTGACTGGTTCTGTGGCTTTCTAACTGCGATTTTTAATCAATTTATTCCGTGGTTTCCTTCTTCAAATTTCTAACAGTGGAGGGCAACAGAAAAATATGGGTAGGTTTTAGAATGCTGAGGTATATTTGAAGTTTTTTGCTGTTTCCAGTCTTTTACAACCCAACTTTTAAGCATATTAGAAATCAGCAAGAAAATTGTAATTTCTTTCCCATTCTAATTAAAATTTTCAGAAATATATTCCCAACAGCAATTCAATAAGGAAAATAATATTAATCAAAATGTTGTATTAAAGTGAAACAGAATGTTATTAAATTCTAAAACCTTTTTCTCAAGAGAGGAGAAAAAGAAAAAGGAGAAGATACATTTTGAGGAAAATATCTCTGTATAAAGACAATACTTTCACTTGCTGGAGTACTGAGCTGAGAACAGGATGGTTAGCTATAAGCTGCTGAATTGTTAAGCATGAAGTAGTTGTGTGTGTTTTCCAAAGGAAGCTCAGGTTTATTTTAACTATAAAATCAATTTAACTGTAAGAAAAGGAGCTCTTAATAGCATTTACTTTTACTATTTTCCTGGTCAATAATATCCTCAGTACTCTGACATCAGGGTGAGCAGCATGTGGGATTGGAAAGGAAATCAGCTTGTTTTTGCAGAGGGATATTTGTGGGTGTAGACTAAAATCCTTAGTGAATGCCAGCTGATTTACCACCACTGGCAACAATAGATTCTCTCTCCTCAGCCACATTACACCACAGGCTCAAGTTCTTTTATTTCTTGTGCTCCACAAGAGACCTGTTACAGTACTATTTGTGATTTTTATGACTGCAGTATGTATAATGACCTTTCTTTATGGTTCTGTGTCTCAAAGAAAGATCAATTGACATGAATTTATAGTGACCACAATGTGGGAATAAAAGTGTTTTGAAAGTGTTGGAGTTGTATAACAGTGATACAGAATATTACATCCACAGATATCTTATGTCTTTTTTGATATGTGTTGTAAAGTCCCATTAGCAGTTTCTAACATTAGGAAGATCTTGTTAACAGCTTAGCATTAATAATATGGCATGGATTTTCTCTGAGACAAGCTGATTATATTTCTCTATTAAGTTTGTCTCCACTATATTTCTTAAGGTCACTAGTCACTAAATAGTAGTACTCCTTATTTAAAGAGAAAACACATTTTATATGATAATTAAAAATATTTTATCAAAATTGTATCAACTGTTAACTCGAGAAAAGTCAGTTCAATTAAGTTTTAAAGTAAAAATGAATGTACTTCAGAGGTGCAGACTTTGGATTAAGACAGTCTGATGTTTAGTCAGTTTCACAGCTATTAAAAATGCTTGGCTTAATTTAGCAATGGAAGACTGGCAAACCTTGTGACAAGTGGTTGATGTGAAAATTCACTGTATTCTACCTCCTTTGAAGCTACAAATACCTTACAAACAAATCAGCACTACTTTTTCCAGTATCTTTCAGAACTGAAATGACAAAAGTCTGCAAAATGAATTTAAATAGGCTTAGGTGACAATGGATACCAAGTTTACTGTACAGAGCCCATATAATTTATGAAATTTCACAGATAGACAAAATGATAAAATCCCTGGTTCTCATGTAATTAGTACTTAATCTCAACCTTGATTATTTGAATCATTCCATTAAATTTATGTTACAACTGAGGTTGCTGGGCCTGTTGGAATGCTTATGGTCAAGTTCTTCCTCAGAAAATTTACAAGATCAATATTAATCAAAGCCTTTGTCATGATTATTGATTTTTCACTTACTTAAAGAAATCCCTGGTATCTTCAAAACTTCCATTTCATATTTTGATTTAGCCTAGTGTTTTGTTGCCAATCTCACTTTTCAATTAAAAAAGAAATTATCCTGAGCTTAGTTGAAATGACTTCCTGTCATTTGGAATTTCATCAGTGTTCATGTCTGCCAGCATACCAAAAATGGCATAGGATGGATAGAATAATGATGAAATTCCCACAGACTAGTATAGTGTTTAATGGTGAAGGTCACATCTCTGCTGTTAAGACAGTTCCAGTCCATGGAGTCCCTCTGCAGTTCAGCAAACAAAACCAAAATTGGTTCAACAAACCCAGGACAAACAGCTATCAGAGTTGAAGCCTCACCACTAAGCATTGAAATGCAGAGGAAATGTTAAATGAAGCTTGTGATTTCAGTGAATTCTGGAGGAAACACATAATTAGGTGAAAACGAGTAGAAATGCATGAATTGACAGGTTTTTATATTGTGAGAACCAAACTGAAAATTTCATGAGCAATTTAAAATAGCTTCCCACTATCATATCTATAAAATGTGTGTTAACATTCTTCACCAACAAAAGGCATTGTAGAATTGCATGATAAACCAGGAACCCAAATGAAGACAAGTGTGCAAAAGGTTTCTCAGTGACAGAATGCATCTGTCTACTTTGCGAATTGGATGTGTGGCATGGAACTTACTGAGATGAGACTGTGCAGTATAGAAAGATTTTGGGTTTGCCCTGATGTGTTAATTTTTCTGCAGCTTGATTCTGATATTTTTACTTATTTTACAAGCTATTCTCCACAAGGAAACAGAACTGCATCTGCTATTCAATAAACTGTGTTTAAAACCACTCTGTATAGTAGTCTTTTGATTAGCATTCCACTGAACGCCAGAAATAGAAAAAGTACACTGAAAATCAACTGACTAACCAATGATATGGAATGACTCCCATGAAAACTCTGTAGACAGATGAGGAATTTTCAGCAAGATACAAATATATGAGTGATATAAAGACAGAGGTCTTTAAAATTCAAAAGGGACTCACACATGTGCTCATCTGTGGTTGTCAAACTGAAGAATATGGCAGGAATTAAAAATTATCTTGACCTGTAAGTGAAATTGACTGAGAAGAAAGTGAAAGAGATATTTTAAAAGGACTACTGCAAAGTAAATAAAAGAATAATAAAATTATTTAGGTTGGAGAAATACAGGCTGAGAAAAACTGTTTTATGGCAGTTCTTAAGAAAATACTCTGAGATTACTGGGAGCAAGAATTTCACTATACCATATTTTTATGAAGAAAAAAAATCAAATATAAATGTTTAAATAGGAATTAAGTTTGCAAGACAAGTAAATTATTTATCTTCTCTACTGAGCAACATTAAAATATCAGCTGTAATTCATGTTTGGATACTTCAGTATGTAGCCTAACTTGAGTCTTTATGAAAACAGGAAAACATTGACAAGTATGGAAAATGTACTGTATGAGAAAAGAATGAAAATCATGGTGCCTCTTACCTTAAAGAACAGAAGAGTTAGAGAGCTCATGATAACACCCATCAAATATATAAAAGATTTTTCCAAAACCAAAAAGAGTAATGTCTTTTACGTAGCTGTTACCTAGCTGGCAGATAGGAGCAGTAGCAAATTACTGTTGTTTGGTTGAAGATATTTCTTAATAAATTGAACATGTTTGATAAAGAAAATAAAATTAAAAGTAAGAAGGTAAAGAACAGAACATATTCAGCATATGTTGTGTAGTCTGTGTCACAAAAACTGTCAGAAATACATATCCATGATCATGCTGGCACAAAATTAGACAGGCACTGTGATTTCTAAATTAATGGCATTGTTATTTTCTTATGATTCTTATAAAAATCTAGTGACACTCAGTAATGTGTTAAATTAAAAAAAAAAGTGAAGGAACTCACGGCCACAGGATAACATTGAATACAAAAATATGGATAGTTTGACAAAGAGACTAAACAGATTTGCCTGTGATAGTAAGTAAGTAGAACAGGCAATGATCTAATGCTGTAGTGTTTACACAGGATTGCTGCATAGCTCAAAAATACACTGGAAATATTATTTTGAGGCAAGCTTTCCCAAAGTTGCCCAGTCNNNTATGCTTTTAAAATCTTTTAACATGAAGATACCTTCTCAGACTCCCTGCTGTTCATCCTGGTGTTTTCTACCTTTCCTTTTGGTAAAATGTAAGATTGGAGAGAGATTATAAGCAGTGCTCTGCAGAAGATCACTTGATGTTTCAGGCATAAATTATTTATTTTAGTTGATGCAGAAAGTTTCATCAGCTTCCTATTCTGGAATTGGTAAAATGTAAAGAACACAGATGAAGATCTGAGAGAAACAGCTATTCATTCAGTTTTTGATTGAGGTACACACATTTTATTCCTTGAGGGAGGAAAGAGGAAGAAAAAGGAATGAAAATTATAATAGCATGTCTCCTCAGCAGATGGTTCAAATGGATATCGTCCTTCCAAAGGAACTGAAAGAATAATTCTCTGTCAACAAGGGAGTTTGGAGATAATGTAGTTGGAAAGGCCTCTCATTGCAGAGGAAGTAGAGGCCTGGGAAAGTTGCTGAACAAAAACCCAAGTAAAATCAGCAAATTGAATTGGAGGGTGGAAGTTACTGGGAAAATAAGAAAGCTATATGAGTTTATTCATTATTTTTTCTTCTTGTAAGAAGAATACTTTAGAATATTTTTATAGTTAGACTTCTGTAAAACTTTTGTATTAGGAAATAATGTTTGTAAAATATCTGGAAAAAATCTGATTGAATATAGGCATTTTTAAATTCTTATGGGAAGGCAGTCTGTAATACTTTTGAAAATATTTATTAACAAGAGGAAGGCCTGGAACAGAGTGCAAAAATTTTTAGATAGAAGTGGAAATTTTAAAAATGGATGCTTTTGAGGTTGTTGTGATGCTTCAAGAATAGGGTGTATAGGAAAATTTAAAGAAAAATATTTCACAATTTTCATAAACTTGAGACCCAAGCAATGTTTACTGTGTTTCCAAGTGCAGCAGCTGAGCCTAGTTCATCTTTGCAAATATGTACTCTGAAAAGCAGGGCCAATTCCTTGTTTCCTTCAGTGGCTCAGTCTAAATGCAATAAAAACCTATTGTTTAGATTAGGGGCACTTCCAATTAATGTAAATAATTACAAGAGAAGACACACCTTTCCTTTATTAGTATTTTTGTGCATATTATTTTCTGAATTCTTAACCCAGGGTGGTACTATAAGACGTCAAAGTGACAGCACTTCCCAGAGTACTTAGAGTCCTGTCAAGAAATAAAAACACAGGGGATTTCGGTATGGGTGGATGAAGATGGTCTCCTGCTTCTCAAGGCTGTGTTTGAAATGTCAGGACAGAGCCCATTTATTCTGGATACCACTGAGCGACATTAATGTGGCACAATGCCACAACAAATATAGCTCATGTTGCTGCCGTTCTGTCAGACATATCTGATCTTTCCTAGGAGCCAGACTTACTTAGAAACAGCACCAGCTAAAAATAGCTGCAGAGTTTTTTTTGCCTGTCTTAGCCCAGGTCACAGAACAAGGAAAAGTTAGCATGTCTTTTGACTCACTTAACACTCTGTGTAAACATCAGGCTGTTATCCATCTGTAGAGGTGATGAGCATTATGCATATTATTCACCCCAACAAATATACACTAATATACTATTCATTAAACTTTATATGTGCATAAAGTATGATATAGTGTTATATATGTATATAATGTATGTGTGTATAGATATATATTCAGGGACGTATCAGCAGATATATCTCATCCTAAGGTAAATGTTTCAGTGCAATTATGTGAATCACTTTCTGTGATTCCTGCAGAATCTTATTCTGTAGAGACGCCCACATAGCATGAAGTAAATACATCACAAACACAGGTTTTGAGTTTACTTCACCATACAGAACCACATTGATTTTCTACTAGTTATTTGTGAGTTTATGAACACTTTGTTGTTCATATATGAAAGAAGGAGTTGCTTTGTCATACTGAGTTTCCTTATTCATACTTTCTGAATTCTTTATCTCCATCTTTATTGAATGGGGGTAGGGGCAGAAATTGTCACCAGGACTGAGGTACTAAATGCTGTCCTTTCACCAGTCTTTAACAGAAATAACAGTGATCCTCAGGGCAACTGGTGCTCTGAGCTGGTAGACAGGGGCAGGAAGCAGAATAGACCTCCACTTCCAGGAGAAAGTAGTTAGTGATCTGCTGTGCATTTAGGCATTCGAAGGTCTGTAGGGCTGGATGGAATTCACTTGAGGGAGCTGTCAGAAGAGCTCACCAAGACACTCTCTATCATTTTTCATTAGTCCTGGCTGACTGGGGATATCCCAGATGACTAGAGGTTGGCCAGTGGGATGTCATCCACACGAAGGACTGGAAGGAGGATCCAGGCAGCTACAGCAAGATTATGGACCAGTTCATCTTGAGTGTGATCACACAGCACATACAGGACAAGGAGGCCAAGAAAGCCAATGACATCCTGGCCTATATCAGCAAGAGTGGTGGCCAGCAGGACCAGGGCAGTGATTGTCCCCCTGTAGTCAGCACTGGTGAGGCCACACTTTGAAACCTGTGTTTAGGTTTTGGCCCCTTACTACATGAAAGTCATTGAGGTGCTGGAATGTGTTCAGGGAAGGGCAATGAATCTGATGAAGGGGCAGGAGCACAAGTCTTATGAGGAGCAGCTGAGGGAGCTGGAGTTATTTGGCCTGGAGAAGAGGAGGCCCAGGTGAGACCTCATTGCTCTCTACAAGTATCTGAAAGGAGGTTGTAGCCAGCTAAGGGTTAGTTTCTTCTCCCAGACCAGTGAGAGGACAAGAGGACATGACTTTAAGCGGCACTAGGGGAGGTTCAGGCTGGGCATTAGGAGGAATTTTTCGTAGAAAGGATTGTCAAGCATTGGAATGGGCTGCTCAGGAGGTGGTGGAGTCATCCCTGGAGGTACATCCGTGGAGGTATGTAATAAAAGTCTAGATGCAGCACTTAGTGCCATGGTCTTGTTGACATGGTTTTTTCAATTCAAAGGTTGGACTCAGTGATCTAAGAAGTCTTTTCCAACCTCGTTGATTCCAGCAACCTCTGGATAGTCTACCTCTTCTCTGTCTATGAATATCACTTCAGAGACAGAGAAGAGGTAGACTATCCAGAGGTTGCTGGTCTGATGAATATCTGTTTCTCAGCAGATGCTCACACATCATGTCAGCATTAGTAAGTCCTACAGCACAAGTCACACTACAGCACCCAGCTGGTGTTGAGGGCCTCGTGTGTCAACACTATATGCTTTTTAGGACATTTCACAAAATCTAGGGTGGTACTATGGGCTGCACATCTATTACCAGTTTTGAGAAATTAAGTTTGTTCCTTGTACATCTTGCATTCTACTTTGCATTTTACAAATCTATTTAGCACTCACTCTTCCAGACTACATTGTGTGGAGAGTGGCTCCACAATGATCAGGAGATTTGGTTTCAAAAGTGCATTCCTGATCTGTCTTAAAACTCAATTATAGTTACACCCAGTGAATTTTGCACCAACAGGGATAGGTCTGTTGGCATACACATTGTGGAATTTGAGTACTAGACTGTTTAAAACTAGCTAAACTTGAACTCTTGCAAGATCGAATCCCTGGCCAATTGTGTGAAAGGGATGTGTTTGTCTCTGCTAGTGCTCTAAGAATGGCCATAAAATTGAAATGTCAGGAAGACAAACATGAGGGTTTATATGACTATTGTGCACGGATGCTTCATCTATTTAAGTGCACAAGACAGTGTGTCTGTTTATGCCATCAGTCTCCAGTCCCAAATAAATAAGAGAAGAGGAAAGGAAAGGAATTAGATTTGATTTTTAGAAGTGAGAATATAATTAATAACTTGCAGCTCTACATCAAACAGCTTCTTTTTAATTTCTTCACATAATTTTAAATTTTTTTTATACTTCATGTGACTGCTTTGTAGATTTTTTAAAAATTCTATTTCTATTCTACATTATTATTGCTTGATAACTGCTCATGCATGCATACTTTGTTTTGCTTTTACACAAGAGAGCCAAAAATGCATAAAGAAATTGCTATCTATGCATAAAAGAATTGCTGTACAGGTGATTGTAGGCATCTGATTCTTCCTGCTACAACATTTTTTACTTAAATATCTGTTGGAATAGTGGAGTAAGAACAAGAATTAAGGGAGGACTGTTATAAACAGAACTATAGGCCTCCTCCATATAGTTGTGAGCAGGTTAGCCTAGGTTTGTCCTTGAACAGCCCAAACCCCTGCAGGGCAAGTTCACTGGAGTGCAATGGCCTGCTATTAGAGGGCTGTGTTTTCTAACACCTGGGCAATGAATGGAGCTTCCAGCTAGTAATTAGACACCTCTTGCAGGCAGCAGAAGAGTCCCTTTTTGTGCATTGTTTTCAAAGGTGGGGGTGGGGATGGAGAGCCTAAAAAGCAGAAAGAAAAAAGCTTCCTGTATGGTGTTTCATGTTAGCTTACACTCCGTCAGGGAAAAACCTGGGATTGAAGTTAGTTCCATATTAAATTTCATAAGGGGACATTCCTGCTGGATTCTAGATTTTTTTTTTTTACCCTCTTAAAACTCAATATCATATTACAGGTATTGAAAATAAATGTGTTTTGCAAGCTAATGGGTAATGAGGCACTTAAGAGAAATCCCTGGACCCCTACATCTCTCTGGAGCCCAGAGAAGTTAGTATTCATTGACAGCTCCAAGGGGATTTATTTAAGCCTAAAATAAGTATTTCTTTGGATTTAATTATAGGAAGTGCTTAAGCTGCTGAATTCAAATGCCAAAAGGGATTCATTTAGTCCAAAGAGAATCTTTTCCTGTTCTGAAATTAAATCTCTCAGAACAGTTTGAAACAAGCAAGAAAAAAGATGAGTGAACATTACCTATCTTTTACTGTATTAATGCCTATTTTTTACCATCGGTTTATCCTTATATGATAAAAATCCCTGTTACCTGGGAAGCAGGTCTTGTTCTTCTTCCTGGTACTTTCTGAAACAGGTAAGACAAGCTTTTGTTACAAAAGTGAGAAAACCTCTCAAAGTTCAAAGAATTTAATAGTTTGAAAAACAAGTGGTTTAAGGCATCTGTGAGTTTTCATGTGTATTTACAGTCTGTGATTAGCACAGGAATGAATGATCACTGGTTGCTAATTTACAGCTTTATTTCAGTCTCTCATACAACTCTTACTAGAATTTCCATGTCAGAAATTCTGGCAAAGTGCAGTTCCAGGGGCCACAGTGAAGCTCCCTGACAGCAGATAGCTGGCCCTGATCTCTTAGCAGATAGAAAGCCCCAGTAGGTTGTAATCACCTGAAGATTCAGTATCATTTGCAAGCACAAAAAGATCTTCATTGACAGCCTATGCATCTGTAGAGGAGCAAAGGCATGCCTGTTTGGGGTAGTTATCAATTCTTTAGGCATGCTTTTTGTTCAACTTAAACTATTATGAATATTAACTTATTTTTCTTGAATTATTTTATTTGGAAAGTAGGCACTTATTCATGCTTTCTTTGCCTACCTGACTGTTTTCTCCTGACTGAATAAATGCTACATATCTCTATTTGTCTCAGTTTATACCATTAGGACCTATCTATCAGTTTTGACCAATATACTCAGTGTTTTCCAAACCATCCGACCTAAAAACCTACTTTAATTACTATGTCACTCTCCCTATCTTCTTAATAGCGTAACAGCTATGGTATTCTGCTGATGATAATAGAAGACACTTCATATAAATGGTTTGGTGACGTAAAATAGGGTCATCTGATTTGTTGTGGCTCAGTCTAGAAAACAAAAATAACTCTTTTGTCCTTTACATACGGATTAAGGTATCTGACTGATTTCTCTGAAATTCTCTGATTTGTCAGAAATCACTGGTATCACATTGCTCTGAAAACTGTATTAACCTTAGCCACGTGGAAAGAATTAATCACAAATTCATCAGTTAACTGAGCTATTCTGAGCTATTCTGTTGCTTCAGGTCCTCAAGATGTCTTAGACAACTGCCTTCAGCACTTCAGTTCCTCTGAAGTTCTGTCACTACAAGGCTTGGATTCTGAAAAGGGGACAAGAGAAAAATAGGGAAGTTTTGACTTTTGTTTAAACCCCAGCTCCTTCAACCCAGCTAACTACTGGTGTAGTCACCTTGGAGAGAAGAGCATTGTGTCACAGAGAATGGAAAAGGTATTCCTTACATGGCATTGCACCATTCTGTCTCACAGGCTGTTATAACCGAATTTAACAAATGCATGTCTACATTCTGTTTACTTGATTGGAAAACTAAGGGTTTGTGCTGTAATCAAAACAAGCATATGAAGGAACATCTGACATTATGAAAAGCTTCTCCCATTTTTTAGCAAATATTTGAATTGACTTAATTAGAGTGTAAAATACTCATTGAACAGGCAGATGAAAATTCAGTACTGATGGGACCCCCCAAAAAATCTAACAAATCAAACTGCATTACAGTCTATGAGATCATTGATTTCCAGAAATTTTACAGTTAAAGATAATAACACCTCTCTAACTCACTTTGAGCAATTAAAAACCCCAAGCAACTAAGATGACTTAATGATTCATATGACTTTAATGTGTTGTGAAAACTTTTACAAATTTGTTCTGCAGTGTGGAGTTTACATGTTTGCCAGTTCTTTATACTGCATTTATCAAGTTAACATGACTTTTTACAGCAGCTGTGTTTTTTTATCACAGTCTTTTTAGCCATAGAGCTTTGAATCCCATTAGCCTCTTCCATTAATTTTGGTGTATTATTTCTTACTTTTTTTCTTTTTAAACTTGACATTCTATCAGTGTATTTCTATTTTTTGTCCTTTTTTTTTCCAATCAGACACATATGTGTGCATGTCTCATATGTTAATGTATATACTCAGTTACATAAAAAATATAGAGGTATTTATTCTACATATTTTAGGGAAGTCAATAGATTCTGATGCACAAAAACAAATCTTCCAAATAGAACCCAGGATTCAAAGTGGTAGAAATTAATGAAGTATTGCTGTGGCCAGTGGTATGAATTTTAAAGAGAAGAAAAGTCTCAATTAAATATTCTAATTTCTTATAGTCATTAATATTGTATTTGGTATCATAAATATATATACACTTATATTAAATAATGACATAGAAACCTATTAACTGTAGACCACTTAAATTAAAATCATACATCAATATGAAATAATTTTGTTACAAACTGAAGAAAAATAATAATTTTTCACAGTCAATTTAATTTATTGCTTATAGCATTATTGTCCTTTCTAGATGGGTATAATCACTGGTGCATGCTCGAAAAGATTCTTCTTCTGTTTTGAATTTCAGGAGTGTTGTATTATTTCAAGTTCTGGGGTACATTACTCTGTACCTTATAGTGGAAATAAAAATTATGTCAAAGAGCATATAATGGAATTTTGTTTTGTTTTGATGAATCGCAGCATTAAAACTTATTTTGGAAGAAGAAAAAAAAAAAAAAAGGAAGTCTTTTGAGATTTTTTTTTTTTCTTTATTTTCTGGCCATTGAACTGCTGATGTTCCTTCCATACATCCTTGCTCTCCTATTTAACAACTGGGATTTAATAATATAATCTGTAATTAACAGTGGAATAATTTCAGTTTGCAACACTGGGAGAAGCAGAGGGACAAATAAGGGGAACACCTTGGAAGAATACCACAGCAGCTGCACACTGTGCAATTGCATTTGTAAAATACATAAAAGGTCACTTGGCTGATCTTTAGTGCTCTTTGCAAAATACAGTATGTCCTGTTTCAGGAACTGGGGCCAGATGTACATCTCAAGCAGAATTTGACCCTGTTAGTTCAAGGAAGCTGGAACAAAGACTTTACAGAATTCATGCTTAAAATTCAGCGTAGCATGCAGATTCTAATTTAAGCAGTTGGCTACTTACAAATCTACAGTTTTAATTACACCGATCTCAGATGGATAAAAAAAGATATCCTAAGTAGTATTCTAGCAGTACTCTAAGCACACAATGTGAATTAAAAACTAACAAAAATTTTCATATCCTTCAATTTGTTCCATAGGCCACAAAAAAGTACAGTCATTAGTATTCTTAAAATAGAAGAACAAATAGAATCTCTACTTCCAATTTTCTATAGTAAGAGTCAGGATTGTCTAATTAATTGAAATGTAATTTTTTAATGCCAGCATTTTGAAATCCACTCACAGATTTAGTGTCTGTAAACATGATGATTTGCAAAAGATAAAGGATAAACATCTAATCCTGTTACTAAAGAGAATGTTAATGAATTTTATATTTAATTTTAAAATTCATAAATGGGAGTGAAGGTACCAGCAAAAAAGTCATAATATTACTTTCACTAATATAGAAAGACACACTATTTTGGAGAAGAAAACTAGGTCAGGATCCAGTATTGAAACACAACATAGTAAATCAGAAACATAATCTCATGGTTGTGGATGCAGACAAACATTGTCAACCTCTCCAACTGCTTTAATTTCAGGCTTATCTAAATCAACTGGCTGGTATTCAACCCTCCCTCTGCAGTACTCAGTTTAATTCAAATTTATAATATGTAAACTCTGTATACTTCAGTGTTTCAGGAGGAAGTTTACTGTTTTACTGTTTAAACCTAGTCTTTTAGAAACTTAGCAAGTCAGTGATTATTTTATGTCAGAAAGCAATAAGGATTCTCAGCCCATTTCTGGTACATTGAAATTATTTTAAAAATTGCCTATTGTCTTAACATCAGGAGTTTATCCCAAGTTACTTTTGTCTCATAGCTTTATGCATGTTTTGAACAGTATTGACTACATTGTGGGATCTGTTTGCATCTTGCAAAAATCCTGAGTTGCAAAAGGTTAAATTGTCAATGTGATGAGTCACAAAAGTAAATTTAATTAGTGCTTTTCATTCCAGGTCAAACCTTTCTGAGAAATCTGCACATTCAGATCTGCTTGTACTGACATCACAGAGCACTGGCCAGTGTCTTCAGTCTTTTTCCTTTTCAGTCTTTAAGTAGGCTTCCAACAAAAGTGATTTCAACCATATGATTAAAGTTTGCATTATCAAAGACATTTATTTGGGGGAAGGTACAGAATAGTTTTTCAGACCAGTTTTTCCCACCATTAAGAAACCAATCCTTTAACACTTCCATACCAGTATTTGCTGATCAAAAATGACATTCTTACTGCCCTCTGATCCTTGATTTTTTATTCAAATTGTACTAGGACCTAACCCTGCATAGTAGTTCCATCACATGAATTTACAGCAAGGTATTCAAGCCTATGTTCAAAGCAGCAGAAACCTGTTTTATCTAGCCCTTTCTCATCTTCACTAATCCTCCAAATACAAAGTACAAAGACCTCTTAACATATATTTGGAGGAAAAAAAATGAAAAACCCTTGTCAATCTTTTAAACTCTGTTTTATCTAGCTATGATCACATGGCCTGTGTATATTGTAAACAGTTTAATCAGGGATGTTTTGGCTTGGTTTGGTTTGGGTTGGGTTTTTTCCCTAATTGCATTGCAGTTCTTACATTTATTTATTCTTATCCAGAGTAATGGCTTCAGGATTTCCCGTAAGAAGGCTGAGACACGAAAGATGATATATCAGGAAATGAAAACTTAAATGTCCCGAAGGAAAATGTGTTTCATTTGGGGATTTAGAGCAGATGTTTACATTTTTGCTGTTTTTGAGGAATAACATATGTCTCTTGCATTGATTTGTTTATCAAATAATGATATAGAATAAGATTGTTCCTGTAGTTTCTAATGAGAAACAAAACAGAGGTTTAGATACCAAAAATAGGAAATAAGAAGATCCATTACAAAATTCAGAAAAAAGGAAACAGAACTTCTTTAATTTATACTTTTGGGGATTTTTTTGGTTTTTTGAGAATAGTCCCCATTTTGTAAAAAATCTGTTACTGTACTAAAGCCTAGAAAACTAAAAAACCTCCATGACCTTTAGAACTGTATCATGTTGAGGTGGAGATTTTCCTTATAATTGAGCAGACAACTATGGGTCTCTAAAGAGACTCATAAGAGTTGCCAGGTCAGCAAAAGTTTCAGCCATGAAAATAGACTGTCTCTGTACCAGAGCCCATTGGTTCAAGTTTTTCTCTTGCTGAAATTCTTGTCAAAACAAGTGCATCCCAAGCTAATACTAATTTTGAGGAATATTTCCACATCCTTTGTGAGAACCACAATATCACCAAACCAAGTGACAAAGTGCCATACAATTTAATCTTTGTCTCTTTTGTTGCTTGTGAATCTCAAGTGAGAAACTTGTTTGAAAAGGTCAAGGTATTCCTTATGCTCCACAGGTGTCAAACCCTTTCCTCCCTTCCCTAGAGGAAATTAAGATTTATGTGTTGGGAATACCCTATAGGTTTATTTTGTTTTATTTTGTTTGGTTCTTTCTTTGTTTTATTCCTCCCCCTCTTTTGGTCAAGAGAAAGCATAGTGTCTCTTGAAAAGCAAACACATGACTATTTTGTAGACTTATCCTAACGGTTTATCCCATTTTTCTGTCATTCATAACTAAGAGACCACCACTAAGCTTAGCACAACCTCTTGGCCTTCATTAACCACATTGTAGGTTATCCCTCATGAAAAGTCTTTCCTTCTTGTCTTATTCTGTGTCACTTCATGGGTTAAGTGCCTTGGAAAATGGGATATTTTAAAGAAGTAGATTATCCATTCATGGCTGCTTGTGTGCTTTACCCCCACTTCTGCTCCTTTCTTTTCCTTTTCAATGTAAGATAGAAAAGAACAAAGGGACTTGAAGGAAAGTCAAGCTAATCAGGTTGAATCCCCTTTACCTCAGATATGCAGGAGTTAAATTCTGCAGTTCAGGCTCTGAAGCTGTTTAATAAATTGAGAAGGGTATGTTGAGGGGAGAAGATGGGGGGAAGCCAAGGAGAACATTCTTTTACGGTGTTTTGCAGCCTCTGGGAAAGGAAAGCATAGCTCTCTCAGAAGAGTCAGATTAGTGCTCTCCTTCAGGCACCTCATCTGGAGAAACTTTTCCATGGCTGGCTATAATCACTGTCATCTGGAAAAGAAGAGAAATGCTGCTTTTGTAATGAACTATATGATTAATTTGGAGCTGTCCAGCAGAGTGTGGGCTCATTGACAGTTTTTCATTCTGATGCAGCCACTCTTCCTTCAGTAATAAACCCATTGAGATGATAGGGAATGGCAATTATTAGTGCTGTGTGGTTTACATAAAACATGAATATCATTGATAAGATTTCTTGAACAGTGAAAACACAGAAAAGAACATGGACATTTGTTTCTAAGAGTTTTCAGATCATTGTGCTTTTGTGTTTTAGGCAGGGAAGGAGATCCATTGATTTAACCACGACAATTAATTTGTTGTAAGGATAAGAATGTCCTGGGTGGGATTTGATTTTGCTCTTATTGTTATTTAGTTATTATCTTCATGGACAACCTAGAGAACCCTGTTCCCTTAATTTTTCTAATATCTCTAATAATTTACACACAGTTAATTCCACTTTTCATCACCAGCCTAGTGAGAGAGGGGAAAAATTCAAATAGATTTTCTATATAATACAGCCACGATCATATTGTTTTGCCTTTTCACACAGAATATTATATCTCATTCCACAATTTTCCAAATGTAACAGATCATAAATAGTGTAAGTACAATTCAGCAAAGTTTTTACTGTAACATTTCTACAGGTTTAAAACCTCTCTTTTGAAAATAAATAGGATCATGTCCTTTGTATCCAGGATCACTGCAACAGATCTGGTCTTTCTGTAATAGCAAGAGAGAATTATTATTTGAAAATATGCTGATACAGTGACACTTGATTACACCATTTCCCATACAGTGTTGTTCGTACAATGGTATTAAAAAGCAACACAATTCATATTCTACAAGCTAGATGGTTTTGAAAATGAAGAATAGAGAGTAAAATGCTATAATGAAAAAGTGTTTTTCATTTTATAGATGAATGAAGACTCACAACTTCTATAGAGCACTGCTGTATAGAATTTCTGGGCTTTTATTGAATTTGTCACTCTAAAGCTAACAAAACCTCAAAGTTCTTTGAACAATGAAAATAAATTCATACAGCATATCTACACTGAATATCATTATCTGGTCCTGCATTTTTCTACACAGTCATAGATAAGCATGCATTTAAAATAAACATATTTTCTAATGAGATTTTATTAATTCAGAGTTTAAGTAACATAAGTTTTGTGGAGAAATTCAATTTTTTTATAAAACTATTATTTCCCTCTCTCTTTGGTCCAAAAAGAAATTCTGAAATTTCTTTTCAGAAAGGGTAATTTATGTGAAAGCTGTATTGAGAGGTAGTAAAATACCTCTCAAAAAAAGTGAGGAAAACAAAGAGCGTGGCTATGCAGAAGGCTATGTAGGCACATCCCTGCACCCTCCCAGAGCTCTGGTGGAGTTAATATATACATTCACAACTGGAGGATTAGATACTCAAATGGTGACAAAGCTAATTTTTAACATCTTAGTCTGTAATCCACAACCCAGTTGCACACTTACTCTTACAAGATTGATTCTGAGTGGACTATAAAGACTAGAAGTGCTTCTAATCACATGAAGGATTTTTGTCGATGAGGAAAGCAATTTTTTGGCCTAATCATAGTTTTCTTATATGGATCAAAATTTCCATAAATGTTCAAATCAAGATCTTCAGATTTTAATGCTCTTATCTAACATGTGGATTCACTTTGTAGATTGAAATAATAAAGGAAAATGTTTATTTTTAGAAAAAAAATAAGTATTACTGAAACTGATCATTTAATGACAGTTGTGTAGATATTTTTTTTATTAGAGCTCTGCTGGATGTTTAAATATGTCTGAACTAACTGACATGAACATAAATTAAGATTTATAACTTTTAGCCAATTTTATGCTTAGGTGATTTAGCTCTGACATTTCCATCCAAAACAGATTCGACAAAAATACTTTTACTACTTTCCTAATATTGATGATACTATCAAGGCCTAACATTTTCTGAAGAAAAAGAAAGCATAAAAAGTTTGGTTTCCTTAATATAATTAACATGAGGGTAAATCTTTTTACCTTTTAGGGAAAGAAAGGGGAAATTTACAAAATATCATGCTTTAAACTATTTAATTTTTCTAGAGTTAAGAATTTAGGCATTGTCTTCCATTTGACTTAAGTTTCCCCTCACTGGGGATTTCCCCTAATCATTGGCTTGTTGCAATATGACCTCTAGGTACTCAAAGTAATTTTTGCTGGGCAGCTTAAACCAGTGATGCAAACTTAGGAGGTGACAGTCAGGTGCTTCATCTCATGTATGTTTTTCTTTAAGAGTAGGTGAGTTATATATTTTATATATTTGAACAAATTAATTTTCATCAACATATGCAATGGGGCTGATGGGAATTGATTCAAACTCTGGCAGCAGATTTTTACAGTAAAAGTAATTAACAATATCTCCCTATCACTAAATTGTCTTCCATGCTTACCACGCCCTTCAGATGAAAGATGACATCTCATTCACAAAAACATAATGCAATATCTATAAGCAAAGTTTACAATAATTATTTTGCAAAATGAGGTGGTTGAGGGAGAAAGAATTCAGGCCTCATTGTTTCCCATAAAATATAGAAATCTTCAAGAGGATGTCTGTAAACATTAATCCAAAACTAGCAAGGCCTGTGTGTACTCATATGAGGTATTATTCCATATTTTATCCCTCAAGGTGGACCACTACTTATTCACAGAGTACTATTCAAACTTAGTAGTTTCAATTATTTGTAAATGCCAAAGCATTTGGTCTTTATCTTTATTGTGGTCTGAATGTCAGTGAGCCAGGACAGATTTATTGATGATTTTACAAGGTACAGGATATTTGGTACTTTAAAACAATTATCTCTATAGGAAAGATCAGTTTTTAAAAAATGACACAATACAATTAGGTTGTAATTCTCATAATAGCTCAAGTACTTCTGCATGGGACTGTACTGTGCAGGCTAATTATACCTTAAAATGTACCTAATACCTACCTGATGTCTCTTCCAAAACTATACAGCTGTTAATATTGCAATATATATCTTTTTATGTTTAGTAGTCAACCTCTATTAGAATCAGAATCCACTCTTTCATTCTCTTATGAGAAACATGTTTGAAAGTGTATTTGTAACCCTTTTGCAATTACCTAATTGAAGACAGCTTCTGGAATTAATCTCAGACATCTATTTACTGACCTTGAAGGATTTGGAGAATCTGAAACTTAAAGAATCTAAATATTTTAATTGCTCCCTCATCTTCTTTCTGCTCACTCTGTAACAAAGCTTTCAGACTAAATAATTTCTCTTCCACCAACCAAACTACTCTAAACCAAACTTTGGTTTACTGTAAGAGTTGTTGCAATGTTTCTTGTGTCAGATGACACCTGAGATTTATTTTGTATACTGAGAAAGAAGCAGAGAATTTACAGTCTAAAAAAACCCCAAAGTCATCATTATGATATCTTAAGAGGTTGCCAAAGAGGAGTTGAAGGAACAGGGAATTCAATTAATGAATGGATTTTGATACTTATTAATCATGATAAAATGGTATTAGAAATTTATAGACCTCTGAACATTTTTCAGAATCCTTTTTTCAGTATCCTCTAACAAACCAGGGAAGCATTCAAAGTCTATAGGAAACTGCATTTTTCCTTGTGGCTATATGTATACAGCTATTCAGCTCTTGGAATATTCCTCAAACCCTCTGACCCATACCTGAGCTGCAGTGGGATTCTCATATCATCTATTTAATTCTAGGAATAGCGCCAATGGCGTTTTCAAAGCAGGGCTAATAAAAAAGCAGGGAGATAAAGAAGTTAATCTACTCCATCATGTCTGAAGATCTATTGCCTAGACCTCCCACCCAGGCACTGGTAAATGATAGCTCACTCATGTCCTCTCCTATAGACAGGCTGCTAGTTGGAAGGCAAATTTTATGTCTTGTAGAGCAAATGTTTTGTAGGTGAGTTGTGAAGTCTCTAAGGTTGAAACCACTACAATGATAAAAGTTTTTCAGGACACCAAGAAAACCCTTCTTGGATAAAATAGACCTAAAGTACCACAAAGTACATGACTTCTGAATGTGTATTGATTTTTGGGTGATACATAAAGCCTTAAACTATCTTAAACTCTGTGTCTATCTTTCTAACTTATCTTCTACCTTTCCCAGCTCATTATTTCTTTTCCCATCCACTTTTTGCTCTTCACATCCAAACACTTGTAATGTGACATTCAAGCTGGGTTCTAGTCTTGTATCAGTGGTTCCCAGAGGTTCTGGGGCCTCTCAGTGGTCCCTGTCACAATCCTGGGTCATTCCACTCAGCCCCTGTGGGATGCTGTCTGTCAGAGACTACAACTGCAATGCGTGCTGGAATTCATACCAAAAATTGTCAATTGCAGAAAGAATTTTACAAAAATCATATTATTAGCAATGTTATCTATAATTTTCTTCATATCTATTCTCTCAACATCTCTTAACTTTAATAAAGATAGCCTAGTAGTAGCTTCAAGAGACATGAGAAAGAATAAATGAGAAAACTAGCTGAGGACTTGCTTGGAGAAGATCAGAGGATATCTGTGATTAGAGGAGGTACCAATAAGAGGAAACTATCATCAGTGAAAAGTTTTTGCAACTTGCAGCATTTCAGAGTTCTAGTCTCTCTCTACCCTCACAAAATCTCACACCCAAATGTCATCAATAGGGCTGAATCAGTAAAGCTGTGGAAACATGTTTACACCTAAGGTGAAGAAATAAAATTTTATACAGGGATATAAGCAAACATAAGACCATTAATTATACATTCAAAAACATGCCTTGTTCAAACAGAATCACAGAATCACTTAGGTTGGAAAGCACCTTTAGGCACGTCAAGTCCAGCCATTAACCCAGCACTGCCAAGTCCACCATAAACCATGTCCCCAGGTTACACTAACTACATGTTCGTAAATGTAATGGTGATTCCACCACTTCCCTGGGCAGCCTGTTCCAATGATGGGCATGCCTTTCTGTGAAGAATTTTTTCCTAAAATTCAGTCTTCTGGCTCAGCCTGAGACTTCCTCTTGTCCTGTTGCTTGTTACCAGAGAGAAGAATCTGCCCCCCACCTGGCTACACCCTTCTTTCAGGTAGTTGTGGAGAGCAATAAGATCACCCCCCACCCCAAGCCTCTTTCACTCCAGGCTAAACAAGCCCAGCTCCCTCAGCTGCTCCTCATAAGACTTCTGCTCCAAACCCTTCATCAGATTCATTCTTCTCTGGACACATTCCACCACCTCAGTGACTTTCATGTAGTGAGAGGCCAAAAACTAAACACATGATTCAAGGTGTGGCCTCACC
>JAYDZK010000001.1:68248528-68283056 GCA_034509185.1 Euphonia xanthogaster
GTATTTATAATCAACATTGCTGCCAACTCTGTACTTCGGGAGCCATCTGTTGGAAGCTATTAATAATTATGCCTTCTCCAAGCCAACCTAAGGGGGAGACACCTCCTTCCATCTCCACCTTCTCCTCCTGGCTAATTACAAGTGCTCGAGAGTTTTGAATATCCTTGGGATGCTCAAACCAGCGTGGTCATGTTGTCAAGTCTTCTGAAATTGTTTCAGGTCTTGTTTAGGGTTAATCTATTTAAGAATACTACACAGAGATCTCCTGCGAGCCTGGATAGTTGAAAAGTATGTGGAATGTACAGGCAAGTGCCTAGGACACTTACTATCGTGCTCTGATTTTTTTTTTAGTAATAAAATCAATTAATATCCCCAAGTTCAGTCTGCTTTGCCCATGACAGTGAACAGTGAGTGATGTCTCCTGGCCCCTAACTCACAAACCTTTCACTGTATTTTCTGTCCTCTGTCCAGTTTCAGAGATAGAGAGGCTTTGGTGTTCATCCAGGGTATCAGGGAGAACCCTCCCTACTGCCTCTAATTCATCATAGACTCTGAGGACATTCCAGCTCTCTTCTGTGTATACCACTGACAGCAACAGCAATGTCACACTCTGTTGCATGTGTAACTATGCAAATTGGTACTGGCAAAGTCTTTCAGTTTTATTTCCAAAGCTTGCTTTTCTTGAATACCGTCACTGAACCTCATGCTTCTAATCTCATTGTCTTTAGTCAACAGGAAACCTGTGTAATTGTGTTTTCCAAGTTAAGCTATCATTGCAACTCTTTTTACGTGGTTTGTGTGCCATTCCACGAGCCTGTGGGTTTTAAGTACAGACCACAAGGAATTATAGTCCATGGACCTGATTCATGTAGTTCTTACTGAATATACCTTTGAGGGATCTTCAAAGTTCAGATTATATATTTGAGTATTTAATTTTGCTATATATATTTTTTTAAATATTTTAAAAATCTGGTATTTAGCATCTTAGAGATTTAGTCACCTAACACTCTAACAATTAATGTCTGAAAATCACCAGTTTCTGTGAGCTGCTACTATACTTTCAGGTACTGAAAAAAAAATGGACTTAGAACTTTCCGATGAATAAAAAGTTTTCTCATGCTTTTGTATCATGAGAAAGCTGCTTTCTCTTGGCTGTTTTGGAAAATCTTTTGTGTCTTCAAGAATCTGCTTCAGATTTTGTACCCATTTTTCCAGGAACTATCTCAGTATTACTCAATATCCAGTTTCTGTGACTGAGGCTTCTGTCATTCTTCAGAACATGCATATCCTTAAAAGGTAATGTGATCCCTCAGTAATTGACATTTGTTTTTCCCAAGTTTCAACCATTACTCCTTAAAAAGCTTTAGAAGCTTTTCCGCTCTTGCCAGATGTTCTTCCGATGTTTTATGGAAATGAATGAAGTCATCTGAATATGTGATGATGTCTTAATTTCTCAAAATGTGCTTTAGATCATTTAGAGCCTTCTGAAAAGTCCCTCATGCATTCGGAGTATGAAAGTCATTCTAGAGGACTGAATAATTGACAGAGTGTCATCATAAATGTGGGATTTTTTTCCCTTAATATTCAACTAGTGTTTTGAGGGGGCATTGGTTTTGTTTTGTTTTGTTTTGTTTTTTTCCTTTCCTGATTTGATGGTATACAGATTATCAGTCAAAAACAGTAAACTATTTCGCTCTTGACATGGGGTGTGACATGGAAAGTACTCATTAATTATCCTGCCCTGTCTATGCATTCTGTTTTTCTGTGTCTGTATTTAAGATCACTGGGGGCTTTTCTTATAATTAATTTATTTATAATTACAACTGGGCATTTTCAAATGAAAATAAGTCAACAGAAATATTGTGCAGCAATGTATTTTAATCTTTCTCAGAGCTATCTGATACATTAGAAGAATTAAATTTCCACATCCTCAGTGCAAATGCAGCTACTGGAATCTTTGACCTATTGGGATCTATGAAATGACTGTGAATACTGTGCAATTAAAAATATTTCAATTAGCTTCTTCACTATCAAGTAGTTCCTAATGTGTTCAATCTAATACAGGAGTTAACAGCTGATATTCTTCAAGTAGGTGTTTTCCTTCCATGATTGAAGCTACTTGTTAATCTGGGGAGCCACGGTTAGGAACTTACCAGGATTCTCACATGATGTATTTTCACATGGGGTAGTTCATACCTTGCCAATGAACACCAGCAGTCCTCACTAGGGAAATCATACAGAGCCCATTGTTAGCTAAGCATGATTTGGTTTTCTTCAGCCAACACCTTCCATAGTCTATCAAAGGAACAAAACATCTAATTATTTCCACAATTCACAGGTTTTGACTCATGTAAAGATGTTCCTGCCCTCTTGAAGCTGCTTCCATTTACTGCAACACTGATGAAAACAGTAAGATTTCAAGGCCAGATGCATATGTAAACTATATAATGTTGATCTGAGAACTGCATCTCAACAAGCCTTTTACTGAGAAGTTGACTATTCTATGGATGTGAAAGTAGCAATACAAAAAGAAAATTGTCTCAATTTCACTCAGAACTTTATCAAATTTATTGGAAAACTGAAGGTAACATCCAGCCAAACAGAACCTAAATTAATTTCAACTCTGGGTCCCTTCCTCCTTAATCTTTCAATAAAAGATAATAATGTATCAGACAAAAAATATAGTCAATGTGTCACATTGTGTCACTAAAATAACATGACACAACTCCTTAAGGAGGTATTGTACGAAAATTATTTTTTCAACCATAGTATTCTGAAATGGAGGTGAAATTGGAGGGTGTTATCAAAATAATTCTGAATTTAATAATTCTGAATTGTTTTAAAAATGATTACAGCTACTCTTGAGACGTTATTATAAATGTTCTTTTTGATCTGTTGGACAAAGTGTTAATAAAAACCTTGCATAACACAATACTCTTAAGCAAGGGTAACCCTCAGAGCTTTATCAATATATTTTCATGATTCAATTATTAATAATAGTATTACATGTACCTTTTCATATAGGTACAAATCCATTATTGTTTCATCTGATATGGAATCCTGAGTTTTGTTAGATATAACAGGTCTACTAAATCACCCATATGCAATTGACCTGTTAGAGCACACAGAAAGGAAATTATACATTAGACACATCTGTTGATTAGTCTCTGTAGTGTCTATTTTTGGTCACATTATTACTGAGTTTTTAGAAATGTTACTCTTCATTAACTAATTCCAGTGTTTCTGTGGGTTCTTTAATTGATCTGGTGTTTTAAACATTAGCATTTATTCCTTAGGATCCCAAGAACATCAGTCTCTGGAGATTGTGATTTGTGGATTCTTTAGTGTGAGTGGATGGATCCGTCATCTATTACTGACCGGCAACAAACCAAGTTGTCAAATAGTCTGTGAGTTATTATGGCAGGGAACAGATGACCTTTAAGGTTCCTATTAGGAACAGATGACCTTTAAGATTCCTTCCAACCAAAGCATTCTATGATTCTACAATTTACTTACTTAATCACTTGTTTGTAACTTACTTTTGGTCATAATCCTTTTTTTAGTTTTATTCTTCAGCTCCCATGCTTTTCTTTTACACTCACCCTTAGATGCATTAAATAACTAAAAGGGCTCCTGGTGCTTTCTGATTTGTTTTGCGCCTGTTTCCAAGACTGTGACAGTTTTGGTGTGCCTTTAAAATTTCCTGCTTTAGCAAATTTTGGAAAAATTACATAACCATAAATTTCTAAGTTACAGAGTCCAATGCAGTACTAGTTGGTATCCAGACTGTTTGAAATATGCATTCCTCAGACTTCCGAGGGTATATTTCCAGAACAAATTATCTGATTACATCTGCATTTGGGAATTTCAACAAAGACAAGCATTCATTTTCAGAAGAATGTAGTTTTAGATCAGAGTCCTTCCCTTGGAGAAGGATATATCAGAATATCAGGAAGATTGTCTTTCCTGTGAATCATTCCCACATCTGCCTTTACCCTTCTCTGAAATGTCTTTTTATTGTCTAGCTACTTTGATGTAGAGCTGAGAGAGCGTGTAGGACATTGTTTCCCTAGGCCAAAACTTTCTGGACAGTGAAATGCAAAGCTTTTTGAAATATTTGAAATCTGCTACAGTGCTCAAATCAAGTGATAGTGCGTAAGTGCATACTTGCTTAAGGAAAATTTCCTATGAGTCACAAAATTTTGAAAAATAATTAGTTAGATGGAATCCTTTTCATCTAAGTTGTGATATTGATGATGGTGTACTATAGTGTAAAAACTTGAAGTTTCACATAAGGTACTTCTTAAGACTAAGAAACTGACAACATTTTAAATGAGATCATTGAAAGGAACATATCCTCATGCACACCTCTTCAGTTACCATAGACTTCTAAGTGTATCTGTTTGATTGAAAATTAGAAAGGGATATCAATAAGGGAAAGTATTTACTATGGTCAACAAAGGGCTCTTGGGGCCAAATGAAGTGGTAAGAGAATTTGTTGTAGTAACACTTATTTCCACATAGTGGGATAAGATTTCTAGAAATATAAATCAAATTAGCCCCATTGAAGTCAATCTTTGTTCACTGGCTCCAGTAGAAAAAAAACAAAAGCAATTTAAATCAGCTAAGGACTTGGATTGTTGTGATTATAATAGAAATCAATTGTAATGTATACTAACAATGTTACATGTGACTGTCAAATAAAGGATGGGACCATATAGACAGTCAAACACATGATCATACAACAGGCATCACAGGGTAAGATTGTGCTGCCTTTTAAAAAAATGACACTTAAAAATGTGTTGGAGAAGGAGGTTGGCTAGCTTTATTGATTCTGAGCTGAAGCACATTTGAAACATATGAAGACCTTTAATAATTCTCAGATACTTTTACTGTTAAACTGGTTGTGCTTAGAAATTTTTTTACTTCAAAATAGATTAATTTAGGGTACCTCAATTTGAACATCAGTATTATTGAAAGGATACAGTCTTAAACAGTTAGAGAAACAGAACATATTTTTTTAAGTACACCTTTATAAATTTTGGCATTAAAAAAGATTATCGTGTCCTAATTTTCTTTGCTTTCTCACACACTAATTTCAAAAAATGAAAAGTATCTCCTGCTGCAAAATATAATTAGTCATAGAGAAGGCAATGGAATTCAATTATACACTTTTTAGTTTTTGAATTCTTTCATTCTGCTCAGAGTTGTTCTTATGAACAGTTCACAAAATGTTTATTTTATGTGTTTCCTGTAAGAAAAATAATAATGAAATTTGTGTATAAATTATGCCTGCTGTATAAATATGGAAATTTAATGGAAACACATTCCTCCAAATGCTAAGTTTTTAATGGTATTCTGTTTGGTAAATGTCAGGTGGATGCTAGTTGAATGGGACAAGGATAATGATTAAATATATTAATCAATATAATGAATTTAAGATCCGTGGGAAAGTTAATATACAAGCATAGATATCAATGGATTCATGGATTAGGTATGCAGAGACTCACATTCTCTAGATGATGTCCTGATTAGTACATATTTGTCTTTTTTTTATTCTTGTTTTAACAAATTTTTTGCATATAGCTCTCATTGCTTTAGGAAACACACTTCTTCATATGACTTATTCATCACCAGTACTACATAGGCTTTCTGAAGATAATTTTGTCCCTTTTAGAAGAAAATACAAAGTAAAACCCACCAGAAAATCCAAAGATGTAAATATTTGTTCAAATAAGGTCATTTGACTTTGTAATGAGGCAAAAGAGAAGAATAGAAAACATACATATAAATGGCTCTGCTCTCATGATAGTAATCTTCAGAAGAGGTACCAAACAAACAGCTGGGGACCTTTATTCCATAAACCACGTTCACAGAAATATTTGTGTCTATGTCAACAGGGTTTCAGAATATATTCAGACTACTTCAGCTGATCAAGTTACTGCTGTATATCAAATTAAGTCTTGTGAATTGAGCCAAGGTTAATTAACATACTTGTACCTTCCCTTCATGACCTGGCAAATGAAATTAGATACTTTTTTAAAGTGATGTTAAGTGCATTAACCATTTTTAAGATTACAAGTCATAAGTAAGCTGGTCAATTAACAAATAGTAACATGTTAGAAACTGCAAAGAAATATAATGATCGAAATCAAGTGAGCATATATTTAAAGTAATAAGATAAGAATTAAGATTACAAAGTTAGACAGAAACTGAACCAAAAAAGATTTAATTTTTAAAATTAGAACTGACAAGCACAAGCATTTGGCATTAGCGTAGCAAATTACTATGTCACTGTAGCTGGAGCAAGTGCAAAAGCAAGTTATTCAGAAATAGAAGTGATGTAAAACGATGCTGCATCGCACTGCCAACTTATAGTCTGTAATTAAGGATACAAGGAATAACTTCTCTGGTATAGATATGCATCATCTTTGTTTAAGAAAACTTGGTTTTACTTAAATGATATATGATTTCTTTTGACATATACAAACAATGAAGAGACGTTATCATTCATATTTATAATGTCATCAGAATTATTTTGGCTATGATGACTTTAGACTACTCGGGCAGGCTTATGAGTTCCAGGCCTGGTGATAACACTATTAGGGCCATTATTAGAAAGAAGACATCGAGGGCAACAAAAAACATGTAGTTCATTATTGTTTGCAAAAGGACCTTCCTCGTGGTCTCTAGTGTCAGGATTTATGTATTCCAGCCCTGAATGAATGAAAGACACTCACTGCAGAGCACACTGTATCACATCCCAAGAGGTAAATCTAGATGCAGCTACTCCTTTTTTCATTGAAATAAATACATTTTCTTTTAGCACTTACAAGAAACTTAGTGCTTTACTAAGTTGCTTATATTGAGACAACTACTACTTTATGAGAAAATTTAGCACACGGATCCAGCTTCCACTTTAGAGGGGAGTGGGTTTCTGTGTGTTGTTTTCCATATTTGCAAGGTCCATGCAGAAGTATTGGATAGTATCCTTACAATGCCAGCCAAAACCAGGATAGATACCTGGACCTTTGGCACTGAATGTATAATGTGAAGTAACTGAATGAAGCCCATGATATTTTTCCTATCTGAAATTAGACAGGAAGAGACAGTACTTTTTCTTTAAACACTTCAGGAAGATGATTCAGGTTCTAAGTGTAGATTTAACAGTATATTTGCCTGTGTAGTGTGAGATGTCCAGTTTACACTATGATCTAAATCAAATGTAATTAAAGAAGCCAGTAGAGGCTGGGGAAATATTTAGACCACCCTAACAAACACACCTAGATGGCTTCAACTGCAAAGCTATCTGCCTCTAAATTACTGTGTTAGCAATGTACCTATTGAGTTGATACATAAACATGATATATAACAGGTATCTTCAGTCTGTCACTGAGTCCTACTTAGGTTATCCTAGACTTGGGTGCATGGAAAAGACAGAAACAACAAGAAACAAAGTGTGTTTAACTAATGGATCACTATACTACAACCTATCTTTCTACTATAAATAATCCATGAATGTTTCAGAAATTTGGTTCTAACAGAAGATTTGAATGGAATTTCTATTGTTATTAGAATATTGTATGATACTGGACCAACATTGCATGTCTTCAGAGTTTTACCCTTTCCCAGAGTCCTCAAAAACATTCCCTTTACTGCCATAATCTGAATGCAAGACAGAAATTTCTACAAGTGTAAAGCCTACCATGAAACAGAAATTAGTCTCAACCCTTACAGACATCTAAAACACTCATCACATTACTGCCCACCCACCCACCCAGACAAAATCTCTGCTGTATTGTATAATAATTGTTCATAAATATAATACTACAGTACATATACTTTGAATTATTAGTTTTTCTAAATTAAAAAAAACCACAATGACATACTGTTTTAAAATCTACAGGCAGTTGATTTTAATCTGTAAAACAGGAAAGAGGTCATATTTTCTTTGCCATATTTATTTATCCCGTGCTTTTTACTTTATTATTACTTTATTAAAATTTTATAATTCTGTCTTCTTGGTGTTTCTGTTCGCGATTTAAAAAATAAAGATTATATCCACAAGTAAGCAGTGAGTGTATAAAAATATTGTTTATTTTAGTAAATTTCTATCACATACAGCTCAAGAAATTTGAAACATATTTATATGTAAATGAGCAAAATAAAAATACAGGATAATGTTACATATACTTCTATCAGAGACAGGATTGTAGTTTAAATTCTTCATATAGTGAAAATTATTTGTGCTGAATAAATACCCTTACGTAAAATAGCAGCAGATCAAAAAATCAAAACCACATTTGATGTTTTTTCTTGTTAGCTTAAATATATATATTAAAACTATTTAGGAATGTCTACATAATAGGAGGGAAAGGGAACCCCCTAGTGCATGAAGTAAGAATTAAACATGGATATTACCTGAAGCTGTATCCCTCAAAGGTGAGCAAGGTGGCATTCAAACTAGATTTGTATATAACGAAATTAAATACTTTGAATATATCTTAGTTCTGGTACAAGCTGAAAATATCAAGATTAAAAAAAATTAATGGTGATTAATTCTATCTGTCCTTGTGAAACAGCAATACAGTATATTTGATTTTACCATCTGTTAAAAATTGTCATCAAGTTTAAAAACATTATTTATTGGATCCACCACAAACTCTAATGATGTAAAAACTAATGGAGAATGGTAACCTTTTTTAATCATATTTAGAATTCACAATTTTGGAATTTTTCCCTGTGTGAGTACTCTGTGAACCCTTACCTTTGCATGTTCACCCTAGCATGTCTGTATTTGAAATGTTTCCTTCTTCCCTCGTGCTCTTTGATGGCTTTAGTAATACTTTTCTGCTTTTGCCTGGTCTTCCTTCTTTCTGATAAACATTCAACTATAAAAGCAGTATTGATGTACCAACATCCTTTACCTAATGGCTTGTTTAAATAATCAAACACAAATATGCCCTCATAAAAGAGTGGACATTTCTGGTTTGTCAGCTGATGTATTCTCATTTTGCTTTAAATAGGGGTAGCTGTCAAGGAGAACACCTCATTCCAGCACTGAAGACTCAGATATCTTTATTAAAGATTTTCTGTGGGGAGGAGTCTCTACAAAAAACTGTATGAGGAGTGGCTGAAGCCACTTGTTCTGCCTGGAGAAGAGGAGACTGAGGGAGACCTCATTGCAGTCTGCAAATTCCTTCTGAGGGGAACAGGAGGGGCAGACACTGATCTCTTCTCTCTTGTGCCCAGTGCCAGGACCTGAGGGAATGGCCTGAAGCTATGTAGTTTTAGTTTGGATGTTGGAAAAAGGTTCTTCATCCAGAGGGTGGTTGGACAATGGAACAGGCTCCATTGTCTGTGGGAAGTGGTCGGAGCACCAGCCTGAGAGGGTTCAAGAAGGACCAAGAGCTGGATGTTATGACCCAGATGAGTCCCTTACAAATCAGGCTATTCTGATTCTATGAGTCTATGATTCTTTTAGACTACTTTGTATTATCTTTTACCTCCATTTTTATTGAGGTGTTTCCTGACTTTAACGAAGTATTCTCTGGTTCCAACAAGTTTTGTGAGATCTAAATTAGTTTCTATCTGTTTCAAATAAATGGCAAAAGCACAGAGAACATAATCCATTGTGTTTTCCAAGGGTGAAGCTGCATTCTGTTTGCTTCCCATATTGTTAAAAGGACATTTGAAAGATGATATAGTCTTTTTCACAACCTACCCCAATGTTTTGACTTTTATGTCATTCATAAACTCAGGTTAAAAGACTTCTGACAGTTAGGCTATTCTGTCCTCAAACTTCTCAAAGTCCAGAAAGACTGAGAGCAAATATAGCTGCTGCCACGTTTTAGTGTTGGGCCAGCTGAGAATAGCGTATCCTTCTCTCATTAAATTCACTCCACCCTTTGGTTGCTCCTTGTCAAGGGACAAGCTGAAAAGAGCCTGAAATAAATTTTTATGCTTGATCATCAGTTTGGGAAATAGAACAAGGAGGAAGTTTTAGAAATAAGTCTCCTGTCCATGAGCAGTTAGAGAAAAAACATAGTACAGCAAAAAGGAGAGGTGAAATAGAGAGCAGAACTACTGATGGCCAACAGCCAGAAAAATCCAGTGGTGAAGAAGGACAGTCAGGAAGCTGAAAAACTTAGAGGAAAGCCTGAGCATCCAGCCAGAAGCCATGAGTTAACAAATTCTTGTGGGAAAGCTTGTCTGAGGGATCTTAGCACTCCTAGCTCAACAAGAAGGAAAGACAGGTGCAGAACACTGAACCTCATAAGTCATTTTGTAGCCACAGTCCAAAGAAAATAAAAACCTCATTAGTATTGGAAAAACTGACTTTTGCTTGCTCACTTGACCAAATTAAGTACTCATACCAAAAGTATCAAGCTGTACTGGTAGAATGCATTGCATAACCTCATCCTGTGTCAAGTCTCAATTGGTGTAAACTTTGAAAACTCCATCAACTCTGGTGAATTTATGTTTATATGAGCTAGCTGAAATTCTGGCTCTCAAAATACCAAATTAATTCTGCATGAACAAGAACATATGAACAATCACTTGTGGAGTGCTGTGTTAATGTTCATTATGGATTACAAATGTTAATTACTAAAGGTGCAAACTAATAGCTACCTCATAATAACAGACTCTCAAGCTCTGACTACTAGCAATATGGAAAAGTTTTAGCTATTATTGACATATAAATATTTTCAATTTATAGCAATGCTGTGTTTTCAATCTAAATCAATGCTTAGCCACCAGAGAGTGTGATATTAATACCACAGAGATTCAGGGACTTGGTTAATTTATCTAGTCATAGGCATTTAGAACTCCTTTGTGAATCTGCCAGGTTTCAAGCTCCCACTTCAGAATGGCTGAAATCTCCTTGAGGTACATGATATATACAGAGCTGTGTTTCATCCTCACACAAATGCCTCAAACTACCTGTGACATTTCATATTGCAATAGATGCCTATGTTTAGCTAATCAAATCAGGCCTCTGTTGCCTAGACTGCCAATGTCTATGTTTGAGCTAGACTTTCCACCTTCTTTGTAATCATTAAATTGCCACCTTTACTTCCAAAAAATATTGGTGAAATGTAAATGTTCTCTTCAAGATGACTGCACCCAAGAAAAGCCTGTTCATTCTCCACTAAAAAAGAAGCCAGAAGTAGTCATCTTTATGGCATATTGCCATCTAGCACCATAATATTGCTCCCAAAGGAACTTGTGTCTTCCTCTTTCCCTGCTGCCTTGTTTGTCATGATAAAGATTTATGCCACCCATAAAACCACTAGTACCAATACCAGCTACTACAGGCCCACCTGGCCTGAAAGAAAGTGCTATTTTCTCCTTCGTCTGTCAGATGATTGACCCTGTGAGACCGCTATTATCTTAACTAAGAAAGCCTGGGGATTGCAGTTTAGTTCCATATAGGATATGGCCTTACAGGGAAAATATTTTTCTTTGTTTCTCATTGCAGCTGGACAATGTACTTATTGCAGTAACCTTCTTCCACAGAGGAACATAACAGGCCTTATTCACCTCATTGTTTAATAAATTAGCTTTCTGAGGTACAAACAGAGGGTCACAGCAACTTAAGCTCTTTGCCAGAGAATACATCTGCTGCTTTTCTTAGTAATGCTTTTAAATGAACATCTGCAAACCTCCTGAGACTGATTTTGTCTTCCAGCCTCTTACCATAGAGGAAATAAACAACCGTCCAATATTTTCAACCTTGGAAGAATCAGCTTAATTTCTTCAAGAAGAAGATAAAAGATGAAGCTGAAAATTATTATAATTTTTATTAACTTGTCTGTACATAAAAAAGTAATAGAATCTTGCTATTTAATTATATGAGAATAAATAAATATGCATGTATGTGTGCATGTGTATGCATGTACATGTACATAAATGTACGCCACTGAATTCAGTGGATAACAGAAAGCTACTGAAGAGCTGTGTAAGGGCGCAGGCATGTAGACACATAGATATCCTTACCTGTTAGTAAAGCCAGAAGTTTTTTCCACCTCAGCTTCTTAAACAAAACCCCAAAAAACTTCCATATAGAACAAACAATGTAAAAGAGCAAAAAAAATCTTCACACATTTGTGTAGTGTATGAATTACACATTAAAAAGTTGTCTTCTATATTTTTACTCGTGTACAAATTGCAACATATTGATGGGACTGTTTTAATGCAATAAAATGGATTATGATTTTCTAATTTCTTCTATTTTTTTCTTAGCAGAATAGTTAATAAAATTTATTACCATCTTCAAGGTATTTAATTTATCAGTAAATTAAATACAGATTATTGTTTCTGATAAAAAGTACTTGTTGCCAAACTATAAAATCTCGACAGTCTCCAAATTCAAAGATTATGGAGACTTAAGACATTTAGGTTTTATTCTTAGCATAACAGTACCACTGCACCATATCTATCAAGTCACTTATTCAGAGTCTTGAAGTCCTGAATGAATTCCCCTGTTCTGTTTATTTTGGATGGGAAAAGGTTGATTTTCTTCCTGGTAGCTTGCCCTAGGTGCTATGTTTTGGATTTGGGACTGCAACAGTGTTGATAACACAGGGTTGTTTTAGTTACTGCTGAGCAGTGCTCACACAGACTAGAGGCCATTTCTGCTCCTCACCTCACCCCATCCCACCACTAAGTTGGGGGTTCCCTTGGGACATCTGACCTCAACTGACCAAAAGGATATTTCACACCATCTGATATCACACTTAGGGATAGAAGCTGGGAAAAGGAGAAGGATGGCAGGATGTTCAGTTATGGCGTTTGTCTTCCAAAGTCACTGTTATGCATGGTGGGGTCCTGCTTTCCTGGGGATGCCTGAACACTTGAGGGAATTCCTTGTTTTGCTCTGCCTGTGTGTGCTGCTTTTGCTTTACCTATTAGACTGCATTGACTTCAACCCATAAGTTTCTTTACTTTAACCCTTCCAATTCTCTCCCCCATCTCACTTCTGGGGAGTGAGCAAGTGGATGTGTGGGGCTGAGTTGCAGGCTGGAGTTATACCAAAAACATCTATAAAGGTCAAGCATTGTTTGACTATAAATTAGATTTTCTATACATGATAAATATAACATTTTATTAGTAAAATTTAACAGTAAAATTATTTGAAATATTTATTTCTCTACCTATTTTCCTGCGGATGAAATCTAAATTGTATATTTGGAAAAAGACTAAAATCTTAACTAAACTAGGAGCCAGTGAAGAAATCAGTAAGCCTGCTGGGAGGAGCACTCTATGGGCACTGTATTTTGGAGCATCCTCACATTACAGAATCTACTGCATTAAAAAAGTCATGCCATAGATCTGCTTTGAAATACATAATTAAAAATAGTGCCTTGCTCTGCACATTTGAGTCCAGCCAACCTGACCCTCCAGAGGATGTTCCAGGCTGTCAACACCGAATTGTGAAGCCTGAATATAAGTATAAATATCATGTAGAACACCTTGAATGACCTGCTCTGGACTCATATTGCACTGTTTTGTTTAGAAAGTGCTTATTTGTTATGTAGTACTACATGAAGGCTCCTCTTCTACAGCCAGAGACCAAAATAACAGTTTTCACAATAACCTTTAGGGATTTTAGTGTTTTGGCTGATACAATCTGTAATTACTGATTCACAGGATCTGAAAATACCTATAACATGTAAAACAGTTCAAATAGCAATAGATAACACTTTCAGCCACTCAGCTGTGACTGTAGCACTTCCTACTCATGAAAGCATCCAGTAATTTCAATCAGAAGACCTTACTTTAAAATCCTTAATTAAAAAGTACCATCAATGTGCTCTTTCTCATCTGAGCAAATTTCAGGAAAACTGAAATATAAACTAATAGAACAACATCAGCAGCCTTTTTCTACCAATGAAGAAGTAGCACTTAATTTTCTTGTAATAAAAGAATAATTCTCATGACTTCAACTTCACCACAACCTCCAGGTTTTGAAGCAAGAATTTGAAATGCTAAAGGGGATGGACTTTTAAAAGGATGTGAAAATGATGTAGTTTTTAAAATTTATAACTGATAAAAAACCCTACCCCAACGAAATCATAATTAAGTAAAAGACTACTTCCCCTTGGACAGTTTATGTGTGGAATTCTGTGTATGAGCTTGTTTTCCTGGCTGCACAGGAGATCAGGGGAAGGCTGATTGTGGGAAGGCTGTTGCTCACACAGCTGCATTTACTATGGATAAAGGAACATCCTTGGACTAGGACAGATGTGGGTAAAAATGGCCTCAGGTGTAATTTGCCTTAGTCTGAGTAGTCTATCTACTGAGCTGAGTGAAACAACGTCCACTGCCCTGATATTTCCATTTGAGTTGTGCCTCACAGTGAGCCTGGGCTTTTAACTGTGCAAAAGCCGAGGCCTTTCTGGCTACGCAGAATTGCAAATTTCTGGGAAGTATGTGTCAACAGCATTCCATGTTTAGACAGGTCAGGCAGGTAGGTAACACTAAGCAACAAGTTTCCCAACTGCTTGCCTGGATGTAAGTACACACATGCAACATAGCAGGATTTTAGACTCCAAAACCCAGTGTTGCATCAGATCCTTGTGTTTAATGTCATTTACAAGACCAAAATAACTTCATGCTCTTCAATTTCCATAGCTGTTACTAAAGAAATTCATCAGTTGTAGTAACACATTCAGAACTTACTATTACAAGAAAATCTCATGTGAAAATTAACAAATGAGAGTTTTGTCAGTGTTAAAGAAACAGGAATAACCAAAAGTTTTTCCATTAAACTTCTTCCATTTCAAATGTGTTACTAAACCTGAAACTCCCCCTAGCAGAGAAAAGAATTTTGATAGCGAGAGGAGGGGAAGTAACACAACCACTTCCAGAAGAATAGAATAAATGACAAAAAACTAAGTACTATGTATGATTAAAGACAATGTTTGGAGCTGGAGGGATGGATTGTTTTGCAGAAAAATTTTAGAGACCTCAGTTTTATGTACAAGTAGTCAAAGTTTAAATGATGTTTAAGTTCAGGAGCTAAACAATGAGACCTGAATGTAATGTTGAGTAGGTGTTTTTTAAATGGAGATCTTCCATTCTAATGTTTAAATGAGGTAAGGATATTCTGGAATATCACATCAGAGAACAATGTTAAAATTGGGAGCATATAATCATTGAGGGTTGAAAGAGAAAGGCAAGGAGAGATTTTGGTTCTTGGTACAATAGAATTTTCATACTGTCAAGTTTGAAATTTTTTAAAATAATTCTTAGTCTTTAAAACATTTCACAAGTAAGTTTTCTTCATGTATTTATGTGAATTGACATTCCACACACACCTTACCACCTCTCAGTAAAAGAAACTCAAAAAACAATACAAAAAAAGACTACTCAGGTGGCTTTGGAACAAGAATTAGCACAGCTTTCATTAATATTATGTTAGAATGATGATGGTTCATAAACTAGAGACCTTCAAAATAATGAAATTATCTAATAAAGTCTGAAACTTAAGCTAAATCAATGTTTATTTCAATTGCCATATGCTGATATTTCCATTGGGGGGAGCGGAAAATGGCTCTGAGATTATATTTTAGTGCCTGTTTAATGAGCTATTACAAAAACATTTAATGACACCATAAAACTTGGCAGGGAAATGTCACTATATTCCCAGTAACTCATACTTTATATTATTTATTATTTTAGAATTATTTAATGGAATAGAGATCAGTTTAATTAAACCTGTAAAACCAAAGCCTCATGGCAAGAATTTCAAAAGTGGGACCCTCCAGTTAAACTTATTCATTCTTTTTGTCCCCACACATTTGTAAACTAATTTTCTAGTGCTACACTGAGTACAACTTTTTAAAATCTTTACTTACTTAAGAACTTAAACTTAGACTCCATGTGAACAGATATTACCAGAATGACAAGATCTTTAAGTGGGAACACAGATATCTACCAGAAATCACAGAAATCTGTGCCGGAACTATGAACTTTTTGTCATTACTATCTCTCCAGTAACTGGAAGGTGACTGCTGGGTCAAAAATTGCTGGATTTGTGACATATATATATATATCTCAAAATCCTAACCTTGTAAGGCAAAGTTTGTAAGCAAGTAATTTTTGTTTCTTCCTCTTTTTGAAGAATGAGAAGTAATAATACTCTCATCAAATTACAGGTATGGTTTAAAATTATTTCTATTTCTACATTTCTGAATTATATAAAAATTAATAAGACAAGCAACATTTATTAAAATTCTAATTGTTTAAGCCTTTTAAACTGTAAGATAAAAAAGGTAAAGCAGGACGAAATATTTCAAGTGTTGGGTACCCACGTGCTGCCATGGATATTTAACTCTTTATTCAATACCTTTATTTATAAATGCATTCTTATGAAGATGAGGGCACTGCATTAGGAACAAGGTTCAGGCTGTCAGAGATAATGAAGTCAAGTCATCCTCTAAGCCATGTTAGCAGAGCTCATACACAGAAGCTCGGTGCCTCCATGAGAGTTAAAGCCTTTGGAAATCTCTCTTAGTGTGAAATCAATTTCTCAGTCTCTCAAAAATATTAAAGAATGAGATAGTAACTGAAATTGACATAGAAAATTGTTACTTGCAGATTGCATTCTTTTGTAAAATGCCCTGTCTTCTGTATTTGCTTAGTTTTGCTGCAGGAATCATCATTCCTGTTGCATGGGAACCAATTGTTTTAAATGAGCAATTAAACTCCTAGGTAAAATGGAAAAAGATGTTTGAAGTATGCTCATACTACCTTATTTTTTTTTTCTTTCTGCTTTTTTTGCTCTTTTATCTTGCTGTAGGCTACATATTCCTTAAAACAAGAAAAGACAGTAGATGAAAGGTGGGAGGCAGGTGAATCTAGTCAAACTTAGTCTCATCTAATCAAATCACATTCACTTTTCCTAAACAAAGGCTTCAATCACATGAAGAACCTTGAGGGAAGTCAGAGCATGAAACTGGTAATTCACAGCACTTTTCCATTTTAAATTCAGTTTAAGAAACTTTCACTTACCCTTTTTATAAAATGAAAAGAGGACCTGTATTTGGATTAAAATTTACTTTTGGATTAGAATGGAAATAGTAGGTTGGTTGGTTTGTTTGTTTTTTGATAAAATATGCGTGAGGTTTCTTTTCTGCTTGCTTGGAGTTAATTTTTGTTTTAAGTTTGGGGTTTTTTAAAATGAAAATCTATCTTTTGGTGCCATATATTTCATTTTACCATCTAATTCAAGAGTTTTGTTTTAGGGCTAGCTCATAAACTGTTTTGAGTTTCTGGCTTTAATTCCAAGCAATACACTTGCAAACACAGAATTAAGACCCATCTAGCTATAACTGATTTATTTTCCAGTGACTGTCGTGGCTTCCAGGCTAAACATCTGTGTAGACTACACCCTATTCTAAAGACATACTTCCTCTTCAGAAGCAGCCATGTGGTGTTGAATTGACATTATGCTCCACAGCCTCTGAAGCATGCACCTTTGCCAGGAATGAAATCAGAACTCCACCCCACACTTCAGTCTTGTGCAAATGGAGTTTATATGGACACTGCAGAAGGCTAACTTGTGTCAATGTGTTTCATATAAACTTCTCTAAAATGTTGATACGTGGCTATTGCAGTGGAGGTCACAGCAAGTTTTTTGGATATGCTATTCTAAATAGTTGAGGCTTTTAAGAATGTATGAATGTAAATGAGATTCTAAATAAGAAGAACTTCTGAAAAAATGTTGCCCATCCCAATCCTTTAGTGCTGGCCCATTTTTTAAGTCTCACTTTGAAAAAATAAACTAGTTTGCTTAAATAAAATATAATATTTTAAGTAATGTAATATTTTTATTTCTGTACCGATTGTATATATAACTCTTTTTGTCTGTAGATTTAATTAATGGTTTATACAGCACTTGGCAAAGTAACTATCAATCTCTTCATGCATAGAATGGCAGAGACTACATCTTCCAATGGCATTTCAAAAACAGAACAAAAACTGATAGAAGCAAATGTTAAATATACATGATCTCTCATGATTCCCAGAAAATTTGATGATTACTTGTATTTTTGGTGGAAGTGCTGAAAAGTATAACATCTGAAAGATGTCTCAAAGAAAGGAATCCTTTGTTGTTCAAAATCTGTGCTTCAGGGGTCCCTAAAAAGCATGCTGTCTGCCAATTACTCAAAGAAGGACTGATTTGATGCACAAGTTGTGGACCTGTGTGAAACTGCAAAAGTTGTAAGGATAAATGCTGTAAAAAAAATATTATTTTGTTGTAGGACAAGACTGCTGTTCAGTCACATCTATTTATTCCACATTTTTATTAGACAACTGGCAGAGAGAATCCTTTTCTCTGGTCCCTTAAATTCAGAAGGTACCAGTTAAAGGGTTAGAATGGTGGCCAGCAGGCAGCAAAAACAAGCAGTAAATTAATGAAGTAGGGTCAAGAGAAGCAGAGTAACTGAGAAACTGTTAGGAAAGAGGAACATATTAGAAAAAATCTGTAATTTGAAAGTTTAATCATTGTGGGGAAACTTGAGTGATATATACAGACAAAGAGCTGTAAAAGAACTACTGTAACCCCTGTTATTTTCTTTTTACACAAACATTTCCTTACACACAATTAAAGTAGATTTGGGGGATTAAGAAATAAATCCCTTAGAGCCTGTGGGAATAGAGTTGTTAAATCTAGTGTCTTGGCCACATTCCTGTTTGGATATTGCCCCATTTTTTAAAGTTGCATATGGTAACTGTCTGTATTTCCTGTCCTAAATTGACAAGTAGCCTTGCCTTATTTTGTTAGACAGCTGCTTATTCTTAAGTAGTTTGTAAGTCTTTGGTGTAAAAGATGGTATATCCAAGGGTCTGGATCAAATAGATTTCTTGGAATTGCCAAAAGGAAGATACACACGGCAAAAGTTGTAAAGGTAAATTCTTTTCAGGTTTCCTGCTGTAATGTGTATGTGGAGAGTGGGGAAAGGAATATATTCCGTGCATTTGAATGAGCTTCTGGCGGCAGGACTTCTATTTTGGTTCTCATTGCAATTGAAGAAGTTCTCTTTGAGACAAGGCAAGGGATTTGGAGTCCTTTTCTTGAGTTAAAAGTTGGCGTTTGCATATGCTCTGTTGTGAGAGAGGATTTTCATACAGCTACTTTCATCCACTCAACAGTATAAGAATTCTGAGTTTACATAACTTAATCAGTTAAAAAAAACAGGAAGAAAATAGAAAAAAAATCAATGCTGAGGCAGAACACTGGCCTCCTTAAGTCTTTTCCTGGGCAGTGAGCTGGGTAATGAATTGTGATATCATCTTTACAATTCTCATTAATGAGAAATTAATCTTTCCCTTAGGAAATAAAACCTGCTAGATGTCATTAGTCAAAGTTTAAAGAATTGCTTGCCAGGACAAATACTGTCCTGGCTATACTTGCCCAAGCACAAACAGACATCTTGACTTCTGTGGCTGCTTGGCCAGTGCAATAAAATATATTTATAATCTCAGTAACTAAAAGGGAGGAAATGGAGTCATAAAATAATTGCCTCCTTTCTGTTTGTGCCCAAAGTACTTTTATAGTTTATTTCCTATCTGTACTTAGCACTGTTTCCACTATAATGGTTTTCAGACTAATTATTCTTTTTCTTGGTCATATTTGCTTTTACTTTTCTGAAGTGAAAAAATATCACCTTACCAAGAATGCTGTTACAAACTCTACTTTCATTGTAGCTTTTTTCTTGCCTAATAGCTTTCTCTTCTTCTTCGTTCCATCTAAGGTTGAGAAGTGTTATAATGAATAGTTTTAAGGGTTATTGGGTGAAGGTAAAGTTCAGGCAGGTTGACTTCTGAATGACCCTCTGTGACAGTTGTAAATGGCAAAAGTATTTCTAGCAAGGAACTCTGGCTTACAATGGCTTGCTTCTCTGTTTAGGAGGCTGGGGAGGGAGGAATGGTCTTTACTAGCTCAAACATTGTGCTGCCAAGCAGCTTGCAGTTCACTGGTAGTGGTTAATTTTAATAGACAGGTTGTAATAGTTTTCTAAAAGAAATAAAAGTAACATTTTTCACAGCCTGAGGTAATATAAGAAAGAAGTTTTGCAGTAACAGAACACTTCATTGATACAATATCAGGGGAAAAACAACTATATGACAGCAATGGCTATACAGAAGTAAGTGAATTCATACACTCGTACTTTGTGCTTATTAGGCATATTATAAGACTTTTTATTATGCCAGTGTTACATCATTCTGTGGACTAGGTTTATTTAACATTATAGAAGTATTAGTTAGAATACCATTGCCCCTCAACACGTGACTTCAGAAAGGCATGCAAATGCTAACACCTTTGAAGACTCTGTATGTAAATATTTTCTTTTGGTGCTTAAGATGTTGGCCTCTTTTTCATTGAAATAGGTGTCTAAGATAAAAAGGAATATTCCCACCTGATTGTATTAAACTGGGTGGAAGAATTAGATTCTTTGAGAACTGTGAATGTGAATATTGAAGTATCTGTGCTGATGTCAGCCTCAAATGAATTTTAGCAATTTCATGTAAGTATTGTTTCTAGTAATGAAAAACATCAAAACGTCAGGACCTATGTAATATGAAGAGAAATGCAGTGGAAATATGAATGGAAGTGATAGTGTACTTCAAAAAATATTTTAGCCAGAAGAATCCCAAATAGATTAAAAAAAAATATTCACTGCAGAGGTAATTCAGGTTTTGAAAATATGCAAAAATGTAGTGTTTTAAAAATATAAGTACTTTATGGCCTTGTTTTATGGCAGAGGTGGGGTTGTTTGCATGCCCTAAACAATTATTTTGATGCCTATGTATATATAAATTTCTTTTAACTGTTTTTATAAAAGATGCAATGCTATTGCAGTTACTTAATCGTAAACTTGACTCCAAGTTAGTGCAGCCTTTGGCTGCAGACATTTTTTAGTGATTAAATTGACAATGTACACAGACTATTTGCAGAGAGAAATATAAGCACATGAAATTATCAAAATTGGCTCAGAATAATAACCTTTAACATATTTTGCTGTATGAATTAATGAGTGATATTTGAATATTTGTGGGAGCTGTGTAATTAATTGCATGTTCCATTACCAGAAGACTGCACCATTATCTGTATTGATGTGGGCAAGAGTGCACAGGCAATATAGCTAAGAAATACACACTGGTTTTGTGATCTAAGTTGCTCAGGAGGTGGTGCATGCAAGTTATAAAGGAACAATTGCCACGACTTGTTTTCTCAGCCAACTGCATGCTGTTTGGCAAGTTAACAGGGGCGAATTACACGGGTTATATATAATGGAATGTCTGAACAGCTGCTGTGGTGAGAGCAGTCGACAGGTTTGTCAGCTTTTAGAGTAATTAGCCCAGCAGGAAATCCATTCCCAGGTGTCTACTGGAAGGAATCAAGTTTTGAGGCAATGATGGATAAGAAAATGAGAGTGGAGATGTGTACAAGCATCTCTGTCTTTTTATAAGAGCAACAAACGCTTTCCTGAAATTTATGGGATTGAGACATAAGAACAGAAATATTCTTTTGTTTCAGTCCATTTATCCATCTAGATCCAAAGTCTGTCTCCAGAAGGCTCTGACTGATCATAAGCAGGTACTCAAGGAAGAGTATGGACAGAGCAGGCATGTGGCTTCAAGTTATGCTCTCAAATTCCAAGTGATTTCAGCTCAGGGGTTTCTGGACTCCCAACTGACTTCTCTCCTTAATTACCCTAGTGCACCACTCTTCCAGGTGGCTATCCAAGTTTCTCATGAACCTTGTCAAATCATTACATTCACAAGGTCCTTTGGCAAGGAGTTCCACAGCTCTGCTGCTCATTGCATAAAAAAACCCCAACAAAACTTGCCTTTCTTTTCTCCAAACTTGTACCCTCCTTATTTCTGCCAATTGTTCCTTTTTCTTTCACTGGAAGAGCTTAAGAACTGTCAGCTCCTATGCCTTCTGTCTCTTATACACTTGAGTATTTTATTCCACCCATATTCACCCTTTTTCCAAGCTGTGTCTCTTCCATGGTGACGTATCCAGCCTATTTGAATTTTACGCACACACAGAAGCAATTTCATGCACTTTTTATTTGCTTTGCCTTTCTTTGAAAATAGTTACTGAATGGAATTGGGTAAGTGGAGTGACCACAATCTAATCTTTGCTTGCTTTATATTAACTAGCTTATATAGGCTATAATAGGTGAACCACAAAATAAATATATGGTGGATAATCTTCTTGGTGATTGGTTACAGAGGAGTTAAGAAAATAAATGAATCCAAATGCCTAAAGGTAATCCCTTGCTTTTAGTTCAGTCCAAGTCAATGCACTGTATAGGGCCTATTCTGTCATAGCACTACAGTGGTAAAGTAGTAATATCTTAAGTATTCAGGTGTCTAAGTGTTGGAGAGGGACTTTCTCCTATACTTTGAATACATTATTAGTCCTTTTTGTAACACAAAATAAAACTACATAAATTTTTCACTAGAAGCTTTAAATGAAACATTATTCTAATGTCTTTTCATACTTGATATTAATTTCAGTAAGACCAAAGTATCTCCAATATATATCTCTTTACCAAATACCATATAAAATATGACTGTCATTGCAAATTCATTTTATATCTGCCCTTAAATAGAATTTTTTGAATTGTTAGTATTGGCTCACCCACTAAAAATATCCTGAATGAACTACAGTCCAGGTACCAGAACTAGTGACTGTACCTTGTGAGTTAACATTTAGACTATTTATTTATGGGTTACTGTTATTGTAATTAATTTTTTGTACTTCAGGTTTGGAAAAATAATTGTCAAAGAATTCATGGGGGCATGTACAGAAATCTAAAAGCTGTAAACTGGACTAGTTGGAATCACCTTGCTGCAGTCATGGCTCAAAATAGATTGATTCTGGAAAATGCCAGCATCAAGTTGTCAGACAAATTTCCCTTATACATTAGACAGAAATCTAAATCAAGAAAGGAAGTTGTTAAGCCATACTGAATACTACAAACCTTACTTTCTGGTTCCTGTCCTACAGCCACATCCGTATTTAAAATTAGGTGCATAAGCTGCTTTTATAATGTCAAGTGGGAACTAGATACCTCAGAATCAGATCCAAAACAATCAGCATACTAGAAAAACAGTTTTGGGCCACAGGCTACAGACACCAGCATTAAACTAGAGGTTGCCTAACAGTCTATAAAACATGCTTTCATACAAATTATGCCTTTATAATTTTGTATTGTGCCATCCTCAACATCTAGCGTCTAGATCTCTAACTGCATTATGACATGTAAATTCACTCTATGTATCAAATCAGAAGTAAATGTACTGCTCAGTTGTTGAATAATGAGAAAAACACACATAGTCCTTAGCTAATTTTTTTAGAAAATGGCACATCACTGTAAGAAGTCTTGAAGTATTTATGAACAGAAAATAGGGATATTAAACAAGAAGACATTACTTTCTACTGTGTTGTTAGTCTATTTGAATACATGTTGCTAAATATCCAGTACAGAAATGAAGCAGAAAGTTTTATAAGACTCTATATCATTCTTCTGGCCTGACATTCCTGGCAGAAAAGTAGGAAATGAAATGTCATTACATTCTGTGCATGAGAGGTACTTTAGGACCCTGGATCCCTGATTTATTATATTCTTTGGGGATCATTATTTTCTTACTAATTTTTCCATTAGCAACTCAGCAGCTTTTGGAGAAACTTTCTTGTGTTATTGCTGCATTGATTGCTGCTTTACATGAAAAATATCCTCTTTTCTGTTACCACCTTATCTAGTTGTGCTAGGCAATGTTCAGCAAGCTGTATTTCATTTCTTTTTGCTTTATGTTGTGCCATATTTTGATCACACTTCATTTTCCTATTACATATCTAATATCTGTTCATTCAAAAACCTTGGCATTGTCAGCCTTTGTGCCTCAGACACTCAAAAAGTGAATTCAAAGAATTATTAGACTTACAATCTTGTGTTTCAAGGCGTAATACCGGGGTCTGTTTCTTTAAAAATAGCTTCAATACAACTCCCTTGGCTTATTTGATGCTAAGGAATCTGGAAGATGCAATCTATGAGGGCAAAGTTGTTGGAGATGCTTGGTGGAAATAAAGAAAAAAGAGAAAGCTACTGTTTTGAAAGTAAAAAGAGATCAAAGAGTGTCTAAACAGAAAAGCTTGACAGCTGACTGCAAACAGCTAGAAACTTTCTAAAGGGGTGACATCCTTGTTGGTATGCTTCCTTTCCATTTGTCAGAGGTTTAGATGAGTCTGGGAAGAAAATTACTAGGAACTGTGCCCTGGGCAATAGAGCAGCTAGGAAAACTGGGAGCAGGCTTAATATGCAACCTGCAATTACAAAAATCCAAAAAACCATGAAGATCCGGAAAGGGCTTACTGAGTGAGATGTTTTCAGGAAGATCTTTGACATCTGAGAGTGTAGAACACAGAATTCTTCACAGAAATACATAATATGTTTGAACATTTACCTCAAGGCATAATCCATCAGGAGAAAATACCAAGCCTGTGGATGTGCTACTGAGCAGAACTAACACACAATACTAGACATAAGAAAGACTAGGATGGTCTTTTGAATTTTAATTGAGGTTTTCTTTTCATTGAAAGGGAAAAGTTTTTACATCAAACAAAATGACTGGAAAGTAAAATGCCCCTGAAGAATGTATGTGAAATCACTGAAACAGGCCATGATTAAAGATGAGGAATTTAAAATAAATATTATGTGAGGATACAGTGTTAACCATATAATGTCCAGGTGCTTTAGCTATATGTGTTACTGTTTGTCAGAAGTTTGGTGTCACTTGGCCCATATTGTGGGATTAGCAGGATATATAAAATAAATTAGCAGGTTATATGAAATAAATGAAAATTATGTGTGTACAACATTCTATTTCAAAACATTGAGAATTTTCAAAAGCTTAATGTATTGTTTTGACCTCTAGACAGAAGAAATGAAGACAGTAAAGAGCTATTTCTCTTAGATGCATTCAAAATGTGGAATTTTTACGTAATCTAGACCTGGCTGACCATTTGACAGACCATTTGAACATAAACAAACTTAAAACCCACAAAGCCCAGACTCTATAGATATGACATATGTGGTCTCAAGATCTGTGCTCTGTGCCAGGAATTCACATATACTTGCAAGGATATCTTATAGCTTCAATCTAAAAAGCATGTGAAGGCATTGAATATACCCAGAATTGTGCAACAAAGCTGGTGAGCTGGAAGCCACTTCTCTAAGTAATAGTTGAGAACACATTTGTCTAGTTTGAAGAGAAGCAGACTAAAGGGTAGCCTCAATGCTTTCCACAGCTTCTAGAGAAGGGAAAGTGGATGGGAGGCACTGATCTCCAGGCATCCAGTAATGGGCTACATGGTAGTGATTCAAAGCTACATCAGGGGAGGTTTGACTTGGCATGAGGAAATATTTCTTTAGTGGGAGGGTGTTCAACCATTAGAAAAAACCTCCTAGAGATGTAGTCAATGCCCCATGTCTATCAGTGTTTTAAATGCCTGTGGACAATGTCCTTAATAATATACTTTCCTTTCAGACAACCCTGAAATGGTCAGGCAATTGGCCTAGATGACCACTACAGGCTCCTTACAACTGAAATTATTTGTTCTGTTCTATTCTGTTCTGTGGTATTCTAGTCTAGTCTCTTCATACAGTTTGAGGATTTGTTCCAAACTTTCCATTTACTTTGTATCCGTAAAGGCGGTCACACATGATCTTTAAAGAAAATTAGTATGCTTTATTCTTTCTTTTTTGTAAGATAGAAGATAGAGGATGCAGTACCAAACTATTTCACCTCCCTTGTCCAGCTGCAGAGGGGTGTGAAAGAGGGGCTTTGGTGGGTATCCAGCATTCAGCCAGCATCAACCCCCTACACTCAGGTTTGGCCCAGAAGAGTAGGGCATAGTGCTTTGCCCAATTTCTGTGTCTAGTCATTAATTGCATGGAATAGAGGCATGGTTAAGGGCAGCCTGCATCTGAGGGAGTTGCGTGTCCAAAATCAATAAATCTTGGAGATTTCTACTGAGTTTAGGTATCTGTTGGACAGAAATAAAACCTTTTCAGTTCTGCCTTTTAAGCCTTTTTCGCTGCAGGAACTGCATCTGGTGCACTTGATTATTGTGTTCCTTAGAAAGATACTGATATAACTAAATTAAGAATGTTTTTGGCAAAATCCCTCACTACATAATTTTAAGGAGACCTTGGGGTCATGAGAGAAAAGTGAAGCTGAGCAGTTTTTTCAAAAGTAGAGAATGAAGAGTATAGTTAAATAATCGTATCTTTCTCTGGGTGGGGCTTATAACAAGATTTTTGCTCAGGAAACTTTATTTAGACCCCAGAATCCTGCAGTTTCTTTGTTGTATAGTATGAAATAGAAAACATGGCATTTTTATTGCCCCTAAATCACAGAGTTTGGAATTGCTAGATCTAGGTGGAAGGTGTGACCCAAGGTAAGAAGAAGCACATTTAAGTATGCACAGCCCTGGGACCGACCAACCAAAAACTCAAGAAACGCTTTCTGTAGAAACTTGATTTGTATTGGGTAAAGTTTTATGAAAAAACTTGAAAGTAATTATTTTGGCTTAGTGCACACAAAGAAATTGTGGCTTTGTTAGACTGGCAGGTTAGAACTACTATTGCTGCGAAAACATTGAAATCAAAAAGCTCTTATATTTTGCCTAATACATTAAAAGTGGTGATATACACTGTATTTTGAACAAGATATAATATGCAGAAAAAATGGTTGAGAAGCAAAAGCAGCTCATCTTTCACCTATAAGTGAAAATATGTAGTCCACATCTGCTGAATGCCATTTGTTTTTTAATTTTCAGACTCTTCAAAAAAATTTTTTACACAACTTTTTTTGACAAGAAAATTAGAAATTAATTTTTAAGCTTGCCTTTCAGCAAAGTCCTAGTGAGGCATAGTGACATGGTGGTTTACCAAACATCCCATCGCAGAGCAGAGATAACAATGTGCTTCTCTCTGTGCACATTCCTCACCTCATGAACTGAGTTTTGCTTGCGTGTTTATTCAGGCAAAAGCTATTGGACATCTTGGCTCAGAATAAGACTGCAAGAAAAAAGACACAGGAAAAGCTGTTAAGAAGCTGTTTTTCTTCCCATGTATAAAAAAGTAGCTGTGTGGTAGTCAAGAGACCTGCTTCCTGGAAATTTTTTTCTTCTTTATAGTTCTGTAATTTTGTGTTTAAATATCATATTCCTTCTCTGTTAGAAAGACAGATGTGCATACCTCTGTTCACCTTCACCTGAAAAATATATCTGCATTCTGAAACATATGCCCTGTTTTAATTTGCAAATATCTTTTCAGCTATGTCACAGGCTGTCTACCCAGCTATACGACTGCATGCTACAATGTTTGTTCCACAAGAACAGGCTAAATTTTTCTTCTCTTTTTTTAAATTTCCTCTTATTTTTACAATGGATAGCGCCTGCTGAAATTTTATGCTGAAGAAAAAGACACGGACTTGGAGAAAATAAGCAAAAGCACAGTTTTCTGGCTCTTTTGACCTCCATAAGCATGAGATGCCTTACAGCTGAAGCCTGGAAAAATCATCATAAGTTTTGTAATAAATGCAGTACAAGTGTGCAGCCTGCAGGCAATTCATATGAAGGTGAATTGGTGTCAGAAAATGATTGCATAAAGGCGGGGGGGGTGAATCTCTAGTTATTGAAATAGATTCAGCCACTGGTGAATGGCTAGTCTGAGTTAATAAAAGGATAAGAAATGTGCATATGGGATAGAAAAGAGATGAAGATTGAATGAGAAACAAAGATAAAAATAAAAAAAAATACCTAACTTTGTAATTCATTTCAAAAGGTACATTTTTTACTTTGATCAGTCCCTTCTCTTTGCTTATTCTACCCTCATTCCAGTCAATGAATAAAATATACTGACATGCTTGATAAAAACTGCATGTGAATATGTCCTGACAAATGGAGTCATGGTGAATGATAGGATATGTCAAGTTTCTTGGAAGTATATAAACTTTGGATGTTGATATTTTCTCCTGGTTATTGTCACTTTATTCAGAAATTTACAGCTGTACTTACCTCACTGGTTTAGGGACCATCAGGATAATGTGAGTATATAATTTTCAACTATAACATGATGTTAATGATATTGCCAGTTCTACAGTTTTCCTACTTTCTTCTCCTTCATCTCCTATCACCTTTTCAAATTATTTAAATACTGGAAAGCTTCTAAAGCTATCTTTAAATAAAGAATGTATTTAGAGAATTTAAATTAAGTAGAGTAATTTAAAAAACAAACAAACAAACAAACAAAACACTTCCTCCATTTGACCCCTGTTAAAATACCAGAAGCTACAGCTTTAACTGTGGTAAGCCTGCAAGATACATCATGAGACTTTTGCTTACATGTTCAACTGTGATTGCTTGTGGTAATTTGCTTTGTTTGCTAACTTTCTGCTAGCTTTATCAGCTAAAGTACTATTTGCACATGAAAGTTTTTCCCAATTACAAAGGTTCCCTGGGAAACACAGAGAGCTGGAAGACAAAAATATGCATTAGAGGCCAATGTATGAACCAGGAATCAATAGGCCATCAGAGAGATGCAAGAAAAAAGGAAATTGTTGTAGCTCATAAGGATGTTTCTCTCTAGAATTTGTTCCTCACTCCTGTGCAAATTAATTTCAATTTAATGACCCTCAGAGATGCTGGAAGTCTCCTCTGTTTGAGGAGTTTGTTCTTTGAGAGACATTAGAAAAAAAAAGAACAGCTACCCTGAGGTCAGTCAGCACTTGACAAGGTCTGCTAAGTCCCTCAGTCCAGCTTGTTTGAATGAAGCTACAACTTTTCTCCTACTCCTGTAGAAGAGTGAGGTGATAGGACAGCAGAAACAAAATAAACCCTCATGGGATTCGTTCATTTGGGTGGTGCACAGTTTCTTCAACATTTTTTGAAAGTCTTTTCCATATGCCAGTTATGGACAAAAAGAGACAGTTACATTATTGCAAAACAATTATTTCAAAATTACATTAAAGCTATTATTTGTTATTAACTTACACTGAGATTCTATGAGTTAGAAATATTTATAAAATTATTGTAAAAATATTATATATCCTTAACTTCAAGTAAAGTATAAAGAGATTGTCATTGTACAATTAAGTCTTCCTTTTTTTTTTTTTGTCTATATGTCCTCTTGGAAAAAAAAATAAAAAGAGACAGAAAGTCTTGATTTCTTCCTTAAATTTCCAACAGATCCAATAGGAACAGAAAATACTTTAATTTTAACCAGAGATCTCTGGGAATTTTAGTCCTGGGCACAAGAGGTACAGGAAATACTCTTCATAATTTGGTCAATATGTCTGTCATTTACAGTCACATAAATTATATCCAGAATTAACCTCAAGAGTCATACAAATGATTCCTTTACTTTCAAATTAATTCTGTCCAAAGTGTTCCTACCAAATATTTGTCAAATCTGTCCTTAAGAACCTCCTGTAATGGAAATGTGTTTGCTTTTTTCTTTTTCTCCTATGGACACCAAGAATAAATTATTGCTTTTTTTGCAACAACAACCCTTATTCATACAAAGACTGTGATCTTAGTCTTCTACAGACTAAACAGCACTCATACCTACAGTCATTCTTTGTTTGCCATGTTTCCTGTACTTCTGCACCTTTTTGTTACATGCTCTCTGGTTTATGAGCAAAACTCTTTTTTTTTTCCTTTCAGTCTTACAAGCCACAGTCCTGTTTATACATCTCAGCACTTGTCCCTTTTTCTGCTGCACTTTGGCAATGGATTTATGTTCATAACTGTCAAAAACACACTGAAGAACCCTGATCAAAACTGTCTGTCATTATCATGGTTAACCTCTGATGTAGTCAGTGTGTACAGTTTTCTAGCATGTTTGGCTTCTATTCTATCACATTTTTTGCCTTGTGCCATGTGTCCTAAATGTTACTGTAAGGTCATATGAGCCAGTGTTAAAGTTAGAAAGACAGAATGAGTTATACTCCTTGAAACTTGTTTTTTATTTTTCCAAATTGTATTGCTCCTAAGTAATTTGTTTTTAACACTATCTTTGATTTTTCCAAAGGCTATAGATAGATTGGTTTATTATTTTCTTTTTCCAATACACTTCTGGGAACTAAGATTGAACTACATGATCGATCGGGAAGCTTCTTCCCTCTTTCTGTTGCTGTCTGTCTTTTTCTCTGTGCACCTCTGTCTTTCTGTCTGTCTGTTCTTCCTCCTCTGCTTTGGAAATCCAGCTGTCCTTCAAGAGTTCTCAAAATTAATAGTGAATAGTTGACATTCCTTTGAAAAATGCTGACTTCATCCAGGTGAATTTCATTATATTTAGGAGTTTGAAGTGATCCAGTTATTAGTGTCTGAACACCAGTGTTAAAAATGGGGGGTGGGGAATGTCTCCACAACTCATTTGAATATTTTGCAAGGCTTTTGGATAATTTTGAATCTTAGCAGTAGCTGGGAACCAGTGTGAGATTTTGCAACCTCAAAAAGCTTCCCTTCTTCATTGAGCACCTAAGAGGCATGGGAAACTTGAGGTTGCTGGATTCACAATGCAGTGGGAGCCAGCAGTGGGAATGTCTGAGAGGAATCGCAATGCTCATCAGCCAGCTTGCCTCTGGGGTACAGTTTCACAGTTAGCTTCAGTCCTTTTAAATCACACTGATGCAGTAAGAGATAATCCTGTGTGTCTTTTGGGAGCAAGGGCAAGCAACGTTGCATGCAGCCCTCTCTCCTTCTCCCATCCTATCAGGCGCTGGTAAGACAGAAAGCTGCATGCTATCACACCTGTATACATCAGTGCTCCTGTATTTGCTCAGCAGTGTGAGGATGGCTGATGTACTCACTTCAACAGAAAGCTTTCTCAAGATTAAATACTAGTTACTCTACAGTGACTCGGTGAGTAGGTAAGTTTTTGGGCTGCTGCTGTTGAAAGTTAGTTTTTATTAAAGAGCCCCTAATATTTAGTGCACAGCTTTCAAAATAGTTCTGCTAAATTTCCATTTATTTGAATAAATTGTATCAAGTACTTAAATGCCATTTCCAATATTTGGCTAAGTTTAGTTGGAAGCAGAGATTCATAAATATGTGTGGTGTTCCTTAATCAAAACACAAATGGATAGTGGGAAACTGCAGTTCAGCTTAGGAGAAGTGATGAAGAGGTATTTTTTCACCACTGTTTTTTAAGTTCTGCTATCTGCTGTGATGTTTGCAAAATCCACTAGATGGCATGCTGTGCTTCAAAATAGACAATTTTTACACTGTTTATATAACAACATTTTAATGACTTTTGTGATAAATACCCTACATTTTAAAGACTTAGAGCAGCAGAAAAAAGATAGACACACATACTATAACCACCTGTTAATAAATCAGGTGTAGAAACCATGGAGCTGTCACTATTGCTTAAATTTCCACAGATACACAGGTGCAGAATGATTGTAACTGTCCCACTTTAGTAGTGAGAAAGTGTCACTGCACTCAGTAAGGGAGGAATTATGCCAATCCGATGCTGCATTAATTCCAAAATTTCTTACACTGGCAAGTTTAGACATCATTAATTTCTCATTAAGTAAAAATTGCATCTAAAAAACAACAAACATAAAGTCCTTCTAATCGAGCTACACTGAACATGCTTTCATTATTGCATTTCTGAACTCCTGAAATTATGTCCCAACATTATTTTTTCTTCTATGATACAAAATTAAGAGCTACTAATTTGTTTTTCAAGCTGTTAGTTAAATTGAGATGAAAATTTTCTTTCAAGTACATCTAAATGCAAAAATTTCTTTTTTTCATAACTTTGAAACCAAAATTACTATCTTTAAGAGTTTGCCACTTAAAACATGTAGTTATATCATTGCTGTAAAATTTTGAAGATCACTCTGAAGTCAGGTTCAGTATGTGTTTACAGGTAAGAGCCAGATAATGGAAGCCCTCATTTGAGCAGGAGCACTCACACTGGGAGGATTCTTCAACACAGTAGGGAAGTAACTGAATAAATTATAACACAGAGTGAGGAGGGCAAGGCAAACTCAAAATCTTGAGAGGAAAGTGCAACAACCCAAGAAAAAAGAAAAAGGAAGGGAAGAATATCTAAAGGATATAAGAAGTGGAAATGAAAACCTATAGCAAACTTGACAGGAGGATGCCTAAGGAATGAAAAATTAAAATTTAATTTAGAAGCTGAAAAAAACATATTTCATAAACAACTTAGCTTGAGATGAAGCTATGTCTTCTTCAAGGTTCCTCATTACTTAGAAGGTCATCCCAGAGTGGGAGTTTATAACTAATCCTGACATTCTTGAAAGCCACACCTTTACTTTTCCATTTCCTTCTTTGTTATTATGGTATTACATGTAACATCAGCATATTTTAGTTCAATTTCACTAATGGAAAAGGTAAATTCAAGGGAAATACAAAAGATATAACATATGGGGTCTTCTCTGTTCTGAGGATGTTCTTTAAATGAGACTCTTTTAAACAGTATCTTAAAAAAAAACCAACAAACCACACCCCTCCCTGTCCACCTCCAAAAAATACCCAATTACTCAACACATGGATGTTTACCTGAAATATAGTTGGCATTCTGAAAAAACAACAAAATCTGGCATTGCAAATGCAACCAAAACTTGCAGCTCTTTGGATGCTTTTTCCTTTCTCTGTACTGCCACAGTCAGAAATGGGCACCTGAAAGTTTGACAAAATCATGGTCTCATTTTATTTCCACTTGCTTCAGTAACTTTACACAAGTTGCATCAAAATCAACATTTATAGAAGCTTGATTTTGAAAGTGAGAATTATATGATTCTGATTCTATACCAGATCTAGACAAAAGTAATTAGACTTTAAAATAATTGGTAAATCTATAGAAGTCATCCTTAAGCTTGTGTTGATAAAAATATAGGTTCAGAATCATACTCAAAAAGAATGGCTGAAATATGAATTACTTGATACTGCATATGCTTTAGAGACATAGAACTGTTTTTTGTTTGATCATATCTTCTGTCATTTATGATTTATATTTAGTGGAAATATTTTTTGAAATACAAAGCCCCTACTTCTTTCTGCACAGCCAGGTAGCTGTTCAGATACTGGTATTCCTGAACAGGAGTTTTAATTTTGCCATAAATAACACCACAGATATCTTGATGTTTGTGATACTTGTATTTTGGTTTTGGTTTTTGTGAGGAGTTGCTGAGTTCAGTAGTTTGATGGAGGCACTGCTACAGCTCCCACTTCCTAGGTCCAGCTGGAAGTGAAGCTGAGCTCACCTTCCCAATAGGCACACATGCAAACACACACTTAGATTCATAAAATCATAGAACATCCTGAGGCGGAAGGGACTCACATGGATCATCAAAATCCAATCCTTGGCCCTGCACAGGACCCCCAATATCATAGAATATCATATAGAATACATATGTACATGTTCACACTCCCGGCCACGAGGATCAGCACACAAAGACATGGTACTCACACAGACATGAATGCCCTTCAGGAATGACACCAATGTCCTCATCATCTTTATCTCTCTGGCCCACCCTGGCAAAGGCCAGTAAGTAGCCCCAGGCACTCAGCCTGCCCTGTAGCTGGCCTTTGGACACAGCTTTTCAGCAAGCTCATACAGACATGTTCATACACACAGACAAGTGTGCAAAAACCTTTCTCAACTGACTGCATCAGATCTCACTGGCTCTGCAGAGCAGTCAGAAAATACACTTAGAGTCCAATGAGGAAACAGGGTACAGTGGCACAGTGCAGGGATCAGTTGCAAGCACAGCCTTACAAGCACCTGCCAGCATCTGATCAGCATCTGCCAGCATCTGTCAGCATGACGGACCCCACTTATTTCAGTATTCCTCTATTTTTCTATGTCTATTTCTCTCCAAGCCACCTTGATCCCTTCCTTTTCCTTTTTTGGTTCTTTCTCTAACATTCCATACTAAGTCTAATGAAATTTAAAAATGCTGCTCCCTTGTACCCCAATATTAACCCTGTAACACTAGGCAGTAATACTACCCATTTTGCAAGGCCATCTGGAGAGCCACTCTGCTGACTCATGGTGATAAGTTTTCTTCCAAGATCATGAAGATGAGGCTCTCCTGGAACATCTAGGAGCAGAGCCAGGACAGTGACTTGCCTCTTTGATTAGAATATTGCTATTTTTCTTCTGTGACCCTTGGGTTTTTTGTGGATTTTTCCTGAACCGTTAATCAGATAATCTAACAGTTTCAAAAAGGTTTTTCTTTCAAGGAATTAACAAAATTATATTAAGACTCTTTAGTACCAAATATCCTGTTTTCAGCACATGTGGAAGTGTTTGCACTGAATGTGCTTGTGGGGGAAAAAACACTAAACCACAAAAATTTATATATTTTAAAATCTCTGTCTGCTCCTCTATTCAAGTCTCTTGAAATCTGTATTCATTCAGCATTCCAGCCAGAATAGATTTTTATTGCAGAT
>JAYDZK010000001.1:68283156-68293770 GCA_034509185.1 Euphonia xanthogaster
TCTGCTCTTCCGATCTATTTTTATTGCAAACACTGACTACAATCTCTTTCAACTATTTCTCAGGTAATAAAATTGTCTACATTTGATTGATAGTAGTGGATTCTAATTTAACTATTTAAGAGTAAAGCTGCATTTCCTTTAGACTGCATTATGGAGTCCAGTATACTTAGCAAGCGCCATCTTTTTATATGCACCACAGTCTCCAGAGTATTTTAGACTTTATGAGAGCAGCAGACCTTAAATGTTCACCATCTCCTAGCATTTTATTACACTGAATCTATTTCCTAAGATGATTTCTCCATTTGCCACTGATCCTGTTGTTCATTGAACAGTAAAGAAGTAGTCTTATTGCACCTTGAAGGGCTCAAGTGCTGCTTTAGTGATTGCAGCATGGATATCCTTGGTTGAATTGCCAAGGAAATTGAAACTCCAGTGGTCAACAGGTCTTTTTCTTAAACCAGGGGGTTTCCTGATCCTCTGGAATTGCTTTTCACCTTGATCATGGCACTTCGTATATCTTTCTTCTAAACATGCTCTATATGCTTCTATATTTCATGATTACTGTTTTCCTGCTTAGGATTTTCTCCTGTTGTTTCTTAGACTCTCTTCTACCTCCTGAATATGTGTACTCTAAGACTATGACTTGAAAAATATATATGCACACTGTATATAGAAATTACATTTGGTCAGATAGTACAGTTATACTGAATGCTTTAACCTTTTCAAATCTCTGTGACATCAAATGCTTCCTAGTTATTGATTTCAATATCATTTTGATAACAAGAAAAAAGAGTTACACTAATTAAAATAAAATTCATTTTACAAGGTCTTAGTCCTATTCTTCAAAGACAGAAAAATTATGAACACATGAAGTCATTTCCAGGACACTGGACACTTTCTTCTGTCTCATTTTTTTGACAAATAATTGTAAAGTCAATGAGCAGAAATTTCTGTTGTAAAATTTTGGAAAGAAACATGTTAATTATGAAAAATAACTAGATAAATTTTAAAGCTGTGCTTGAGCTTCTCAAAATTTGGACACTTTCAGGGATAAATCTAGACTACTAACTTTATTTGAAAGGGAAAATAAAAGAAAGAAGGTAGATGCAACTTCATAGATCAAGGTATTTAAAGAGAGCTCTGGCAAACTGAAATTATCTACCCATGGTTAAAGTTGAATTTTGACTTAAAAATGAACATTCAAAACAGTGCATTCCATGACTGATATTTTTATTTTGTTAGGAAAATCTGTCTCATGTCTCTTCCAAATACAGAAAAAACTTTCACTATACAAATGACACTTGCTTTACCTTTAAGGGTATCTGACTCCCTTCATATATTCCACTGGGAATTTTATGATGCTCGTTCTCTCACATAAAAATTTTGGCATAACAGATCTCTAAGTTCAGCAGACTGGATCATAGCTGACACTGGTATTTTACAGTCTTAAAACTCTGTCCTTTCTCCAGTATTCTAATAAGCATACCTTCTAAAAGCTGCAGGGAAAAGGGTGGATTCCTTTTCTCTTATGCAAAATACTACTTTTATATTGAAGGAGAACAATTTGAATACACATGGTGTGGTTCAGTAAATTAGTTTGTAAGTAATCAACTTTCTCTAATTGAATTATTTACACAATATTCTTACTTTCCTTTTGTGCAGGACTATTTCAGTCCTTGAAAATATTCTGAGCTGAAATACAAGGCTGATTTTTTTTTTCCACAGAACTTTTGCTTAGCCTCCCAGCTATTAAGGGCATGTTAACTTTCTCAGAATCATTGGAGATCTCCTGGTCCAGTATGCCTGTTCAGACCAAGATTAACCAGTACAAGCTGTTTGGCATCTGCTTCTGATTACTTCCAAGGATGATGCTCCGTGTCTCTGAGCAGTCTTTTCCATCATTTCACCATCACAAGAGTAAGAATATTTTTTTTACGTTTAAGTAGAATTTATGTCCTTTGCCTCTTTTTCTGTCTCATCAGAAAGTTGTGTACAACCATGAAGTTGTGTACGACCAACTTGTTTAAGTGTTTGCTATCTTTATTCTTTTAGGCTGAAATTTCTTTCAGGTTTCCCATGAACAGCTGTAAGTATGATAACTCTTCCAGTTTCCTGAAGACCTCATTCACTTCGTCCCAATCTGAAGGCAATCTGCAGTAGACACCCAGCACCACACTGCCATCATTGATCTGCTCTATAATCCTGACCCATAAATTATGAGCAAATTCAGCATCGGTCCCCAAGGCATCCATCAATGCATTTCTGCTACTCTTTCTCTTTGTCCTCCTAAGGACTCAAGATTTAGAGCGTCATTCCTCATTTGGTGACCAAAGTAAATAAGTGGCACCTTTTTATGTGGCTCCAAGTGCTTTCTTCATATGAATCTCAAAATAACCGATTATAAAACTGCATTATGATTTCTTGTGTTTTTTTTTTCTAAATTATCTTTAAAGCACAATTAGTCAATAAAACAGTTTTAGTGAAACATTAACTTTTTAAACATCTTTTATTTCTGCTGTTGGACTAGAACCCAGTGATCTATGCTTTCATTTGATTACTAAGAAGGAGAGAGAAAAGAAAAATATTATTCATGTAGCTTAAGAGAGAACACAAGTTCATGAAGACTACTTTTCCATGTTTCCCCACAACTAATGAAAGGATGAATAAATAAATAAAAAATACTAGCAAATGCAGGTGTAGGATGAAACTATCTTCCCTTTTGTGTATGTTTATGCATGTAACATACTTTCTATTATTGTCTGTCTGCGAAGAATTGTAGTCCTGCCTCTTTCCCCTCATGTTTTATTGAGCCAAATCTTCCAGCTGTGAAACGATAGCATAGCAAACAGGATGTATAGTTATCTGCCAGTATCTCCCACTCTATTACTACAGCAGGAGTTCATTCCCAAGTAAGTTAATAAAACTTAAGAGGCTCTCTCTCTTGACTTAGTGCTCTTTTAACTAGGTGGAAATATATTATAGATTAATCAATTCAGGAAGACAATCTGTTTTATTTTGGCAATGACTTCCTGACTCTAAATAAGCTGAGGTTCATCTGGAAACTTGTCTATCATTTGTTCAAATCAAAAACTTCTCTTTTGTGTGCTATTATCAGACAGTCTGTATGTAGAGATCCATTTGTTTGTCCATAATAACACATCAGAAAGCTCATTTTCTTGACTCAGTTAAGAACCTCTGAGAATGTGTGCAAGAAAAGTCTGTGACAACTACCGAGTCAGTGGACCATTCTACAGCCTGGAGAAAAGTACATGGCATATGTGATGTCCACAAACATAAATTCTTAAAGGAGGATGTCATTTACTTGCCACGGTCCTTGGGAAGTAGTTTTCCCATAAGTTTTTCTTCCTGCTTTCAGGCAAAACTCATTAACATAACACCAAAAATACTCTCCCTACTCATCTGGCTTCCAGCTGCCTCCTGTGAGTGTGCCCTTAGGCAATTTACTGGAAGGCAGCAAACCTGGCAGTACAAGGCTGGGTTATGGCGTCATCAGTGTCCAGGTGGATCATCACTGAAGTCCAGCCCTTGAACAGACTCTCCTGGTAAGTCACTCCAGCTGCTGTGATCCATAAGGTTTCATCCCTCCAGCCCTTGCACATCCAGGACACAAGTTTGTAAGATCATTATCTATCTAGAGCAAATTTCTCTAATTTCGTCATAAAATTTTACCAGCTGGCATCCTGCACCTTACCCAACAGGCAAAAGAAGAGCCAAATTGATAAAAAAAAACAAGGATCAATATGCTCCTCATGTGAGCTGTCTTGTCACTCCTTGCTGAACTTCTGAGAAAATGACTTTCTCCTTGATGAGGAGAAATCTGGTCAGGTCTAATGCATGCAGAGCTGCGTACAGCATCAATTCTGTGCAAAAGATAATTGTTCTCATGTTTACCACTTCTATCCCACATATGTTCTGAGGGTGGCATACTGCTCAGTGAGATACTTCATTACTATTTAGATATAATGCTGCTGCTTTGCCATCTGAAGCTGCCACAGTCGACAGAGACAGTCTCTGAAAAATATGACTACCCCACAGTGTGTTTCTTGTCTTTTGACAGGATAAGACATGGATAGGTTGGCTTGCAGAGACAATACTGAAGGACTATACCAAAAGCAACATATCTTCATATTTTTTTTCTGCCTATGAAATACGTAATTTTGCCTACTGTCTGTATATCTTTTGGGAAATTATAGCTGAAATGATCCCAAAGCATGACAGGGAGTGCCATCATTTGGCAGCATGGAGAGTAATATCCTAGATATATCTACCTGCCTTTCCTAAGCCCATGTTAGCTGGCCCTGATCACCTCCTGGCTGTCCTGTGTCTGCTGGAACTCAAGATGATTTACTCTATGACCTTTCCTGATACTAGAGGTGAGGCTGACAGGCCTGTAGCTTCCCAGATCCTTCTTCCTGCCTTCTTGTAGACAGACATCACATTTTATAACTTCCAGTCAACTGAGTCCAGCCCAGTCAGCCACAACTGTTTGTAAATGATGCAAAGTGGCTCAGTGAGCAATTCAGCTGGTAGCCACATAGCCTTGTGTGGGTGGGGGGGAGGAGGGGGGGGAGGGTTAACCCTATAGACTTGTGTGTCTAAAGAGTGTGGAAGGTTTCAAACAATTCCCACTTGGCCTATGGGAGCTTCACTCAGCTCCCAGTTCCTGTCTTTCAGCTCAGTTTTTCTCTATTCCAGAGAACAACTGGTCTGTTAAAAAACAAAGTATTACATCAGCCTTTTCCTCATCCTTTGGCTGTATGTTTCCCTCCACATCCAATAAAGGATTGAGATTCTACTTTGTCCTCCTGTTGTAGCTTATGCATTTACAGAAATATTTTTGTTGTCTTTTACAGCAACAGACAGATTTAGTTCTCATCCATATGGTGCAAAGTCCTTTTGCACCACAGCAGTTTTCATTCTCAAGGTCACAAAAACTTCAGAGAGAGCCTGGAATATCTTGTAGTTCTGCTGTAATGCTGCTAACACACCACAGTATCATCTACATTTTGGTTTGGAGATTGTTTAGAGTAGAAACACAGAAATCTCCAAATGATAACATTTTTTCTTGATGAATATGGATCATATTCAGCAAGACAAGCTGTAGAATGTTATGGAAGTACCGTGTGTCTAACAGATTGCCTTATTAGCTGTCCTTTCTTGATGAAGGGTCATTCATCAATGAGAAACAAAATCATCCATGCTACTTTTAGGAAAAAATCCTAGGAGTTTCTTATTGCAAGAAACATTAATAGGCTTCATCTGACAAAGAGCCAGTTAGCATGATTTAAAACAAGCAAGATCCTATAAAAACTAAAACCCAAGACTGACCTTATTAAACATTGTGAGTGAAAAAGTTTTTCAGTCTAGTTCAGTGTGAAGCTTTTTGTTAATTCATGTATGCATCATTTGCTGGTTTTTAATTATTTGGGTGGGGAGGAGGGCAGAAGGAAGTATCTTTAAATTAACGTGGACATGCCCTAAGGAGCTACATCACACTAGACATTGATATTTTTTCAGATCAATCTCTTTTTCCTATCCCAAATGATGTTCTAGTAACATTTACTGTCCAATGGGATCTTTAAAAAAAGACATAAACCAAACAAACTAAGGCAAAACAAACCCATGTGGCTTAAGTTAAATCTTTTACAGAGGAAATATGTTTTAGCTTCAGAGTAACCCTTGTCATCTAATACCGTTAGATTTTTCTGGTGCATAAAATTGCAAGATAAATATACGAAAGTTCCAATCTCCTTTTTATTCTCAGTAGTCAGTTGCTTAGCTTTCAATTTCCAGTCTGGGTTAGAAATACTCTTGAAAATGTGTGTGTTTATGCACAAGTGGAATTAGATTCCTTTTAGAGAGAGATTCTTAAATGTGCATCTGGGACCAGATACCTTTCTTTGGGTTTAGTCATGACAGTGTAAAAGGATAAAATAAATTTCTTGTGATTATAATGTGCAAGCCTGCATGACTGCACAATATGCATGTAAGGAAGAGCTCCGTGCAATATGCACAAAGATATTTGATTGATTTGCAGAGTTTATTACACCCAATGTGGCATTTCAGTAATACCAAATACTGATGGTTATGGACCCAGGAGATTTAATTAGTGTGAATGTTCTTTTTAGCTGACAGGATATAACAAATCAGGAAGTATACAAACAGTGCTTAAAAAGTTTTATTATCACTTCAAAATAATTTTATTTCTTCTGAAATTGCTTCAGAACTTTGAAGTACCCTTCCATAAAATGCCTTCAGGTTTTTATCCTTTTGGGTGAAAAATCTTTTTTAAATCTCTTTTTAATAAAGTGGCTAAATTAGCAATTTTATTCCATGATGTCCATATGGAATTCAATGTAAAAAGAATAGTTAATACAGAGACAAAGAATACATAAGACTGAAAAAAGCACGGGAATGAAAGAACAGGATTTAGTACAACACAAAAATTTTCAGTACCATATAATCAAGAGATTTTGTTTGTTTAGAGAATAATTAGGATAATAAGTGTTGTATCATAGATTTGCACATGAAACCTAAATGATTAAATTGTACCACTCACATAAATATTTTCATTGTTCTTATTTTTATTAATTTTTTTAGTGCTATGTCAGATGAAACCATTACTAAATTACCAAAATTACTTATTTTAAATCAGTAATTAGAATTTCCTAGCAGGCAAGGAATTACTGTGTTCAGCAGACCATCTGGAATCGACTATGTGAGCTAAAATGCTTCTTTTTGCATTTTTTTTCCCTTCAGCAGATGCCATTGCTCATGAAAAATCATAGATTTGATTATTTATTTCATTCTACACTATGCTTCAGACTATATTGATTCCTCCTGCAAGTTGGCTATAATGAAATCAAATATACTGAAAGGAGTGGCAGTCAAGTATCTAGGAAGTTTTAAAAATATCGTATATAGTTGCAAACACCTTTAGCCTAAGAATGTGACCTCAGTTATTTTGGAATTTCTTTTATATATATATATATATATATATATATATATTTAATGATTAGTTGAAGAAATTAGTACAAGATGGCTAAATAGCTTCCCTATTTCTCAGTACATTTTGTGTAGAAATTTCAAAATTTGCCTCACTTGTGAGCCTAAATGAAAATTCAGAAACAGGCAAAATTCATTATTAATGCGGGCAAGACATGTTTTGAAAAGTGTTGAAACTTTTCATTTAAAGCTAATGGTCATGGTCAAGGAAAAGAACTAAACAGAAACCTGATAATGTGTAAGATATTTGGAATAGGTGTCTTTGTAAGTATGCTGATATGTTTGTGAGCCAGGTAATGTATGTGAAATTTTAAAGGACTGATTTGGTTTTTAAAGAATGCATTGAGATTGATGGCAATCACAGATTTTCTTGTCACACAATGTGGTGTTCTATTTTGTTGGTGTTTGTTGGTTTTGTTTCTGGTTTTCTTGCTTGTTTGCTTGTTTGTTTTTTTACTTTGCTCAGGACCAATGTTTCTTAGGAAAGATAAAGACAGAGAATTTGTGAAAGAGTTATAAAGTTCATAGCATATTCTGAATATCCTTCTACATGAATAAAAATACTAACTGAAAATAAAGGCTCTGATTGTGCAATTGGTCCTTTAATGGTTCCTAGAACAAATACTTTGAGTGACATATGTGCAAGGCCCCAGATTTCACTCAATGGGTCTCTTACAAGGATTAAGATTATTTTATGCACCTAAATCAAAAGCTCTGAATATATCAACAAGAATAACAACAGGATATTTTTCAAGAGGTCAAAACAAGCAAAAATTCTACAGGTAAACTTCAGAAAATCAGGGAAATATGGAAAAGTTTAAAGCAGCATTCAGTCAACATAAAACATATCACAAAGCATTTAGCTAGCAAATTCTAAGTCCATTCAATTTAGTAAACTCCAACTGGTCTGATATTAAGATAATCAATCTTTGAGAAAAAGGAATTAGATGAAGAAAGAGAAAGAGAGAAGAGAGAAAAGAACAAATAGAGCTACCACTCCTCCACTGGTGTTCTAGCTCATATAAAATCCAAGAAATAGGATCAAGACCTGTGCTTACTTCGTGCGCTGCCTTAGGTACACTTTCGTTTTCATGGGCCCTTCCCCTAGGTGGGATTTCTGGTCTGGTGGCCACTTAGGACCTGGGATAGCAACTCCAGGAGAACTTGTGGAGCACTGCCTCCAGTGCACCTGGGATTTGTGGCTACTGTGGGGCTGGAATACAGGCTCAAGGGAGCAGGGTGTGCCTAGCAGGGCATTGTCTCACCAGAGCAAGATTTGCCCCTTTCCCCTACACACATGCTCCTGAAATGTTTCAAGCTAGCAGTCCTTCCAGTCTCTCACAATACAACAGAAAAATGCCTATCTGGGAAACCCCTTCCATGGGATCAAGGACCAAAGTTATCAGAAATTCAGGCATACAGGAAAACAACTCCAGTTACCTGGATAGGCTGCTGATCACATTCACTTTTTATTACAGGTGTATCCATTTCTTTGTTTAGATATGTAAACATAATATGTTGGATATTTCTAAACTACACAGTATACTTAATTTTAGGGACGAAAATAAAATTCTTTTTTTAGCACACAATATTATGATTTTTTGTTTGTCAAGTCCAAATTGCTTAAAGATTCTCTGTGGGATCCTTTTAATGGATTTGGATCCAGTCTACAAGAAGAAATTGTGGATTTACTAATGTAGAGAATCTACTTCCTATCATATTAGGTACTAGTTACAAGATAGTTCTCCTGATGAGTAATAAACTACCACATTTCAATGTAACTTAGAATATTTGAAAACAAATTTATGGGAAACTGCTAAAAAGCTTCTTTAAATTTGGTTTGGTTAAAGAGAGTAGTAACTTTGGTGATAGTAACATAAGACTACAGCTTATAAACTGCAGCAAAGATTTCCAAGGGATTTTGAGAATGCATTGGAAAGAGCTGTGACTCTTCCCAGCAAGGGAAAGTCTTCTGAGTGCATGGAACTATTTTGGACTTGTTCTTAATGGTAGCTACAGTGGGGCTACAGGGGTGACTTCTGCGAGAAGCTGCCAGAAGCTTCTTCTGTATCTGATAGTGTAAAGGCCAGATGGCTCCAAAACAGAGAAGCTGCCTGCCATTATCATGAGCCATGAGACTTTTGCTATATTTTGTCTCCTCTGTCTAATTGAGGAAGGCAGGTCAGGAAGGCACCTCAACATAATATATAGTAAAATAGCTGTTAAAATTCAATCTGTAAAAGTTAGTAGATTCTCTGTGTTGCCAACTGTTGACTTTTGCAAGTATAAAAAGTTTACATGTAGCTTTGTTTTGGAATATTTTCTGTAATGAGAAGAAAATGGACTTTGAGATGGGATCTTAATTTAATCACATAATATTTTTTTTAGTAGATATAAATGCCAGGAAATCTGTAATCTTGAAATGCATTTGTATTTTCCTATTTTCTTTATTATCTAGAGACTAATTTATTTTCATTCTATTCCTACTGCAGTCATAATTCCCTTATGTTGTTACTTATTTATTATTTAACACAACTACGCACGGTCTGATGCTGAGAAGACTTGCTCTTAAAATGTGTTTTTGCTCATAGTTGTGAATCCAAGTACATGGAAAAGTGTTATAGAATTTGTTGGGTTTTTTTTAAAGCATCTGTTTTTCTTTTAAAGCATTTTTTTTGAAGCCAGCTGAAATTTAGCTTCTATTTTCAGAAAGCAAAACTGTCAATTTTGTGTCCAATTTGAGAATACTTTTTTTCCTTCATGGATGCTTTCTTTCCTTTAAAGATTTTTTTTTATCTCTGTTACCATTTGGCATCCCTCAATGAATTTTCCTTTTCAATTTACCTGCATGGAAATTCAGACTTAAATCTATTTTGCCTGAGAAAAATTTGGGGTGGAGCTTTTACTTGAAGGGCAAACTGAAAACTGAGAGTTATTAGAGACAAAGGATTTTGCAAATCATGAACAGCAGCAGAAATACTTGATCCATCTCTACCTCTTCACTAGGATTTTCCCTTCCTATATTTCTTTTCTCTCAGTAATACTTTTATTTCACAGAATTTGGACATCCTTGTAATAGAGTGTCACTAAATATTTGGGGGTGGGGGGAAAAGAAAAATAGGGAAGGGAGTAAGTCGGACCTTCAGATGATGCAAATCAATATGATGCAATCCATTTCAACATAAATCTGTTGTCTTAAGAAATTACTTCAGCACACACACCCATCACCTGGAGAAAAACATCCATTAACCAATCTTAAAGGATGAAAATGGGTGAAATGACAAATATGGGATTCTTTGTTCATAAGAATAGTTTTGTACTCTGATCTTAGACAAGAATATTAGAACAGTAATATTTTTAATGTTGAACAATTAAGCTCTAATTACAATAAGCAATCACCCTCCTGAAGCAATATGTAACCTTCAGAGTAATGACTTTGTTACTTTGGGATTAATATTTTATGTGTGACAGTTTATGAAAAACTGAAGTTAAACATATGAATTTGTCTCAGTCAGACAGAGAAAGCGGATTATTAAATCAAGAAAAATATGTTTTTAAATTATACATTTTTAAAGATCGGAAGAGCGT
>JAYDZK010000001.1:68303935-68319969 GCA_034509185.1 Euphonia xanthogaster
AGAGAAGAGAAGAGAAGAGAAGAGAAGAGAAGAGAAGAGAAGAGAAGAGAAGAGAAGAGAAGAGAAGAGAAGAGATTAAAACTGATAAAATCCCCAATTTTAAATGATTCCCTGAATTATAGGAATATTACCTGTTCTATTCCTCTCCTCTAAGGTTGCTGGAATTTTCAAGACTACATATTATGAATTCTCAAATGCCATTTTTGGGATATAAAACATAAAATATTTGCCTCATGCCCATCCTTAAGAAAGAAAATTGTCAGTTTAGGAACAAAGATAACCAAACTTCATTGTTGGCACTGCCAGTGGTAAAAAAACCCCACATACCAGGGTTGAGAAGCTGACACTGAAATGTTAGATCTTCAAGTATAGATGGTAATACACCTTTCCAGAACTGTGATCTGAATGTGGCACCACATGCAGTAACACCTGCACCAGTCTGAGACTCTGGAGGTTGAGCGAGATGCATCACCTGATGCTGCAGCCTAAGCCATCAATAGAAGACATTAAAAATAGGAAAGTAGACTCCTATCAACATTCACATACATAGATTATTTATGTACATACTGACAATATTTTTTTTTCTCATTTTCTCCAACTTCAGCCACTATCAGATCCTTTACTATCTTCTAAAGACCTGGCAAGCGTTTGGATAACAATAGCATTACTATTACAACATAGACCAACTTAACCTAGAGGGAAGAGTTAGTCTTATATCCTTTAGCTGTTTCTGAAATTCGCAGAGTGATTCCAAATACTAATAGCAGATGAAGGAAGTACATTTTATTCAGGACCACCTACATTTACAACAAAAATGCAATCATAAAGGAATATCTTGCCTTGAAATTCTTCACTTTTTTTTTTCACTTATGGAGGATATCTGTGACACCAGTGCTGTCATCTGAAGCCTGTTGTAGCACAACATTGTCTTGTAAATAAACCCGTATAGTATGCTTCAGAATTTTACCAATATCATATTCAGGATAAGGTTGTTTATTGTGGAATATTAAAGTGCTTAAGGTGCAAAAGGTGTGCATCCTTCAGTTATAGATTGTGTAGCTGAGCAGACATAAATATCTAAATAACATAATTACATAACTAAATGTTCCGATATGGGCAGCTCTGTCAATTTTATGGAAGTTGTTAGTCATGGAAAATGCCTTTTCATAACAATCTAATAAAATTATGGAACCCATCCTGGAAAATCAACATAAATGTTATTTGCTCTTGCACAATTGCATACATAATTTATGGAGATGGCAGACAGGTTGACAGCAAACTGATTCTTAGACAAAACTATTCCACACAAGTGCAGTTAATCAAGATACTCTTTGGCTGTGTTGAATGGAATGTTAGTGGTTGTAATCCCTAAACACATCAAGGAACCAAAGTTATTTGAAAAATTGTCTGTCCAAAACATGCAGCATCTTCCAAATTTTATGTGAATACTAAAAATTAGCAATCTTTCCCTTGATATACATAACAAAGGCATAGACTGTCTTTTACTCTCTTTGGAGGAAAATACATTTAATTTTTTCATGTTTATCCCACTGTCTCTTCATACTAATTTTGTCATTCATGGGAGAAATAAGCCTTAAAATATGAATAGAAGTCTCAGAATCTTTCCTATTTAAATAAAAAAAATCAGATATTTGCAGAGAGTTTTAGAGAAAATAAAAAGCTTTCTTGATGCTTTTCTAAGTGAATGAACTTCTGGCTATATTCTGTCAGTATTATTACAGCAAAAGTATTAGAGATTCATTTTGGGTTTATGGTTTTGGGGTTTTTTGTTTTTGTTCTTGGTTTTTTTGGTTTTGTTTTTTGGGGGGGGTTTGTATGTTTTTTGTTGTCGTTGCTTGGTTGGTTGATTTTTATAATTTGGTTTTGGTTCTTTTTTTGTTGTTATTTTTGTTTGTTTTTTTGACAGCTGTATTGCTAAAAAGAAAAATCATAATAAACATCTTATCTTTTTGAGTGGGAATGACTAATTATGAAAGCATATTTAAAACTTGGAATGTTCTCTAAGAATCCAGATACAAAACTTGAATCATCAATACCATATCTGAGCTATGTCTTAAATCACTGTTACAAATCATATTTTTGAAACTAGTTTGAATATTCATTTAAAAGTTTGGCAACTTTTCAAAAGGGGAAATATGGCTTAGAACATTATATGTGTGTCTTTAAATGTCTTATTTTAAATTTATTCAAATACTGTCTTTTTAAATATGTATGTCCATGCACATTTGCAATGTTTCAGATATATTGTCATTCTTTTATATTCCCATATTTTTTAAATTAACTGTGTATGTAAATATGTAACTGGTTCTATTTCATCAGAATTGACTATCACTTCTTGTACTAGAAGAAAGATTTAGGGATATGTGGGGTGAAATAGCAATCAACAAAAACTTTTTATCTTGGCTTTGGTGCACTCTGAGAAAAACGTTGGGAATTCTAAGGAGATAGTGAACAAGTGTGTAGGAGATTTTTCTCTGGCAAATCATGAGGAATTAGATGATTGAATTATAGTTGCAAAAGAAGTATTGACTATTAGTTTCTAATCTGGAAGAGAAAAACAATCTTGAAGAGAATCCAACCTGTTATTATGCTGCAGATCTTCAAGAATTTGACAAATATCTTGATGATTAAAATATAGAATCAGAATGTGGGAGATTTGGATTTGCTATTTCATTTTGGTAGATTTGGGTCCACAGGTCTCATGGAAATGCCCTAAGTTCCAGACCAAATATGTGATTTGGGTGCACAGGTCTCATGGAAACACCCTAAGTTCCAGACCACTGAAAGTTGTTTCTTCACCAATTCCTGAATTACTGTGCGTGTAAGATTGTGAAAGTCCTAAAGGCAGAGGGGGGTGGTACAGAGAGGCCTGAATGTAGTCTTTGAACCCTGAACTCTTTTATCTTTCTATTTTACATAATCATTACCTAGAATTGGAAAAAAAAAAAAAACAAAAAACAAAAAACAAAGGAAAATCAAGCAGAACAAAAAATTTGCTTCCTCTGGTAAAGCTGCTCTTTCAAATCAATTTGGTTTTTTGTTTTTCTTCTTTATTAAAGGGAAACAAATTCAAGCTGGGGAATGTTATTCTTCCTACATGAGAAATGCCCTTGGTGAGGGTGCATTTGATCCCAATGTGTGTATTATTGATGAATGATTGGTCTCAGTATGGCCCCTGGTGAGACACCACTCATTTTTGGTTTCTACTTGGACATTGAGAAGTCAGCTGTACTTCTTGGGAGCAGCCATCCAGTCAATTTCTTAGCCACTTAGCAGTTCCTACATCAAATTCATACTTCCCCAGTTTAGCAGCAAGAATATTGTGCCGTACTGGAGCAGTACCAAAGGCCTTACAGAGCCCAGGTAGATGCAATCAGTAGTTCTTCCCATTCCCACTGAAGAAGTGTCTCAGTTCTAGAAGGTCCCTAGATTAGTCAGGTATGGTTTGCCCTTGTTGAAGATATGTTGGCTGCCTGTAACCACCAGTCTTCCATAGGTTTTGACATGTCTTTGGGGAGGATATGCTGTCACAGAGTTGAAGATGACTGGTCAGTAGTACTTAGAGCCCTCCTTTTTTTAAATGTGTACAATATCCCCTTCACTCCAGTCATCAGGAACCTTTTCTGACTGTCATGCCTTTTCAAAAATGATGGTAGTGACTTAATGACTCCATCAATCAATTCCCTAAGGACCCTAATATATTTAAATAACATAAAGTATAGCTTGTTTTCACATGCTGATAAGCCTTAAACATGAACCTAATTACAAAATATCAAGTGATTAGAGAATTTCAATGTAAAAAATATTGCTTCACAAATAGCATAAAAATGAAGTTTGTCAACCTCTGGACTGGTACCTTTGTTCCTCACAGGTTCTACTGAAATAAATACTTCTTTAAACATGCTTCCTTTGACACTTCTGAGCAAGAGAGATGTGTACACTATCCTCCATGCAGTAAATGCTGTGTACATGCAGACAGGCCAGCCTATTTCTGAACTGTTTGTTCAAAATTTCTGCTTCTTTTTCCTTCTGTGAAGGCACAGACTGGGATTTCTCTGTATACCATGGTGGCATTTGTCACAGAAGTTTTAGGAACTTAATTATGTTTAAGACTTCTAGCTCTTTCTGAAATGTAATTGAAATTGTCCCAGAGATCAAAAATAACTTGCAGATGTAGAGCAATACAGAAAATTGTCTTACTCATACTGGTAACAGTTAGATAAGCAAACTATAAACCAAACATGACAAAAATAAAGGTATAATAAAGAACTTAAATAAATATATACATTAGTATACTATCTAAATTTACCTTGCCAGATTCAGAAGAAAAAGTAATGCTAATTACTAAAAAGAAGATGAAAACTACAAAAAAAATAGCACAGAAAAATACTGTGTACCACATATTTCATCTGGGATGTATGATGCAGTATTTCCTTGACTCACAATAATACTTTGATTGCTATAAACAGCTCAGTTGTGGTCTCCATTATCTGTTTTGCTGCTTTTTGAAGTTGTGTATAATTTCACACTCAGTTTCCTAAATTGGATTAGCTGAAAGACTTTTTTAGCCAGAATAGCACGTTCATCTCTGTTTACCTTCTTGTTTTCCTAAATGCACCCCTGTAGAACCTGACTAAAACAAAAGGATTCACCGAAATGGAGCCAACTCAGCAGATGAAAACTGCAAGAATACTGGCAGAAATAGCACCCAGCTTCCCAAGTTTGAAAACATAAATCATGTTAACTGCTATGCAAATTTTTTCATGAAACTGTTGTTTATTCTGCAAACATTTGTGCAATTCATGAAGGCAGCAGCTGGTAACCATTGTTAAAGCACTTGAAAACCTAACTGGGAATATTAAAAGGAACTGGACTTAATGAATACACCAATTTGCAGGTTTATTAATTTGTTTGTTTCCTCTAAGCACTTACCGGATAACACCATTTCTTTGTGAATAAAGTGATGCTGATGAGTTTCCTGACAAAAGGTTTGAAAGGATATAATTTACAAGCTGTTCACATAAAACCTTAAATTGTCTTGGTCTAACAGGGGCAGTATCAAATATGAACTCCAAATAATGATTGGCACACTAAAGTATTTTAGAAAAAAAACAAAATAAATGGTGACCTACCTCAGACAGTTGTCTGACATTTGAGAAAGGCTTATTCTCCCACCTCAGTGGCCCATTTCATAATATGAACTCACTTCTCTGTCATGATGATCCACTCATTTGCAAGATTTTTTAGAGCTTTTAGATGGGTAGCTTCTAAGCTAGTTCTTTGGGAGGAAGACAGGAAGTGGGTGTTGTTCAAGAAGTCCAAGGAGCTGGTATATAAATTGTGTGCATCTCATGGATGTGAAAATGTTCGTTTATGATTTTCCTCCATCACAGAACAAGTGCCATAAATACTATATGTACCTCCTATGCACAGCAGTGGGTGAGGTTCCTTCAGTGACATATCTTTTGGAAACAGTAATTCTGGAAATAACATTCATACATAACAGCTAGAAAAGGAGAAGATAATTCTTACTGCTCCTGAAGTAGTCAGAAATAGAGAAGAGACTGGTAGCAATTCATTTTTGATGGAATTTTTTTGCAGACTGCCTGATCAGGGCAAAGAAGCGTATGAAATTTTCCTAAACAATTTGAAGAAGTTTCTGTATCGCTGCACTAGAATAGATTGGCAGGACTACACTTTTGAATGTCTCCAAGGGTGGATATTCCATTTCCTTCTGATAAAAAGTTATCAGTGAGAACCTTGTGACACAGCATCTGCTATTCAGTGAAAAGGAAGAGCTGGTCTGTGACTGACTTGTCAGTAGTGGCCACAAAACACTGGAGTTCAAGATCACAGAATAGGCATGATTTTTTAGAATAATATCAGTTGGCCTTCACGGTAATTTTTTTCTTGTCTTAATCATCATGTGATTTAAAAGACAGTTACAATGCTAGGTTAATATTTGCATTTCATATATCTATTTCACTGAATTTAAAGTTACTTCTTTCTTACATAATTATTTTTGTTGAGATTTTTAATAGGTCAAATTTATTGACTTTGAGGTTGAAACCTGTGTTTAAAAAAACCCCAAATGATACTGCATGCTGTGGCTTGCAAGATAAAGTTAGCAGTTTGGTTTTTTTTTCACAAATAAATGAAATGGGTATTAGTCATCTTGCTATACTCTCACACCAAAAATTATTATGTAGAGATGAATACTAAGAGAAATCTAGGCTGACATGCACTGATACCTTAGCTGTCATATTAATGCTCCTTATTCCAAAATAAGTCAATGTCTGTATCTGTATCTGTTGATCCTTACAAAATTTACTATTTCTTCATTGTAAAAGTTAGATTACGTTCATAATCTTGGTTGTCAATTTTTGCTTTTCAGCAATATATGACAGGGGATAACAAAATTATACTTAAAGAGCAAACGCCAGTTTAGCAGAAGTGCTCATTCTTCTTTTTTTTTTCTTCTGTGTTTAATCCATTTCCAAACACAAAATAAAGAGAATGAAACCAAAATAACAAAAAAAAATTAGTGTAAGGAATGTGTTCTTACACGTAATCTTATAAAAATATCCTTCATGGGGGCATGAAATGGTGTCAGACCTGTGTCTATTGGGTTATCGGATCCATCATGATAAATTATCCTTTATAATTTAATTACATTTACATCTCTATTCCTTGGTTATCAGACCAGGTAAAAGTATTTAACTCTCCCTGGTCTAGATCCCAACGAATGATTTACATGGAATTAAACATTCTGTTACATGGAATTAAGTATTCTGTTCTTTATTTTGCCATTTGTGAAGATTTTTAGATGGCATCATGATTTCCCTAGAGTCTAATAGCATGATTTTCTCATACTAAAAAAAATTGTATGCATAGTGGAAGAGAAAAGGAAAGCTGGGCAGATTTCCCTTTAGCTTTCTACTTTGAAACTTCAGCTAGGAAATATATCTTGACCAAGACTTCAGGGTTCCCCAATTCAGATGACAAATCATAAAAGTGTCCATATCTTTTTCTTTTATTTTTCTGTCTCATTTTGTTGCCCCACTATAACAGCCTCCCTAGAAAATTTCAGATTCAGCAGCAGATAACGAGTGAAAAAAGTTATTTCTAGTATATATTATGTACTATGTGTGTAGACCAGCAAGGAAAAAGTGATATTTAAAACCCCCATATTTCATTATTACTGCATTTTTGCTGTCTTCATTGATTCATGACACAATAGCCAGCACACGAGAGCATCAGTGATGATGAGCTCTGGTGTGGTATCATAATGAAAACTCTAAACCTAACAATAATAATAGAATTGATTTAAAGGTTTCTTAGGAGCACATTAAGGAGTGCCATGTAACTCAAATTTTTTTAATAGACATACAGATATGCTGCATTTTGTCTCTATGTGTTTATTCCTTAGACCATTTTTAAGGGCTATAGATACTGAGAAGCATACATTTAAAGATTAATAGCTAGATCCAGTGTTAACATCACATGATTTCCACCAGGGAACTATAAAACTTCAAGGAGGAGATTATAATGAGGTAGAGAGATATTGTGCACATTATTTACTGTATGCTATAAGGTGTTATTATCTTGTACATAAACAAAGGTGTGCTCATTATTTTACTGTCTCGAACAAAGGGAAAACACAAGAGAGGCTGATGTGACTTGCGTGCTGCCAGAAGCAGTTGGGGTAGATTTAAATGGCCCTGTGGAGCACCAGCAGCCGGGAGCATGGCAGGCAGGTTGGACAAACAGGGGCTGAGATGCCACTGCAACTTGTGCAGCAGAACACACAGAAAGGTGTGTGACAAGGGCTGTGCACCCTGCTTGCAGGTCCAGAGCCCTGCAGGGGAGGGCTCCATGTCTCTGCCATAGTGGTGGGCACTCACCTTGGAGTTGAAAGCAATGGTTCTACACAGAAAGCTCCTGAGAGGTCTGGAGATCAGGCAAGGTCCCAGAAGACTAGAAGAATGTCTACCTCTTTATGCCTATCTACAAGCAGGGCATAAAGGAGGATCCACAAAATCATAGCCCCATTCTTCAGTCTTACTTCAGTTCCTGGGAAAGTTCTGGAATGAATGCCTATATGGGCTGTTAGAAGTCTAATAAAGCATGAATGGCTGGGAAAAGTCAGCATGGATTCACCAAGGGCAAATTGTGCTTGACAAACCTGTACATCTCTTATGACAAACTATCCTGCTTAGTTGATGTAGGGCAAGTAGGGGATACTCTTGGATTTCTCCAAGTATTTCCATATGGTTTCCCACAGCTGCCTCCTAATGAAACTGATGCATTACCTGTCTGGGGAGCAGCTCTGTGGAAAGGGACCCTGGGGGTCTTAGTGGATGAGCAGTGTGCTGCCATGGCAGAGAAAGCCAACAGGAAGCTTGATTGCATTAACAAGGACATCATCAGCAAAGAGAAGTCATTATCTCACTTTGCTGCTCGGTGCCTTCCAGGCCACACCTGGAATACTGTGCTCAGTTTTGGCCTTGGCTCTGTATTGTCATCTTATTGCAAAGGTCCCATACCTTCTTGGTAATTTCTCATGGGCAGCTCCTCACAACACTGACTCCTTCCTCTTCACAGTACAGCCAACAAACTCCAACTCTCTCCCCAACCAGCTAACCCACTCTTTTGTAGCATTCTTCTTCTTATTAGACACAGCTGTGGCCTATTAAGGCCAGGCCTGTTCCTACTCTTTGGTGATTAGTACAGCTGCAACTCCTCACGGGTGACATTACTTTCTCCACTGTTTTCTTACTGTCTATCCTCCCGCAGCTGTGTAAAAGAGGTGTGGACAAGGTGGAGAGGATCCAGAGAAGGACCACAAATATGATCAAAGAAATGAGAAGCCTGCTATGCAAGGAAGCACTGACAGAACTGTGTCTTTTCTGCCAAAGTCTTTGGGAACATCTTACCACCATGTTCCAGTTCTAAAAGCGCGACTAGAAATAAGAAGACCCTTTTAAGAAAGGAGTCACTTAGAAAAGGTAAGGGATAATGGCTAGAAATTACTCCTGGGGAGATTCTAACTGGACTGAAAAGGAAAAAATTTCACAAGAACAATTAGCCATTATAATCTCCCCAGCAGTGGCAATGTTGGACACTTGTATGATTCAGCTGGCCAAGGTGTTGGGACATATTGTCTAGACCATACTTTTGACAAGAAGGGTTGGTCCAGGTGATCCTTTCCTACCTGGTATTCTATGATTCTATCAAGCATTAAAGATTTTACTGTACTGGTTTTATATTAAATTCAGAACAAGCACTCCAAGAATTTAAAGTTATACTAGAAGTTCAATTTTTTTTCTTTACTTTTAAGCGGCTGTGAAGCAAAATAGCATTTTCATATATATGGGTATTGTAACAAAGATGAATGTATTCACTTGAATAAATAAAGAGCTAACCTAGTATTTGTTCATTCCTTGAATTAAAGTCCTGTTGATATTTCGAAATGTCATAACATTTTCATGTTTTCAAATCTGTATATTTTCTGATCTTGATTTCTGCTTTGGTATTAACAGACGAGAATACTGTGAAACAATCTGAGTTAAAAAACTCTGTGCTCCTATACCCTGAAATAAACCTGGTTTTGTCCAAAAAAAGGTACAAAAAGAATTGAGCAACAAAAAGTTTGGGTTATTATTTCCAACCTACAGCAATTCCCTACTGTATAGAAAGATGGATGCCAGAGCTTTCAAAATTTTATTTGGAAAAACAGAGCCATCAGACAAGTCAAGGCATTTGCCTGGGAGATTTTGCTCATGCCTGGCAGTCTCAGCCAAATAGGCATGTATTTGATGTTGACTTTTTTAATCCCATACAATCTATTTGAAGTGCTAAGGATACCCTTTCCTTTCTTTTTGAATAAAACTATTGTCCATATTGTATATAAAGAAATTTCTAATACTAGCTACTATTGAAAACCCTTTCAATTTGTTAAATTTGTATTTTAGATTAAAGTCTATTAATTGGAAAAAATCTAATTCTTCATCTCAAGACACATTTTCATACATAAGGCATGAAAAACATTCATTTTAGTTGGAGTTTTTCATCCTATTAAATGAAAACCAAAAAGATCTTGATTATTACTTCTTTGTGAAAGAAATTAAACCATATAGTAAAAAGAGCCACAGACAATCCAACAAAACCCTCTCTCTCCCCCAAGTTATTAGGAAGAACAGGTTCTGATCAAGTTATTCAGTATGAGCTCCACCAATGCTTTTACAAGTCTTGTTTGCAGTATAGATGAGAGTTATGGTGGACCAGTCTGGTGCTTTAATCTTGTGTCAGTCATAGTTTTATCAAGTTAAATGCCAAACTCTTTTTCCTGGGCTAGCTGCAAAACTGGCTCCTACTTAATATAAAGTTTGAAAACTATATAAGCTTTGAATAGAGGATGCTTTTCATATACCCAGTTTTTGGTGGTGTTTGTGGGTTTTTTATTTCTTTTGGAAACAAGAAGAAACCTGCACAAACTCACACCTATTTTATTTTAGAGCTATGCTCTAAAGTCAAGTCCTATTTGGCCTAGAGTAAAATTTTCCCACTTATAATTCTATTTGGTTTTTTGTTTTTTGGGTTTTTTTTCAAAATTGTAACCAATTAGAATTATCATCTTAATAGTAGTCCAAGGGGTTGGACACCTCAGTCTTTACAGTTGGGATTTACCATCAGACTTCTGTAGTTTTAAGATTTGTTTTCATGGGAAATACATGGCTTTTGGAAGGGAACTCTCAATTTGTTTTATAATACTGAGCCAAGACTAAACATAGGAAAGATAACAAAACCAATTCTTTGGCTTTGTGCCATTATTTCTGAGCTATGAGGAAGTGCAACCATTCACTGCCAGGTTTAAAGGAGGAGAAAGAACAAATGTATTTATCAGCCTCAAACAGAAATAAGCTGGAGAGTTTTGCATCATTATATTTTTCTGGATGAAAATCCACAATAATAAAATTTGAAAACACAATGTAGCAGACACAAATTGCATCTGAAATATTTACTTTGGACAAATGAAATATAATGGCTACTAAAAGACAAAGTTAATTTGTGCATTGTGTCTGTCACCAACTTCAAGAAAGGGATTTTTCAATGCAAGGGGTTTGGGTTTTTGTCTCAAATAAGCATTGATCTGCATTTGATTTTTACCCCTAATTCTGTACAGATGTCATTGCTTTTTTTTCCCAGATTTCCCTAAGAAACTGTGCTGCTACAAATGGAAGGAAAAGGATGAAAAATATGAATAATTAATTTTTGTGCAAAGGAGAATTTATCCTTGCCTGCTCATTATGAAGATTCTGAAAGAGGTTCACTTTTTTGGTCTCGCATATGATTCTCACAGAAGGCACCCTTGAAACCCTGCTGCTACCAAAACCTTGCCATGCAATCCCAATAAAACAGAAATTAACCATTTAGAGGGTCATGTGAATAATTAGTCTAGGACATCAGCAAGCTGACTTAAAGATTTTGGAGGATTTCACTGCAATGAAAAGGCCTTGGATCTGTGTTAACACTGCTCAGCTATACCAAAAACATCTCTGTAATCATTACTGCATTCAGCGCAAATCCAAAAAAAGGCCCATATTAGCCATATTGTAGCCACTGTGAAGAAAGTTAACTCCTGCCCAGCCAAAACTACAACAGTGAGCATCCCATGACTTCATTGGCATTGTTGCAGAGATTTAAATGGATAATGCAGGTGTTTTATAAAGCAACCTTTGAGGTCTTCAGACTCCTGTTGGTTAACCTCCCTTTTGTATTCCTCAGTTGAATAAAAAAACCCAAAAACAAACAAAAACCAACCAAATTAAATCCAACCAACAAATAAACAAGAAATCTGAATCTCTTTATTGGCTTAAAATTACGCTGCTATCAGTGTTTCTTTGGCTCCTACCATGTGAGAGCAATACAGTATTGTCCTATGTTTGCACTCAGTTATTAGTCACTATGTTGTGAGATCTGCTAAATTAAGTGTTAAGTAGAATACTTTCAATAGCAGAGTTTTTTGACAGAACTAGGTATTAAAACAGTACCTAGTAGAAGATTTTAAGTAGTGTAAGTGGAGATAACTTATTTCAAAAAAGGGGTGAAAATCAGGTGCTGTGGGGCAGCAAGAGCCACCTCCTATCTTGCTTAAGTCGCAACCACAGAAACATTGTTCTTAAACACCTAGTTCTATCAGGAACATCAGTAAAGTAAATAAGATACATCTGAAATGGATCATGAGTGGCAGCTTAATGGTATGCAGGAAGACCTAAGACCTTTGCTACTGTTGAAAGCATCTGTAGGTGCATCTTCCTATAGTGGTTATTATACAAAACTTCATGACAATCAGCAGAAGCACTACTAGCAGAGCAAAACCTAAACTACAAAGAGGGCTGCTTTGTGGGGCAGATTGACCTTTCCTTCATCCTAGCAGAATTGATACTTTAATTTTTTTTTGGGGGGGGGGCAGTGAGTTTTGGGGGGAGACTTTTGGTAATTCTACTGAAATTTAATCATCAGATTATCGTATGAACAAAGGAATGTTAGATTGAAAAAGAAATATATTTTTAAAGAAATATATTTGAAAAGAATATATTTTTTAATTTATAAATTATAAAGAAAATGCAGAAAACAATTGAAATATGAGCCTTTGAGGCAATGGATTAATTAAAATGGCATTTATTTAATCTATGGAGTGGTAGAGAGGAGAGGGGAAATGAGGGGAGGGAGAGAGAGGAAGAGAAAGAAGAAGAGGAAGAGGGATGGGAAAGCCATGCCTACGTTAAAGTCTATGTGTCAGAAAATACAGAGAATATATATAATTATACATATTAGGAATAAAATAATTAGCTCTGTAGTTGCCTTTTTTTCTCATTTTTAATGAAAGCACATAGACACAAACAAAACTTAAAAGAAAAGTTATATGACTGAGGAAAATAGGAAAATATCACTGATCTAGAGCAATTGCTGGTGAGAGCCCTTGGTCTGACAGGTAGTTCATCAGATGGTGTCTGGCTTATTTCTCCAGTCTGTATTATGACATGGCTGAACTTTCTGGGTCTGAGCAAAACCCTGTTGGATCTTTTATTATCTTTTTTTTTTTTGTTTTGTTTTGTTTTGTTTTTATTTCAGTAAAGTATCACAAGCTGGTAAAAAGGAGACAGAAGAAAAATGGCCCTTTTCTCCTATATGACATTTACTCTATAAGAAAAGACAACAGTAGAACTCAGTGTTTCTTACACTTATGATTAGTTGAGTAGTTTCAAGTTGTTCCCACTCATCAGCCAATATCAAGACATAGCAGTAAGCCTAGTGGTGCACAAAGAGGGTCCCAAGTAAGCCAAGACATCCACTTTTCAATCCTCGTGAAATTTTCCCATCTTCAGTTTTTCCTTTTTATGAGAATTCTCAAATTCATGAGAAAGAGGTCTTATTATTTGATCCAATGTAGACCTACTTTTCATACCTTAAAATTCAGAGCTTTTACTTTTTAAGAGCAATCTAGATAGAGAAGCTAGAGATACGATTAATAGATATTATGATTTTGAATTAATATTTGTTGCTTCTAGCTCTGCCTCTCATTTGAGACATTGAGATGCATTCCCAATTCTGCTGCCTGTGTTTTCTTTTTCAGCAGCTTTCTCATCACCCCTTTTTCATTATATTTACTTGGGATATTTTAAAAATTTCCCCTTTTTTGTGCATAGTCCTTTTTGCACACTGAGTCTTCATAATTAGAATTCAGTGAAATATATTCGTTATCTCTCTGTGAAAGCAAGGCACTAATAAAGTTACATGTTCTGTCCTTCCACACATAAACTAAGATCTAATTCATTGCTTAGCTAGCTTGCAGTGATTTCTAACCTTAGATTTCATCCTAAATTTTTTAGACCTCCTCCTAAATTTTCTTAGTGCTTAAACAATAGGTTCTAGGAATTAGCAAGGTAAACTACTACTGTGTGAGAATTCCAGCTGTGCATGCTATTTGAGAAAGCTTGTAATTACAGTAAGCCTAAATGATGAGTCAGTAATATTCAGAAGAACAAAGACATACTGTGTTACTTTCAGCTGTCATCTAATTTTGTACAAAACAGAATAAATTTCTCCTACTGACCCCATGGTCCTGGTAAGTCTTGAACTCTTCTACAGCTCATCATGGAGTATACCGATCAGGACTGCCATCTCAGGGTTATGCTTGAGTTTAGACATGATATAGGGATTCAGTTGCAGCCTTATGCAAGCCCATTAGTGAAGGACTGATGGAAAAGTCACATGATACTTCCTTTACAAGAAAAATAGGAAACATGAAAAGACAGATGATGATCCCACTTTAGACAGCTGGTCTTGCAGAGAAATGCAAGATAATTGAGATGTGGGAATTGATAGATTCACATTACGTTTAATTATGTTTAAGAAACCTATATTTCATAAAAATATTTTAATGAAGATCAGAGAGTGCAACCATCTGTTTTAAGAGACTGTTTCTATCTGTGCCTTGAGTGAGCAGTTTCTCAATCCTAAACAATAGCTTCCAGAGCCAGAGTGTAAAAGCTATAATCTGAAGGAACTCAGAAGACATTGACAAAAAGACATTAATATACTGTGAGGATACTGTAGCATGAGAAGTTGTTAAAGAATTCCTGTTCTGTGGGATTGCCATCTCTCTGTGTTACGTGCAGTCTGCCTAAGAAAAAGAGGCAGCAGCTGCTGGCAGAGCTGTAGTGTGGGAACGGCAGCAGAGGGAGAGCAGGACAAGAAATTCATGCTGTTGTAGCAAAACTTCACAACCATAATATTCAAGTGTCAGCGTAGGAGAAAGCAAGTAACCAGCTGGCCTCAGAATTGCCTCACCAGAGGATAAGACTGTTAATAATAGATTTTGTCTTAGCTATTAAATATGTTCTGTTACCTTGTCTGTCTACCTTTAAATATTTTCTTTCCCTCCTTCATGAAATATTGTTTGCTTAAATAACTGATGTCTGTTTGCAGTAGAAGAAAAATTATCTTCACAATGTATAGTTTAATGCTCTGATGTCTTTGGGTGGAGTCCTGAACCAGTGCTTTATCTGCTACTCAAATTATGTGAATATTGTCCTGCTTACTGCCAATCAAGTATTGGCAGAAAGGTTACAATTACTTTGTATGCAAAAAAGGGATTAAGCTGATTTTTTTTCCATTCTATTTATTTGTAAAGATTTTTTTATTACTAATATACTAGCAAAAACGGCTTCTGGTGAAAACAACAAACTGGCAGAGATGTGAGAAGAAGGTGTAACATAAAAGTGTGTAAATAAAAAAAATTAAAATCTAAATAATATGCTGATTAAATGAGAAACAGAATACTGTCAGCAACTGCTTGCTCACTATTGTTGTAGAAAATGATAGTAGTGATTGGAATTGAAAGGAGTAAGATGCTGTAAATAAAAAGACACACAGGTGGTAAAATGATTAATGTTGCATCTAAACAGTACAGGTGTCTGGCATTTCTTGAGATGCCCAAGAAATAAATGGGATATATATTCTCCTTGACAGGAAGAGGAAAAGTTTGTGCTTGATTCTCCATCTCAACAAATGAAGTGTTGAATGAACTGTTCTGTTGATTTATTATAGTGGTATCAGCTAACACTGTTATTGAAAAATTTCCCTTGGTATTTTCTGTATGAGCCACTGTTTCACATATTTCCTCTCTAACCACAAACATTCAAATTTAGAATACACTGCATTCAGTCTGGTAAAGCAGATGGACATGAGAGATCTCTGATATAGCTAACTCTGCTCTGTCTCTGTCTCTGTCTCTCATATTGTGGTTTAACCTCAGCTGGCAACCAAGCACCACCCAACCACTCATTCACCTTCCCCATGCTGAGCAGGATGGTGGAGAGAATCAGAAGGATAAAAGTGACAAAACCTGTGGGTTGAGATAAAGACAGTTTAATAGGTAAAGGAAAATGCACACACACACACGAGAAAAATAAAACAAGGAATTAATTTACTACTTCCCATGGGCA
>JAYDZK010000001.1:68321566-68338313 GCA_034509185.1 Euphonia xanthogaster
GAAGTGGCGGAAGTGGCGGAAGGAAGGAAGGAAGGAAGGAAGGAAGGAAGGAAGGAAGGAAGGAAGGAAGGAAGGAAACTATCTATTAGGATTTTGCTCAGAAAGGTATATAGTTTAGTCTGCTCAGAACCTACCAGAATCTTCTGGAAAAAAGTTATTAAAATGCTTCATTTTAACATTTTAATATTAAAAAAAAAAAAAAAGAAAAAAATTAAAAATGAGAAAGTTTGTTTTTATCAAGAAAATTAATTGAGTAATTGATTATAGGCACATTTGATGAAATAGGTATGTTCTTGCAAAACAGTATTTTAATCCAATTATTATTTTCCAAAGACAAATCTCTCCACACAGACATTTTAAATTACGTATTTTCCTAATATTTAATAACATTTTTAAATTATTTTGAGTGTATAATGGCTTCTATATTTGCCAATATAACAAATTCACTCTCTAGATAAAACCTTTTTCTCTAACATGCATTGAAATAAGAGTTTAATTGATAATGCTAATAATTTTAATGTAGTACTAATTCCTTGTTATTTAAAAAGGATCTCTACCACTGCTTAATTTTCGAAGTAGCACATCACATATACCCTGTTTACAACAGTCCTGTGAAATACCTCTTAGTGTTATTTATTCATAAGGATGATGAAATTTTCATCCTGTTATATTATATAATCTCTAAGTAGGAAGCTCTTTATAACATTGCTATTGTTAGTCTGATTAAGTCCTATAATTAAAAACCTTTAAATATAATGATTGACAAGGGAAACCTGATGTGAGAAAATGGCAGATGCCAGCAGGGCTTTCAATCAATACAATTGCAAAAGTTTAGTGCACAGTCCTTTCTAGAATAGCCATTTCCTGACTTTGATATTTGCTCTTGGTCCCATTTCATCACTTTATTCCCCAACAGCAACCACATACCTCGATACTGTCTTGTCCCACTTTTTTCTTGAAAATTATCCTGGCTTCTTTGTGCTAGTGGCAAAGTAAACTGAATCACTGCCTCTGTACTCCAGCCTTCTTCCAATCTACTGAGCAGATGGCTTCACTATACCTTTGTCTAACATTTTCAGTTAAAACCCAAACATTTTGGAAAACAAGGCTAATTTTTTAGCTATATGGTCTCTTTTTTCCTTTTTTTTTCTCCCTTTCCCTCTCTGATTTTAGGACACAAATCTAGCACAAAGCAGTATATTTCTGTTTATACTTTATTAAGTTTGATATAACTCATCATTATAGCTTTTTTTTTTTCTAGAAGTTTTCCTTTCAGAGGCAGGGGGAGGCAGATTTTACCTATTGACACAAAAAACAAGTGCAGTTTTTGGTGATGCTCTGATGCCACCAACTCTATAGAAATCTGACTTTAAAAAAAACTAGCTAATTAATGTATTAGATACTAAACCAAATCCAGGTTCAGTCACAGGTTTTTTGAGAGATTTGAGCAAAGTCACATAGTCACAGATTCATCTTAGCCAGCTTTATGCTCTCATTATCCTTGTGCTTGTGATTGCAGTCTACTGTCATAGTCCACACAGAAAGACCAGTTCTTCAAAGAGAGATAAAATTGGCTTAGGAAGTTTCTGAAAGTTTGTCTTGACTGCAGAATTTCTGAACATATTCTCAAACCTTATTGTGACCTGCAATATATGCTATTAGACTGTATAGAGCAGTCTTTATCTAAGTAATAAATGCACGCTCTATGCTTATGCATCAGTCTCATATCAAATCCAAAACATAGCACTGTACCAGTTACTAAGAAGAAATTCAACTCTATTACAGTGAAAACAGAAAAATCTAGGAGTTATGTGATATAAGTTATATGAGCATTTAGGTGTTGACAAGGTACTAATAAGACAACTGTTTAAGAGTGTTGTGGCAGTTTTTCATAGTAATATTTCTGGACAGCTGCAGGGAATTGATGAGCTAGTATCCTCTTTGTATAAAACATTTAGATGTCAGTCAGTTTTTAAATCATTATTGCAAGATAGTCACTTACAAATATGACCAAATCTTAGTGCTATTACTCACACATCAGGAATAACACAATGGGAATCATAATCCCTCCATCATACTTTTCACTTCAGTGTTTTCTAGAATTTACTCCATTAACTACAAATACAGATCTTAAGCATGACCTTATGGGACTGAAGTGAAGACTTATATATTTTTTTTATTATCCTTTCACAGTAAATAGTAGATTGAGGAAACTGTTTAGGGCTGGCAGTCAGGGACAATAATTTACTTAATCACCATCTCAATAATCAACAAAGCTTGTCTTCTGGACCATTAAAAAAAAATCAAATCAACAGATAGGAACCTGAATATTAGACAACAAAGACAAGATCTGTAGCCTAAAACATTTTAATGAATCTTTTTTCTAGGTTTCAGAGAGATGGCACATTAGTTTATGTTATGAAAGGGTTTAGCATGAGCTGAGCATGGATTTGAGTGAGATATGGTGTCATTTCCATTTTTCCTAAACTAGGCAGTAATACTAAATAATTCTTTACTATATTTATTGGTGCAAATGGGAAGACATTATCCTGCAGGTGTGACAGAGACAACACAAATATCAGAGCCCAAAACAGAGAAGGTGCTCCCTGACACAGGAGATATTGCAGGCAATGGAGAGCATGAGCAGGAGGAGATTTTTTTCCTGACATGATCTGTAGTATGTGTGAGAACCCTGTATGGAGCAGATATATTTTTCTCAAAGGATTGCAGCTCATGGAGAAGGAGGGGAAAAGTGTGAGGAGAATGGAGAAACAGAGAGGAGCTGTTATGGATTGACTACAACCCACATTTCTTATTCCCTGCAGTGATCAAGATGAGGATAGAAGAATCAGAAGCAAAGAAATAAAGCTGAGGTGAGAAAAGAGTGAAGGAAAGAATTTTATTTTTTTCTGTTTTCCATGACTCATATTAATAATTGTATTTTTCTTTTAATCACTAATATATTATATTAATATTCCCCTAGGAGAGTCTATTTTGCCTGCAGTGTCAAATTGGTAATCTCCCCATCTTTAAATCTGTGACCTTTTCCTTCTTTTTTGTCTTATTTTCTCCTGCTGTCCTGCTAGGGGAAGGTGTGAGCAAGCAGTTGGGTGGGTATTTGGTATATAATGGAGATGGGTCTGGATAATTTTCCCTCAGAAGATTTTGTCTGCATTTAGAAACTCTAAAGACACTTTTACCTCTCCACTTTTCCATCTGCTCTTTGTGTCCCACTTTCAGTTTTCAGCAAGTATATACATCATGGTGAATAAACCCACCACCAATAGTAACTAAAGGAATATTTTCTAAGTTCCAGTTCTGATGCAGTTGAAGGAACACACATAAAATGTATTCTGCTTCACTCTGTCAGAGACATGCATCTGATTTGGACTGTTTTATCTTACTACTTGTGCATACAAAATGCAAACAACTTGACTTTAAGATGTAAGAATAATATTACCTCATTAATATTGTTGCCTGTGTGCTTAAATACTGAAGCTTAAAAACTGAAGTAGTTTAAGACTTAGGCAGATATATTGAGTTTAACAAGTTAGCAGGATCATAACTTTTAGAGCAGCATGTTCATGCCACTGTAAGTGAGATAGCATTACCATTTCCATTATAAATAATTTAAGTGATTTTATCTTAGTAAGAGAAAAATCAGTAGTCTTACTGCATTTTAAAGAAATTATTATGCTTGTGGCATCTTCCAGGCTGAAGGGAGCACATGATAAAATTTGACATTTTCCTCCAGGGGCTTTGGTAAAGAATCTAGACACTCAGTTTTAACCAGGCAATTTAAAAAGGTTTCTAAATACTACTTTAAATGTAAAGTTTATTTAAATTTGATGCAGTTATATGCCAGGATAGGATGATTTTGGATGTATTTCTACAACATACACTGCAATGACTACCACTATTTGTCAAACAATGAGTGATAAGAGCAGTGTTACTCAGAGGACAAGAGAGAAGTCATAGGAAAGAGAGGATATTTCTTGTTACCAGATTATCCAGGAATCATGAGTGTGCACTAGGAAGAAGAAAATATAATTCCAAGACTTTAAAAGAAATACCCAAAACACTTAAATGTTGATTTATTTGTGTACTAGTAAAGAGTCTTACTGATTTCTTCTGAACTACTCAGTTGGCTGAAGCAGACATTTAAATAATTCCTGGATTGTTGCTGAGAGTGAGAACTTTTCAGCATTCTCATCCACCTTTCCTAAATTCTGGAACCAAAAGAGAAAAAAAAAAATCACGAGAAATTGAAGAATGAGTGGTTGTCTGGAGAGCAGGGTTCATGCCTTTGTCTACTTTTTAACAAAATGAGCTAGGAATTAGAAATACTTTAGCCAATATAGAGACCTTTTAAACGCTGAAGGTTCTGCTGGAGCCATCTAAAGTTCAGTGATATGAGTTCTGTATTTGATTGTAAAGACCCATTTTTAAAATTCACACTTTCCTTCATCAAGGTTCTGCAGCAGGATTAATGGAGTTGAAGTTAATATGAGAACTTGATCATTACTGTTGAGAAACAAAGCTGGAGTGCTTTGCAGTGGATGAGTTATCATTGGTCAAATGCTACCCATGTCATTAAAACAATGACACTTTCTGAATTTAAACTTGACTTTTTTTTTTTCTTTTGGTCCCTGCAGTGTCAATGATTATACAAAAATTGTGTATACTGTGTTCTAAAAGAGCAGCAAACACTTCAAGTAAGCTTTGCATTAGGTAAATACTAGGATAAAAAAAAAAAAGACCCATAGTGGGCATATCTGGCCTTCACAAAACCTTAGCAATTACTACACTATTCTACATTTCTTATGAGAGGTTTTAGTTTAGGAAACATCAGGTGTTGTGTTTTTCAAAAGTTGGTTTGGAGCTTTTCCCTCTCTCCTAAAGAGACACTGCAAAATCTCATTTTTTGAAACACCCTTTGTTTTGTCTTAAAGCACAGTCAGTTTTGTCCACTTTGTATGCCCATATCACTTGAAGTGCTATTGTATCAAAAAATTCAAATGATTTCAATCTACTGAAATCAGCATCATCAGATAAGAGGTTTTAAATTAGTAGACTTGTTGAAGGGCTTATTGGATATCCTCAGAAAAGTTTTGCAGACCCTGGGAGGAATGTAGTGCCAACTTGCACATGTTGCAGGTGAACCACCTAATGAGCTGAAGAGGCAGACATGCCTTGAAGAAAATAAAGCTTTTGAGGTTTTTTTTTTTTCATTTTTCTCCCATAGCATCCTATCTAGCCTTCAAAAATAGCTGCTGCTTGCTTTACTTTTTAATACAGTATTCTGTCCCACTGTAATTATATTTGGAATTTTATCCTCCACAGTCTTTGAAAATTTCTAACCATATTTCTTGTTTGTGAAATAATGATCCAGGTTTAGGGTTTTAATTTAACACTGCTTTTGTACATTTAGAAGCACACTATATCTAATCATAATACATAGAGCTGTGATTTAAATATCTATTCCTCTTACAGGAAAGATTACTATGATGTTAATTTGCCTAGTGTGCAGACTGTTTTTAAGCATATAATATAGATTTGAATAATATCTTATTTAACCTGATTGATTTTTCAGAAGAAACTATCTAATTCTGAACAAACACACAAGACATGGTTTTCTCAATTTTAAAAAGTACATTCCCATCTAGTCCTGGCTTTAGGAACATGGCAGCTAATTTTTAACAGTGCTCATTGATTCTACTCTGACTCTGATTGTTACTGTTGAGCCTTACATATCTGGAGAAGGTCGGAAAAGCAAAGAATTGAAAAAAAAAAAAAAAAAAAAAGAGTAAGGGAAAAAAGGAGATTTAGGTTTGGTCAGTAGATGGCAGTAAGAGCTAGCAAGAGGCCTGTAGGCGCAGCTCAGACCTTAGCGCATTAATCATACATACAGCAAATTCCACACAGTACAAGCTGACGAAGACCTTGCTTTGCTACAATCAATCTTTATTCACCACTAGATTACAGTGGTTAGATATACTTGATTGCCTCAGACTCAGGATAAAGCTTATAAAAAACTATATATGTAATCGGCTTAAATTTTTGCTATTGTATTTCAGATTGTGTTTTTATTTTAAATCGAGCTTCGGATGAAATTGGTTTATTCTTATCTCTGCTATGTGACCAGACTGTCCATCTGTCACCTTGACTGAGAAGCTGTAATTTTAATGTTTGGCTCAGTAAATGTTTGAAGTGTCATTCTATTATTTACAAAGGGAAGTATGCAGCTAATAGACTGTAGTTGAAGGAGAACTGTCTTAGCTCACTTGTCTTTATTCCAAGTCTTTTACTGCTGCGTGTCTCTGCTATAAGCTGGAATAGCATGACAATTGTGAACTAAATGCTGTATTGCACTGCTGAATCCATTTTGTACGGCTCTATTCTCTGGTCTCATTTTCTATTTCAAAAAGTCAGAATGCATCAAGAATGCTCACTTTGGAAAGCTAGCAATGCAAATATTCTCCTAACATACACTTGGCAACAGGAACTGCATATGTACATTTCAAACTAAAAGGAAAAAATGGAATAATGATGCAGATTTTTTTGCGTTTCATTCTATAATGAAAAAACTTATTTAGAAATGTATATTTAGGTGTGTGCAATCTCGCAGATTTGAAATGCTTAGTTTATATAAAATTGAACTCCGTGTTATATTTATTTGGCTCTATTTGTGCAATCTATGTACTTGTATAGCAGTTCCATGATGTTTGGTTATTTAATATCCTCTTCTCCACAAAAAAAAATATCTCCTAGTTCTCTGCTTCTCATTTAGCAATGCAAATGTGCAAAACAATAAAAAAAATATAATCCCAAAACATCTTGCTGCATGTGGTGGTACATTGTATTTTCACATAATAACACCTAAATAACATTCTGTAAGATTAAAAAAATACTAACATATCAAATATTAGAATAGAAATTATCTGTTCTACTGAGTTATAACTACAGAGGTTGATGTGGGTTACAAGAGAGGAAAGAATCACCTTGGGGAGAAGGTTTATTGAAACACACACACACAGATAGATGACAGATAGATAGATAGACAGATAGATAGATGATAGATAGATAGATAGATAGATAGGTAGGTAGATAGATAGATAGATAGATAGATAGATAGATAGATAGATAGATAGATGTAATTAGAGATGGTGACAGGATAAGAATTCTTCTAGTACTTTTTCAATATTAGGACTCTACAGAGCTTCTGAGTACCTGCCTTTTCTGTTCGATGCTTCCTTTAAGAACTCAGCTGCCACAGTTCAAATGCAAATGTACAAGTGAATAAGCATCTTCCTCCAACCCCTCTCCCTGGGCTGCAATGTTGTTTTATATTCTGCTGAAATCAGTGTGTCATACTGGCATAGAAAGAAAACAACAGGTGGTGATTTCAGATTTCCCAGGTGAGGACCACAATCAGTTGATCAAACTGCAATTGCTTTTTACTCTGGGGTAAACACAAATATATTTGGGTTGTTCGTCGGGGTGTTGTTTCGCTGGGGTCTGGTTACTTCTGAGATCATCAGCTTAAAATACATCTCCTATAAAGGCAGATAATGTTGTCCTTTTGCCAAGGACACCCACATAAGTCACAGTGTTCTGTGCATGCCTTGGCTGTAGAAAAATCATTTGCTTTAACTCTTTGAGAAATAAATATATTTTACTGACAACTTCTCAATTCTAACATCTGTGAACTGTTTGTTTTTCTTTATTCTTTTATTTGTCACTTTGTCATTAAACAGAGTGTTCCTTAAAAAAAAAAAATAGCAAAAAGCAAAAAAGCCTTGCTGATCAATTGCCAAAGAAAAAAACAATAGAATTTTACTAAAACCTGTGATTTATTAGTTGCAAGTATAAGCAGTATTGAGCAACCTGTAATCTAATACTTTAGTTTGTTTCATTTGTTTTTTGTTTGTTTGTTTGGGTTTTTGTTATATTTGGAGTTTTGTTTGGTTGGTTTGGTTTTGTGTTTTTTTGTGTTTTCCTTTTCCACGTGATTGGTGGGCTGTGAAAATCTCCATTTGTTTTCTTGATTAATACAGTAAAATATTACCTTTGTTTCTCCACCAGCATGAAGGTTGACACAGACAACATTTCAAAGAGAAGAATGATAAATATGTATAGTATTTTTTGACAAAACTGTTGATGCCGAGCTGAAAAGGAGAAATGAAATACTATCATAAGATCAAAACTTTGTAGGAAGATCTTATAATTTTGGTGGGGGTTTTTTTGTTTGTTTGTTTTTGTTTTTTAAATTTAGGGGGTTTTCTGTTAGCCTGCTTCTTTGTTTTTTTAAATTTGTCTTAAACCATCAGAATGTCTGGGGCTTGAATCGCTTTAAGAAAATGTCTCTCCTGAATTTATAATCACAGCTTGAAATTGGTTGGAATTGTGAAGGTCAGCAGATCAGAGTGCACTTCATTAAGTTTATATGAGTAAAAATAATCACATGGATTGAAATTTATTCCACCCTATTAATTCAGAATATAATCAGATAAATAGGGGCTTAACAGCTTCTTTGTTTAACCCCAAATTCAAAAAGCTTTTCTGCTAGGAACTTGTTAGGATGGAGATATTTAGAGTCATCTTCTTCTCCATCGCAGGCTTTGTATGGCAATATTATAATGCGGTATGTCTTGATCGGGAAAGAAGTGTGTTTATAATGTTAATTTAGTTCTCTTTAGTATCAGAACTTCAGAGCTAGTGACAAAATGATGTAACAAGTCAATAGTGTCTGAAATGAACAAAGTAAATAATGCCCTATAGTTCAAGCAATATCAATACTTTTGAATATTAAAAAGGTAAAAGACAGGTAATTCCAATCTGAAAATCCACCTTGAGTATTTGGCAATGAAAGAAAATACAGAAGAAAAGAGAGAACTGCAAGTACAAAAAGACTATAGAGAAGTGATTTTCATGTAGCATTCCAAATTAAGGAATTAGTCTCCGTGTTCCTCTTTATTTCAATACAGTAAAACAATCAACTCACTATCAAGAAAACTGATTTTTTAAAAAATGAAGGTTCAGGTATCAACAGAATGAAATTATATAATTATTTTATCAAAGAGAAAATATTTGAAGCTTCATTAGTCCTTCTGAGAAAATTATACAACTTTTTAATTAAACACAAAGGCACTTGCTGCAATAACCTCCTGCAATAACTTTGTGTGACTGAATTGACAGTCCTTTATATACAAAATTCTTTGTATTGAATGCCCTTGTTAAGACAGGTAACTTAGCAGAAGAAAATACCTTTCTCCACCTGTTGGCCAGTGTATTAATCCATCATTTGTGAAATATACTGTCTTTACTCTAGACAGAAAAAATTGATGTAAAAGTGTATTGAAACGATTGTGACTTGTTAGGTTGTTACAAGGCTTACAGGAACAAAATATGGTATGGTTGTGATTATTTATTTTTGCTTGTGGTTACCAGAGTATCCAGGCTGCCTGCTTGCAAAAACAGCTCAGTTTTAAGGGGTATTCTCTGATGAAAGACAGTATGGGCTGGATGTAGGACAAAAGTGGAAAATAAAGAAGGCGGCAAAATGGATTCAAAAGGTCAACTGAATAACTGGCTCACAATTCCTAGTGGTGCCTCATAGGGATCAATAACAGGATCAGTAGCATTCAGCAACATTTATAAGGGCTAGCCTGCTCCCTCAATGAGCTTGTCGAAGATACCCAGCTAGGAGAAGCTGCTGACACTCCAGAGCTTAGGACTGATACCCAGGGTGACCTGAACAACCTGAAGAAGTGACCCAGTAGAAAGGTTCTGAACATCACCAAATGTAAATGCAAAGCCCTGTACCAGGGAAGAAAGGAGCCCTTGCGACAGTGCAGGATGGGGACTGGTTGGCTGGAAAGCCACATTTCTGAAAAAATACCCAGGCTCAACACTAAATTGAAAGAGTCGGGAATGTGCCCTTCTAGTAAAGAAGGCCAAATACACCATAGGAAGAACTAGCAAGAATGAGCCTAGTAGGTCAAAGCATGCCATTATTCCCTCCTAGAACTTGTGAGATTGTAGTGGACTTATGATTCTACCTTTGATTCTACCCATTCTAGTAAAGACATTAACATACTGGAGGGAGTACAAGAGGAGTCCACCAACATCAGGAGCTGGAGCACATGAAGCAGAAGAAGATGAAGAAATTTGGTTTGTTCAACCTTACAAAGGGAAAGCTGACAGGGGTATCTTATATTTTCTTCAAGCCCCTAAGGAAAGAGTGTGAAGAAGAGAGAGTTAAACTTTTCTAAGAATTTCACAGCAGAAGAATGGGAAGGAACAGATTCAGGTTGGAATATGGAAAATTCTCAGTAAAACAAAAAATCAGGGGGGTCACTTTAACAGCAATCAAAAACCATGCTATATTTATATCCTGCAGATCCTGTGGAATATCTATCCTTTAGACACATTCAGAATTTGACTAGAAAAGGCTCTAAACAATGTTATTTAACTATATGAGTTTTTAATTCTTTCTATAAGGAGTTTAAACTAGAAATCCTTTGGAGGTACTTTCGGAGTTTTAGAGAGGGAAACTGCATTTGCTGGTTCTGCATGTGAAAACTTGGGCTGGAGGGAAAAAAGAGCTATTTCTGCTCCTCTGAACAAGAGAGATCTGAGTGAAGATCATGAGGAGTTTTCAGAGGTGGGGTTTTAGAAATGCCAGGACAATGAAGCTTTATCAAAAGTAAGTGCTAACTGTTTCTGTGAGCAGAAAACAGTCTCTGGTGTATTGAAACAACATATTTCTGTACTGTGACTCAGTGGGGCATGGGATATTTTGATTTTACTTTATGATTAATGAGCTGCTTGTGAAGATCACACTAGATATCACTGAACTGCATTCTTAAAAGCTTTGGTGTGTTGCTCTTGGCATCTATAATTACTACAAATATTATGAGAGCATGTCTTTTACATAAAGGAATACCATGTGTACACAAATATCCTACTGTTTGATGTACCAGGTTCAATAGCAATTAGTCTGCACATAATTCCATATGCATATACTGTTGATATCTGGGAAGTTGAACTATCCCATAAGGATAAGGAAGACTTTGAAAAAATGGAGTTAGAATTGCAGTAGATTGGAAAGGTACATACTCAGCTTTCTTGTTCTCTACCATTTTATTGCCATCAGTCTTGGACATCCCTTTTTTTGCCTAAATGTCATCTGTGACCCTTTAGGTATCCAAAATATTCACCCAGATTTCACAGGTATGAGAGAAGATTTAAGACAAGAGTCATAACTTTCTGAGCAGCAACTTGAAATCTGAAAGACTTCCCCATAGTGCCTAAAGCTACCCCAGGTAAATATACTCAGGCAGCTGATTCTCATCTTTCCTCTTCTATGCTTTGAATCTTATTTTAGATGTAAGCTCCTTAGAGGTCTTGGTTAGTTCGTTCAACTATTACTGTTAGTCAAGCCACTGTGAATGTCTGAGCTAGGAGATAAAGTTGCACAGCTTTCCAGTGAGATCAAGCCTGCTTTTGTCCATATTAGTTTGAAAAATCTCAAAGGCAAGGTAATATGTCTTTCCAGAAAACACCCTATAGCCTGTTGTTGCTGTCAGACCAAATGCTTCTAACAAAATCATGGGAGATGAGACCTCAGACTTAGTGTTTTACTGAACAATACAATAAAGGTATTTTGGATTGTGAATATAAACTACATGGAAAATTGGAAGCAGCAGCTTATATTGAAGGGAAAAGCTTTTCCTTTTGATGCAAGATATGCTGATACCATAAGATAATAAATTGTGCATTATGATAATAGAAAAAGAAATGCATTCCAAATTAACCGTATACAAGTCTGGGGTTTACACCCTTTTGATCAACTACATCCTAATTTGTCTCTCAAGCTCTTAAGGCTCTCAGAGGCAGAATAGCATTTAACATATTCAACAGAAGAAAAAGTACTGTGGAAAAGATAAATATAAGAAGTGCAAGCTGACTTCTCTATTAAGCCCTTAGGGATTTTACACATTCCTTATATATTTTCTTTCAGTGACATTTGGATAAAATACATTAAAAAAATAGGGAGAAGAAACCTAGCATTCCCTATTTCAGAGGTATATAACTTTTTTTTCCATTCATTCTTTCCCTTCTTCTGTATTCTTATCCATTTAAGTCCCTTGTAGTAGGATGTTGTCTTTGTGAGCAGTATTCTAGGTTTTTTTCTGTTTGATAAATGTTTTCAACCTGAAATTCATATATTCTGGGCAACCAATCTGGGCTAGCTATAAGCTTTGCATAAAAATTATTTAACTGTCTATGAGAAAATATGATTATGACTGCTGTGTATCATGTTGAACTCAAAATTAGTATGTGTTGATGTACTTTCTACTATAAGCCCATTACTGCCACTTTCTTGGAAAAAGGGCCAGGAGCACAAAATCCTGAATGACTGCTGTGGTGTGTTGACCTCAGCTGTCTGCAGGCATACATCTGGCTGCTCTCTCACATCCACTTCTCATCAGATAAAAAGGAAGAAAATAAGACAAAAGAAATTTATAGTTGAGATAAAGACAGGGAGATAACATCACTTGGGAAAAAATAAATTTACTTGATAAAAATGTATTTAGTTTATTTTAAATTAAAATAGTTTGGATAGTGAGAAATGAGGACAAAAATTAAAACAACACCTTTCCTCCCTGCACGCTTTACTCAGAATCAGTTAGAACTTTGTTCTTCACCACTGCCTTTCCCTTCCTCCAGGCTAAGAGGAACAAAAGGAATCGGGAACTGGGAGTTGCAGTCAGTACATAATGGTTCATATCTGCCAGTCATTATTCTTCCTACTTTTCCCCAGTTCCAGTGTGGGTTCTGCAGGGGAAGAAGGCCAGTCTGACTGAACGAAGAACTTTGGCTTGAACTCAGGAGAAAAAAGAGAGTGTATCACCTTTGGACAAAGAGCAGGCAATTCGGGAGGACTATAACAGTGTCATGAGTTTATATAAACTTAGAAGGTCCAAAGCCCAGCTAGAATTTGCTCTGGCCAGTGTCATAAAAGATAATTAAAAATTTTTTTACATCAACAACAAAAACATGGCTAGGGAGTATCTTCATAATTTACTGTCTGCCTGGGGAAACACAGTGATAAAGGATGAGGAAAAGGCTGAGAAACTTAATGCCTTCTTTGCCTCAGACTTTAAGAGAAAGACTAGTTATCCTCAGGGTACCCAGCCTTATGAGCTGGAAGAAAGGAACAGCAAACAGAATGAAGCTCCTATAATCCAAGGGAACATGCTACAACACTTAGACACACAAAAGTCCACGGGGTCAGATGGGATCCACCCAGGAGTACTGGGGGACCTGCAAAAGCGACCACCAAGCCACCCTCCATCATTTAGCAGCCCTCCTGGTTAAGCGGAGAGGTCCCAGTTGACTGGAAGTTAGCAAATGTTAGACTCATCTACAAGGGTTAGAAGGAGGGTTGATCTGACCTATTGGCCTCAGTGCCAGGGAAGATCATGGAGAAGATCATCTTGAGTGCCATCACATGGCACATACACAGTAATCAGGGGATCAGGCCCAGCCAGTGTGAGTTTGTGAAAGGCTCATCTTGCTTGACCAAACTCATCTTCTTCTATAAGAGGTTTACCTACTTAGTGGCTGAGGGAAATGTTGTGGATGTTGTCTGCCTCAACTTTAGTAGTTTTTGACTCCCTTTCCCACAGTTTTTCCTGGAAAAACTGTCTGCTCATGGCTTGGATGTTCATATTCTTCACTGGATGAAAAGCAGTCTAGATGTCCAGAAAAGGATCTGGGGGTGCTGGTTGACAGTCATTAGACATGAGCCAACACAGTGTCCAGATGGCCAAAAAGGCCAAAGGCACCCTTTCCTATATCAGGAATAATGTGACCATCAGGGCCAAGGCAGGGATCAACCCCCTGTAATCAGCACACCTGTGATGAGGCCACACCTTCAACTCTGGAAAGTTCTGGGCCCCACACTGCAAGAAGGACATTGAGGGGAAGAGTCTGGAGCAAAATCCTGTGAGAAGCAGCAGAGGGACCTGGAGGTGTTTATTCTAGAGAAAAGGAGACTCGGGGAGGATCTTCTCACTCTCTACAACTACCTGAAAGGAGGTTGTAACCATGTGGATGCTGGTCTCTTCTCCCACATAACCAGTGACAGGATCAGAGGAAATGGCCTTAAGTTTCACCAGGGGATGTTTAGATTGCATAGTAGGAAAAATTTCTTCATGGAAAGCTTTATCAAAAATTGGAATAGGGGCGTAGTCAGGCATTCCAGGAGTGGTGGTGTCGCTATCCCTGGAAGTGTTCAAAAGGCGTCTGGGTATGATTTAATGGTCAACAAGACAGTGCTGGGTTAATGGTTGGACTTCATGCTCTTAGAGGTCTTTTCCAGCCTAAACAATTCTAGGATCCTATAATTCTGTGTAGTATGTGGCTTTCACTCTTATGTACAGGTTCTAAAAATTTCTCATGGATTCAGTTTACTTCATAAATCTCTCAATTCTTATCAAATGCTACCTCAATTCAGGAACCAAATGAAGGTAGAATCCTCAATTCATCACTGAAAATTATGTCTGCTTCTTGAATCTGTTTTTGGATCCCTTGGTGAACAAATAATAAAGTGATGGGCATTTCAGAAATCCTAGCTGACAGACCTACAGTTACTTGGGAAATCAAATTTTCAGTTTGTACTGCTTCAAATGTATCAAGTAATCAGCTTATTCCTTCTGAAGAAAACCGAAATAATGACAGACACAAGTGATTTTTTCATTGGACCAAAGACCCGATGTTGCTTTCAACAGCAACCATATTACAATACAATTCTGAATTCTCAACTTAGTTTGATTTGCTTCAACCTGAGAGGGCTGTAAATCCCTAGACTGTTCAATAGAATATGCAATTTTGTTAAGTATTCTCTGAATATCACAGAATAAGATAAGATGCATAAAGATTTTTTTTCTCTGCCTTAGAAGTTTCTTGGGAAGTGTATGAAATATTTGTTTCAACATAATAAGTATCTTTCTAAGGGCTAAAGTAAAACTCCATCTGTCATTGCCTCTTTTGGCATTAAGAGTTTATTGAGACACTTCCTGAGGGCTTTCTGCACAGATACATCCAGACACCTTTATGCAGTATTTTTAGATGATTAAGATTCTCTATGAATTTGTGCCTACTTTGTCCTCCTCTCTGCACTTCCTGTGTTCAGGCTGCCTTTTATGCTGCTATCTACTGTTTGACAAGTGATGCAACTTAACTTGCACAACAAGTTATTTACCTCAGAATGACAGCCCAATTATAACTCCAAAAGTTGAAACTCATAAAAGATGGAATGTGTTTTCTCCATAACTCTTTCCTTTTTTTTAATGAACAACTTTAATTTAAATTCTACACTTTCTGCAAATATCAGCTATAACTTTCTCATCTGAAAAATAGCTGACAAATTAGCAGTTAAAGTGTCATATACTTCAGAGAACACATGGCAGTTATTAAAATTCATAAGAACTTCACAGTGGTCACAGATCATGTGTCTTTCATCTACGAAGTGCTCTGCACAATTTTCATCAGGCATTAAGAGAAGAATTTCTTCAAACCTCTCTGCTCAGAGCGTATGCTTTCTACCTGACTACTGGAAAGTGAGCCTGTATAGGATGCTGTGACTCATTGTAAAGCTCAGTGGGGACATGAGGCAAAAATTGAACTTGTAGCATGCTCTGAGTTTTTAATGAACTAGCAGCAGCAGCCTGTGTGCTTATCAAAGTGCGATGTTTTCTCTTTCTGGCTTAATCAATTTGTGTGTTAATGTTCCTTGTTGACCTGCCAACCTAGCATCTGTCTGGTACACTCACCTTCCATTGCAATAATCTAATCTATAAGTACAAAAGTATAAAAGGCCATTGAAAAACTGACACAAAGGGAATTTATATTAGAATTTTATACAATGAAAAAGCAAAATAGCAGTAGCTGAGAGAGAAGGCTACAAAATACTGCATCAGTAAAAATCTTCTATTTAGTATTCTGCAGTATAATACCACAGTTGATACCTGCTTTAGTGGTTTATAAATCTGCTGACATTAGGTCTGTCTGGTGTCATGTGTGTAACAGATGAATTGTTTTTTAGTTTCATAAACTTTTTTATTACATCTTGTAATTATCTGCAGGAGGAATACCTTATTGCTAACTTCATCTATGTAAAAGAGAATTTTGATACAGAGGCTTTACTGCTGAAAATATTAATTTCTCTTTTGAAAGCAGTAGGAAAAGGAGATGCCAGTATTTCTTTTAGTAATTTTTGTTGTTGTTTGCAGAATATGACTAATGAAGCTCTCATTCTTTTTATCTGGAAATATTTGGCTGAGTGTATTGCATCAGCAAGAATATCAACACTTCCAAATCACCAGTGACTCTCCTAAAAAGGATGTTTTGTCCTGATTTCTGCAATCAGAATAAGTAACATTCTTATTATGCATGGCTTGATTATTTTCTGTGAGAATTTCTCTAACATATTTCTCAATTATTATCAATTTCAGAATGAATTGAATTGACATGAATATGTATTGCTCATTTACAAGTATTGGAGAAAATATTTATAGAATTATTTCTTCCTGCTTTTGCCTTGCCTTGTATGCTTGCCTTAGTTTCCCTTTCCTCTCCTTCTTCACCTTCCTTCTTCACCTTCCTTCCTTCCTTCCTTCCTTCCTTCCTTCCTTCCTTCCTTCCTTCCTTCCTTCCTTCCTTCCTTCCGCCACTT
>JAYDZK010000001.1:68342376-68371481 GCA_034509185.1 Euphonia xanthogaster
CATAGTCAGTATTTTCACCAAATTACAGATGATGATTTCTATGTTCTTATAAAGTCCAGTTAAAATATAGAATTATTATTTTAAATCCCATTATTCCATTTAAAAAATAGTCTTCACCAAAGAAATAAATAATTTATTTTACAGGTATTTACACATAAAAATGTAATTTAGAATGGAAGGGAAAAAAAACCTCCTAACCTAATAAGGAAATAATCTTACAGGTCTTACTGCATATTTTCCATTAATTTACAAGGCAGAAAATGGGTTAAAGTTAATGAGTACAAGAAACTTACCTTTTATAGCAACAGACAAATAGAAGTTTATCTCTGCAGAGAGTGTTCTCCCTTAATCTTATTTTCGATTCTGACTTAATCAGTGAGTAAATCAGTTGTTTCTACAATGAAAAGATACCAGCTTTCCACATCACAATCACATCATGATCTAATACCATCTCATGGAACCATCCCCTAGATGCGCAGGATCCTATATTCCATTCTCAGTTCAGAAGGCTGAATTTGAAAGATGGTAAAATGAAAAGTACAAATAAGGAGCAAGACCAGCAAGTTTTCAGAATACTGTTTTTCTGTGGCTAGATAGATGAAAGCTTGCCTACCCATAATGTGATATGAAGAGTAGATGACCCCACATTCACTCATGACCCAAACAGGGCTCCAGTTATCTTTTAGCCTCTTATGGAATTCTGTAGTGCAAGGCTAAGGTCTTGTTCCATTTTCCATACCAGCAATACAATTTTCTAGTTTCCCTTTTAATTTTTTATATTAATAGCTATTTATATATATGCAAATGAGAAGGACAGTTTTAGATTTTCAAACACTGTGTGACTACTGAGAATTCAAAAAGTGTTGTAAAAGGCAGTTCAAAAAAATAAACTTTTGATATTGCTAAATCAATGCTGTGTTTAATTCACCTTCAGCATTTTTAGAGGCTTCCACTCACACAACTCCTCCTCTCCCAAAACAATGGCATTAGAGAAACAATCATGTTTAGACACCATAGGATGACTACCTTCAATGTTTGTGAATGATGTCTTCTGGAAAAAGATACCTCAGAATGAAACTATTTAATTAAGGTTGCATCTGAATCTGAGATTCTGAGAAAAGTGCTGTATGTGCAAAGTCTATGTATTTTTAATAAACTGATCATTAAAATTTCAAACCTGTTTCGTTATTGTGCTGCATGAGTGTTGTATCTAAAAAATACTGAGTCTTGCTTAAGTGATGATTGTCCAGTAATTGGACCAAATAGGCCTAGTTTCCTTGGCTTTGTTATTTGCCTTACAGCTGAAAGTGAAAAAGTTATTTACATGACTGAAACTAGGCCCTTGCAAAAACCTTCCTCTTTCGATTAACTATGTGGGATTTTACTGTGTGCATTTTTCTTTATATCCACTTAGATGACTAAATGTGGTCTAGGGCAAACTATGTGAATATATTTCCCCAAAGTGGATGCAGCTGTGCCAAAGGGCAGCTAATGTCATTCCCAATTGCAGACTGCTTACAGATTCAATGGCATCTTGGATGTGGGATGGGGGTAACATTTATATTGAAGATTCTGACTTCATCTCTTTTCATTGTCTAAACAGATGAAATGTTTCTTTACAAATCCATTTCTCACACTGAACAAAATTCTGGTTTTTGTAGCATTAAGCAGAAGCAGAAGCAAATTTCATCCAGAATTTCTGCTTCATTGTGATTAAAACTAATTTGAACTGTTACAAAAAGTGTTTTCAGTATGTGGGCATTTGTAATTCTCTTGTTTTTTCTGGGTTTTGTTTGAGGCCTTTGCCACAGCACCTACCACATAGACATATATAATCTCATTTGAGACCTCTATTAATGGCTGCTATAGCCTCATAAGAATCATTAGAGATTAACATTTTGATTTAGTAAGAAACTCTCTAAGTGCTTCAAGTGCATTGCTTCAAGCACTGTAGCCAGGATTCCAATTTCTGCTTCTGAGTCACTATAATAGAAGGAATATATAATATCTGTTCAGGTCACAAAGGCCTGACATACAGTTTTAACTGCTTCTGCATTTCCTAACTCTGGTTATCTCCAGATGTGTCAGTGCCCAAATTTTCTCCTGGTATTAGATACCTGAACAGAAAAAAAACATGTCATAAGTCTCACAGATCCTGCTTTCTTTACAGTACAGCTGTTCTCTTGCAAAACGGGAAATCTGGACAATTCATAAAATGTTGATATAAGCACTGAAGTTTTGGAACCTTATGGTAATTCAACCACCAAAATCTTTGAAGTTCAGCCATGACTATTGGGGCTTAAGTCCTCAGTCTGTCAACTGCTTGTGTTAATAAAGCCAAGTAATTAATTATACTGTCTGTATGAGAGGTTTCCAATTAAATCCATACTGTATTTTCTGCATTAATGGCATTGACTTTAAAAACTGACTATTCAGCTATGGACTGGAGGCAGGGGGAGGGGGATTCATCTCAGTGAGATAGTAGAAACCCAACCGACTGGATTTAATCTACAGCAGACAGATTTATACATTCCTATCTTCACATTTTTTCACATCTAATTACTTTTGAAGTGTCTAATATGTATCTGAAGTGACTTTGGCACTAGGGGTAGGAAACCTGATTTGGTTGACTACTTTGATCCTAGATGTAGGTATCTACTGATCAAACTGACAACTATTCAATATATATTTCTTCCATTTACTTAAAATATTGAACAATATTTCAAAGCCATATTTGAGAATATGAATCCTGGAGTTTCATTTGTCTTCTATTAGCTTTAAAAGTTTTTAGAAATGTCTAGATGTAGCTCTATCTCTAATTTCAGAGTAATGATCATGGGAATACTGTTACCCCAACTTATTTGTGAAGTCTTCTGAATGTAAGCTGAGGGCCTAAAAGAGAGCAGCAATAAGTGTGCAAAACCATTTCTGAACAAGGAAAGGTCTTTAATTCCTTTCCTTTAGACTCACCTTGCCCCAGGAAATTGCAAATATTGAGTGTAAGAGAAATTTTAACTTTATTACTCTATACTGGAACTGAACCTCTTTAGCTAGAACATAATAAATATATGCTAGCTGCACAATTAAAAATAGTAATATAATCCTTCAGTAAATGAGGATCCTGGCAACAGAGGAACTGAAAAGTGGCGACAGTTCACTTTAGAGAATAGAGAACTTGTAAACAAGAAAGTTATTTGTTAACTAACTCAAGATCTTTGATAATAGAATAGTGTAGATTGTTATTTGGATTGTCCACTGAAAACACTTTAAGTCTGTGGTGATTTGGCCATGTTTGCATGCCAGCTGCCCACCAAAGCCACTCTAACATGCCCCTCCTCAGCTGGACAGGAGAGAGAGAATATAAGTAAAGGCTCATGGTTTGAGACAAGGGTAGAGAGAGATCACTCACTAATTATCATCAGCAATAAACTTAAAGGCTTAACTCAGAGAAATTAGCTCAATTTATTTATAATCAAATCAAAGTAGGGTAACAAAAATAGAAACAAAAACAAAAACACAAACAAAAACAAACAACCATTTCTCCAACCCTCCCTTCTTCTTGGATTCAACTTGACTCTCAATTTTCCCTCTCTCCTGCCCTCAGTGGCACAGGGGGATTGGGAGTAGGGATTGCAGTAAATTCTTCCTGCATTGTCTCCGCTGCTCCTTCTTCCCCAGGAAGAGGGCTCCTCACACTCTTTCCCTGCATCACCTTTGGGGTCCCTCTCCCAGGAGATAGTCATCCATGAACCCTATGAGTTCTTCCCACTCTAGGCAGGCTACAGTTCTTCATGAATTAGTCCAGCATGGGTCCCTTGCATGGGATGCAGTCCTTCAGGAATGTATTCCTTCAGCATGGTCCCCACATTCTCACAAGTCCTGCCAGAAAACCTTCTACAGCATGGGCTCCTCTCCTTAGCCGGCCAAGGCTTTGCCAGGAGTCCGCTCCAGCAGAGTCTTCCCATGGATCACAGCCTGCTTTGGGCATCCATCTGCTCTAGTCTGTGGCCCTGCATGGGCTGCAGGGGGATATCTGCTTCCCCATGACATCCATGGGCTGCATGGCACAGCTTTCCTCATCACAGTCATTGCCACGGGCTGAAGGGGAACATCAGCTACAGCTCCTGGAGCACCTCTGCTTCTCTTTACGCACTGACCTTGGTGACTGCAGGGTTGTGTCTCTCTCATATTCTCTCCTCTTTCCTCTGACTGAAATGGCCCCTGCACAGTGACTTCTTTCCCGTTTTTTAATCTGTAAAGCCAGGGGCACTACCAGCATTGCTGATGGGCTCGTCCTTTGCTAGCATGGAGCCTGTCTTGGTGCTGGTTGGCATTGGCTCTGTGGGACACAGGGGAGGCTTTCTAGGAGTTTCTGACAGGAACCACACCTGTAGTCCCCCACAACTGAAACCTTGTACATAAAACCAATGCAATGTTTATAATAGTAGCAGCAATTTTCTATGACATATAACTGTGTGAATGAGCTGTAAACAGCTTCATTATTGATTAACCTATTTTTTTAAGTTATGTTGTTGGGTTTTAATTTTGTTCTGCTGGTTTTTTTCTCCCTTTTTGAGGGAAAAAATGACAGGCTTGCAGATATTTTTAGACTCTCTTTGATTCCCAATTAGGAAGAAGGATTGTAAGACACAGCCAAATTATTTGAGTCCTCTGCTTTTAGAATGCCTTTCTAGTCTGTAGGATAGATTGCATTAAAAAATAACACATTTAGATAGATGAGGGCATGTATCTAAGGCCACAAGAATCCAGGTGTCTAAATTTGATCCCATCTTTTATATTTTTTCCTCTCATTCTGTGTCTTGCATGTATGAATGGAAATAAATGGATGAAATGGGGATGAAAGCTAGAATCTTAAGACACAGGGGTCTCATTCTGTTTTAACTCCTGCAACACTGTAAAGGCTGTTACCATGCTCATGGTTATTGTAATATTTACAATTGGCTAATTTGTTGTCTCAACTGTTTGTTCTTGACAGCTGAACAATCAGACAAATAGTATGCAGTTTTTTATCCATAGGCATTTTTCTTCTGACTCCCTAAGAACTTCAGATAAAAGAATATCTTTTCACTTTCACAAAAAATGGCAGAAACTCACACTGTGCTTATGGATAACAAACACTAATATTTTTTAAAGCAGTGCATGAGGAATTGCCTTTCTGCAGCCTCTGCTTCAGTCAATGCATCATAAAAAGTTTCAGAACTCATCTTAGAGTAAATGTACTTCAGATTGAGTCTCTAGACACAAAGCTGTAAAAAAATTCACCAAAACAAAATTTTTTTAGGCATCACAAAACTGAGTATGGAAAGAGCTTTTCTGATCCCATCTAAGCATCATGTTTGACTTTGAAAAATGACACAATAAAATGAGAACTTAGACTGTATGTCTTTCTGAAAGAAGTTCTGCCTGTAAGCATAGAAAATTGTTGACTTTTCTTTCCACAGTTAGTTGATAGCTACACAAATTTTGTTTTTTTAGTATAGCCTTTTCATGACTGAAATTAATTATGTTAAAAAAAGGAGGAGGGTTTTAGTCTTTCCTTATGGGATCATTTGGAATTGCATTGCTCTCAGCTGAGATATTGTCTGATTTTCAAAAATATATTTTCCTGTTCCTTCTCCGAGTTTTCCAGGAATTTTCAAATCATTTTCTTTGCTTCTTTCAAAGAAAAATAATGCCTTGAATACAGAAACTCAGTGAAAAAGGAAAACTATTCAGTGAAAAAGGAAAACTATTCCTCTATTTTTCTTCCCTAAAAATCTTGTCCTAAAAAAATGTGACTTGTATTATTTTATCATTTCCTTCTTCTTTTTCTTCTTCATCATCTTCTTCTTCTCGCCATAAGGCTTAGAAGATCCTATTGGTTTTTTTTTTTGACTTTGAAAAGAAAGCATGGGGAAATAAGCAAGGCCAACAGGACCTGAACATCCTCTCCCAGCTTTGTCTTAATTTCTTGGTCCTAAACAAGTCTGACTGTGTTAAAATATGTATCTACATGAATAGATGCAGGGATAATCATGACCACCTGCCCACAACTTCATTCTGAGCTATCTGAACTGCTTGTATATGTGGAACTTACCTCGTGCAGCTAGCAAGGGATGTTTCTTCCTGACCGATGGGCAGCTCTGCCCTGAGCAGCATGCACAGGGTTCAAGGACATGTGCTTTTTTCCAACTCTTTGCTTTCAACAGGCTTTGATTTCTCCTGGCTCATCCAGTAGAAATTATCTGCACTGCTGCAAGACTGACTTCAGCTTTTCATTAACATGAATGACTATGCTTGTGCATATTAGGAGTTTTCAAAACTCCTTTGAGAAGCTATAATTAAAAAATTGTAAACGATTTTCACGGGACGAGGATTGGGGGAGGGGGGAACTAAACCAGGTCTTTACACCATACTGATAATTTTTCATGTCACTGCAATTGCTGTGTGTGTTTGTTTAATTGTGATTGCCTGTGTTTGACATTGCAATAAGGAAAATTGAAATTAAATCTTCAATTAAAGGAAGTTCAAGCAGAAATTGATCTTTTTTTCTTTAATTAACCTATTCCTCAGGAAAATAGGGCCTTTGCAAATCAAAGACAACAGGATTTGAAGAGCATAAAAAGACAGTACATGTTGTCTTTTCATGGCTATAATTTCCAAACTGTTGGTGCTGTCTTGAACTTCCTTGGGAATGAGGAAGTAGACTAATTTGCTGTCTTTGTTTCTTTACAGAGTATTCTTTATACTGTTCACTAAAAAGGGCAATTACAACACCAGTCTTTACAGGAAGCAAGTGATGTAGCTCTATTTAGAAACTACTTGTTTCAACATTAATATTTAAAATAAATAATAATGATATCTATTGAAAAATACTTTTTTTATTATTTTCCCTTTTAAATCTTGCCAATATTTTCCAACATATATATCAAGGGGACTCTGGTGCACCTCTAATACTTCAAGCTCAGAAGATATTGTAAAAGTCATTTATTTTTGCTTTATATATTTAGCTATAAGGCATAATAAATTGAATGCAAAAATTAAACACTAAATTGACAGTTTTAATCATCTAGGTACAAAAAAGAGATCAGTTTGCTGCAGTGCTTGCATGTGGGCATGTATTTCTTCTGTATGACACATCTCCTGAAGGGCCTCTGGGAAATTCCGTCTTGCTGTGCTACAAATGAAATGTCCTCTTGTAGTATACTGCACCATACCTCAGCAGCAGGAATCTTCCCAATGTCCTTCAAAATATAAAAAAACCCAGCAATGATGTGCCTGAGGGGAAACCTGGGAAGCTCTTGTTAAAATTCCATCACCAAATTAAGTGGAATCTTGGAGTGATTTTCCATCTTCTGATGCATATTGCAGGTTCATGCAGAATGTGAAACCATCTCTTTCAGAGATAATTTTTTTCTAGAGTTTTAATACAATTGCCTTGGAAAAGTAAATATTTTTCCTGTTGGATAGGGCTGCACTGCACCAAAGGACAGGTTAAAATACCTATCTACAGGCTTTCTTACATTGCCCTTACTATCCCTGATAGTAAGCTCCAACTGTAGCTGTTGGAGATTTTACTTTTTTTTTTTTTTTTTTTTTTTAATATCATTGAATTTTTATTTTTTTTTTCAATCAGTTCTTAATAATTGTGGTCATTAAAATAAATTTAATTGAAATTGATAACTAGTTTGTGCATTCTTGCAATACCTTTGAACTACTAGCACACATATTTTAAATTAAAAAAACCCCAAACCAACAAGCAAAATCATTAGTTCTATTGCAACATAAGATAGTCATCTTATGTTCCAAGTTGCTATGGGGAAGGGGAGTACACAAGTTTACATTATGACTTTTAAATTAAAAATACAGTAGCTAATGGTTTTAGAATAAAAGGGATTCCTTTTAGGGAAAGACAATAATGGTGACTATTTTTTCTTAATCTATATTATACCTAATTTTTAATTTACTATGTAGAATGTCATATATTCCATCAGGTTCTTGTAGACAGATGATTAGAAAGTAAACTTATTGAAACATTTTTTTGTTTGTTTTGTGAAAAAAAAAATCCAGAGTTATAAGGAAAAGGAAACATTTTTAAAACTTTTGAATAGATAAAACCATAAAGAAAAAAAACTTACATAACAATGGAAAAATTATATCTACCCTATTTAATGAAATCACTGTGGTCAGAGGTAATCTCTGTAAAATGTCTGACATAATCTCACTGCTCAGAGCAGGGTCAACACATGTGCAGTTTTGTTTTGAATGTATATGACATCTTTCCAGCACCCTTCCTCATCACATATTCAAAAAAAAAATATCCATCACTCCCTCAATTCTCAGAGCCTTCTCCAGATCCAATAAACCAAACTCTTTCCTCTTTTCCTCATATAAAAAAACCTTCCCAGCTCTTGTTCATCTTTATTGCTCTTTCCTGGATGCACCATAGTATGTGCAAGTTTTGATCCTGCTGGCAAGGACAGAATTAGACACCATATTCCAACTGTGTCCCACCAGAAAAGAGGGGAAGGATCCCATCCCCCAGCCTGCTGGCAATGTTTTTTCACAATCCAGCCCAGAAGGTTGTTGGAATTCTTTTTTGCAGGGACACATTGGTGCCTTATGAGCATCTTGGTGTCCACCTGGAGATCAGGGCCTTCTCTGAAAGCTGCTTCCCATAAAGTTTGTCTCTAGACTGGATTGGTGCACAAGGCTGCTTTCTAATGGCAGGACTATGCATTTCCCACTGTTGAACTTCATGAGATTCCTATTGGTCCATTTCTTCACAGTGCCCAGGTTCCTCTGCATGGCAACCTTACTGCTTAGTATATCAGTCTCTACTCTGAGTTTTATGGTGCCTGGAACCTTGCTGAAAGTGTACTTTGGCACCCTGCCATCTAGGTCATTAACAAAGGTGTTCAACATTGCTGAGCACAGTATTGTCCCTGGGAAACACCAGCAGTTACTGGCCTCCAGATGGAGTTCATACCGCTGATCACAATGGTCTGAGCCCAGAAGTTCAGGCAGTTTTCAGTGCACCTCACTGTCCAGTTAGTGGAATTTTATGGGAGACAATGTCAAAAGCCTTGCTCAATTGAGAAAAACAGGCAGGGCTCCCCCCATACTGGTTTTGCCTGCAGCTGAGTAAATTTTCTTCACAACAGTCCTCCTGGTGCTATATTTTTTTAGCTAAAGCTTAAATGTTTCTTTAGCTATTGCTGTGCAGTTCTTTCACAGTGTCAAGGACTTCTCTGTTTCTCATTCTGCTCCCTCAGCAAGTAGACTGGGGGTACATGAGAAATTGAGACAGCTGATCCAAATTGACCAAAGAGATATTTCACACTATAAGATGTTGTGTTCAGCAATAAAAATGGGAAGGCACTGGCAGAAAGGGAGTTTTTTCTAAAATTGCCATTGCTCAGTGACTGGATGGACATTGGTCTGCTAGCTGTGAGCAGTAGCATTTGCATCAGTCACAAAGGTTTTGTTTTGTCATGTTTTTCTTTCCCTGGTGAGTTTTCTTTTTGTCCTTTCAGTTCTCTCAGCCCTCTGACTGCAGGCAGGGGTGTCTCTGTAAGAGAGGGGCTGTGTGGAGTTTGGTTGCCTGCAGGGGTTAACCCACCACACCAACTCATTCACTAAGCGAGTCATTCTGCTGTAGAGAGCAACAAGTCTGGTCAGGTATGATTTCCCCTTTGCCAGTCCATGTTGACTACTATCAATTATTGTCTTGTTTTTAATGTGCTTGGAAATTTTCTCAGGATTATTTACTCTACCATCTTCACAGGGATTCAGGTGGGGCTAATCAGTCTGTAATTCCTTGGGTTGTCTCAAATTTCAGATCTTGAGATACAGCTGCTGCTTTCTCACTAATATTAAAGGAAGAAATATAGAAGAAACAAACTTAGATATGATGAAAGTAACAAACTAAAGCCAACTGACTCTTTCCCTAGTCCCTTTGAACACCTTAGGGTTGGAAAATTCTCTTGATCCTTCTTGCTATGAGGAAAGTGTTTGTGTTAAATGGATAAGGAAAACAAAGAAACACACACAAAAAAAACCCCAACATCCCCCTCCCCCTAAACCTCAAGAATGGAACATACAGAAATTTTCTTTTTAAAAATTTCCTGATCAGCTGAGAACTTCTTGATCACTGAAGCAGAGAACTTCACTGAAGTAAGGACAGTATTGCCGTATCGTCACAGAAGGTTTCGCCCTACATTTGACTGAGGGGACAGTTAGAAGTAAGAAGTGATGAGTCTTTAATCTGGAGAATCAGGCACTGTGGGGTTGCTTAAATGTAAGAGGAAGTGAAGGCTACAATTGATGTCATTAGGTTTAAGAGACAATGACTTCACTGTATTACCACGGCACAAAGAATCGCAGAAAGACAGGGCAGGAAGAATTCTAATGAGTCTACTTATCCCAAATACACACAAAGCAGGATAAAATATAGATAGAATAATCCTGATGATTTTGCCTTACATATTTTTAAAGGCTGCTACTGAAGCATATTCTACAGAAATAAAAGAATTCATCACAGCCTTTAGCAGATCTAGTTGAAGTGGGGGTAAAGTAGTTTGCCTGAAATAAAATTGTAGTCCTTAGCACTAGGAGTATTAGAAATGGTGTGATACTGTTGAAGTATCTTTTATACATACATAGTTAGAAGAACTAACAAAAAAAAAAAATCCAGCTGATGTCAATCAATACACTCCTATTGACTTCAATAGAACTAAGTCTATTCACAGCAGCTAAGACCCTGGCTCCAAATTTGGTAGCTCAATCTCACCATAAAACAAAGAGGAGAAGTTTGAGAAAGCAAACCACCCACAACATTAAATTGATCTGCAAATGTGGAGTATTTCTCACCATAAATTAAATTGTCAGCACATACTGGCTTTTATAAAGTAATTTCAAGAATCTCATTTAACACTGGAGGAACTGAAGTGTCAGTCAATTGTAGTTTGTATGTTTTACCTTTCAGCATCCCCACTATAAATGACTAAAAATAGGATTTTTAATGGAAATCCTGCAAAATCCCTGAAACAACAGCAGAACAAATTCAGCTGCACTAAAACAGCATAAAACAAATTTACTAGAATAATGTGTAGCCTGTTTATCATCACAAGTGTGGTAACATTTTAAGTAATGGGATGTCTGCTCTCTGGGCACACTGCAATTAGAATGAGTCCACAACAAACATGTTCATTAAACTGAATCTGCTCACAACAAAAATGTAGAAAGAGCTGCCAGAGAGATTGCTTCTTTTAGTCTCCTTTGTTTATCTTTTCCTCTTCTTCCCTCTCTTCTGTATTTGAAAGGGAGATAGTTTTCTTTCATAGCCACCCACTTTAATTTATGGTCTTTTTATTGATTTTTCCTATATGAGCTTCAGATGGAAATTTGTGTTTCTTCTATTAAGGTTCATTTTACTTATTCATTGGACTAGATTATAGGAAAAAGCATATGAGTTAAATGCAAATATCTTGGGTATGATTTTTGTGGTAGCTGCCTTTTGTCAGCTGCATGAGTGATGTTTTCTTCCAGTTGCATGATAGAATTTTATTGTGCTGGGAATAAAAAACGTGTCACAGGCATTTAAAATCTGTTTAGAGGACCTGATTAATCTAATAGAGGAGCAGGTGAGCTCTCCTTTCTTTCTCTTTCTCTCCCTTCCACTGCTATATTTCCTCAGCCACTAGTGGGTTTTATTATGGCAATTTGTCTAGATTTAGCAGAGCTGAATGGGAATATAGAGGAAGAAGTGCCTTCCTATGTAGTTAATAGTTACTCTATGACATGAATGGTTGTTTCAGGTTACAGAAAGAGTGATGAAAACAATGCAGTTTCTAGTAATTGAACTTATTTGAACTGGTTCTATTGTCCCTGATAAATGATGTGAATCAGGGGTAGAGCTGATTGCACATATAAAACTAGTGAACATGTACTGAACATCAGGGTCAGATGCTATCTAAATAACAAACTATAAATTTGAGTGTTTTTTTCACAGTTGTAATGAAATTTGGCAATTTTGTTATAAGTCTGTGGAGGTTTTAATTATTTAAAATTAATAATCAAGTCTTTGAAGTAATTAATTGCTAATGATTTTCTTTTTCTATTTTTTAACTTTAAAATAGATGAAGCCATAGTCTAACAAGAAATACAAAGTACTAAGTTTCTGAAAAATAATGCTGGAAAATAGAGTTCTGACGCCAAAAGTTTCAAAAGTGACTGATATTGTACTCTGAATTTTGACAGAACCAGAATGCCTGCATTTGACCTCCTAAAAAACATTTGGGTGTGTACCTTTTTTAGCGATTCTCTTTCAAAATATTAAATATGTAATAATTTCCATTGTCAGAAAGGGGAAAAAATAAATTCAAAATGGGGCTAGAGCTGATAAAGAGTAGTTCACTTTGAGCAAATACTAACTGGAGGTGATGCCCTGGAGTTCTTCAATTCTGTCTTAAAGAAAAAAAGGTTTTTCTCAGAAATTTCGTATCACGTAATATTTTTGCTTAACTTGAGCAGTCACTGTTCCATTGTAATTCTGTCACTCCCTGAGCTCAATGAATCTTCAAAGTCAGCATAAAATCAGTGTACAGCCAGAAACTGAATATCTTCAGGAGATACACTCTCCAAGGTCACCTACTGACACAATGCAGACATTGCTCATGGACGTACATTTTTCCTGCACAGTAGGATAGCTAGAGGAGATGAAAAAGTACTGGGCGTCAATGGGAATTTGAACAGATCTAATGTAAACAGTTTTAGGAACCTACCTGTACTTTTTTAACAGTGTTTTAGCTTCTAGGACATCCAAATAGGGCAGGTATGACCTCTGAGCATGCTCCTAGCTTTATTGCAAGTTAAGTTGTTCTTGATCACACTGTTGAGTCTGTTGATTATCCTTAAGAGAGAATTTTGTCTGCATCCCGAGTGGATGGAAACTACAGCCTTGGGAACATAATTTAAAGTATCTTACTGTTTTCTGATGACTCAAGGCTAGTTTCTTCCTCAGAAACTCAGGATTTTTTTTTTTTTTAATCTTTGCTCTAAAACATTCTTACACATACTGTAGGAATGACTTGGGGACCACACGTGGTTCTGGATTCCACTTCTGTGACAACTCACTTTCAAGTGATAATTTGCTACAGCTTACAGGAAACCTTGTTTCTTTATGGGATACAGAGAGGTGTGACTGAACTTTGGAGAGAGTACCATGAAACCTGGAGGCCTCAGTCAGGCTTACAGAGTCTTCATACAACAAGCAAAAAGCTGGATATCTTTGAGTGGTCTCTAAGTCAAACAGTGCACTGAACACATTGGAATAAGGAACACTGAGTACTGATTGAAGTCTCATTTCTTTCCTCCAGCCGTGCCACGAGTTTCTGTGAAGTAATGCTAGCCATTTGTTTATTTGTGTGAGACCCTATAGGGGAAGGCAGGTAATGAAATTTAGCTCTGGGCTATTTTGCTCCCAAACAATTTTCTTGTGCTCAGGCAAATGTTTTGATTTCTCCTCTGACTGCAAGACTCAATCACCTCCTGCTGTGCTAAAAGAGGCACCAACCTCCGAATGGAGCCTGCATTTTGTGGGAGGGCATATGAAAGTTACCCCAGTAAGAAGGAAGAAGCCTACAGTTTCTTGGCTCTGATCACAAGAAGGTTGATTTCTGAATTTTTTAATCTGCTCCAAGGCTTGTTACCCTACATAAGGCAATATTTTGTGTTTTAACAATCTAATTATTAACAGAAAAAAGCCTTTAGCTTATAACAGATACTTAGTCAAAACTTTCAGCCTTACCTTCATTTTTTCTGAGAACACTGAAGAAGAACTACAGCTTAAAAAAGAAATTCTATTGTTTGCTAAGCTATAACTGGAACATTAAAAATAAAAAAAGGTTAGTACTCCAGCAGGGCAGTTGGATAAATCATATTTGCAAGTGTGTGTGTGTGTATATATATATACATGTGTGTGCGTGTGTGTGTGTGTGTGTGAGAGAGATTATATGTGCATATCTTGAGAAGAAAAATAATTTTTTTACGTAAAAGTACATAGAGTTTTGTGAACAGCTGCAATAAATAATAAGGAACATTTTAAAAATTATCTTTAGCTATCTTAGCCCTTTATAAACTTTCTCCATCAACATTTTTGTTTCTACTAAATTTAAAAGTAAGTAATCTAAAATCTGCCCACTCCATCTTATAAGAAACAAAAGCAGACATACGGCCAATTACATCTCTCATTATTTAATATGTCATTCTGCAATTTTCTCTTCTGGTGTTCAGATGTCTAATAAAGTTGTTTGACTTTTCCTGTGTGACCTTGAACAATTAAATGTTTCTAACTATGGGCCAGATACCTGCTCCTTCACATCTGATTAAAGTGAGATAGATGGGTACTATTTAGCTCTGAATACTACGTATTGTTCATTACATTTTTCATTAAAATTTTAATTTTAAATGTCCCAGTTGCTCAAAATAAGAAAAATTTAAAGTCAAACATATCTCAGAGGCTGGTCAAATAATGAATACTTTCATATTAGAGACTTTCCTCTTACAAAGAAAGCAGAACTGTTAGACCTCTGCTGACAGCAGTCAGTTAGCTCATCAGAAAGTGGAAGTAATTTCAAGTTAGTAACTGTCCAGTACTCACTCAGAAAAGCTTCCCCCATTTATTAGTGACTCAAGATTTGAAGAAGTATACTTCAGTTCTCTTTGCAATAGGTCTTTGAGAAAAAAATTTGGCTTGCACTGTTACTTTGATAGAATATCATTCTCAAGGCAATGATTAATAGTCTGGATAGTCCTCTGAGATAAATTAATAGTAAGTGTCATGAAGTCACTGACTTACAGTGAAATAGACTTGTAAGATGTGAATAGGACACAACAGTGCTTCTGGAACTACTTTTCACTGTAGTGAGGCATGTAAAAAATCCTTTCATCCTTCCAAAATAGGTTTTACTTGGTTGAACAGATAGATGCCACCTGAGAAAAACAAAGCTTTCCTTTTTTGCATTTGGGAACAAGGAAGAGGAATCTGCATTTGCATACTTTCTTTATTTTCTACAAGTAGTACTCTTCAGGAGCAGAAGATGTATTGCATTAAGTAACATATTTTAAAAGATTCCAGTAAACAAAAATTAATAACAAAAACCCATAGCCCTTAATATATTCTGTTGGTAGATTATAAATACTAAGGAAAGTTCAGCCCATCCTTCCAAAAGTTCATAACAGAAAGATATAAATATTCATTTATATTTCATTTAATCTTTAATGATGATCTATTACAGGTCATAATTTCCTTTCCTAAATATTTAGCTCTTGTTTTATCTTGAGTACTCCCTAATAATATGACTATCAAAATTCCATAAAATATTTACAGAAGTCAGAGGGAAAGTAAGCATAAAATTTAAGAAAATTCTTCAAAATGCCCAAGTTGAGGCAAAGACTAATTTCTTGGGTTTTTTAGGTAGCTAGCTACATTTCAAATCTGGGAATACAGTTCACAGTGTAATTTCTATAGGTTATCTGCCTCTCTGTAGTATCTGAAAGGGAAGTCAGAGTGAGCAAACTTCACTTGAAACATAATTTCCCTGCAAAGAGGAGAAATAAAAGTGTTTTAAAGAAAAAAAAAAGCCTGACTAGAGAGCTACACAGCCTTTAGAAGTCTATATATGGAGAACTGAGTTTTGATCAAGTGTATAATCTTTTGGGGCCCCTGACTGTGTAATTAATGCTAATTCTTAAATATAAGAAAAATATGCAATATCTCATCTTTATGTCTTATAATATCCTGCCTGTCTTATAGTAGTCCGTCGATAAGATCAAGCATCTCCGGTAGGTCCTGGTTTGTCAGGCACACATGGCCCTCTTAGATACCCAGGTCATCTCAAATGGCCTCGATAGACATTTAAATGTAGCAAATTAATTGAATCCTAAAACTTTATTATTACAAGCTCTTAAATTTTGATCTTTTCTGTGAATGATCTTTTTCTGTAAAAACACGTTTCAGGCTGAACAAACTGTAACCCAGGGCTGGTAAAACGTACTTCCTACCGGAGTGTCTTACCTTTCTGGACAGAAAGCTGGAGTTCAGCAGAATACTCCCAAATGGCTTTCATGCATCACCAGGAAGAAAGAAGAAGAAGAAGAAGAAATGTAACAATATATTTCAAGCATTATAACTTTACTGAAAATTTTCTGAAAATTTGTTTCTCAATCAGCACTCTTCTAGAAGAAAGACATTTTCTGTTCCACTAAGACACACAGCTAGTTACAAAAGGAAGGAAGGAGCTAATCCATGCCTTAAAGCTGAGCTATTTGTGCTTCTAAATAAAGAGTAGAGAGACTCTTTAGAACTGTACAAGCCAATCAAACAGATCAATGGCTCACTTCAGCAAAACAAAAACCTTGTAATGAGTGTGACTATAACATAACCTCTATTGCGTCTACTATATCATATTTTTGTAGTATGATTTAAAAATATTACAGCATAGCTGGTTTTGAATAACAAACAACATGTTTATCTTTCCAGTACACAGAAGCATCCTACCATTATATATAAAATATATATAAATTATATCTACAAAAAATATATAAATAATTTAAAATAAATGTTTGCAAAACAAGACCCCCCCAAAACTCTTACCTCTTGAATTTTGTTTAGAAGCTACAAGCAACCTATGTATTATTGGATGAAGGTTTTTATGAATCTTATTAAAATAAAAAATAAATGTTTTATTAATGAATGAATGTGGAGAACTGTAAAAACCCAACATGACTTCATTGATTTTTGGATTAGAGATAGCACACCTCTTCTACAGGATGCATTTAAAACATAAGCGATTTGTATGTCATTTTTTTCCAGGAGAACTGAAAAAATGCTAGACTTCAGTGCTTTTATTGGAACCTCAGATAATTTTATCCTTCTATATGATCGTACTTTTATCTGATTTACAGTAGGATCTGTTTCTTATCAGCCTTCTGCACCATATGTCTCAAAAACCAGTTTGTTGCTAAACAAGGGTCAATTTATCCTGGTCATCCTCCAGCAGTGCTACTCATCCCACCCCTGCACCTGGGCTGTTCTTGTGCAGACCAGAGGTTTTGACACCATAAACCTCCGCTCCTCCCCCTTGGCAAACCTGGCCTCAGCAGGGCACCTTGGTGAGATTTGGGGGATTTGTCCTCCATGGTGTCCTGTAGGGACTTCCTTGCCCACATTCAGGTGCTGGATGCAACCCCAGTCTCAACTGTATTGACTTTTTGATCCCTTTCCTCAATGCCACCCCATGCTTTTTCCTCAGCAGATCTGTCCATCTCTTTCTTGCAGCACTGCTGGTAGTAATGTTCTCTCCAGCCATCCTAGCTTTAAGCCCTTCTAATGAAGTCAACGATGTTTTCTGAAATTAAAATTTAAAAAAAAACCCTCTGTTATCCCCTGCAATGCTATTTTTGTTTTGTTGCAGACACTGAAAACAGAGGTTGATAATTTATTCTACGGCCATAACTGTATAAAGTTCACCACTAAATCATATTCTAAATGACCTCTTTCCCTGAAAATATCCTTCACTGGTAGTGGATCTGGCTGGAACAGAGTTTATTTTCTTTAGAATAGGTTGTACATAGCACTGTTTTGTTTCTGTGCTGAGGACAGTTTTAATATTACAAGGATGTTTTTATGCTGCAGTGAGGGATACAGGGCAGGAGCTAAGCATACAGTCTGCTCAATGACTGTGTGGGAGGAGGTATTTTTCCTTAAATTCACAAGTTGTCTCTATACAGACCCTGTGTACAAAGTCTGTATTCTTTCTTCCTCCAGGATGAGGACGTGTGGACATCTCTTTTCTCTCAAATTTTTCTTTCATTCCATATTATATCTGTTTTAAAAAGACTAGAGTGAAGTACAGAGATTGAGTAAGATTTTTCATAGCATATCCATAACTCAGAAGTTCATACTTGAAAATGCACAGAAAGTTTAAGTTTCATTGAGAAGTTTGAATCCCTTATTTCCTAGAACAGTTTCTACACGTCAGAATGGAGTATGCCACTGTCAAAATTGACTGCCAAAGAGTAGAACCAGAAGAGTGCCCAGGTTCTCTCTTGGTGACAGACTTACTGGGGCAACAGTCAATACCATTCATCCCATCTATAGTGAGAGGAGAGAGGTTATCAACTTCCTGGTTCCAGACCACAAAGATACTGCAGTGTATAATAACAAGCATGAGTCATAAAATCTCTGCAGTGACATATTCAACATTCCTATTTCCTTATATGCCTTTTTTTCTTAACACGCATACTGACTTCTTATTGAAGAATTACATTGTGCATTTCTGATACAAATGTGAAAATAACTGAATTCCATAGAACTCAAAAGGAAGTTATTGTAACTATATGAAAGAGTATGGCTTTTAACAAAAAGTTAATACTTGTTCTTTAACTACATCTGTTTTCAGATGTGTATAAAGAACATATTTAATCATTTAAGGCAGAAGAAGTCTTTCCTGGGAAAGAATGTAAGACAAGGAATCAAAGATATTTTCATATTCAAACCAAACCTTGAAACCGATACTTTCCATATATTTCAGATTTCACATATCTAGATTTCAGATGACAAGCAAATACAACAACAGACTCAGAAACATAGATGGAAAAAATTGTTTGATATGAATAAGCAGAGATAATGAGCTCATGTTGCTTCAGATGTGCCTGTTCATGCTGTGCATTTGTGCTGATGGAAGCAAAATAAAAAAAAAAAAATTAAGCGCTGGACAGCTCATTGCCTTCCCCAAGGCTAGAAATAGTTACATTTTAGAAAAAAAATATGCCAACTGGGTAATAATTTAAATATATGGACAAAGTTTCTGACTTCTATGAGGTGTTATCAAAGTCAAATCCATCGTTTTGACAGTACATCATGTATGGTAGCTATAGATCTCAGTCCTTTTGTAATTAGCAAGTTTATGAGGAAGTAATGGTCCATTATTCTCTTACAAATTGTTTGAAATTTGTCCTGTCTTTAGAAAGGGTGACTTTCGAGTTCACAAGTATATTGGTAGGTATGTCTTGAAGTAAGCTGCTCTGAAATCAAGCAAGGTGATAGTAACAGCACAACAAAATGCAACAAAATAAAATTTATACTCTTTACAATAAATCAGATTTTTAAACACTGTTTTAAAATATGTATCTTTTTAGCCAATTTAGCTTCTTGAAGTAAATTCACTTTTTCTTTATCTTACAATTTTTCTTTTTCTCTTTAAGCACAGGAATTTTAAGCTATGTGTATCATATTCTGTTACAGTGTAATTTTATTTTCAAAGTATAAAAATTGGACTGAAAAGAGCTTTTAATTAATCTTTTACTTATGCTTTTATAAATACTTTTCCCAATGGACACTAACTAACATTTTTTATGCTTTTGAAATGCTGTTAATTAGTTTTTATTAGAATTCATGTTTGTTTATTTAATTCAAACAGATTATTTTCTCTTGAAAAACTTTTATGATTACTGGAAACAATATGTGTATGCGATATGTACAGTACATTTCATTTGTTTAGCCTGGAGAAGAAAAGATTCCAGGGAGAACTTGTGGTGCCCTTTCAGTACTTAAAAGAGGGTTAAAGAAAGATGGAGAACGACTTTTAATCAGAATCTGCAGTGACAGGACAAGAGGCAATGGTTTTAAGCTGAAAAAACTTAGATTTATTTTGGAAAAACCAAATTTTTTATGAAGGTGGTGGGAGACTGAGACAGATTGTCCAGAAAAGTTGTGGATGCCCCGTCACTGTTACTGGTCTAGGTCAGGTTGGATGTGATGCTGGGTAACCTGATCTCTTGGAAGGTGCTACTGCAAAGGGGGTTGAAATAGATGATCTTTAAGGTCTCCTCCGATGCAAAACTTCCTACAATTGTGTGATTCTAAGACTGCAGTCATAATTTCACATTCTTCAGCTGTGTAGTTTCAGTCAATGATTTCAACTGATGTGCCATAAAATAGATAAATAACCTGGTTTTATATATAACAAACTCTGGCCAGATTTGAGTGAGTTGCAGCTTTGACTACTATGTGTGCCTACATGTTGTTCTTTTCCAAGGGCAGTACATGGCATTTCCTGTTGCTGGACTTCATTATGTTGTTAGCCCATTTTTCCAGCATGTTCATTCTAAATGGCAACATACCCATCTTTCATACCTAGACTGAGCTTTGTAGAGCCTACAGTCTTGCTGAGGGTGCACTTTTTCCCCTGTTGCTGAAGTGAAACAGTGCTGAATTACTGATTGCTGAATCACACATCGCTAGTGAACTGCTGTCCATCTGGACTAGATGTTGTTGATTGCAACCATCTGAGCCTAGCAGCTCTGACTGCTTTCAATCTAACTCACTGCCCATTTCCCTGTTTGCTAAGTACCTTATGGAAGCAGGATGAAAATTCCTATTGACCTCTTGGCTTGAGCTATTTAACACTAGTTAGAGAAAACAGTTAAGCTGCTAGAAAAGAGCCTTGGCCAATCAGGAATGCAGTTAAGCTAAACCTCCTTGCCTTATGAAGATAGAAACGCAGCTGAAGAACGACTTATATTGATCAGAAGCATTTAATTTTATTTTTTAATTACTTTGCAAAGATGATATGCTCAAGACTTAATGTTTTTTCCCAGTTATTTAACTAGTAGTTATTTGACGAATAGTTAGTTACGGTCATCTGATGAAGATTTTCAGTGGATATAAAGTCTTAAATAGGGTGTTTCCTGACTTCTCTTTTGCTTGATATACAAAAAACTTAAGTGTCTAATAGTAATTGCAAATGTTTGTGCATCAACTTGTGTATGTGACTCCCTGAACATTTTGTTTGCATTAAAAAGCCCTGTGGAATCTGCTTTGAATAAAACTAACTAAATAACAAAGCCATGCTTGAGATTAATCCTTCTTTTGGAAGAAGCACTTAATAGGGATACACATATGAAATCTATTCAGTCTGTCCACAATAATATTCGTGATCCTTATTAAGAATATGAAAACAGAAAATTATGAAACATACTTTGCATTTTACTTTACATAAATTAACACAATATTTAATGACCTGTGAAACTGCCTCAAAGTTTACATTAGTTAAAAAGGCAAGTTTAAATAAGTTGAGTTTCATTACTGACAGTAAACCAAAACTAAAATTTGTTCAGAAGAAATTCTGCATTTGACCAATATGGTAAATTGTATTTCAGTCTCACAGACATTTATTTGCCTATTTAACTTTATTAATAACATAAAACCAATATGATATACTACCTGGTAATTCTTGACACTGTTTTTTAGAGATTTTTGTTACATGTAGAGGAGTTTACTTAAAAGCTGTGTATGGATATATATATATGTGTGTGTGTGTGTGTGTGTATAATATACATGTATATATATATATATGCATATACATACAAACTATCTTGATGCATTATAACAATTGTGGTGTTTTCACTTTGAAGGAATCTTAGCTTAGAATTAAGGTAATAAAGTCTTTTGAAGGGAAGATTTCCTCACTGAAGGATGAAATTATGATTACAATTCCTCCTGCTTTTTCTGATGAGAGAGAACATCTGTGACATGTATCTAGGTTGAATTAAACCATCGTTGATTATATTTTCCTATACAAGTTGGGCAATTTTTTCAGGGGTCTGACACAAGAGTAGGGGGATATGCCTGAAGAAACTGCAGCCTATGGAAAACCATCCAGGCACAGGCTTATCCTGGAGGACTGCAGGCTGTGGAGAGAATTGATTGTCAAGCAGGGGAAAAGTGTGAGAAGGAAGGAGAAACAGAGTGGGGCTGTTACGCAGACAGCCCCCATCCTCCAATCCTCCCCTCCACTTCTTGAGTGAGGAAGGTAGAGGAGTCAGGAATGGCAATATGGAATTCAATCTGGGAAAAAGAGGAATGGGGTAGGGAAGAAGGTCTTTCAGTGGGAGAAGAAGGGGGTCACTGTTTCTCACCATACTAGTCTATTTTGACTGATGATAAATTAAATTTATTCTTCTCAAATTCTGTCTATTTTGCCCATGTTAGTATTTGGTAAATGAACTCCCTGTCTGTCTTGATTCATAAATATTTTCATTGCCATTTCCTCACCTGTTGAGGAGGGAAAGTGACAGAGAATCTGCCCATGTGAGTACAAGTGTGGCAGATGGCCAAAGTCAATCCATTACAGACTTTTATTAAAAAAAGTATTCATTCTGAAAAATATATTCACAGAGAAATTATTGTATAAGTAGGTAAGTGTTCCTGAATTGATTTATTTTTTTACCTACTTATCTGTTTTTTTTACATATCTGTTTATCATTCTGGATGTTATAAAAAATGGAAGTCCTATGATTTGAGTGAATTTTTGTTATAAACTGAAGGATTTATATAGTAAACCCAGTGCATAATCTTCCTATAGGTGTATAATAAGTAGTTTTGAACATAAAATTATATACTGGCTGCTCCCCTTGGTCAAAGAATTTTGGGGTTGTAGGCTATTTCTGGAGTTATAGTTGCATCAGAACTACTTAGCATTCATTTAGTTCTAACATGAAATATTTTTAACATCCCTTTTCAATAGAGTGTATTTAGTAAGATAATTAGGAATAGAAAAATAAAATAATTTGCAAAGTCATCTGAAATATATAAAATTACATGAAACAGAGAACAATATGCAATGTTGCATTTTTGGATTGATTCTCAAGAAGTAGACCCATCAGCTGAAAGTCCCTTAGAATCCCACTTTCTCCTGACTTTTTTCTCAAACCCTTGTTCAACAATAGACAGCTAATACAATGTGAGAATTACACAAGCTGGAAAGTACAGTGTAAGTAGATCATGACATTCCTCAGTGAATCAAAGAGAAAATGTCCTTTGTGAAAATCAGACAGAATGTTCAGTGAAAAAAGCAAAAAGAAGTAAATCAGGCTAAAAGGAAAAAAGCAAAAAAGAAATTAACCTAGTCTACATTCATCCTGCATTAATTGAACACCAGTTGATGTATTTGAATAATGAGCCTAGCTCTTTTACATTTTTGTATGGTCATAAAAGAGTGTATCTCCAGAGAACAAGTCAGATTTTAAATTAAAAAAAATTATGTAAAAATATTTATGTGAAAAAGCGTTGAAAGAAACATAAAAATCACACCACTGAAGAAAGGACTAAGTGTATAAACTTGGTCTTGCTCTTGTCTATTTTTCACCACACTATTGACTTCCTCCTGCTTAGAAGAGTGTAATTTAGTTTTCAAAATCAAAGGCTCAAAATATTGGAAAACTGAAATGGAGACTTGTTGTACATATTCATTATGGTAATCTCTTTAACTGCATAATTTTCTGACACGTTTCCAATATGATCTGCCATTCAATGTACATAGTTAATATAAAATTTATCAACACAGTGCAGTAATTCACATTTTAATCTGGATGTCATGCCAAAACAAAATTGGAAATCCCAAAACAACTCAACAATAACAAAGCAAATAAACCCCCAAGCCCAAGCACAAAACCAATCAACCAATCACAAATGCCTACAGTCCATTCTGAGTGAAAACTGGAGTAGAAGTGGAATTTGTCTGTTATTTGCCAAGGTACACTGTCATGGCTCACTCATTTTAGCACAAATTAAAAAAGACCCAAACCTGCAGAACTCAGATACAGTGAAATTCACAAATATCAAAATTTACCAATGAACTGTATAATATTGCTGAACAAGCACAAAAGAAGACAAAACTGTGAGATAAAACTGTGTTAATCTTAGAGTAATACATTAATCATATGTTACTAGCTGTTATTTAGATAGTAGTATTCAGTATAGGAGAAAACTTTACAAAGTATATGTGAAATGCATGTATTTTGCATTCACTTATGATATCCTATAATTTGTCTTTCCAGAGAACAGAAGTTTCATTGAAGTCTCTCATACATGTAGTATAACTGAATGGTGCATACCAGGCTATCACAAGTGAACATGGAAATACCAAGAGGATTTTGCTGGGTTGTTCAGGATTTTCAACACAGAAACCTCAAAATAGTTGAGGTTTCAAAAACCAATTTTCTTTGTTTTTCTTTGGTGTCAGTATACTTTCAAGATCATTAAACTCTGTTCTTTGAACACTCAAATATTTTCTTGTCTTCTGGATGTTTGCTCAAATCTAAATATAGGTATATGCCACATACTAATTAAAACTTTATATTCTATTTATTTGTGCTAAGCAACAATCTTTGAAAAATTGTAGTAGAACAGACATCTTTTAGCTTACATGGAAACTAAAATGTAAAAATACATACATACAAAATTACAATTTTAGTTCTGTTCTTTAATATTTTGGCAACCAGTACAACTCAGAAATAGCCATTCAGAAAAGTTTTTTGCTTGTCTTGATGTGAGTAATAAAATCAAAATGAATAATGTTGTTCTTGAAGTAAACTGGATTAATAAGAACTAGATTGACTAATTCTTGGTAAAAAGAATATTTTTCAGCTATACTTTCAGTAAGGGTGGAATATTGGTTTTTACTCTTAATGGAAGCACACACTTGTCTATTTCATATATATAGAAAATACGCAGCACATTTAAATAAACAGGATTCCCTGGGAATAACCTTTGACCAGAAGAGAAACCAAATTGCAAAATATCTGTAGTTTGGTGAATGTTATTTCAGCAACCTCTGTAAAAAAATTAGGCTGTCTGCCCAAAGACACATATAAATGAACACTGTTGATATAATTGAACTGATATTTTTCCTTGAAACAGACACCATGATGTTTTTTCTTTATGAAACTGTTTCTTAATGGAATGAGAAATTTATATCCAAACCTCAAATCATTACAAATATATTTAATTCTCAAAACTTCAGTGTGGGCAAAATATTCTCAAATTTTGATAATCATGAAGAAAACTGTGATGTATGCGGAGTTGCTTCCTTGCATTGTTCTTACAAACACCTCTGTTCATTTCCATGGTACTATAAGGATGACTAGAAGACAAAGGTTAAACTTTTTTTTACTTCCTTTTATGTTTTATTGAGCTATGATGAGTGTCAAAGAGATGTAAATCCATTTCAGCTGGACATGGAAAATGTAACCTTTTGAGTATAGTAGAGAATCATCTGAAATGCAAAGGAAAATCATGTCATGTTTTCATTACTGCCATCACTGCATCAGTTCAGTGATGTGTGAGGATCTGTATTGAAAGGATACTGCAAAATCATATTATGTGGCCATTTTGCAAGCTATCTTTTCCTGTTATGGGCCAGGTTGCCTAGAGGTGATCTGAAACGAAGAAAGCCAAAAGCAGCAGCCTCTTCAGTAGCCCCCCTCTTACCCAGAAAAGCATAAGTGGTGAAACAGAATCTATTTGCACAGAGGTGTCTTGAATTCTGTTGACTGAACTCCACTGGCATACATCAGAATGCAGAAAGTGCTAACACAACTTGGACTAAGCCCAGCATTATGTATTACCAGCATTAGCTGGTTTCTGAGGCCTAAAAGTCAAAGAATGGTGTTATGTTTAATCCTGTGGTACACGGTCTGGTTTGGAATACTAAACTAGAGGAGACAATTTTAAATGATTACAACAGCTGTTTCAGAAGATTAAATCTGTCAGAAAAACAAAGGAGAACTGCTTACTTTGTAAGTTTTCATTAACTGCCAAAACAATTCCTAAATCCCAGGAAACACTTTCAAAGTGCCACAATTTTTCTTCTTTTCTGTTTTATTTCAGAGATATATATATATAAAATATATTTTGACTCTTTCTTCTCTGGACTGAGAAAGGCATAAAAAGTGTAGCATTTTTATAGCTCCTTCTGGTTGCAGTGCTAAATATAACACAATAACAAAAAATCCTGAAATCATTGATCCTCTGTGGAGGGATGAAGTAAGCAAGGTATCTGTCTTCCAAAACCTCTTTCACAAGCCATCTTTGTTTACTCAGAGTGTATAGCAATACAATAGGTATAGATGAAGACTCAGTTTGTAGCAGTAAAACAGAGAACATTGAAAGGCAAAAAATAAAACAAACCACAAAGAAAGAGAGAAAAGGTACAAGCAATTTTTTAGGTCCTCTCTTCATGTCTAGAGCAGAAAAATATATGTCATGTTACTTTGGTTTTGATGTTGTATCTGGGTGGGGGAGAATGGTAGAGATAGATTTTTTTTTGTATTTCAATCTTCTAAGAAAAGCAGTTTTTAATAAAACTATGGGAAGCTGTTTTATTTCTGTAGACTGGTAAATGTACGTTGCTATTAGTTGTAGCAGGTCAGAGGTTTGTATTTAGCCTCAGGTTCTGAAAAAAATTATCAGCTGTGATATGCCAAATTTGTGAAAGATCCTGGAGTTCTTTTTATTTTTTTCTTCTTATCTTTAAAGCCAATTTCTTACCAACAGAAGACTAAGGATTTTTGTTTAAATGGATTTAGTTTTGCGTAGCTTTGTGTTACTGTGTGGTGTAGCACAGTGTTATATACTTTTGATATAGTTGTGTAATAAATTGATAGTGAAACACGACTCTTCTGTGTAGTGCAGAGTGACCTCAGGATAACGATGTAATGTACAGGAGTGCAATCACAGAATAACTGCAGAGGCTTCACAAGAATGGGTGTAGGTTGAAAACAGAGATTCCAGGGCTATTAACTAGTCGACAACAGTCAATTATTTTTTTAAAGGAATGCAACTCCAGGACCTGGGTATATTTAGTCCTTTTACAAAGACAAAGGAAAAATAAAGAAACAGCATAAAATGCAACATGGAAATTCTGGTATAACATGGAACTGCAGGCCAGTGAATAAAAAAATGTGTAGTAGGTGCTGCAAAGTACGAAAGAATATTCTAAAAAGACCATAGGATGAGGAAGAAAGCATCACCACCACTATCCTCATCATTCTCTTGGTGAAGAGCTCCAAAAGCTGATGATTCAACCTAACCTTCCTTATTGTTGAGGAAGAGTGCAATTATGAATCTTAGATGCACTGAAACTAGAGGGGTACTTAAAGGAAGAGAATAAAAATAGATACGGGAATAAATACAATTTTGCCCATCCTGATCAAGAACTCCATTCATTACAAAACTGGCAGTTCCTTTTCCACAGAACATTGTGGTTTTGCTGAAACAAAATTTAGAAAAAAGTAATAGTTTTCCAAAGCTCTTAAAAACATTAAACAAAAGTATTTGCAATACTCCTGGAATGAGGCCAGCAGAGGTCTAAAATTTTATGGGAAAAGATGTTTAGGGGAGAGAGTGGGGGAATACCTCTCCTATGGGAGCTCAGCCCTGAGAAGACTGAAAGGAGACCTTGACAGTATCTACAAGTATTTAAAGGGAGATTGCCAAAAGGGTGGAGACAGGCTCTTCCTGGTGGTACCAAGCAATAGGACAAGGGGTAATGGGCAGAAACTGATACACAGGAAGTTCCATCTGAATATGAGAAAGAACTTCCTTGCTCTAAAAGTGGAATTACACTGACCAGATTGCTCAGTGAGGTTGTGGATTTTCCCTCACTGGAGATAATTCAAGACCCATCTGGTCTCAAACTTCTGCAATGTACTCAAGCAGGATACCCTCCCAGAGCAATGGGAGTGGACCAGATGACCCACTGTAGTACCTCCCAACGTTATGCATTCTCTTGGTCACCTTTTGCTGATACACTATGTCTTCAAAATAGCCACAAAGAACTTTAAAAAAACCCTTGGAAATTTCTCTCTGTACCCACAGTGTATTTACTTCCAAGTTTTTCATCTAAGCAATTTTTTTAATGAATAGGAAGAAGCAGAAACATCTAATCTGTGATCTGTCTCATATCTTAAATTGATCAATTATATTGCACCAGGAAAATGTCTACTTTTTATTAGCAAAAATTTCATAAAAATACAACCAAACAAAACTCCCAGGTATTTGGTATTGCAGACAATTACAGTGATGAGACATGACTTAACCAGTGTTTGCGCACTGTGAACATGAGCAAGCAATAATGGTCATAAATATTGTATCGCTACAGAGAGCCAGTGGCAGTTTGCATGTAGTGCTTTAATTTGAAGGCTTGGAAGTTTGCAACTGTAGAGAGAGGTTTCAATTTTATTGTTCTAGCCTAAATGTATATATTAAATAGCCTCTAAGTATATACATATATTAACTGGATTCTTGGATTCTCAGAGGAGTTCCTTTCTTGAGTAGATTTAATCTTTGTAAACCCAAAGCCCCAGTGTACAGATTGGTGAGGTGCCAGGGAACAGCAAACTAAAAATCAGAGAGAAAAACCTCATCTATAGAATTTTAGAGTGTGGACATCCATAGCTGAATTAGTGATTCTAGGTGGTCTTTGGAGACAATGGAAAGAAATAGGTGCTTTTAGGCATCTTCTTATTCTAAAGTATATGTTTAAAATAAGTGAATTGAATCTTAGCCCACAAGACATATTTAATTCCTCTTTAAACTACAAAGAATATGTAATGTGACCACTGAGAAGTGGAGACTTACATTGTAGATGGCTGAAGCCGTTCAAGATGAATCCTGTTACTCTCCACAACTAATCAATTCCCAAATCTTTTCCGCAATTTCTCCAATGAAGAAATAAATATCATCTTGTTAGGCTGTGCTAACACATGGTAGCTTTTTTCACTCGCTGCCTTCATTTGTGTGCCTTTTTCAATGGCTAGGTTTAGAACCCCAGCTTTCACTATGGACATGTTCTACTATAAAATCAGTCTAATTTAGAAAATTTCAAACTAACAAATTATTAAGGAGGAAAAAAGTGAAAAGTTCATTAACATATTCTTTGTTGATTTTATAAATAAGGAAATATTGAACTTAACTGCAGTAAACAAAGAATCCTGTTATAATCAGAGTATTACAAATTATTCTATTTTAAAAAGTGATTAACTGATACTTATAAAATTATAATGTTATAAAAAATCCCCTAACATTACTGAAAAAGTTATATGTTCAAGAAAGCAAATATTTTGAAAATTATAATTTTCCTCTTAAATATTTCTGTAAATTTGCAACCATAGCAATTTTAACAACAATAAAAACAATAAGATTTTTTAGTGAAATATGAAAGCACAGAAATATAAAGTACAGAAAGGTAGAACATAAG
>JAYDZK010000001.1:68371581-68390284 GCA_034509185.1 Euphonia xanthogaster
ATATGAAAGCACAGAAATATAAAGTACAGTTAGGTAGAACAGAAGAATGAAATACTCTTTCAGAAATATGAATGACCTGCATTAGTATCCTATTTCTAACAGTGACCATAAATGGATGCCGTTGAAGAGGAAGAGCAGGGCAAATACTTCTTCCAGGAATACGTCTCCTAGGAATGTTCCAGATTTAATCTAATTTCACCTGAACTTATTTCTGCAGATATACTACCTGCTCAGCAGGGCAGTAAGAGTTTATTTGTTCTGAACCTGGTTTGTATCACCACCATTTGACAGCCTATATTTCTATATTCTTTCTCTGGAGGCGGCTTCTGACTTCTCTGAGATAGTCAGGTTAGCAAAACTGTTAAAAGAAGAAGGATCATGCATTTAAAAATTCTGACCATAATTATTTTGCAGCTGATGACCAGAAAGGCTGCCTAATATAAGTGATGTGGAGGCAGAGAGCAGAACTGTGAAACATGTAGAGGCAAAACCATTTGGTATTGTATATATTGGAGAAGGGGTTACAATCCCTGAAAATTCCTGTATGCCATAGTGCCTGTCATTTTTCTTCAAGGACCATGGATTTTTTTATTCAGTAGTTGGCAGTTTTGTATGTAACAGAGGTTTTATAAACCAAGATTTTTTGCCTGCAATAGCTGCGTCTTTCAGGGACAGGACAAATTAACAGAGATATAATATCTCACAGATTTCAATCTCTCCATGTGTATTTTAACAAACTAAATTTCTCTTCTGGGGCCCTCCCAGAAAACTATTGATATCTGGAGGCTCTGCAGCATTTTCAGACTAAAGCTTTGCTTTGATAGATTGCTGCCTGAGGGAAGGTGGAAAGATAATGAGCCACAGAAAAGAGTGATCTGAGAATGCAGGAGAGGAAAGCTGAAAGCAAGTCTTAATTTAAGGCTAAAATCTGAGAAAGAATTTAGGTTCAAACTGTTTCTTTATGGCAACTGAGACCACCAGCCAACCTTGAAGGTTCCTGTGTTTCTGCCAGGATGATTTCAGTGTCTGTGTTTCCACTAAGGGCATGAGCTACACTGTTCAATTTATTCCTGGTATAATCCAAACACTGCTTCACAAACTGGAAATTGGCCTTTACTGATCACACCTGCAGGACTGTAACTCATATATTCCAGCGTGCTCCTACTAAACAAGCTAGGCGCGAAAAATCCCAAAAGCACTATAAGAAGATATTGTATTATGCTTCACATCAGGAAGTTATCTATCTTTTTTAAAAGCTGTCACTCTTATTCTTCCCAAATTCCCACAACAGAGCAATGTGAACCCAGAGGTCTGGATTTACCTGGCTACAAGGCTATAAGCACCAGTCTTTGTCTATTGAGAAGACCTGCTGCAAAGGAGAAGAGAGGAGAGAGTGAAACTAGTAAAGAATGTTTTTTGATTTTCCAGCTTGGAGAAAATAACTGTGTCTATGAGAAGTAAAATTGCAGAGGAATATTAGGGAGAAAATAAACTGGCACTCAGAATTAAATTTACTGTATTATAAAATAAAACTGTTTTATTAAACAATGTAAGTATCCTCTCCAGTCAGTGACACAAGAATGTTTAGGAGATGTCCTTGATCTTTTATGATTCATTGTCTCATGGTCCTCTGGACTTTAGATTTTATAAGAAAAATCCCTGTTCCTTGTCTAAGAGCTAATTTAGGAATGTTCAAATGTGCTCTGAATTTAGTGTAACAAACTGAAACTTCAAATTTTATTTCAGGTAGTAATCTTTTATTATAATTCATTTATTTGAACTGTAAAAAATCCAGCAATAAGCATTTCTGAAATTATTAGCACTAATTTTATTGAACATGTATACATCAAAGATTATGAATTTCATTTTAATGATGAAAGAATGGAGAATTTTTCAGTGACACATTTTCCAGCAAATATGCACTTTAAAGTGACAATTTAAACTTCTTGTTGTTCTAAAATTGTGATTATATGTACTTGTTTTAAGCTCTTTTTCATCCTTTCACATTACTTAACAGTCCACAATAACAATAAAATTATGGAGTGAGAGAGACAAAAACACTTAAAATTACAGTTTGATAAGCAGCAAAGGAAGTGGAAGGAAATAATAGAAGATAGAAGACATATGCCATCATATTACAAAACATCTTGAGTAACAGCTGCAGATTTTCTTTAAAACTGAAAAAAATTGGCCAACATATATGCATATATATTATATAAAAGGTACAACCAGTAGTTGTAGGTGAGGTTTTCCTGTACACAGAGAGTATCTAGTCTTTAGAGGATTTAATACTGCAATGAAATAAGTTGCTGTGAATAGAACTGCAATGTTAATGACTAATTTTCAATATATATCAGTTTAAAAATGCTGTCACCGTTAAATAACTGCCTGAAACTCTGACAGTATCTCTTTAGCTGTCTCTTCATAATATATTGGTGCTCATGTAAGACTGTATTAGCTTCTTAAACCTACATAACTTCACAAATATTTCAGTTTATCATTTGAGCATACCTGGCTCCTTGATACACATTTTTGAAACCCATGATAAGCTGCAGAGACAATTTTATAAAGGCTAGGAAAGCAAATGGTGGAGTTTAAATGTAATTTTTAGGTAGAAGATACTAAACTTGAAATTTGACAACATATTTCTTTACAGTTGCTCACTGGACATATTGAACTTGGTACATACTAAAATGCACATAAGACATCTGTGAACAGACTGGAATTTTGCCATATATTATGCAAAAACTTGAGAAGAATGACTGTGAAATGCAGAAGATTTGACTAATACCTAGAGAGGCTGTTAGCGGGCCTCTCTGCATTGAACAGTGTGTTGGACAAGGAATGCATCAGGGCATGGTAAATTGGTGCACACACTGTCTTAATGTGCTTGAAAAAACCCTACAGTCTTGCACAAGTAAAATTCCTTTTTTTACAATTCATAGCCTATACTAAATTAGTAAAAAACATTTAATAAGACTCAAAGAAGAATCGAGTCTCTACCCTTTTTTTCAGGAAACAAAGAGACCATGCTGCTCTGTACATTACTGTTTTCTGGGATATTTTTTGTTTTTTAAGCACCTTATAATAGTACTTTTCTTACAGTGCTAGCATGCAAAATAAGAGAGTGCAAAACCAGAGTGATAGTGAAATCTATCTGTAAATATTAATTTTAAAAAAAGGAAAGCAAAAATTACTGTATTCTAAAATTTGTGTTCTTCATTGTCATAATCCCCTTGTTACAAGCAACATCTTTCTATTAAATGTTTTTTCAATCCTTACAATCATGACTATAGTAAGACATGTCAGTTTGAGTTGTCATTTTATTTTCTGGAGTGCAGATGCATATGGACTTCAAGGAGGATTTAACTATAACATTAATTCCCTATTTAAAGCATCTTTTTAACAGTATGAGACTATTGCTAAGAAAAAAACCCAGGGAAAATATTATTGAAAAAAATTTTCTGGGAATTGGTATGGTGTGTTTTAAATCATACTCTCATTTTTATTGGGCAGCAGTACAACAGCAGTCCAAAACAAAGCTGACAATTGGCCTCCAGCAGGGATCTGTAACACTAGTTATCCATCAAGACTTCCACTGAGAGACTCCTCTTATGATTTCACTGATGAGATTCTGTATTCTATTTGCTTTGAAGTCAGTTTATTTCCCTACTCGACTACCCCTGGTCCTCACCAAAACTTTAGGCTGTCATTTGTCAAAGCTTCCCAAGTCTGGCAAAATAGGAACTAGTTGATAGCAAAATTATATCTCAGTGGAAGTTCATGTGAATTGCTACTGCATGTGTCAAAAATACTTGCTATGAATATGAATATTATTCACACTTTTGTTCAATACCAATCCATAACTCTCTTCCAACTCTCTTGTAAGTTTCCAGGACATTGTCCAGAAGGAATGACGGAACAAAACCTGTCACAAAACTTTAGGAGAATACTTATGAGGGGAAAAACCTGTGGCCTCTATTGCACACTGGGAACCTTTTATAAAAACAAAACAAAAATAAGAAAAGCTCAGCATATCTTAAGTGCCTCCCACCTCTGATGTTATTGCTCCAAGACTGAAATGAGTAGTCCATAACATTGAAGTCACTTGAGAAGACTTACAATGCATATTTCATTCGCCATTAACAAGAAAAAATCAATCAGAACTGCTATTATATAATGATACATAGGTCTGAAAATAAATTTGCTTGTACTCTAGATCACTTGAGGACTCTGGGTACCTCCAAAGTGGTTTGTGACAAACTTCTCCATATGTCTCTACACTCCCAAAAGGACTGACTAAAACATTGCAAACAAGTTTGTAAAAATAGTCTTTCAGAGGAGATGTTGACAACAGGACTAAACACCTACAGCGGTAAATGTCCCAGTGCAGTAGTGTGATTTACATCCTTACTGTGAAAATAGAATGGTCTTGTCAAAATTCCATATCCTTGGCAGATGCCAGTCCATGCTGTTTTCTGAATCACATTTTGAGGTGGTCTAGGAAAGTAACATGGCAGTCAAAAATCACATTGTGAGGGAGGTTTAATAATTAAATAGTGTGGTCCCTGGCTTGCGATGGATACCCTGGGGAAGAGAAAAAGAATGTGAGTACTGTCAAAATAACCCACATCATCTGATATTTACTAGCTGTATGAGTTTAACAGAGATTTAGTGGTCTCTTCATATTTAATTCCACCATATAGTTTTCTCTGTAATATGGTTCAAACCTTTTTTCAAATGGTTTTAGTTTTCAGCATCCACAGCTACCACAGCAAGCCTAACTTCATATTGAATGAAAAAGTCCTGTCTATTGAAGCGGTGATCAGTCCGTATCATCTGGTTCACTCTGTTCTGGTGCTAGAGAATTGAACGAGTTCTAGAGAATTTTCCCTGTGGCACTGTGCATCTCCCATGGGTTGGATCTGATTTCAGCAACAGGGTGCCAGTTAAGGGCAAATGATCAGGGAGAGATCTAGAAGAGACCCCGGGAGAGCCTGCAGAGAGAACAGAGGGGACTCCACACCTGGCCCCAGGACCACACATGGTACCCTGGTGCTGTCCTGCCTGACCATGCTGTCAGCCCTAAAGGACAGAGGAGTAAACTCCCTTCTGAACACTGAACTTACCTGTGACTAAGTGTTTGGTATCTGAGCATTGTAGTACTCACACTACCAATTTAGCCCAAAGCTGTGGCAGGGATACAGGAGTTAGAGTCCCTTTTATAGCCCACTTCAGTCATCTGTCTTCCATGCTGAACTACCCTAGTCTAACAATGTTTTACTTATATGAAACCATTCTAGTTCATAGATCATTCTTTATGACTTCTTTATACCTCTTCCATCTCTACCTTATTTTGAGAAATACTCATGGGTCATCACACAGGTACACAATGGTTTGCTTTCTATTCTTTTACTAAGAATCATATATTTTTGTTATTTCTCTTTTTGAATTGGGTCAGTAATTCACAAAATTAGCTGTCGCAGCCCTACAATAAGCTTACTTCCAACAAGCTCAGAGCCAAATATTTATAGGATTGAGATTTATTTTTTGTAGGTTTTTGCTTTGCATCTATTTATGCATCTATTTATTTATGTTTTTCTTTATGTCTCTACAGAAACATATTAATATCTCTGTGAATTTTATCACTTTTGTTTCCACTTCCTTTTCCATCAACATAAAGAGGAATTATTCTACTGCACAGAGATAATACTCCTGTAAAAAGAGTAAACCAACAACTGCAAAACCTGGCCGCGTGGTAAATTCTAGGTTACATTCTGGAAGTACATTCTAGGTTACATTCTGGAAGTATTCACATTCTAAAATGAGGTATGTTATCAGACCTTGAAACATATAGTGATGAGTTGAAAGGTTTAGTTTTGTGGCCACTGTCACTACAAAAATGCAGATAGGTTTGGATCCTCAATGTAAACTAGGAAATTATCTTTCCCATGAAATGAACAGTCATTGACGATCTGATGCTCTGGACTATTACATTCACTAATATGGTAGAACATAGCCAAGGTCATGCTTAATAACCAGATTGATGAGGCAGTCGTGTATGCAAGAGGTGTTCTTTTGTACAACCAGAAATCTGGAGCAATCAAAAGAGTAGAGGCAGGTAAAATTTAGTAATCTAATCATCACAGATTTGGAAGGGATTAGAAATGAAGGAGAATAAGATTACCAATTATATGGAATTTCTTATTCATAGCTGGATTGTGGTTTGACAATATAATTTGATCAATGGTAACCTCAATTTAATTTATATTCATACAGTAAAGAAGGTTTTTGAAAAAATCCTTCTTTACTTAAATTAAAATTTACACTATTATAACCTATACATTTTATTAAAAATCTCCCCTATTTCATAGATAATTCCTTTTCATAATTGCTGTTTAAACTAGAAAATTCCTTGTTGTAATAAACTTTAACTAATTGTTAAGTTTACATTATATCTGTTATCAATTACATCATATAATTTTTACTAAAAATGTCTTTTCTTTGTATAACTCAATAGCAACAAGTGGAGCTTTAAGAATAAAACTTGAAGCAATGTCCCTATTCAGAGAAGCTTAAAGTCTAAATGAGGTAGAAAACACAATGAGAAGTGGCAGAATGGAGGGAATGAATAAACAAAATAGAAGCAAGAAAACTGAAGAAGGAAACTGTCCTTGGGAATGGTATTTAAGAACATAGAAGTAGTTCTTATTATTTTTTATACATTTTTTTCTACCTTATTTTTTGGTTGTTGTTTCAGTCCTTGTAAACATGCAAATTCAGACAAAAGGATCTCACGGTGTCATTGGAACATTCCCCCTCCTTCCCCATGCATCCCAATCATCTCATCTATTTGAAGGATTTATTCTTAATATTAAAAGAATGGAGATAAATTTACGGAATTCCCACAATGAGTAAAAAATACATAGCTGTAAAGATGAAAAAATGCAATAAGGCAAAAGAAGAAGGCAAGAAAACTTCTTGGAACTATAGTGTCTGAACCTCAGGCCACTGCACTGAATTCTCAAGATTCCCGTCAGGAAAGAAATCCTCCCAGGACGTTCTCAGTCCGGAGGAAGAATACCACGTTCTCCCTTCCCATCTGGGGTGCCAGAATAACTGTCACCATTTTCCCAACCTGGAAATGAAACTCGAGATAAATTTAGTAAGGAGATAGTATAAAAGGGAATCTTTATTTGAAGGCCTTCAGGGGCAGTTATGAAAAGATGTCCACAAAAGCCCACCCATACAGGGATGAGTACACATTTATAGGTTTTAGGAAATTAGCATAATTGATAAAAAGCACCAGTTAGGAGGATAAGTGGTGATGCAATTCCTCCCCAGGTTAAGCTCCTTCCCTGGAGTCCCCCACTTCAGCAGTAGATGTACTTTGTCCATGAGAATGTATCTCCAAGAGTTGTTCTTGGCCTTGGTTCCTGGAAGAACCAAGATAGCACTGGGACCTTGTACCCCCCAGGGCTTGGAGCTTTGGAATTTGTTTTGTCTTTCTGCCTAGGGGAAAGGCATGGAAAAGTACTGGGAAATCTAGTCACTAGTACAATAGGTGACAGAATTACAAATACATGTGTCAAGAATACAGAGAACATATAAAGGAAAAAGGCAAAATCCAAATGGCATCAGTCCTTCAATGGAAATGCAGACCTTCATGTATGTGGTACACATCACATGATACTGTCCTGTGTCAAACTGACTGTTTCTGCCATTTTCATTATGTCTTGTTTTTCAAAGGCACAAAATATTGCAATTCTAGAAATAATAATTAAAAAAAAAATTTTCACCAATATTTCTTATGTGCAAATTTTTAAAATATTACAATAAAGAACAAACAAAAAATCCTCTTCAGTAAGCAATAATTTTACTCTTCATATACTGTGTTGTTCATTTCATAGTTACATAAAATATGAAATTTCTTCCATTCAAGAATGAAAACCTTTTATTTTTCTGTTATAATAGACATATTTTCAATATTAATTCTAGAATTTCCTGTATTTTATCAATAATAGTTTTTTCCTGAGTGACATATTTTTATCCAGGAAGAAAAATGTAAGGAGAGATTACTCATTACACCTCTTCCAGTGTGTTGTGGTATGGCCAGTTGAGCCTACTCAGTGTAACGTATCCGTATGCCATACAGGCACCTAAATAAGGTAAAAAGAAATAAAAAATTAATTATCTGGTAAACAGGACATATGTTGAACATTCAAGGTCATTAGACAAACTTTTTTTTTCTATTAGCATACATAAAGGTTCCTTACATTAATCAGAAGAATAGGAAACCTCATCATTATTAAAAAACTAGGATCATTTTTTTTTTTAACTGAAATGAGAAAAATACATTATGAATTAAAATTTATGCTTAAAAATTAAAATTATAATATGTGAATAAATTAAAATTATAATAGCTGAATAAATATATGTATTCTATACATAGACCACTTTCAAAACATATCAAGCCATAAACAAAATTGTAGGAAAATAGAAGCTGATATCAAGCAGTTCATTCATGTACTTCTGAAGATATTTAAAGAGAAAGAAAAGGGTTCCTATAGTTTTCTGCTTATTTATATACAATTATTTATCATTTAAACTTTTAAACCTTTTATTCCTTTCCTGATTCCTCTAAAAAAAGAAGCTGTCCTATCTTTTGCTGTGGAGGGAGAGAATGTAAGAAAATTGAGTGCAGATGGTATTCTCACACCTGGGGATCTGCAGCTGTACTAATCACCAAAGATTCGGAACAGGCCTGCCCTTAATAGGCCACAGCTGAGTCCAATAAGAAGAATGCTACAAAAGAGGGGGTTAGCTGCCTGAGGAGTGAGATGGAGTTTGTTGTGCTGTGAGGAAGAAGGAGTCAGTGCTACAAGGAGCTGCCCATGAGAAATCACCAAGGTATGGAACTTTTACAATATGATGATAGCATTTCACTGGACGCTGTCACAGAATGAGGTTGGCAACATCAGATGGACATTGACTGATTGGGAAAATATAGTGACTTTTCAAATATTTCTAATTCTAGTTGTGAAACTATTAGGTTAGCCCCTTTTCTGGTGCTTCTTTTAAGTATCTAGCCAGGAATGAGTGGGTGCATTGTTCCCTGTCCTTCAGAGATGCAGCATCTGCACCAACTTTGTTTTATGGGACTGAAATCTGAACACAATTGAATTTGAAGCCTTGTAAATGGTGAAAAATGTGTTAAATCAAAGAAAATACAGGGGAAAAGGGTGAACCAAACATAAGAATTGTTGAAATAAATATTACTTTGAAAGAAAATACAGTATTATCAAGCAAATAATAAAATTATTTTAAAAATATATAGTGCTTTATTTATACTAATTTGGTGAATTTTTTCTTCTCCTTTCTAAACATAAAGTTTGAAATCAGTCCTAATCTGTTGAGATATATAATATTTTCCATCAGTTTGACATGTGTCTCTTAAAAAAAAACCCCAGCCATCAGAACACCCTTCATTACAATTCTTGTTTATATTAATGAAATACTATTGCATTTTTTAAATGATAAATAGATGCAGACAAAGTAAAGAAATATTTTCTGGAAGGGAGAAGTGTCTTGATACCAGTTGTGATAGACTGATGGTCTGGGAACACCTCCATGGAAAAGTGTGAATAAAATGTTGGCTGTGATCTCTTTTCAAATCAAGGTTGCTGGACTTACTGAAGAAGAGCTCAGGAAAACCTTCTGTACTTCTTGCTCCCAGAGATGAACAGTGACTTGCAGACCCCACTGGGACACTAGAGGTCAAGATTCTTCCCTCAGTTGCCTTCACAGAATCATAGATACCTCTGCTCTATCTTCACTATCAACACCTGGGAATGTCTCACAGTACTCCCAGAGATGGGTGGTATGGATAGCTTTCCTTTCAACTCACAGCTTTCCTGCAGATTATCCCCTGTCATGGAATCCAGTTTTACTACTAAACAACCCAGCTCATTGTGAGTGTAAATTAATGCACATACTGCCAGCTCTAAGAATCATGAGCTGGAATGAACTGGGAGGCAAAGCCACATTGTCAGTATGAGTATGCCAATAGGAAGTATATCTAATTTTCAAAACTGCACAGAAACTTTTCCACTCTTATGCTAAGAGTTACCTTCATCATTAGCTGATAAGCACAGCTTTTATTAAGGATTTGATGCTTGAGTCGATTGAGTTGATTTTAGAAAGGGTGAGTTTAGAGACCGTAAGCAATATTGCATAAAATTATTATTATTACTGTCTAATTCCTAACACTGTATTACCTACTTGAAAGCAATCTTCCCAGGTTTTTAAAAAAGCAATTACGTTGCACTTGCTGAGTATTCAAGACTTAAATTTTAACTGGATAAGTATAGGCATGTTATGGTTACATTGGTTTTATTTAAAATTAAGTGAATTTCCAGATTTCAAGCTTTCTAACAATGAAATTATAGACAAGGATTCAAGCAATGTCAGCAACACATAGAAATTAAAAATCTTACAACAATCAGGATAAGTTTATTTCCACCTACAAAATGTTTTTGTTTTAAAATATCCTATTCCATATACTGGAGTAATGTTTTTATGGAAGGTGCTAGAGTATCACCCAAACTCTATACTAGTTACAATAGCATGTATATCCGTTTCATGTACAGTAAAGCTAAAAATACATCTTAAGCACTAAGATGTGAGAAATAGAATACCTTTTTTAAGAACTCAGGGATGTCTGGATCACTGTTCTACACTTCTAGCTGTGTTATTGGAATTGTTATTTTTTTGATGGCGACAGAGGTGAATAGTAATTTCTTTTTTGCTTTTTCTTTTCTTTCAAGCTCTGTTGCTTCTGCCTCTGGCTTCAAATTCATGGGAACTTTCTTCGTGGCTTTATTGATTTTCATCAGAAGGATTGACAAGGAGATGTGGAAAATAATCCCTCCTTTTTCTATGAAAATTCTCTAAACCCATGACAGTTTTCAGAAATAAAAGACCTACATTTATAAAATAATTAGGTAAAATTAAGTTGATAATAAATAGTACCCATAAATCCATAGTATTTACTTTACAGGATTTTATTTTGGCTTATTATATTGGCTTGTTAGTTTAGCAAAGCATAGCCCATCACAGAGCTGTTAGCACTCTGGAATTGGGACAAAGACAGCTGTGTTTAAGCTCAACTTCTCAATCAAGCAAAACAACAGTTAAAGCACCTACTAAGTGAAGGGCCTTAATTGCCATAGTTTAGTGATATAAGCCTGATATTTTCAACCAAAGTTGTATTTTCATTTGTCTTCTGACAAAGACTTTGTCAAAACTATCATACTTTTCTGTACTATATTTCAATTTGAATTTCAATGCTAATTAAAATAATGACAGCTTTAGCTGGCTCTTAATGTACAATTAAGACAGAAGCAAATTAGTGTTATACTACTGAAGGACACAGAAAAATACCCTTGTACTTAGGCCAGGTTGGATGGGATTTTGGGCAACCTCGTCTAGTGGAAGGTGCCCGTGACAGGGCAGCTGGAACTAAATCTCTAAGAACCCTTCCAACACAAGCCATCCTATGATTCCATAATGCTACTTTAATACTTTAGAAAGTAAACAGTTCCCTTTTTTTAAATTGTTTTTAAATTAGAACTAGAGAGGAAACAGTAATGACTAGTGTACCTCAATACTTTATACTGGGACCAACACTATTTAAGATCTCCATCAATTACATGGACAGTGGGATTGAGAACACCCTCAAAAAGTTTGCAGATAATCCCAAAAGTGATATGGTTGATCCTCTAGGGGAAGAGGATGTTATTGAGTAGGAACTTGACAGACTTGAGGAGTGGGACCATGTAAACCTCATGAAGCTCAACAAGGCCAAGTACCAAGTCCTCTGCCTGAGCCAAAGCAATGTTCAGTATCAATAAAGACTGGGGGATGAATGGATTGAGAGCATCCCTGCCAAGAAAGACTTGGGGGTGCTGGTGGATGAAAAGCTGGATATGATCTATCAGTGCACACTCACTTCCCACAAAGCCAGCTGTATCCTGGACTTCAAAAGAAGTATGGCCAGTAGATCAAAGGATGTGATTCTCGCTCTCCGCTTCACTCTTGTTAGACTTCACCTTCAGTACTGCATCCAGTTCTGGGGCCTCCAATACTGCAAAGAATTGATATGTTAGAGTGGGTCCAGAGGTAGGTCATGAGGAAGATCAAAGGCCTAGAGCACTTCTCCTGTGAAGAAGTGCTTTGAGAGCAGGGTCTCTTCACAAGACAAAGCTGTCAGGAGAGACTTTATTGTGGTCTTTCAACACTTACAAAGGTCTTGTGAGAAAGATGGAGAGGGTTTTTTTTACCACCAATGGAATCATAAAATGGTATTCCTGATTTTTCCTCCTCTTCCCTGTCATATCTCTTCATTATTATGAAACACGTGGATGAAATAGTACTTCTACATTGCAGTGGCAATACAAAATGTCTTTGAAAGATCTAAATCTCATTCATTTAAACACAGACTCAGGAGTCATTAGTATATTCAGGAGTTCTTTGGATGACAGGACTGAAATTAATTTCAAGATGGTGACACTTAAATTTAGGTGTCTGTGTCCATTATCGTCAGTGGAGATCAGTGGAGCCCACAGAACAAACACCGTGTGAGGGCCAAGTCAGTCAGCTGTCCAGACATAACTCATAATACCTTTTGAGAGGCACCAGGATTTATTAGAGATCCACACAGAGATGGCAGATATGACACTCAGGAGACCAACATTACTTCTGAATGGCAGCTGGAGGACAGCCAGTATTTGCTATGGTATCACTCATCTTCCTGGACAGTTTTGTTGAGGCATTTGAACAGAGTCCAGTGTATCTGTTAAATGTCTTCATGGAAGGCCAGGGAAGAATTGCAGTTGGCAAAGCTGAACTTCAAAATTAATTTAGTGGCTCATTTGCAGTTTATAGCCAATTCTCTTAATGAAAGGTTTTTACTGATCAGCATGACTGGACATCAGAAAGGCATAAAACACAACAGAGACATACAGAAAAAATTATATGCACAGAAAACTTACTTGAACAGAAGAATCCAAAATTGTATTCTTTGTACTGTTTCACATCTTCAAAAGTCCAAGCTTTTTCTTTCCTGCTTGACTAAAACAATCTAGTAGAAAGTGTATAAATCTGGTGCTTCAGCATTATGATGCAAAGATAGTGTACTAAATTCAGATACCAAACACTTTCAAAAATGTGGCCAAATCCAAATGTCTTCTGATGCAAGCAGTTCCTTAGAGAGACATAAATAAATCTTAGACTTGTTAAAAAGTTTTTATCACTGAAGTAGTTTAACATTCTGCCACCCCACTGAAAAAAAAACCAGAAAAATCAATATTTTATTTTTTAATATTGGTAGATGATAAAATTCTGGAATTCCATATATATTTTACAACATTCATAAAATTGCAATATTAATTTATCTACAGTTTCATTTTTCTCAGCATAATCACTAGATAAATATGCCACCAGGAACAAGTGCAATTTCTTGTGGCGATGATGTATCAGCAATTTTATGTAACTGGTTCATTTTTTCTTATAACACAAAAATGAAGATCACATTTCTGACTATAGCTTTGACAAAGATATAGTTAGATATGTATAAAAAAGTTATTGTTAATTTGTTCTGTTGCTCAGATATTTTACTCTAAAGATACCACCAAAATGTGTTTCTCATTATGTTGAAACAAAATGAGTCCATCTGATTTCTAGTTTATTGTCAATGGCTATTACTAAAATGAAGATCATCTTTCAATACATTGTTATTTATTACCTTTAGAATATTTGATTTCTAAAATTTTATTCTGTGTATTTATCTAGAGAGAATTTCACTTATTTTTCTTTAAAGTAATTCCTGGATGAAGGTTTGGGTTAAGAACTCCAAGAATTACTCTCAAAATGCACCAGCTTCCTCTGTCCTACATAATTATTCAGCGTGCTCTGAAAGCTCCTCACCTTAAGACAATTCTCTAAAATTCTCTTTAGACAACAGTTTTCCACAAAAATATTAAACTTGTCACATCCATGATGTAGTTTTAGTTCTATAACACTGTGCTACCAGTTAAATTCTTCATTGCTTTTGGTATTCTAGGAGTTCCTTTTGGAAGACAAAAAATATATTTGAGGTTTCTAATCAATTCTGTTATTGAGTCATTCTGAATCTCAGTCATTCTTTAGACTGAAATTTGCTTATCTTTTATGTCTTGAGTTACACATTATTTTCTTAGGGTATCTTCCTGGATCCATTCCGTAGGAATGCCATGCTTACCAAATTAGAAGTTTTTCTGGTGTGTGTGTGTTCTAAATTCTTGTCAAAGTTTTCCAGTACTGAAAAGTCCTGGAAAAACTCTTTACACTGAGAATAAGAAGTATGCTAACTTTTTAAGACAGAGATTTCCATATTTTGTTTTGTAAACCTTCATGGAAGACAAGAAAAACCAAGTAGTAGTTAAGACTAATGAAAGGCCTCACATAATTTTTCCGGGGTACTTAAAAAAGGATAAACTGTAGCTCAGAAATAAATCATACCATAGGGACTTCTATTTTTTTTAAGTTTTTGATCAATACTATTACAAGCATGATAACTGAACTGTAGCTTGGGAATTCATGATGTGAAAAACAAAGTAGATGTTTTTATTACTATTTCTAGTTATAACTTGGACAATTGCAGCTATTTGAATTGGCAGAACTAGAATTTCTGTAAGGGCTACTGCAGAAATTGTTAGAAATGTCACCTTAGGTGCTTTTAACTTCTAACTTACTCATTACAGGAGAAATGAAAGTGAAGAATTTAAGTATCTGCAGGCAGAGCAGTTTTACCACCCTTAGAGAATGAAGAAAAAAGTTAAGGATGTCATCTGTCTGAAAGTATGTTCAGAGATGATAGCTTGACTATTGAGATCCAGTACTGTCTGTAGGTATCTCTGTAGACTGACAGACTTATTCCATATGTTACTTTTCATTTGTCTCACTGACACTGGATTCTGTAGTTAGGTGCTGGGACAATTAGATGTCTGTTAGGACAGACCATGGGCTTTTGTTCTGCTCATAAAGGCAGATTTACTTTCTTCTTAGTCTTTAGGAACATACACATTAACATATTTTTTTTTTTTTAATTATTGTTTTCAGGTAAATCTGTGTGGATGGATCTCCACATCTTAGGATAAAGGGAGAAGAGAACTACTCCTTTTTCTGTCTTTATCTACTGGCCAATTCTCTGTTCTGAAATAGCTGTGCAGACTGTCAGCAAAGAAGTTTCCATGAACATCCAGGGCATATTAAACTCACAGTACGAATGTAAGCCATGTCTCTTGAAATTATCACTTCAGTTAAAATAGTAGTAAATTTTTATTTTCATGTCTAGTCCTTAGACATAGCTTGTGGTGGGATTGCCTGTTGATGATATTTAAAAAAATTATTTTGAAGATTATTAATGACTATTAGCTAAAATAAAGTTAATTTTATATTTTATATATATGTATTATTAAAATAATTAGGCATTATTTTAAATAGTAAAATAGGTTTTATATTTAATTGTCCTTAGAGTGTGGAGATTAGTACAAAAATTCTCCATCTTTTGCTTTCTGAGAGTAGAATCTAAGACAAAAAAAATGTTTTTTTTTTTTCCCAAATTTAAATGAACTGATCTAACGTGATATAACCATATCAGTCTTGATATCTTTGACATACTGGAGGTGTACATTATTTCCATAATTTTCACTGTCTACACATCTACAGTATTATAATACAATGACCTGTCTCTAGCAAGAAATTACTATAGTGAATTATTAGGAAACAAGCGGATTACACAATAAGGCAGGCAGAGAAAAGGCCATAAAATGGAAGAATAAATGTTTTCCTAACCAAATACATATGCTTTGAAAACCAAGACGTAGGATTCATTTTCATGTCTTCTGGGGAAATATTTAATTATCTATTCTCTTAGCCTTGAAATTCAAATTATTCATTATACACGTGATAAAAAGAAAGACAAATATGACAGCAAAGCAGGCAATTATTTTAGTTTGTAGTGCTGAGTAAATAATAGTAGAATGCAATGCATAACTATTGTTATATCGAACAGTTGGTTATTTAAACTGAAAGATAACTGAAGAAATTTCTGCACTGCAGTGTACACATTATGTTCAGAGGGGACTGTTCTTTCAAAACATTATCAGACTGCCTTCATAGCAACAGGACTGGGTAAAATTACTAATAATTTTTATAAAAATAAAAGAAAACATTCCTTGATGGTGTATTTCTAAAATGGAAGACCTAACTTTTTTTTTAATGTATTGTTATAATTAAAAAATAACTAGACCAGAATCCATGCTGTAGGTCAGGTGGACAGTTGATAAAAGGTTTTGTAAGTCCATTGACCTCACCAAGATAAATGTTGTATTGAACTAGTAGAAAACATCTGTGAAAAGAAAAAAGCAATACAACTCTTCCTTCTCTTCATTTGTTCAGGTCAATGCAGCAATAAATGACAAACATACACATGCATTTGAATTACTTATTATTGAATTTGCACTATGCATTTGTGAATTATGGAGGTATTACATCTTAATTAGAGGGCAGGACAGATGGTGAAAGCTTAGTCTGTGTTAAAATAACCTCAGGTGCCAGCTGACTATGCACTTCAAGCAACGTTTCATAATAACAAAGCTAATTGTCCAGCAAAAATACAAAATATGTTCTATGTAAATATTTAGTACAAAAAGTCATTGAAACAATGTGTCTTCTTCATTTTTGTTGCTTCTGTTTTCATATTGGCTGATAATTTTGTTTAATCTGTTACCTATGGGCTAGATAAGCATTAGGTTTTTGAGTTTAAAGAAAGAAGGAAGAGATTTAGTTTGTGTCTGAAAGAAATTTCACCTCCGTTGCATACACGTACTTTAGCCAACAAAATGTTCAATACCTTAAATTCTTTATGGCTATGATGCTCTACTGGATCAACACAGACAGAAATTTGCATCTCCTAACCAGAGTCTCCTCTATGACAAAAAGTTGAAATTTTTTTCTCCTCTCACCTACCATTTCCTAGGACACAGCATCAACAAAGGTATGGGTAAAACATAACAATAAGAAATGGTAATTTAAAAATAATTATTTATGGGCCAATTTTATCCATGGTCCTGTTTCATTTTTTGTGGCACATCAAAGCCTCGACATACTTCCTCTAGATATTTGAGACAGCAAATTCCATGTTTTCTGCCTGGAAGAGTCCATTATGTTAATGTAGTATAACCTCTTCAAAGCAAAAACATAGTCCATCCATAAGAGTGCAAAAGGAACAGTGCCCAGCACTATTGTAAAAGTGTGCATTCATGCACATAGAGTTTATAATTTTGTGCAAAAATAGTTTTGCCTTGAATGTATATGGATAGACTGAATCTGTGTCAGGCTAGTAATGGTTCTCTCTTCTAATCGGGAAATTGGTGAATGAACCTATGGAGGAACGGGTTTTGGAAAACAACGGCACCAAAACCACCACAGCAGAAAACCTTCCTCTAGTCCATTGAAATACTAAGTACAAAGTGTGCTATAACTCCATCAAGAGTGAGACAGAGAAATGTTATTTAGCTCCCATATCTGGGTGAAATTATTTACCATGCATGTCATAGCAGCTGTGAAGGAGATATCTACAGTGCATTGTTATCCAAGTGTAATGGGTTCCTGCCGGAAGAAAAATTCTATATATGAGCTAGAAGGGACTGCAAAGTATTTTGATAACCCAATCCAGATGACAGCAAGATACACCGTGATATTCACCCACCCCATAGGACTTGGTTTTAGATCAGTTTCACCATGTTTCAAAAGTATTTTTCTATTATTTCCATATTCTTACACTGCTATATTTTAACATTTGAATTTTTTATTATGGGAAAGTAACTATAATAATTCATAAGAACAAGTCTTCTGAGGATTCTTATGAATTTGTGTGCTTGCTTCCAATCCAAGATATTCTATGATTCTATGGTAACTGAACCACACACTAAAGCAAGTTTTGAAATAGCAGCTGTGATCTGGATTACTTCAGCAAAATACTGACTGATGTATTTTTCAATAAATTTATTCTAGGCTTCAATTATTCAAATAGTTTACACACAGCATACAATGAAGCATGTTGCTCCAATGGGGGCCAAACTCCAAGATGAACAGTAAAAAAATCAAAGGAGGTATAAAAGAAGATAACAGTGGTCCATCAGCAATGATTAAGCTTGCAAGTCAATAAACCTCTCATGCTTCTTTGTTGAGCAGGCAAAAGTTATTTTAGCATTTTCTGCACGTTGAGCATATGCTCTGCTTTTGGAAGGTTTGTGCTAATTTCGATAACTGACAAGCAGCATTTTTCAAATACACTTCTGAGGACAATGTTCTCCACTTTATTTTCTAAGGAAAATGGGTTTGCAAATGTAAGTTCAGAACAGCAAAATTAATATAACAGCATTTATCACCAAGCAATTAGAATAGATTCAAATATGCATATTTGTTAATGTACGTTTCCCATAAAAATAACAGAAAGAAAGATTTTACTAATTTTTCCCTCCACTGTCTTTTTTTTTTTTGGGGGGGGGGGGTTTGTTTTTGTTGTTGTTGTTTTTTTTATTGGAAATAGCTACTTCTTTTCCCAACAGAGTTTCTTTTTTTCTTTCATCTACAGGAA
>JAYDZK010000001.1:68390384-68402487 GCA_034509185.1 Euphonia xanthogaster
GGCTGAGGGAATTGGGATTGTTCAGCCTGGAGAAGAGAAGGCTTTGGGGTGACCTCACTGGGGCCTTCCAGTGCCTGAAGGGAACCCACAGGAAAGATGGAGAGAGACTCTTGACAGGGGCCTGGAGTGACAGGACAAGGGGGGATGGCTTCACACTGACAGAGAGCAGGTTTAGGTTGGATATCCAGAAGAAATTCTTCTTGGATATCCAGAAGAAATTCTTCACCCTTCAGTGAGGGTGGTGAGGCCCTGGCAGAGGTTGTCCAGAGAAGCTGTGGCTGCCCCATCCCTGGAAGTGTCCAAGGCTGGGCTGGATGGGGCTCTGAGCAAGCTGGGCTAGTGGAAGGTGTCCCTGCCCATGGCAGGGGATTGGAACTGGATGATCTTTAAGATCCCCTTCCAACCCAAACCATTCTGTGATTCTGTGACTCTGATCTCAGTTTGCCATATCCTCAGTGGTTCAGGCTTCATCACCTTGACTGCAGCACCACAGCAGTTCCTGGTGTTGGAGGCAATTTAGTGCAGCTCTGACTCAGGTGTAATGAAATGGGGACAGCAGCATTACCTGACTTTGGGAGGAGCAGGAAATTTATTATTTTAAGATATATTAATCCCTATTTGAGCATTTCCTCTGGTTGTGACCAACACACAAGGCAATGGAATCAGCCTAGGTCCATTTTTATAAGGTGCTGGCAATGTGGGAGATGAAGCACATCCATTTCACTAGGCTGGGTGAAGGGGTGCCATGTGAACACTGTTAGTGGGCACTGTGGTGTTGCCAGCACTACCTTCCCAGTGACACAAACCCATCTCCTCATCACTCATGCTCTCTAAGAGATCAATTACACTTTTCTCAAGTGTTGCAGGGCTATTAACCTTAGCTTACTGCTCAAATTCAGTATGGTAAATTATAGCCTAAGCATCTACGCTTTCATCTTGCAATAGCAATGGGATATGGGGATCTGCACTCCTTCGTACCCTGAAGTGGTGCACAGGGGTGTTGTGTGCTGCTAAACAGCTGCCATGTTCTGCTCTGGGAGTTTTCCACAGAGAGAGAAGCTGGAATGTATAAAGACAGCTATTTTTCTGTGTGTATTCAGTGTCAGTGGAAGGGAGTAAGGATACCAAGCAACAAATAAACATGAGCTGGAAGGTACAAAACATTTCAAAGCAGTAGAAACATAAACATTCTTTTTGTAAATGAGTCAGCAGGAATATTAAATAGCCTCAATTTCAAAATCTACGTTTTTATATTCTCTGATATAGCCTTTGAATTGTAGTTTGCTGAGGAAACTAAGACTGCCCCTTTCAACTGATTTCCTCTTCAGCTGACATATCTTTGGCCTTTTTCATTTGGCCCCTCTCATATACATTTGCTGTTCCTAGTCAAGAAAAGTGGTTGTTGTCTAAAGTCTTCTTGTGCCCTCCTCAGTGTCACGCAGAACCAGACCCTCAATTCCTACCAAGAGCTACAGTACTGATGATATTTTTTATTTTTGTCCTTCTGAAGCAATTCTGCCCAGAATCAGAAGCTATGTCTTGGTACAAAATGGCCTGGGCATCCAATGGGCCTTCATTCTGGCCAGGAGTCTGGACAAACTTCAATGGAAAATAAGGAGGAAAAGGGATTGGCATGTCACTGCATCCTGTGACACACAGAACACATGGGCTGCCATGGACCTGGCAGGTTACCACTGCTCTTGCCACAGAGTGCTGGGCCTTACTCATCCTTTGTGAATCACTGTTTGCTGTATACAGAACTTCACAGCACTTACAGCAACCAAAATGGAGTGAATCACCTGGTTCTGATGTATTTGTTGCTATCCAGATTCAATAAGAGTCACTGGATTCAGGAGAAGGATCTGGTGAACCTTGCTTCACTCTACTCACCCATAGTCCTCTAGAGATTTCATAGCCCCTGCAATGCTGCGGTCCCCTGTAACCCTTCTCCACCCAGAGCATACTCCTCTCACGCGCAGTTGTATCAACCCTTCCCAGATTTTTTTCTTGACTATTGCCTTTCTTTTTTCTTGACTCACCATGTGCCAGGATCCCTTCCTCACCTTTCAGCCATTTGGAGTGTCAAATGTTCACTTTTCTTGTGTGTTTCCCTCCTCATCCTGGTCCTACTCTGCTGCTGCTGCAGAATAGAAATATCTTGAGGCAGCAAAGCTAAATGGTGCCTTTTGTGAGATGTGCTGGAAAGAAGGGCTCTGAGTAAGTTCTGAATCATGAGACATTTGAGATTCAGAAGGCATTTCCCTTAGAGGAGGTGTTTGAGCTCTGTGAGTTTAGGCCAGAAGAGGAACTAGTTTGTGTTTCCTAAACTTTGAGGTGACCTGTGCAGGGAGCTGCACAATTTTCCTGGCCCAGGTAGGATGGAGAGAGGGGGCAGGTAGGACTGATATAACTCTGAGGTAATGCCTGGCCAATATGCAGGTGGAGGGTGGGAGGTGCTACATCCCTGGGTTTGTTTCCACTGCCCCCCACCCTGGTTCTGATTTTGCTCTTGGTAGTGAAAACCTTGGGCATTTCCACTGGTGACGCTGGGCGATGGAATTTGGGCACACCATGAGTAGCAAGTCGAGCCTTTAGCCCTTTTGCAAGTACAGCCTAAGAAATTGAGCTCATGTTGCAGGACAGGGGTTAGCCAGTGACAAACCAAGTTTCCACAGCACTGGGTGTTTCAGAGCCCTCAGAACAGCAGAGGCATCATTCTCTGTCACTAAAAAAACACCAGAGCCTAAAACCAGGAACCTCTACATGTTCATTATTCTGCCACTGTTCTGAAAGTCAAAATTTGAAAACATAACCTCTTTCCAGGCTTAAATATCTCCTTCCCATTTCTGACAGTGTTTCCTCCCTCTCCCTAAGTCTAATCAAGGGGTAAACCTCTAAAAGTACTCAGATGCAATACAATCTAATCATCATTACTGTGTTAAAAAGTCAATGCCATGGAAACATCTGACTAGCCAGCTTGGTAGTATTCATTGGGATTTAAGAGCTTACTATAATTATCATGTCCAGTAATTGCCTGGATTGATGTGGGAGGGGGAAAGAAAGGAAGCTGGAAGCATGTCTTGTTAGGGTGTGCACAAGATCAATGGATGGATGGATGGATGGCCAGATATGAGTGGATAAATATGTATTCTCTCAGGCAATTTTATGTTTTCCGAGCCATCTCTCCCTGTTCTTCTGACATGCCTTGCTACAGATCTGACCAAGGTTAATCTGAGGATTGAGATCATGATATGATTTTGTTCAGTCTTCATGACTATCATGTTCCAGTGCTTAAATACTTCCAGAAACCCACGTTTTCCATGAGATTGTCTTTTTTTTTTTTCCCCTAAGAAAATGCTGCCTTAACAGGTGAGTTCCTAGCATACAAATCAAAATCACTGAAGCACTTTTTACATTACTCTGGAAGCTTGTAGCCACAGAACAGTTACAGTGGATTCCCAGCAATACACTTTTCTCTCTTGGAAGTTCATAACCTTGCCCAGGATCTCTTCCCATCTATCCCATCTATCCTTTTAATCCTTTCTGTTGTACCAGTTTCTTTCTTGGTCTCTGTTGGAAGCCACAGGAAAACCTGAAATGTCCTAGCTTTTTGGGTCTTCATCACAGTCTAAGCCAGACATCCTCTCTAATCATTCTATTATTACCAACCAGGTGATTTTTTTCTTTTTTTACCTGAGAGAGATAAAATAAAAAGAAAGTCTTGTTTTAATTAATCTTTTCTTAAGGTAACTTTGCTGCCTTGAGGTCGAGGATAAACTAATTTTCAGGATGATGGAGTCACATTATTTGGTGAATTTGTCACTACTAATGTAGCACTTTTGAAGTGTAAAATAGATTTTAAACTCATGGAAAGTCCAGCAGGAAATGTCCCATATAGGTTCATGCCCACATTAGATTCTTCTGATACAGATCTACATTCCCTCTGTCTATGAAAGAAGAGAAATAGGATTTTGATATTTTTAGGTGCAAAGCAGCCTGAGACTAGACATGGGGTTTTGGGGTTTTTTTAATCTGGGATTTTCATTGAGCCCTTGAATGTTTATTTCATATTCTTTATGATTTATGCAGGGCTTCCCCATCTGCCTTTCCCTTATTCTGAGATCCTCCCCATCTTCTGTCTCAGGGGAGCCTGGCTGCCACAGCAGTCTCTGATGAGATTAGTCACAATAATGCTGCAGAGCTAAGCTCCTTACTCTCAAGCCTGGGAGAGCTGGTAATATTATCCAAAGAGTAAAAGGCTAAAGCAATGTTTGACCTGTGTTGTTTCATTTAAATTACAGCCTGAGGGGATGGTGGGCAGACCATCCAGTTCCACCCCCCTGCCATGGGCAGGGACACCTTCCACTAGCCCAGCTTGCTCAGAGCCCCATCCAGCCCAGCCTTGGACACTGCCAGGGATGGGGCAGCCACAGCTTCTCTCAGCAGCCTGTGCCAGGGCCTCAGCACCCTCACAGGGAACAATTTCTTCCCAATATCCAGTCTAAACCTGCTCTCTGTCAGTGTGAAGCCATTTCCCCTTTTCCTGTCCTGGTATATAGTCCCTCTTCATGTTCCCTAGTAAACCAGTAGGAATGTTCTACAGTTACCATCTTCACCTCTTTTGTGTCATCCCACAGTGGCGCTGAGAGTTGCCCTGTGAATTAAAGTGTGTTATTTGGACTGTGACTGGATAAACTGTATATGACATATTTTGTAATCCTCTCTACAGCAGGATGCCCTGGCACAATTTTTAGTGCCTTTTCATTGACCAAGAGCAGGTTTAGATTGAAAATTATGAAGAAATCTTGAGCAGCAAAATGTAACACTTTGAGGCAAATAAGCCTATTTGGGATCATATTTTGACATATAACATCTACTTGGGAAAGTCACAGAAAGAAAATGTAACACAGCAAAATACTCCAAACTACAATTTAAGTTTAGGCCACTGAACTTTGCACTCCTGCTCTCTATGGACAAGAAAGCTCAAATGAAGAGCCTGTGTGAAAGGATTTTTCTTATTTCCACATCCATCTTTGCACATTTGCATCATACAAGCAGTTCCCTAAGGGCCAGCCCTGAATTAAAAGAATGCACTTAGCACAAATTGCTTCTGGCAGGGAAGCTATTCCTTGCTTTACCTTGAACAGGTAATATTCTAAAATCAGCTTCACTAAAGCCTGAAAAATACACAGAGGAGATTTGAGAAAAATATACAACTTTTCACTGTGGTTATTTTCATTCTGGGGTGCATTGTGTTTGCAGGGCACAGTTTTGGTAGCAGGGGTGACAACTTCTGGAAGCTTTCCCGTGTCAACAGAGCCAGTTCCAGATGGCCCCAGATGGCTCCTTGGCCTGCCACTGGCCAAGGCTGAGCCCATCAGGGATAGTGGTAGCACCTCTGGGATAACAGATTTAAGAAGGGGAAAAATCCTACAACTGCACAATGGTATCTGAAGACAGAAGTTCAGTGTCTGAAAACCAATAAATATTTAGGAAAATTCCTGTCTCCAAGGATCTAGGAGGTATCTGAACTGTGTCAATCTTTGATGCACTGAGTAAATAAATCTTTAGAATTAACCATCAGATTTCTGTCCACATTTTCCTGTTTCACTGAGTCTTGTCTGAGACACCATTTCTGAAGCATGTCCTCCTGTAATTTGCACTGCCTTTTTATCTATATCCAGATAGCCAATAGCTTGTGCTCACCCATGCAGGGACTTTTGTGTCCAGCAGGTTCTCGCAGCTCAGGGAAATAAAATACTGTTGGACTCTGGAAGCTTTGGAGAGTTGAACTGCTGTGCTTTGAAATGCACCTGCATCTGTCCAGCTGAATTTCTGCTCTTGCTTCACCCACAGTAAAAGCAGCACAGGAAAACCCTCTCTTTCCTTAACTTCTCAGGTTTGTGCTCCAAGATAATCAACTTAAACTTCTCAGCTAGGTCAGTTTTTCTAGGTACACACTACTGCCTGTTCTTTCTGTTGCACAAATAAGCACAGGCATGAAAATCCTGATTTCCAGGAGTCAAAATTCCAGCTCAGCAAAAACACTGCAGAGCCTAAATGAATGCCACTGGACTGGGAAAGGTAACTTTAACTGCAAGTGATTTGAGTTTTCTGTGCATTTGGAAATAAAAAATGATCCCTTGGACTTAGCTGAAGTAGTTTGCATGGGTTTGGTTGGTTTTTTTTTTTTGTTGGTTGGTTTTTTGTTTGTTTGTTTTTTGGGATTTTTTTTTTGGGGGGGGGGGTTTGTTGTTGTTGTTGTTGTTTTTTGTATTGGAAATAGCTACTGCTTTTCCCAACAGAGTTTCTTGTTTTCTTTCATCTACAGGAAACCTTATTGCCCAGATTCTCTTCAAGTCCAAACACATGCAGTAATACTGAAATGTGTGGGCTGCTGGGGAAAATAAACACAAAAAACCTCAAGAAGGATCCTAAAAGAAAACAGTAATAACAAGAATATAATTCTCCTGAAATTGCTGCTAAATTAACGGATTTATTATTGTTACCTTTACCTCCTTAGCACCTAGTGATATGAAACAGACTGGTAGAGAGTGAGCACAACTAGCTGCAGGCAGGCACATCCTTTAAACATGGTTTTGTGATAATTATTCCACAGTGAGAATGGATCCCTGTTGCTTATAAATTTGTTCATAAGGTGGAGGAATTAAATTACAGAAACAGGGGTAGTAACTGAAAGGAACACATGAAATTCAGAGCAAAGTACAAATGACAGAATACCAAACTCAGATATGCAGGCAACACTATGCCATTTGGATTCATCTCAGTGAGGAGACCATGATGCTGTTTATGGCTGCCAGAGAAACTGCAGATTAGCTGAACAGTCAACATACACTTCCTCATTCTGTCTGCAAAGGGGTTTTTCTGGAGATGGTGCAGCATCAGCTTTAAGTATCCTTGGTAGAGTTAAACTGATATGCATATTGCTAGGGGAATTACTAGAAGCAGTGGTCTATATCAAGTCAGGGATGTTATTCTGTGGAATGCTGGCTGTTTAGTTACTGTGTATGTATGGAGTTAGCAAGTTCTTGAATGACTAAACCAAGGTATCCTTTACAAATTTAGAAGTATCTCACCCTGATGAAACAAATGCCTACTGTCCCCTGATGTCAAAATAAAGGGTTTTGCTTGTGCAATTCAGCCTTCCATAGTTATGCTAATGCCATGCCTATCATTGATATGAACAATTTCAAATTGTAGAATCATTTGGATTGGAACAGACCTTTAAGATCACTGAATTCAACCATAAACCTAGCCCTGACAAGACCACTAAATAAAAAATTAATTGAACTGAAAGTCAACATAAAGCAGATAGAGGATGTCCTGAGACTGACACAAAAAAAAGGTAAAAGCTGTACATATTAGAAATCACTGATTATCGAAAGACCATGCTCCTAAGATAGACTACTACACAGAATGAAATTAATCTAACCAGAATAAATATACTATGTTAAGGTAAAACACATGAGTTTTGATCCTAAATTAATTTCAACATGTTGATTAATAATTTTTATTTAAATTTACAGAATTCAAACACAGCTTGTCAAAGCATGTCAGTTCTAGCTGACACGGCTCAAAGTTGATGACTAGCAGGTGGTGATGAGCAAATTCTGAAAATAGCTTTCAGCTGTTTCTGGCTATGTAACTAGTTCTAGTTTCCAAAGCTCAGAACCAGAAGCTTTCACAGCTTTTTTTTTTCCTCCTAAAATTCTCTTTTGTCTTTAAAAGACCCTATCTCTTACTTTCAACTGGCTTTTTATTCTTAAATTTCCTCATTGCTTATGCATTTGATAGTCTTCACCATCCTTAGGATACTAAAAGATCACAGATCTTTATGTAAGCATGAATGAAGAATATTAGAGGGATTTAAAAATATTTTTATTGAACTGTAAGTTATTCTTACAAGGCAAAGCTCAGAATGTTTGGTTAAAATTATTATTCATCCTAGCACAATGGGAGTTTTCAGTAAATTAATATCTGTCTCACGGTACTGTCTAGGACTAGCTCTTTACACAAGTGTGTAGTGCATCTGCTTAGCTAGTTTATCTCCCTGGCATTTTTACAGTATTTGTACATAACTGTTTGAGAACATATGCATAAAGTTTTGGAGCAAAAGTTACTTTCTTTTTTCTTTTTTTTTTTTTTTCAGTTTTTCAGTTTTTGCTAAAAAATCATTTATTCTGGCTAAAGGCCACTGAATCTTACCTGTTAGTATGAATTTTTGTGTTACAACATGGCAATAGCTGGAAAACAGAGCATGACTTTTTTTTAAAAAAAGAAGACTGTCTTATAAACAAACTCAAGATCTGCTTAATGATAATAATAAAAGTAAATTTAAATTAATTTTTGGTGTGGATTTGAGGTGGGATGTGATGTCTCCCTTGCATTTGAATTTACTTCCATTTCAACAGCAACAAAACCATCTCAATTTCTTTGTTTATTTTTTGGGGTTTTTTTCTTTATTTTTTAATTTTATTTTGGGGGGGTATTTTAGTTTTTGGTGGTTTTTTTTTTTTTGTGTTTTGGCTTCTTTTTTTGTGTGTTTTGGCTTCTTTAATTTCACTTCTGTGAAGTGAAATTAACCCATTTGAATATCAGAACATCAGAAGTTCACGAAGAAAAATGTTAAGTCTTGGGGAGATCAGTGGTACATTGGTTTCAGAGAGAACTTGCGGGTGTTTTTTGACCAAGATTTACTGCATCAGCACAGACATGAAATTTTGTGCATCAACAGATTCACATGGTCACAAGCCAATGATTAGTTATGAAGATATCATGATCCACACCAAATCCAAAAGCATGGTTTAGATATATAATATTAATAAAACATACAGCTTTTCTATGGTCACAGAAGCTAGCATAAGAAAATGTATGTATACTGAGAGAAAGAAGAATGAGTTAAAAAACAATCAAACCAAAAAAAACCTAAACAAACCGTGAGAAAACCTATGGATTTACTTCTTGCTAAAATACTGGGCTGGTTGATTCAGCTGTTATTCACTTGAGTTTCTAAGAATAAATTGATTTATTGCTTATTGTCTGATACCAAAGCACCACACATGTTAAAAAATAAGTTCAATGTTCTTTAAAATTACTTTCTAAGGACCTATTTCATTAGGATGGATGAAATTTCCAGGTTACATGGTGTTCCTTTTGTGTCTCCACACACAAATTTTTAATCTTATTATTCCATTCATGCCGTTCAATTTAAGTCCTGATTATAATATTTTTTCAATTTTTATGTCATTTTCATTGCCAGTTCTGCAATACAGAAGAAAGCCTATGGTAAAACACTCTCCCTCAATTAGTTCTTTATTTTATTGCTACCATTCCTGCTCACCCCACATATAATTAATGGTAGCAAAGACAGTAAAATCCAGTAATACTTTATAGCCTTTCTTTTTATTATTTTATCTGGTGCATACCAGTCCTATTTGTCTCTTTCACATAGTCCATAATTCTCAAAGATTAGTCAGTGCACAATACTGCCAACTGTGTAATATTTTATATTAATTTCTACCCAACCTGCTACAATAATTTATAGTTCAACTCCTAGCATCTGGACAAAGTCCCATCTTCTATATTTAGTCCTTATATCAATATTATTATCTACTTTTCAATGCATTTCACGTAAAGGACACAGTCCCAATTTCATAAAGAACATAAAAAACACATAATTAATTTTATTCATCACCACATTTTGACAAAATACTTCTAGGTTACCATTTTTTAGGGAATTTTCCCCCCAAAATATTCTAACCCATTTATTTTGTTTTCTTCTTGAATGGCTTGCTATCACCATCTGCTTAAGGTCCAATGCATCCCTGAGTTCTTGGAGTCCTTTTCTTCAATCCTGCTACTTCCTGGTTCTTTCTAGACTTCCTGTTCAACTTCCTATGACTAAACTTTTTAAGGTTACTCCTGCAGTTGAATACAATAAAAGAGAGAGTTAGATGCTGATTATATTAGTTAACTGAACTTTGATTTGAAGAGATTTATTAATCTCTTCACTGTTTGTATTTGTCTGTTTGGGGATTTTTTACCTTTATCTTTTCCTTATATTTTCATCCTAAGCTGTTTTATTTTGAAGTGTACTTGCATAATTTCAATGGTTGTCATTATTTCTAGGACTATTTTTCATTATCCAATATTAGTAAGGGACAGATTTCATTCTTAGTTCTGCTGCTACATCCAGCTTTGTGCCTATGAATGAGACATTAGGTTGCCTCTCCTTCTAGTTATCAGACATTTAGTCACATAGATATTTCTAACTGTTAGCATTGGGTGCACTTGAAGCCTGATATAACAGTGAAGATAAAAAATAATCACCTGTAGAAACAACATTCTTATTTACAATGTTTTAGACATTTTTCTTTACATCTTGCTGTGTTGCTAGTTAGGCTCCTTCATTTATGAGTTGGTTTTTGTTTGTCTTTTTTTACATCTGCCAGGAACCTGATTACAGTTTGTGTTTTAATTGGGACTGATAGATCATTATACTTGCTAAATGGAACAGTAGCCATAGCCTGCAGTTTCTAATTCTATATGTTCAGAGCTGTCCATTCTATGAAGGGCAAAATTTTTAGTACCCAGACTAGATATTTCATATCAGCTGTATATGTTTGGGGCTGCTAAAGAAGTTCCCTAGTAGTTCTTCATCAAACTCTTTAGTTTTTAAGATAGTCTAGGTCAACACAAGCAACCACTACTTTGCTTTGAGAATAGAAATTTTAATCTCATATAAAATTAAGGAGGAAATATTTTCCTATAATTAGAAAATATATGATGTATAAGTATGCATTCACTTAAATAGTTATTCTTTTCTGTAGTATCTAACAGATAAAAGAGTTAAGTACCTAAAAAACAAAGGAAGTGATGAAACCTACATCTCTGAGGGACCAAAATTTTCATACATTTCACTGTAACATGATGAAAAGTCTTAAGTAAATGCACAGTAAATGAGAATTGGAAATTTTTTCCTTTTTGATTACAAGGCATTTTTGTTCAAAGATTATTACAGGGAACATGAAATGCAAAGCTAAACAGTAAAAAATCTGAAAGAAAATTATTGGTAATATCATAGAACAGTATTGGTTGAAGTTAAAGTGAGTTTTACTGTTCTTGATTTTTTAGCTCTCTTTCAAATTTCTTTTGTTTTCCAAATGGACTAAATTTCAAGTCCAGCAGAATATATTCCAGACTTTTCCGGAGATCCATAAGAGTAGTTACACAGGTAATCCTATGGAAATGCAGATTTACTTATTTATTTACTTATGTTCTAATTCACCTGAAATTTCCACAGAGCCTTTGCACAGAGCCTTGCTCTTTTTTCCTTTCTTTTCTATTGTCTTACAGCTTGAGATATAACTGTAGGTTTTCATCTTTATTAGTATATCACTGTATAATTGGGAAAAGAGGAAAAGAAAAAATTTTGCATACTAATTCTTGTAACCCTCCCAAAGAATTAAATGGAAAACTGATTATTCAGTGTAGTGAGTCCTGTAAAATTCTTAGTATGTTAAAATATTGGTGAAAGAGCCTCTAGGATTCACCTAATTTCCTAACATTTTACTAGAAATATGATCTGTAATATTCAAGGCTCAAATAGCACACAGCTGAAAAGTGCTCCAGAAATTGTCAGATAATATCTACATCTAAAATAGGTAAACAATTCCACGCAGCTAAACTTCAAATTCAACTAAAGCTGACATCCTACCCTGTGGTTTACTCTGCTTCATGAAGATAAATATGTGAGTGTTTCTTGCTGGCAATCTTTGCTGAGAAGGATTGGTCTGTATAAAATAAGTGGCATGCTTCAAGCCTTAGCCATTAGCAGCTGGAAAGCAGGTATGCAATATCTGGTATCCTTCAGCAACACTTCAAGCCCATATTTATTTTCATCAAATTAAAAAGAAGAAAAAGAGTGCTTCACGACACAACTTTTACACAGAAATCCTGTAGAATTTTATTATTGTTTAGATTCATATGAGCTGTATTCATATATTCATATGCTATATTCATATAAGCATCTTTTCCTGCCAGCATGTTCGGATGGTTAATTTAACACTTATCAACATACACT
>JAYDZK010000001.1:68402587-68415148 GCA_034509185.1 Euphonia xanthogaster
AACACTTATCAACATACACTTAGAGGTTAGGTGAGATATCAAAATGCACCTGAAGTTTCAGTGACTGAATTTCATCCTGGATACTCATTGACTATACCTGGGATATAAAGACCGAGAGTTTAATTCAACTACATAATTGAATTAAAAGACTTAAGGCACAAGATCTAGAGATCTGTAGAACAATCTAACTTTTCTGAATGAAAAATTAGAAGCCATACTAGGTGACCCTAGCAGTCACAAATGATCTTACATATATCTGGCTGTACCATTTGTTGAGCATGTAGGTCAGAAGTTGACATCTTTATATAGGCATTTAAAAGCAGGAATTACAGTCTTAAACTGAAACCTGCCCTAAGTACTGAACTAACAAGAACTTAGTTGCCAGAAAATTTTTCTCCTCTATTTACATTAATGTTAAATGCTTTCACTAACTTGAGAGAAATGTGACTCTTTATTCACGTCTGATCTGTATGAGAATTTTGCAGACAATGGATCCAGATGCTAATAGATCCCTAAATGTGTCTCAACAGTGATCACTTTCTATGAAACTAAATAGTGGTTGTCAGAGTCAAAAAAGGTGCCATTAGCCTTGAACCCTACATAGAGACATTGTTTAGCAGTGCCTATCAGAATGCAAATTAAATAAACTTGCCTGTAATCCACTACTTGTTCAGAGCAGAGACATAAAACCGAGCTGGTAACATCACTGTCATTTTTATAATAAATATTTAGTGGCTAAATATGTTCCAGAAAGTCGCCTATCTTTAATGCCTCTTTTGGCTTAATCTCTAATGTTCTCCCATCCCAGGAGAGTGTCTTTACCATTGAATCTGGTTTCCTTTTTCTCTGTGTGTCACTACATAGGCTAACTCAAGCAGGAAGACAATATAGGAAGACTAGTCTGTCTTCCTTCTTGATACAGGGCATTTCTGGGGTTCAAAGACATTTCTGTCCAGTTGAGTCCTGAATCTCCCAAGGCACAATCTCTCTGGGAAACCTTCTACACTGCACAGTGGTCTTCAAGACATCAAGCCCTGGTCCCTAAGTTGCCCCTCAGAGGGCAAGTGCTCCATTCTGCTCTGATGGCCTTCTGCTGAACTCACTCCACTTTACTGATGTCAATCCTATTCTGAGGAACACAAAAATGGATGTGGTAATATTGTTGTGACCTAACAAGTGTGGAGTAAAGGGGGATGATAATCACTTTGTTGGACCTGCTGTCTGTGCTGCTGTTAACACAATTCTGTATGCTGCTGTTTCTGCTGCCAGGACACACTGCTGACTCCAGTCACTATCTTCAGGGACTTTTTTTCCCAAAGCTGTTCCCCAGGTTGTCTCTATCACTGTTGAATTTCCTGATGTTCCTGTTGGCCTATTCCCAAAGTCTGTCACAATTTCTGCGTCTGACAGGGGCCCCGGCCTCATATTGCCTAGTCACTCCACTTTACAGTCAAAAGAAAGCTTCATGAGAAGAGAATTGTGTCTTCACCAGGTACTTGACAAAGATTTTGAACAAGATAGATCAATGTTTCCCAAAACACTGCTAGAGCTAAGTGTTAGTATTCTAAAATATTTTGCAAATAGATGGAATTACTTTGTGTAAAGCAGTCTACTTTCATGCACGGTGATGTCTGAAATTTATAAATATGCACATGTTTAAATGGAAAATCCCTAATATAATTTAATGAATCATAACATTTTGATTTGGAGCATGCAAACATAAGTAGCTTTATTCAAACTAAGAAAATTATGAAAAGCATGCTAAGCATTCCTTAGAGATGTTCAGAATGTAATGATGCACCATTCAGACAAGTCAGCATTAAAGCTCAAGTCTTTGAAATGAAAATCTGGAAAAGCATTTTGGGTCATTTGTAAAGATTCTTTACATATTACACAGCTGTTGTAATTTCCCAGTTTTAATGGCAATATACTGGTGAAAGGAAAATTGTTTTTAAGAAGAACCAAGAAGAGAAGGAAGGAAACAAGACATGAATAACATAATTCTTCAGTTTAATCCAAGAATGAAATTTTATTCCTCCTACTTACTACCCTCTAGATTCCTGAAACATTGACAGCGTGATGTCCTCAGCTGTGTAATTATGTCTCACTGCATGGACTGGCACTGGTAGCAAACCATTAAATCATAATGAATCTTTGAAAGACTTCTTTTTTCCAGATAGAAAATATACACTACACTGGTAGATTTCCTTTATTTAAATCTGACACTTCAGCATCTGTAAATTATTCTTTGATTATCTGAACATATTTTTGTTGATGTAGTCAATCGGCATATTCTTACTGTGTTGCCAGAAGGCAACATAGGCATCAACATTAAGTCATCGACTACATCCTGCTACATCAGGGACCTGTAAAATATCTAAATAGACTTAAGTTCCACACAACCCTCTAAAATCATTGAGGGGATTTTGGATTTCCAATGTAGAACAATTAAAAAAACTCCTCTGTAAATCAGGAAGTATGAAATGGTTCATTATTTTTACATAGAAAAAAAGGGTCTTAAGCTACTGAAAATTACAGTTTGATCTGCAAGGTTGTACTTCTGAATTTGCAGAGTTTTCCATATGCATTTTTACTTTTTAAAAAATATATTTACACCAGACACTTGAGTTTAGATTTCTCTGCTCAGCTACATACTTCTCTTCATAAATTGGTCCCTTTAGGCTCCCTTTGAAAATAGTGAGATGATTTATTATTTTATTATTATTACATCTGGGTTTAAAATAATCTTTGTTACATAACAAGTGGTTCAGAAACACTTAATTTCTTTTCAATGACTACAAATAACATTTGATTAGTCAGATATAGACTTCTACATTACACCTGTCTAAAGCTAGGTGAGATGAATCCCACCTCAGCTTAAGAAATCAATGAAAATTTTAATGTAGTCATGCCTTGTGTCCTTCTGGAGCCAGAGTAGGAATTGCTAGAAATAAATTAATTAAGAATGTAGTAAATAAACACATGTATACATAACTTACAAATTTAATAGCTATTAGCTCTACAGTCTGTTGCTAGAATTTATTAAACCTTCTGCAACAACCACAATTCCTTTGGATTCTTTCCCATTCATTTCATTCACATTCAAGAAAAAAGTATTATTTCAAAATCTCTTGAAACCTTATGTGAAAACAATACCTAAATTTTAAGAATATTTTATTCCAGCATTTTCATCTCCACTTTCAATATATAGTGTTCAGAGGTGGAAATGAGTAAGAAATCAGATCTATGATATATACCTTTAGTAGAAGATCAAACGTTTCAGTAAGATAAAACAAATGCTAATGTGTGGAAACGTAATGGTTACATGTATCATGCTGCTAATACCAGCTTTTTCTAGTATAAAATAATTGGTTGAACCCAGAACATGTTACACAGTGTTATATTTCTAAAAGCACCAGTTGTCCTTGCACAAGTACACCTTGACTGCAGATGTTATCATTCTTCTCAATACACAGTGTTTAAAATAATTAGTGATCTACTATGTCTAAATAAGCAAAACTTTCAAAATAATGAGGTAAATTCATTATCCTTAAAAAATTTTAATACCAATATTAATATCTAATTAAAATTTGTCTTCATCATTTATCAGTTTAGCTCCTGCTGTTTTTCAATAGTTTATTCCATCAAACTCACTTTCCAAAATTATTGACTTACATCCTAAGCCATTTAAAATCTCACTTCTCTTTGAAGTCAACAGACTTCAAAAGTGGGAATACTGGCTTGAAAGAAGTCCTTAAGTTTATTCATTCAGAGTCAGGCACAAGTTCAAAAGATGGAGTAGAGTACTGATATAGAGTTCTTTATACTTGACTATTCATCATTTGGAAGTAGAGATTTTGATAAATTTTGATACTTTATAGTAGCTAGCTAATACATTTACTAGTTATTCATGTGTAAATGTAATAGAATTAAGATGGAAATAAAGTAATTGATATCACCATATAGGAAGTGACACGGAGTGACATCAGTGAAGATTGTGTGACTTAATGCTCCTGTGCAAAGTGATGATTAAAAGTAATGCATGCAGAGTTGGCCAAACTGAGTCCTACTTACCCAAATTCCTGTTTGTGCTCACTCAAAAGTAACTATCAAGTGGATTAAAAGTTTATGACATCTATATAAGAAATTCTATAAGTATATTTTTGGCTAAGTTACACCTAACATTTCAAAATGTGCTTTATACATATTTTCCAGTTACGAAGAAAACTTGAGAAAACATAGCCATAGATTTTTAAAAATAGGTTTGACTGGAAAATATTTTGATTTTCTGATAATCAAAGCCTTAAACTTGAATCCACTAATTCCTAATGAAAAGCATTTAGTTTCTTCCTGAGTGAAAAATTGATGAAAAAATAATTAATCTTGTTTTTTAAAAGTATTTTATTTCAGTTCTTAAATATCTTGAATGTCTTGCCTATTTTTTTTTTCACATTTAAAAACCAAGGTAATTATTTTAACATGGCCTCACTGAAGTAGAAATCTGAACTGTGTGAGATATTTCAATTTTAAATGGACAGTGTTATTAAGTTTTGAAACATAACAAATGTGCTCTTGATCTGATGCCTGCTATGAGACACAATGCAGAAGGTCTCCAAAATCAACCTATGTTATTTCTTCTTCGCTATTATCTTAACAAGCACATTACATCAAGTCATCCTCTGGCACTATGAATGCATTAGTTATAAAACATATTCCTTCGCAGCTTTTCTGCATATGTTTTATTTTATTTTTCTGGTTAACCAAGAGGCTTTGACAGATATAAGGGAAAGGAAAATATAGCATTTTCTGTACAAATGTTTCTTTTTTGTTATAGCAAGTGAAAATGGAGTGTCCACTTGAGAAGATCGAGGTTCAGTGCAAGACTGAGTTTTCAAAAGATTAAATATTTCCCTCTAGACTACAGAGAGAAGCAGACAAATATAGCAAGCTTAGCAATGTCAAAATTATTTCTCAGCTAGAAAACCCTAATCTAATTTGGATCAAGTTACTCAGATGAACCCAAGGTCCTATTTCCTGCATTAGGTTTATCCAGTCTGAAATCTAAAACATGACTGATGCTGATGAATCATTCCATCATTTACTATGAGAGGTTTTGAGGACTGACTCCTTCTAGGAAAAAAACCAACAACAACAACAACAACAACAACAAAACCAAAAAACCAAAAATCCACCAAAAAAACATACCCACATTAATTTGTATTGATTTGTTGTTTTTTTTTTTTTTTTTTTTTTTTTTTTTTGCCATCACAACTATATGTGAAAATGTACTTTTTCATTATTATTAGGATGCCCTTCTGTATTACTTAGTTAAGTCCTGGCCAATGCACTAGCATTTAAACACTGCCATTAATAAGAATACTATTTAAAATGTGATGAGACAAATGAAACTGTACAAAGTAGCACATGCTTTTTGCAAATGTATGACAGACTTCATTTTAAAGGTAACAATGAAAAAATATGACTGGAAGTTTCAGGATAGAAATTTGGACACATTATGTCCAATTTTATTGTTTTTATTTCATTAAATTTGTGAGAGGTAGAACTCCAAATAGATGCTGAACAATGTGTTGTACACATCTGGAACCTCCATAACAAACAGCTTTCCAAATAGTTTCATTTTTTATTTTGAGATAGTTATGGTAAGCAAAGTGTGTTGAATGTTCTAAGATACATCCTCCATAATAATAGAAAGTGTCAAGTAAGAAGTCAGGATTCTATTAAACCCTTGTTTCAAGGGAGCTTTTCTATGAGCACATTTATTTTACAGACTGTTGTGGATTTTTTTAAATTTATGATTTTAGGCTTTCTTTGTAAGCTTTTAAATACTACACAAAAGTAATTTCATATTACAATCTTTAGTTCTGAAAACTTGTTTCTAGATTTCTATGAAATCAAAGAACCTGTGTGTCTGTCCACTAATGCTTTTCTTCTGTGCTCCTGTCACAGAACAGACAACCCTCATCAAGCAGCAGCACTGCTCCTTCCCTTCAGTCTGGGAGCTGTCCATCTGGCACAGCTGGTTATCTCAATGGCCATCCACATCTGGCATATGGGATTTGTAGGTGAGAGTTTTGTGCCACTGTGGGGAAACACAGGCCCAGCTTCAAGTCTGTACTGCAACACCAAAGGGACTGTGTGGTCTGAGCAGTAATTGTGCCTCCTGGCTGCTGCGAGGAGCTACAGTCTCAGCTGCAGTTCATGCCAAGGCAGACTGAACCAGACAAATTTTATGGGGATGTGGTAGATATAAGCGATGATCAGAAGCAGTCATCATCCTTGTAGTAGCTGGGCAAGGTGGGAAGAAGATGTACAACATTTTAGAGTCTAATGTTTGCAGGGAGCAAGTAAAACTTTTGTATAACCCTAAAAATAGAACTGAAGAGCATTTGTCTGCCATTACTTTGATTACTTTGCTTATTCTACTCCAACTTGCCAAATAATGCATTTCAATGCATTTAAAATTCCTTTAATGAAACCTTTCTCTCACCCCTAAAGATAAGTGCCTTTTAGACTGTAAGCTTTTCAGGGCAATTTTATTGTGTATGATTGTGGGGCTTTTTACACCATGAGCCCTCCGTGAAAATTGACTTTAATCAGCAATAATAGTACTGCACAAACTCTTAAAATTTAGCTTTACTGGAAAGTTTCCACTGCAAGGAAAATGACAAGCGAAACTTACTCTGATGAATAACAGCAACACAGAAAAGCATCAGAATAATTCTAATGGCTAAGTTCTGCTGGCTTCTGTGTAATGTAATGAAGTCAGTGCCTGCTGTGGCCAGATAAATCAAGTATTGCTTTATAGTTTGCAGCTGGACTTTTTAGTCAGATTGCTCACAACGGTGCTGCTCCCATTATGGCCATTATGAACAGCACATTTGAAAAATAAATAGATACACAATATGCTAATGTAATCTTGTGATGATTTAGTAGCAGCATGCAAAATGTGCCCAGTTGCTGCTGGGGTAGGCAGAGGAAATTTTACTGCTTGCCAGAACAAGATGATCTATCAATCCTAATACTTCAGTTACCCAAGGTCAAAACAAGAATCTTATCAGGTTTTTTTTCTTCTTCTGTGATTTTTGGGACAAATACCCAGGCGTAGAAGATATTTGCTGGTGTTTACAGTGCAAGTGAAAAAATGCTTTAGGTGCAGTAGGAAGACTTCAATCATTTTACCACACACAGAGGCTTTCAGCACATTTAGAATAAGCAAAGCCTTTCTACAGATTTCTCAGGGCACAGTTTCCTCTAAGGTAAATGCCCTCTGAATGTGAATTCAACACCTACTTGCAGGTAAATTTCATGAGAGGATTACAAGTCTAAATTATATGGAATTCCTACAAACTTTATGCCACTGTAGCTGAACACCAATATTTTCTATTCATGCAGTAAAAAAGTAGTTGTTTCTCAGCTTATTACCAAACAGGCAGCACCCAGATGGCCTGGCAGCACCTGCTCATGCCTTCAAACCATTCACATCACATATTTTCATTTGTTCAGAAAGGAGATATAAAAAGAAATATTTTGTGTTTTTCAGTTTTTAAAAGAGACACTTCTTGACATCTAAGCCAGATTCAAGGGTCCTTTATATTTAATCCTGCATCGCGTACTGTTACTAATCCTGTGCAAATTTAGATAAAACTAATTTCATTAATATAGATTATTTGTAGATTCCTTTGCTGAGTTCTGTAAAGCAATAGAGGCCTGAACTTTTGTAACTTCTTATCTAGGATCTAAAGAGAAAACCCTGGCATAGTGTAAACCATTGCTATTTCTAACAGTAGCATTGTTATCTGTGTCAGTTTTCTCTTACCTAGATACAGAACAAGAACTGGTTCTCCTCCTGTGTTCACCCTTGCAGGAACAGGATCTCTATTCTAATATTACTTTTTTTAAAATTAACAAACTTGAGTAGTCCTAAACCACTTTCAAATACCTAGAACAGCTACATTCTTTCCTCAGAGAGGAAAGAATGTTAGAGCCCATACTTACAAGCACAGTCCATATTGGAAAGAGTCAATGTTTTGATGGGAATAAGAGAAAAAAGAGAGTGTTGATTGAGAAAATTCAACCAAAGATATGCTTACACTTGTATCAGCGGTTCTCACAGGATGAAAAAGCATTCTGAGAGGCAGGCTTCCGCTTGTTGAAACTCTCACAGCTTCTCTTTCTGCTGAATTTGAGTTTCATTTAATATCTAGGCCTAGCAAAATGGTGGTTTATGTTGATATACTTTCTTGATCTTCAGGAGGTGTTTTTTTTGCTGCAATCCTGAACTGCTACTGCATTTCATGGGCTCTTCCTCTGCAACCATTTCTTCTGGATCACCAGGTGATTTACAGTCCTCTCTGTGACTGTAAAGTTAAGTCTGACCTCCATGAGGCTTACTTGGTCAAAGTGATTTTATCTTTCAGGCACTGAATAAAAGAACATCAGGACTTTCTATCTCCAGAGTTCACTAAGATCTGTCATTGATACATGAATTTTTATCAGCAACAGTCCAGTTCTGAGTGTTGTCTATACTTCAGCAAGGTCAAGCTGATTTTTAGAGCCAGAGTTGGAAGTAGGTCAGTGAAGCAGTAAGAATTATCAGAAACTGAAAATTGTCAACAGATTTTGGCAGTATAAATGGGGCACTGCAGAGGTGTCAAGGACCACTATCAGTTGGTAGAAATAGAGGTAGAGGGGCTATTCTGAATAAACAGAGGAACTGTTATTGATAGTGGAAATAACCCATTTTCATCAAGTCCAGCAAAATGTTGAAGAAAAAGGATTTTTCCAGGTCCTGAGAAAAGAGAACTTAGGAAATAAAAAGCTAAGAACTCAGTGCTATGTCTAGCTTCCTAGAAAAAAAGCTTTTGCTATGTGTGAAGTTTGTTTGGAGAGAATTATCCCAGAGAAATGGTGAAATGTGCCAAATAACAGTACTTTCTGCAATGTGCTTGGATTTGATACCTTTGACTTTGTCTCCACAATTTACATTGCATCTCCATTATGTACAACAGTAAACAGATGACAGTCCATGTCTGCCTATAAAAGTCTGAAAATAATGGCTCAAAACAACTGCATCTCAAACATGTCTGAGAAGAAAATGACAGAACTTGCACTCCACAGATGTCATTCCTGCCTTTAATGCACTGCTGCTCAGATGCAATAGCGATGAGCGCCATATAAAACCTTGCAGAGAATGCAGTTAGGATATTCTCAAGCGGAGTGCAATCCCATTCAGAAATGTAAAACAAAACCCATGCTCCATTTAACCTCCAGTAAAACCCTTAGAATGTGACTGAAGTGGAGCTTGAATGATATACATGAAAGTCTTTTGACTCTCTGTAGCAGACTGAATTTTACCCATGCTGATTCCATGACAGGCCTAGTCTATTGTCATTCATAGTAAAGTGACTAATAATTTCTTCATGACAGTTTCAGTTTTAAATTGAAGTGCCTATCGCTCACAATGATAAATAGCAAATCATAATCAGTCATGTATTTCCATATAAAGAATAAACGTTTTAACTTGGCTATTCTTTATTTTATGGCTGTGAAGAAAAGCCATCTTATACAAAACAGTGCCATGACTGCTTGATATATTTTCATTTATTGTGATGTTGAACTTCATTGTTTTTTACTCTGGCTACTGCTGAAAATAATTAAAAACAAAACAAAAAAAACCCAACCAAAAACAAACAAACCAAATCAAAACAAGACGAAAAAGAAGACAGAGAAAACCTTGAAAATAAAGCATCTATACTTCTGGTAATTTTGACAACCTTGACAAATCACAATGAGAAAAGATACATTAAATTGTCATGCTGAAGTTTGCCCAAGGAATAAGGAAGAAAATTCAATAGGGAATAAGACTGTTTCTTTTCTCCTTCACTTGTTTTCATAAAACCAAACAGAATATTGAGGACAGCATACAAAAATAAGTATTCAAAAATACTGTCTCAATGATCTTTTGAATGTGACTATATCCTGTCCTGGATTTTTTGACCTATTTTTTCTGCTTTTGGTTCCAGCCAACAAAACAGTCAATAACACAAATCAGAAAGCTTTAAAAGACTGATTAAACTTTAAATTATTTTAATGTTTTCAGTAACATAATCATACTTAATACCTGGAAATTTATTGATTAAAAAAAAAAAAGTGAAGGAAACAATGGAAATAGCTAAATGGTGAAGCTGTACTCAGACCTATCAGGGTCTTATTATAAACATTTTGAATATCTGCTTCTCATTTTAAGCATCAAAACGAATCTTTTTGACTTTTTAGGTGCAATTAAAACCTATTAAAACAGCTAAAGATTTCAAACTTCTATTAAATTTTCAAAAGAATCATGTCATGAAGAACGGTGTATATTTGAATCTGACCAAACACTGCAGAAGATAGCTATAGGTAAGCTGCCTTGATTTGCTTCAGCAACAAATTTGACCATCGCTATGGTCCGTCTTACTTTCTACTCAAAGATCTAAAGAGCTGTTCTTCATATTTATCGTTGCTTCAATTTTTATGTATTTCCTTCTGTACTCACATTATTTTTAATTTCTTTTTTAATCACTATTTTTATTCTTACTATTAAAAATAATACATTAGAAAGCAAGAGTGAGGGGTTGGACTGCAACTCTTATTAATTGTTTTTTATAATTTAGAGGGTATTTAGCACTCATTTCAGTTGCCCATACAAAAACACATACTGTGTGTTTAAATACTTCTGGTTAACCTGCCTGTGCTTCAAGCCATTAAAAATGAGCACATAACTCCTGGTAGGTCCTACTTGGTGCCTACAAGGTTTGTCTCACATAATGCCTACCATCTTAAATGAAAATAGTTGCCTGGCTGTAGACAATTAAAACCCACCTCTAAATCCATATGAGCTTAACTTTCTACAAAATGCTGGTGTAACATCGTCTTCAACAATACCTTAAAATCAAAGGAAAAAAACCTCCTCTTTGCACAGACTGTGCAAAGAGACAGGAAATATCCAGAGAGCAGTAAATCAGATGTGGTCTATAACCACTTAAGCCCTCTACAGCTTTTGAAATATTTTGCTAGTAATAATTTCAGCAGTGGGTCAAAGGATGTCCTCATTAATTTTATCTTGGCTGTTGACAAGCTATAGCATAATTTTAACATTGTTCTGCCTTTTCTGCTTGCAGTATTGTTTAATGTGCATAAATATAAAAGCTCTCTTAATATGAAAAAAAAATCAGTCCTCAAATCTCTTTTTTGTATCATTATATACAAGCAATAAAAGTAAAACTAAAAATGATGGTTAAAAGTCAGCATCGATTGATAAATTTTGCTCACAAGATAGATAGAACTTTAAAGAATTTATGATAATTTCTGTATGGCCATAAGTTATGGCAGTCTCCTCCCTACCAATACCTTACCACATGAAGCCAATACAAATATATTCTGATTTTTGTTCCATTTTATTTTTCCACAAAACACTTTAAAAGAATGCTTTAAAATAGTCCTGTAGTTTCTAGTTTCAAGTTTCTAAAAGTGAAAATGGACCTGAGATAGATGAAACAATGTTAGTATTGGTACTGTTGATTGCATACAAATGTGTGAGATATATAGAGAGAGAGATTTTCTTTTTTTCAACTTTATATGAAGGCCTAGAAAATAGAAAAAAAATTTCAGAAGCAAACTAATGCTTGTAGTTTTGCAATCACCTCTCTCTGCATGAACAAATGTCATCATGCAAGATAGGCTCTCTAAGTCTCTTTAACCTGCAAATTTCTTGAGTTCCACAAGAAGATGGAAACATTTTTCCCGACTTTTTCTCTAGCTTATCCTTAGTTCTTAAGAGGGTTTTATTCCAGAATTTAAACAATAAAATCAAAGCACATTAAAAGAGAGCTGTATCAGGCTCTTCCTTCCTTGATTTCATTACATTGCACATAAGGAGTGTTCTGTGAGGCTTGTATGATTCATGGGAGAAAATATGGATAAAAATAATTCAGTAGTGCCAGTAAGGATAAATATAAGAATAATGAATACAATAACACAGGTTTATAAGAAACAATCATGTTTGCTTCACTGTGGGATATACTAATAATTTTCTATTGAAATAATTAATTTAGTAACCAATACAAGAGACAAACTCAAAACAACATTAACAAAAGAACAAAAAAAATTGTAAACAGCTCATTTCTTTTAAATAGAAGAATAAAACTATTTCTAGCATCATTAAGGACAAAACCATTCTAAGCATATTTTTTGCAGTTACTTCAGATTAGCAGACAGAGTGCAACAACTGATATATATACTTTCAACTCAGTGTCACTATCCAAGTTGGAAAGGGCCCGTCAATGTCAACACATCCATCTCCTAGCCCTGTGCAGGTGTCCTAGGTTACAATATAAAGATGCATTCTATTCCCATCCTCAAGAGCTGTTGAAACCAGGAGGGGCACTGTTTTTTCCTTATCTCCTGTAAATGGGCCCATCAGTGCCTTGCCACATGACTCAGAGATAACTCCCTCCATAAGCCATTTCTTTTTTATGGGCAATCAAGGACCCCCCCCCCCCC
>JAYDZK010000001.1:68419536-68448969 GCA_034509185.1 Euphonia xanthogaster
CTTCCGCCACTTCCTTCCGCCACTTCCTTCTGCCACTTCCTTCCTTCCGCCACTTCCTTCCTTCCGCCACTTCCTTCAGCCACTTCCTTCCGCCACTTCCTTCCGCCATTTCCTTCCTTCCGCCACTTCCTTTCCGCCACTTCCTTCTGCCACTTCCTTCCTTCTGCCACTTCCTTCCTTCCTTCTGCCACTTCCTTCTGCCACTTCCTTCCTTCCGCCACTTTCTTCCGTTGATTTCTTATTACTCTTTGGACATCCACCATATAAAGAAGGTAACAAAGCATTGACAAGGTCACATATCTTTACTCCTCTGAATGGAAAGCATAAAGAGAGAGGTAATCTATAAAGGAATAAAACCAAAGGAAAAAAAATCCACAAAATGCAGCACATGCCAATGCATAATATACTTGGATAGGTGACATGTGAAACTAATGACAATATTAGTAATGATGTTCCTATTAATAATATTGCTATAGAACAAAGTAAGAATTGATGTTATTTCTAGGGAACTTCTTGCTATTATGATGCTTTCTGATGAAAAGCAAGCCAAAAACTATGTAATTATATCCTGGATGGTAGTTATGCAGCTTCTAAAAATCTTTTTTAAATTGTCAAGACTTCATCTGACCAAAGATTCAAGGTATCTTTTATATTCTGGAAATACTAGTCAAGTTTTGGGTTTTGCAGATTAATATTTCAGGACTGGAAGGTAGGGGGTGGGGAGGGAGAGGGGGAAGTATGAAGAAGATGAAATGAGTAATGTTTTTCTTCTCAAAATTCCATCCTGCTCTTTCTGCTACACCACAATGCACTTTAAAAAGATAAGTACGAGGAGTTACTGATGGGAGGTACTGAGTTGATCTCCTAGTAACTTTTTAATAGAATTGTATCTGGGTTGGATAAGGTGTTGTTTCATGTATAGTTCAATCGAAAAAGAATATTCCCATTGCAGCTTTGAGAGAGGTAAAGCAGAACAAATATATAAAGAATTCATAGCACACTTTTTATTTGGGAAAACTTTGATACACCTGAAACTATAAACCCATCTCAATTGTGCATGAAAGATATTTAAAATCTTCCTTAAATTAATTTTCTATCTCAAAAGATATGAAACAATTTAAAACTTACATTACTTAGTTCAAACTGAAAATACTCTTTAATGTTTTCTCTGATTTATAAATAAAATGTAGTATCCTTACTTCAATCCAGAAATAAGATAAAAGAAAGGTACTATTTTTTTTTCACACAAGAAAAATAATCTTCAAATTCACAGAGAGAAAATATTAATCCAGTCATTCTACCCACACAGGTAGTAGATTAATAGAAATTATTAATCACAAAGGTAGAATAAAAAAAAATTAAAATGTAAACCACCTCAATTAATTGAGATTTAGACACTCATTGAAGCATTAATTATGGCGCTCTGGGGATCTGAGCCTGTCTTCCCTCTGATCATCACACACTCACCAGTGAAGAAGGAACTTGGATAAAACTGAAAGAGAGCAGGAATATTGCAATCAGGACTAACTCTAATGTGCAACGTGCAACAATCCAATACTCATAACATTGTTCCTGCTTGAAAGACTCTTACCAGGGATGAAAGCCACAGTCATGGATTATATGGTGGGAAGGAGAGTCTGGCATTGGTCAGTGGATGGTGAGAAATTGTTTTGTGAATCACTTGTTTTTCCCTTTTTAGTATCATTAATAGTATCATTACTGGTGTCATTATTATTTACCATTATTATTGTATTTTATTTTATTTTCAATTAATTAACTATTCTTATCTCAACATGCAAGTTTTACTTTTGTTCTCCTCCCCATTCCTCTGGGGTGGGAAGGGAGACAGGGAGGCTGAGTGAGTGGCAGCATGGACCTTAATTTCCAGCTGGGCTTAAGCCACAAAGGCTGTTAAATCCATGTCCCTCTGTTTTAGAGACAAGGATTTGTGAGAATGGTATAAAATTTTTTACTTCTAGACTCTTTGATTTATAGGAAACTGTCAAAATTCTTTCAAGATTTAGCTATACTTAATAAGACAAATATAATATGGGAAAGACAATGTCTCCATCTTAGGCTGAATGCTTCTTCTTATTAAGAACTATGAAATACCTTGTATCTGAAGTATCTTTGTATAAAATAATTTTCTTCACTTCTCTATATCAATTTCTAAGAAAATATCTCTGAAAGTATACTTTCATCCTTTTTCTTATAAATGAAATTTTAATAAAGTATCCATAAACCAGCAATGTTATAAAAAATATGCATTATAAGAGTAGGCAAAATGTAGCCAGAAAAAAACATTGTTCATAATGCTTTTCTTTTCCTTTTTATTTTTTTAATTATGACAGAAATGATAGCAAAATTGTTTGGTGATTAATAAACAACTCCCTAAAGTCTTTTTTTAAATGAGAAGTGAAAGTAATTAAGGATGATGTCCTCTGAAGACAACACTGACAGCAAAAAATCCATTAACAGAATATAAAAGGACTAACAACTAATGCGATTTTTCTTCATGGTTTTGCAGGCTATGAAAAAAGTTGAAAGTATTGATTTACCATTAAGTGAAATTATGCTTGATTATTTTTTTAACCTTGTAAATTTTTTTTTAGTAAACTGTGGATGGATCTATAGGTAAGATTTAAATGAAGCTTCATCTATAACACATTGCTAAACTTCTCTGTAGTCTTTTGATCAATTAAGATATTCTAAATTCCTCAGTATAACCTCACAGTGTTGGAATTTTTAGATTTTATGCAAACAGAACTCATACTTAGTAGTTGAAATTCATATTGGTATTTCAAAACAAATTGTGTGTTTAATACAAATTTCTGACATTCTGTATGAAGTCATGTTGTTTTTTGGTCAGAATATGTCACATTGTGTCATGTCACAAACTGTCCTGAATGGTTACTACTCTAACGGGCCATGACAAACCAATGAGACACTCATAAAGAAATGAAACATTTTTAAGACTATTTTGCAATTGCTGGAATCACAAGTATCCAGTTTGAATATTACACTTCAAACAGATGAGTGTAATTTTAGCTGCATTTGTGCCCAACTCTCAAGTTAAATCTCTTTTCTTTATACAGAATTATCCTCCATGTGTGTGCAGGTATAGGTATATGAAAACACATGTATGTATATAAATTTTGGTCTATATAACTTGTTATATGTAGCATTTTGTAGTGAATCTAAGTGAGGTAGCAAGGTGCCCCCACTCTGTCCCTGCATTAATGTTAAAAAACATTGCTAATGAGTTAATTCTAATGGGTAGAGTTATGTCCATAGCAGACCTGCTGTGTGATGATACATCTAATCCCATGCTTGGAGTACTGTCCTGTGGTCTTCATGATTTCTTTTTAGGGACAAGGACAAAAGGACTTATTTAAAAGCTTCCTTTCAACCACAAGTAAGTGACAGTTACTATACTGTTCTACCCTGCAGGGAATATTTTAAAGAGAATGACTGTCACAATCATGATAACTTATCTAAAAAGACTGGTCAGGAGTTCTGATCAGCCTGTAACAAGTGTTTTGATAGTTTTCAGCAGAATTGACATAAGAAATTTTTTTTAAAAGATGCATTTTCATGGGTATCCAAGGAAATATTGCTTCAGAAAAATTAATAAAGACTATGAAAGACTTAAAAAATTTAGATTCTCTTGAGAGTGTACATCACAAGTGGGAGTTTTTGATCTGCCTCTTCTCAAGTGTCACAATTTCAAACCCCAACAGGAAGAAAATGTTTTCTTATAACATTGTCAGAAGCCAGCACATTAACCATGTCCAAGTCAATTATTTTTTTCCCAGACAAATCTGCTTTAGAAGAAAATATCTGAAAGCCTTGGAGACAGGGGGAAGCTGTATCTGTACACCTCAGGGTCCCTGATTGCCTTTGACTTTCATATATTTAGTAAAATAGACATATTCAATGGAATCCCATCATTATTTTTAATTAATTGCCATATAATTTATTTATCAAAATCAAAAATGCTATAATCTTGGCTCTTTTTAATGTATTGTAGACTCTTTCCATGGAGAAGAACAGAATTTCTAAAAGTTAGGCACTAAAAATTATACAAATTATAGTAACTATTGTTTGGTTTCAGTGCACCTGCATCAAGCTGATGGATGTAACTCGGTTTAGTGCAGTGGATGAGACGCTAAGCTTTAAACAGTGAGGGAAGTGAGGCACTAGAATGGTTTGCCCAGAGCAGTGATGGATGCCCCATTCCTTAAAGTGCTCCAGGCCAAGCTGGACAGGGGCCTGATCAGCTTGGTCTCGTGGAACGTGCCCCTGGCCATGGCAGGGGGGACTAGAGCTAGATGATCTTTAAGATCTTCTTCAAGCCATACCATTTTATGATTCTATAAATAGACAGTAGTTTAAATATAGTCAAGTATAACTCTGTAGAGTGTTGTTTACTTTTGTTCTCTTTTCAAGTTATACTCCATATATAATGCATAGATGAGATCAGAAATAAATTACAGCCCCTAGATTTAAAGCCATAATTTCTCTGTTGGCTATATGCACACAGTGATCTAATAGTTCTTGATCTTGCAGCTAGATCTCCAGAAATCTTGACTTTAGCTGACAAAGAACAGCATTTGGCCAACAATATAAATAACTGATAACATCATAATAACATTAGGCAAATACCTTCTTGGAGATAAACACTGACTACTGTAATCCACACCATCTAGGGAATCAAGCACGTACTGATTCTTGAGTCAGAAGTTGTCTGTGTAAAATTTGTGATTTTCATCAGACCAGCATCATGCGTTTTGCTTCAGTGCCTGTAAGAAGGCCTCTGGGACTCACTAACCTTTATGGGAAAAGTCTTTTATAACTTATTACCTGTTCTAGAGGGCTTTTTTTAGCTTCCTGTAAAATTTAATGGAGGATAGAAGTGCTATAAAATCCTACAGGAGATGTGACATCTTGTAGGAGAATGACAATTCTCATTCAGTTCCCTAAATATAACTTCTACAGTATTACTTCCCTATATCACAGAATCACAGGATCAATTAACTTGGAAAAGACCTCTGACACCACTGAGTTCAACCTATGACTGAACATCTCCTTGTCAACTAGGCCATGGTACTAAAGGTCACATCCACTCTTTCCTTAAACCCCTCCAGGGACGGTGACTCCACTCCCTCCCTGGGCAGCCCATTCCACTATGAAGCATGAAGTGCAATTTCAGCCCATTTATATTTTGTCCTTTTCAGTTTTGTCAATTTGTGTTTTATATGTGTATGTAATAACATATTTTCTTCAAGCATACAGGTAACTATTATATTATGTGCTTCTTAGCGCATTAGATTCCTAAAAAGCCCCACCTGACATAGCTGTAGATGCTGTTAAATAAACAATATATAAATATTCCACATTTTTTAGATTCAGTTGTTTTTGTACATTGATTTCTTCCAAAAATTTTTAGTGAAAAATTAAGCTCCCTCAGCTGGTTACCAGTGTTCACTCTTTTTTTAAGTGTAATAAGAGTAAGCTTAATAAGCTGACCCTGCATTTTTTTTAATTATAATATTTTAATGAAAACCCATTTTTCTAACTTATTGTTAAACAATTCAATTGACTTCCATTCAAATAAGTCAGATGAATGTCTGTACATTGTCAAGTACAGCCATGGAAAGACGTGTTCATAAAAGAATCCATGCTTTTCTCATGCACACCTGCTGAAGACAGACATATTTTCTAGCATGAATTCAGGAGAATTGGGGGAAAAAATGGCAACAAGATGTTTTGAAAATGTTTTAAAAGGTTTAAACTGAATTTCTTAGTTAAAGGTGAAATGTGCATGTTTTCCCATAAATGATCAATTATTTTTGTAAATGGAATTTTATTTCATAAAAAATATTACCATTTCATATAGAATCAGAATTCTGGTTAAATTAAGATGTTCATGCTGTTAGGTATATGAGGCTAATCATCTCAAGGTCATTCTTTGTAAGGCTGAAGCATTGGATCTCAAAGGGACTGCATTTGCTTTGGGGCAGGTATTTTCTGTAGCGCACTCCCTAAGTCTTGATTCCCTATGCACATCCTGCTTAGACCAAGACTGCATTACCCAGATAGCAAATGATGATGTTGTACTAGGCACTTAATTTTTTTTCGAAATAAACTCATAATACAAAAATATCTGTAGTTCTTTGCCATTGCAGTGTGTTTAGGGAATTGTTCATAAGTACATTGTCCCTGCAGCTCAAGTCTGTCATTAGTGATCAAAGACTAGAAAAGGAACTTTCTGCAGTTTATCTGATAAGCCTGGCAGTAAAGCCTGGAGTTCCTTACCTGAAACAATATGAGGAACATGGGCTGTTTTCCAAAAAAAAAAGCTAGCCCATCTTTGAGCAAAGTGCCAGGCCCCAGAGATGCAAGAGAGAAGGTACAAAGAAACAAATTCAGGACAGATATTCAAGCTTGTCCATTTTAACATTAGCCACACTGAGCTGACAGACAAAAATGAGATCAAAGCAAGAGTGGTATCCTAAGGACTGTTTTCAGGAAATGTTTACTGGATTAAAGTGTTTGGGTAAGCCAATATTTTTATTTTCTTTGAAAGCTACTTCCAACTTACTTCAAGAGCTGTGTCCTAACAATACTTAAGGGCTCAAAAGATAGTTGGAGGGAGACTTTTTACAGGTATCTCTAGTGAGAGGACAAGGGGCAAGTTTTACATTGAAAGACGGTAGCCTTAGATTGCACATAAGGAATAATTTTTTTACAGGGAGGGACATGAGGCACTGGAACAGGTTGCCCAGAGGAGCTGTGAATGCCGCATCCCTGGAAGAGTTCAAGCCCAAGTTGGATGGTTCCCTGAGTAACCTGACCTAGTGTAAGGTGTCCCAGGCCACTTCCAGGAGTTACTTGGTGATGTTTGAGGTCCTTTCCAATGCAAACCATTCTATGATTCTATGTGTCTCTTAGTGAATGGTGAGAAAACATTTTGAGTTTCTTACGTGAAAGAACCAGAGTACAAAGTTCAATAAATAACATGACTTACGTTTTTATAACTTACCCTCCTGATAAGGCCCAACATACTGCATAGCTTACTCACATCCTCACTTATTTCACCATTGAGTTGCACAGATACAGCAGAAACTGCTATTAAATTCTGTAATTTTGATTTTTCTACTGGTCATGAAAAATGGAAACACAACAATCAGTTTAATTAAAAAAAGAGATATTTCAAAAATGCATTAAGGCTGAGAATACAGATAGCAAATATTTTTAGGTAAATTAAACAACAACAACAACAACAAAAAATCAAATAACCCCCAAAGGAATAAATCCATTTCACATAGAACAACCTGTATTTCAATGGTGTGTTTTCCGATATGTTATATAGAAAATGCAATGACAAAAGTTTGTATGATAGCAATAACTTTTTAATGACTACTAAAACTTTATTTTATTTTAAGTAACTATACAATCCTATAAACTTAAGTTTTATTTATATAAAACATCAAAAGATGAATGCAGAATTTTTATACAATCTCATCCTGATACCCTAAATAATCCTCTTACGTTATGTATAAGATTCTTACTGGGACAAATCAAAACCACACCTGCCTCCATTAACCAGAAAAAAACATTCTTTCTAGAATATAGTTTTCTAAAAGCAGAATTATTGAAAGAAGTGAATAGTAGGCCGATTGTGAAATGACTATAAGATCACAGAGATGTACAGATGTATAAATGAAGTACTAAATTTTATGAGCAGACTTTGTGAAGCTGTTTTGTTGGATTTGAGTCAGAAAGAGCCATTTCAGTGCATTCAAGAGACAGGAAAAGAAACCTTCATCAACCCAAAGGCTAGCAGAAAATTTTCTTCAGGGAGATGTATCCACTTCTCATGTGTCCCATTTTAGTATTTAGTTTAATGCACATCATGTATTTGGCTTCTGTCTAAGGTTTTCTTTCCCAGCATAATTTTTGCAGCAGATTTGCCCTGAAGCATTAACTACCCTTGATAGTTTTCTCTCTTACTGTGTGATTACTTGCTTAGCATAATGACATTTTTGCTTTTTTAAATTAGCATAGTGTCACAGATACTACTGTCAGAAAGTTGACATTAATACAATGTGATAATATCAGTAATGGTAAGAACATATATAATGTTAATGTAGCTACATGTCAGGTGTCCTGAGTAACCTTTCAGAAATATCCATGCTTTATTTTGGACAGAAAATTTTGACAAGGCATTTAAAAAAAATCAGACGTATAATATGAATATAACAAAATACAGCTGAACAAAATATCCCAACAGAACAATTTATTCTCTTTAGAATTAATTGTACAAAAATCCCCAATATCTCATCAAAAAATACTAATTTTATCTGTGTTCTCCTAATGGTAACCTGCCTTACTATGATATCAAATTATTATTATCTTTGCAGTCTTCATTATGCTTTTATAATAGATTATGCATTATATTATATATTTTAAAAATTAAATTATTTTATATTATCAGAATACATTTTTTCAAGAGACTCTTGAGATTAGGTCACTTCTTTTATTTATTGGATAATTCTTTGCTTTTAGCTCAAACACATGATGCATTAGTTTTATTAACTGGAATTTGAGGTGACCTAAATTCAAATTGCTGACCATTTATTATGTGACTTTGTAGCACAATAATATTGAACATTGCTCTACCACCACTTTGATTTTATTAATGTACTAAAACCATGAAAGAATTCTGGAGCATGAATAATTTTTGAATCAATAACTACAATTGACAGTAAAGAAGTTTTAGGTTTTTACTGTTCTGGGCAGTGAAAAGTTTAAGCAACATTACAGCAAAAATAAACCAGCATAATACTTATATTATTTTCTTTACTATTAAATCATGTTAAGAACAATGCAGTGAGGAACATACTAAAGGACAGGAAGGCAGTCTTTTCTTTAAAAAAACACTGAGCAGTTAAATTGCATAATCCCACTAAATGTTTTGAGCAAATCTTCATATAAATTCAGAGATTAAGTGAGTAACAAATGAATTTATGAATATTTTTTATTCTCTTGTCAGTAGCAAATATTTCCTCAACACATGCTACACAAATACAGAAAGAGTGCTTCTCATAAACAAGCCATTGAAATTCTGTTCTTTTGCATAATAGAGCTGGATTAGTTCTGTTCTGCTTAGTCTCCAGGCCCAGGGAAATGCAAATGCACATGTGGGTGTCTAGCTCATAAGCTATACTTAACTGTATTTAAGAGGTCATATAAATGTTACGTTAAAATTTCATCAGCTTTCACCATTTAATACCACATTATTCATATGAATCTTGATATTCCCACATTTTTCCCAGTATCAGAAAGAAACCAAACACATTTGTATATGTTAATCAAAATATTTGTGTTAAACTGGTTAATGTAGTTCAACTTGATTGAAATTATTTCTAACTTTCAAAAACAGGGAATGTTGAATATGATAATTATAATGCCTTGAAAGAAGTTTGGAACAGCCTATGATCTCAAAGAAAAATAAAATCCACTCCTAAAATAACTAACCTTAACAAGGTTTTTATACTTGGTAAGGATAATGAGGTTCTCAGTATATACTATCTACTTTATTAATTATGGAAAATTTCATGGTTTGTTTTTTTTTTTTTAAGGCTATTAAACTGGAATATAATTAAAAATGTAATAGCTGAGAACAAATGTAAATGTTTCTAGAAGTATGAGATTAATACCCCTGGCATGAATTTACCATTATGTGGAATATATTGGTATATTTTTCACATACAGCTTTGCCACCACACTTCATTTCTGATCTACAAGATTACTTCTATTCAGCACTTGTGTCTCAGCCAATTAATGAGTGGTAACTGTGTCATGTTTTGTGAACAGATTCAAATAGTTACTTCAGGTATTAAGCAAATATTTTCTAGCTTTAAATTATTTAAGGTCTTGACCCAGGAATTCTGAGGTAATCACAGTGTTCTTAAGGCTTCTGTCTCTCTTTTTGTCAGCAAAAAAATGGAGCTAGTCAAATGCTGTTTTTATATTTTTCTGGTGTCTGGATGATTTATACAAATGCATTCCTGTAGCTTCCTTATCATCCTTCTGCTAACTAATTTGAATATTCCTCTTTAATTTTTCATTATATAAATCTTAGTGAAGAAATATGGGTGTTTTAAGGCTTTTATACACCTCATAAAAATCCTTCAATTATTTTTCACAGTACAACATCCAGAAATCTCCAGCACACCCTGCGGCTGGATCTGCATTTCAGTACATCCTGCTCTAGGCAGATTGGACTTGTTGGCCTCATTTCATTTGCAAGGAAAATATGCTTCAATTATCTCCATGAAGAGACCTGCTAGAACATATTTTTTTATTTTCCCCCTGTGGAAGGAAATTTGCATGTGCAGTGGAGTGGTGAGCTAGCACAGTTCCCCACAACATGGAGCTGAGACTGAAGCAAAATACACTTTGTGCCAGAAATGAAGGATGCAGTGCAGGGCATCCTCAGCTCAGAGGCATAGCCTTTTTCTCCATAATATATGTTGTATCGTTACATGTCACTATCCTGCCATATTTTTTCACGTCTCATCCTCATGGATTACAACATTACTAATAAATTAATTGAGTTTTAGTCATGAGGTAAACAGACACAAAATGATAAAACTCACAAAACCCCCAAAAGAGAGGAAAAAAAAAGTGTTCCTAAAATTGATTTATTTGATTTTTCAAAGCATGTAAATATCTAGAATTATTTACCTCTGGTCAGTGTTAATGCTCAAATAATAATTTGGAATTTTCTGAGAGAAAATCAGCTATTACAGGCTAAATTGTTTAAAATATCATTGCAGAAATTTAACAGTATAGTTGATTGAATTCCAGTGCCAAGGTAGTTTCCCTGTTTATGTATAACTTTGCAATAGAAGTGTAGCCACTACATATTTTTATATGTAGTATAATATGGGATGCTGGGCTCAGAAATAGATGGAAAATAACCAACATAACTTAACAAGATTTCTCACACTTCAGTTTATGAGGCAATTTTTTAACTCACCATTCAGGACCACCAAGACAGGTGGAGAGGACACAGAGAAGGGGCAGAGCACAAGCAGGCAAATACATGTCAGGAGGACTTGTCTCCTGGCCAGAACCTATTCCTGATCAGTTTATAGTCTATATATACCAGTTTGATTTCATAATTTTTTAAAACACAGAAAAAAACGGGCTATTTTTGGTGTGTTTCCCTTTTCTTTTTAGGAGGTTTAGGTGAATGAAGATATTTAATTCCCCAAATTAATATATCTAATAGGTCACAGAAGTAAAAATAAAATTATCCATATATTAGTATAATTCAAGTCATTTGCAATTCAGCTGAGATATTGTAGACCTTTAACAATTAACTGTTTAAATAATTTATCCATGAGGAATTTATAAATATTTTCACCTTATATGGACACAGAGAGTTTGGAGCATATTTACAGAAGACTCGTAGACAGCTGCCTTTTTTAGTAATGCTTATTAACTGCTGTGGTAGGATAAGTTAAGCCTAGTTAACATAACTGCTACCATAAGCCCATGAAATTTCCCAACTGTTTCTATAAATAGTCAGTAGATGAACAGCCTCTAGTTATGAATGACAGAGTGAACCTTGAATATAGGAAATGGATAGCCAAACTATCCAAGCTGATCATCAAAAATGGCAGCAGGTCCAGAACTATTTTCTTTTGACAACCAAAAGAGCAACACCAAGTCAGATACCACTGCCTTCTGTTCTTTTGTTCTGTATCACTATAAAAATCTAAGTCCATTTTCTGTATTGCCATATATTGGAGCCCTGAAGGAAGAAAGTAGCTTTCTCCTTAGATTTCCCACCCCCTCATTCCGTTCCTCCAGGACAAAATAACCTCTACTTCTCCATGTTTTCTGTTCTGTATTTATTCAGTTCATCCTCTAGTGGAACTTTTACAAATATAGAAACAAATAAGCAAGAAATTCAATTGGAGATTCCTGTCTCAGAAGAGAGAACTGGGGATCATCTGGTTTTATCTAGGATAATTTTCTTAATTGCTGATACAGTGCTGTGCTTTTGGATGTAGCATGAGAATAATGTTGTTAATACATTGTTTTAATTATTACTGAGCAGTGCTTACCCTAAGTCGAGGCCTTTTCTCTTTCCCAAGCTCTGACAGTGAGGAGTTGCACAGGAAGATAGGAAGGAGCATAGCCTGGACAGCTGACCCAAAGGGATATTCCATGCTACAGAAAGTTATGTTCAGTATATAAACTAGGGAGAGCTGGTTATGAGACAGGAGATGGAATAAATTTCTACAACCTTTCAAAATATATGTAAAAACTGTCTCATGATATTGCCTGAAAATTCCTATGTGGTTGATTAGCTATGACAAACTCTCCACTCAATAACTTTTTCAACAATTTTTGCTTAAAACACTTGAAATGTAGTCCCACAAAAATTATTTCTTGCCAACTATGTAATTAAATAAATTTTCAGGCAGTTAATTTTGTGAAGGAATTTATTCTTGGATCTTATTTTTATGAATTTTCACTCTATTATATCTAGCTTGCTCAGTCTAATGCTCTGTTGTTCTCCACTTAGGCTATATAAGAAAAATACAAAAGTTTTCTAAAATTTACAGTAAAAAGTTTAAAGTTTTTTCAATCTAACCCAACTACTCTGATTTTTGAAGTTAAACTCTGCATCTTATCCAGACTACTTACTAATTTATGGGAGAATTTCAAGTTGACTTCTCGAAGATTTTTTTCTTTTGGAGAGAAAAGAAAGAAAGAGAGAGTGATCTTGTAGAGCATGGAATTAGGGATTAAGTCCCTTTTAATATTTTAATAACCTAAAATAAAAAATGCATGTTGCTCCATCATTCTGAAAGATGGATAATTAGAAATAATATCAAAAATGTAGTTTAAAATAATACAAATAAACTGCCTCTAGATGCAAGAATTTCCTCCTTTCCTGCAGTCACTTAAACTACTAATTATCTGGGGAAAAAAAAACCCCAAAACTCTGTGTAATCCTATTACTATTCAGTAAAGTTTTCACTGAAGGAAAGATAATGGTATACACTACTGTGGGAAATTATATCTGATCCAATGAGCCTGAACTTCTGTTGTATAGAAACCTAATTCAGTTGCACAGTGTTATGCAGAAATAAGGGAATATGGAGGAAATCAGGTGTTTCATCCAGCAGAACTTCTTCCACTAGGGGGAGGTGAAACTGCATGTGAACATCAGACACTGTGATCATATTAAAATGCTTTATTGAATAATGTACCACTACTTTCCCTGCTCTGCCTTGGAATTCACAATGTAATAGATCTCTAATATCCCAATACTATCTCCTGATGGTATTTCTTGCTAAGGTTTTCACCCTTTAACAAATATTTTGCCTCTTACTAGGCAAAAGATAACATAGAGAAAATAGTCAATATTTATGCATATAATCAACATATACCTATACCTATATATTGTCGGAAATGTGCAACTTCAGTGACATTATATCAAGCAGTAGCACCAAATATTTTTTCTTGTTTAAAATCCTACATGTTCATGATTCTTACAAATATAGAAAAAAATTTAAGAAAGTATTAATTATTACCAATCCATGAGTCACTTTTAATAGTTCAAGTTATGCAACATACACCTACTTCGACACAATCATCTGTGTGAAAGTAAGTGAGAAAGAGTTTTATTGCACAGACTTGTAACTATTTAGAGTATCAATGAACATTGTAGAGTACTGGATTTTTAACTTAGTTTGTATTCTAAAACAATATACTAGCTCTAAATGCCAGACTATTTTTGTAGACAGAGAGAAGACATTACTGCTTTGTTTCTAGAATTATTTTGTCCTACTTTGGCTACTTTTGCAAGGTGGGTCTAGTAAGTGGGTTTGTAAAATATTCTGTCTTCCCCCTCCATCACTTTCCTTCTTCCCCTTAGATTTTGTCTCTAGTCATGACAAAATATGGTGTGGGATATCCCTTTGGTCACTTTGGGTCAGCTGTTCCATCTGTGTCCCCTTCCAGCTTCTTGTGGTCCTCCAGCCTCCTTGCTGGAGAGGAGGAGAGAACAAGAGCAAAGAGAGAAGAGAAGGCCTTGACTCTGTGTAAGCACTTCTCAGCAATCTTTAAAATATCTGTTTACAAAACTGTTTCCAGCAAACTCAGAGCACAGCACCATAAAAGCTGCCATGAAAAAGTTTAACTCTATGGCAGCCAAAACTGGTGAGATCTTTGCCCTTAATTCTGTACTGATTCTTTCAAGCTCAGGTCCCATGCTATCTAAAACATCCCCAGTAAGCACCACCCCCTTCATGTCCTTTGATATATTTACAGAAATATAATTCCCTTAGTCTCTGGACCAGCATTACAGAATAACCTATCCAAAATATACCTTAAGGCAGAAGAGGTGGTGTATTGCATGGAGATACTGGGCTCCAAAACCAGCTCAGCTCAGGTCACCACTGCACTTACATTGTCTGTGCATGTACAGCACTGTCTCTAGGATAAGAAAAAATAATTGAACCCATGATTTACTTCTTTTAAATCTTTCTTAAACTAAAAGGAAGACATAGTCTATGCTGTGTTTTCTAGGATTGCTTTTATCAGACAGCTACTTGTCTACAGATAGGTCTTCAAACCTGTGCATTGAATGGTATAAATGCTCTAATTTTCTCATTATATTCTTTAAAACTCTATGAAACTATTTGGCACCTTTTATCTCTTTTTATTTCCTTCAATACTCTAAGTTTAACAAATTTTTTAAACTGCAAGTGTTTATGTTTTGCAGTTTTCAAAAACATATTTTTTGTTCTGCTTTTAATGATTTTAAGGAAGCAAATTAACTTGTTTCTTCACAAAAATGTATGTTACAGAACTATTGCCAAATCTTAAGAGTAGTTCTATTCATATAGCTTCTAACAAAAACAACTAATTTAAGAAAAGGGTGTACTGTACAAAGACATTAAAAAAATCTTGATCATAGTCAGAAAAAAAAATATTTTTTTTATTCCTAAAATATATAGATTATAGTTTGTGGCAAGTACCTACTCATGGGCACTTGAAACAGAAAGAGGTATAGCTTTTAATCAAGCTTCCTGACTTTTGAGAAACACTTAAACCCTTTTTTTTCTTTCCGTGTAATCAGTGTTCATTTTAAAAATTAAATTCATTATACTCTTTCATTGCTAATCTTGGCAGCAGTATTTAATTCCTGATATTCATTAATTCTTCAATCAATATGTTTTATTCACACAGACATTTAATTATTGGATATCTGATATCTTGGACATGTTTGTGCCTGGGTGTCTGTGAGTACATGCTAGTGTGTATAAGGTGCATATATTAGGATTATGTAATATAAAAGTAACAATAAAAGTAATTTTTAAAATAACAACCAGAAGGTCAAGCTTCAGAAATAATTTCTAGAGGAGATTAAAGTATAGTAGGCTTTGACTACCTTGGGGAAACACTAAAACCTTCCTGCTTTGAAGAGGTTGTTTCACTGTAATCAGAGCGACAGTCACAGCCTACAGACTACTGATTTCCCCCAAATGTTCAAAACTGCAGATCAATCTATTTATAAGTTTAAAAAAAAAAAAACAAACAAAAAAAAAAACCAGACAAAAATCCAAACCCACAGCATGACCATGATTCTAACATACCTACATTTTCTGAAAACAGAGTACACCCTTGTCTTGAAAATCCACTAAGGAGCTGGAAGTCACCAGTATTTATTTCACAGGAGGAGCAAGAATTGAGTAGCAGAAAAAGCAAAATAAACAAAAAACAAGCAGATAGCCTTGCCTTTGGAGCTGGATTACTCATGTGTAAATTAAGCACATATATAAATGAGAATTTTCAGGTCTAGGGCCCTAGGCTACCATTTGTGATGTCTGATTTACAAGAAAATTATTTTCTTCATTGTGCCGATTACTTTTTGCTCAACTTACAATAGCTTCAAAATAGATCATTAGCCAAATAGCTATTACCTTGGGCAAAGAACACCTCTCAACAATGCCCAAATTATTTGGCTCATGGAAGCAGTGCTACTTGTGAAATTAAACTGCAGCTAAAAAGGAGAGTTTTAATGAGGAGCTTACAATTTTAAATAATTTCAAATGCAATTTTTTTCAAGAGTAATATTTAGTTCCAGGCATGTTATAATTTCAGTATTAGCAAAATGAGATTTACATTAGTACTGAATCATTTGTTTTGGAAAAATCTGCTATCCTGTAAACGGAATGTACCAGCTGCTGGCTACCTGCAGTTTTGTTTTAATAAGATGATTAATCATAAAACAAGGCAAGTGCTAAAAATTCATAATCTTAAACTAAAAATGGAGTAATCGATATAACTGCTGCATATACACCTGCCATATTCATTTAAATTTATTAATGTTTTACCAGTCAAGTGTGGGCATTTATTACTTAAAATAATGCTACAAGTCCAAATAACCAGAAATTCTCCAAAAGAATGAACAACAAAATTTAAAGTGTAAGCTTATAAATTAATATATAACTTGCAGAAGAATAGAAATTTTTCTGTAGTCCTTATTAAGACCAGGGCAAATTCTTTCTGTATTAAAGCTACAGATACTTCACTGCTGAATATAGCCAAGACTAAGATGAAACTAAACTTTTCATAAACAGAGCAAGGATATGAGCCAAAATATGACAACATTTCTGTTCCTTTATTTTATCATGCAAGCATACCAAAGAATGTGAATTAGTTTTTAAGGAGCCACTGTCAGTAGCCCTTCCAAACCACTGACCTTAAGGCCCATAGTAGCATTGAAAACACAATTCCCTCTGATCTAGGAAAACAGATGCTAAACAAACTCATAAACTGGTCACCTGTTAATTAAAAATTGAGAGGAAAAGTCACACTCTAACTTGTACTTTGGGTTCCTCAGGAGAGATTGTGGAAAATAAATTTCTAAACCTAATTTTTCCTTGTCTTTTCTGGAAGCCAGGAATACTTTCCTTCTAAAATTATTATCAGCCTGTCTCTCTGAGTAGTTCCTGACCCTTCTGCCCTGGCAGATTATGGGATGAAATTATTAAGTGGCACCCTCAAGCAGAGGGAAAAAGAATATGCATTCTCCTGAGGACTTGTCTGCCTGCAGTACTTTAAGCACAAGGCAGTAACAGAAGCCTCTGCCCGCCCCAACCCTTCAGGCCTGAAGAGGGAATGTTTGTCTCACAGAGAGGGAAGGAGGGAGGTTGTGAATCATAGGAAGAGAGACTTGGCTATCTGACAGTGGTACATTGAGACTCAGATTTCATTTATTCATATCTGAGGGAACTTATCAGTCCTATCTGAGGCACTTAGGACTTACTGTAATGATATTTTGTATATATTTCTTCAACATTGTGTAATTATCACACATAATATTTAAAATCTGAGTAGAACCTCGGTCATAAAATAGTGTCAGAGTAGGGTTTCTTATTTCTTTCTTTTTTTGCTGTTCTATTGATTTCTAAAAGGTCAGACATTCAAACTTGTTGATTAAAATACCAATGTTTTATTTTATGTCTTATCTTGCTTCTATTAGTTCACACAGAGGAAAACATCTCATGCTTGCTTTTGGTTATTCTGATGATTCTTATGTCAGCATAACTTTGTAAAAAAAAAATCTTTACTTTTTTTATTTTAACTTGGACAAAAAAAAAAGATCATCAAAAGTTGAATGAAAATGCAGACGTTCTAAAGTGGTTTTTATTTTGAGCAGTTACTTTTGGCAAGTTTCAACTGACTGAAAACATGTAATGACTGTAAATATATGTAGTCATTATTGAATGATAGATTTATTAAAAAAAGTCTAGAATGATGATTGTCAAATTGATATTTTTGTCCCTACAGATCTTTTTTTAAGCACTGTGACTAACAGAATATTTTGGGATAAAGCTTATGGTATTCTTAATAAGGTAATTGAAAAGATTAGTGGGATGAATAGATTAATGGTGTGAATTCTCTTGTCAATAGTAAAATTTGGAAAGCAAAATTTAGATACTGTACTGCAAGTAAATCATTGTGCTCAGTTTAGTTCAATACAGTAAGTATAGAACTCATGGGGAATATCACTACTGAATTAACCTGTCTTTTTACTTAAAACATTGGGTATAGATGAATAACCATCTTTTAAGCAGTGCTGTTTGATTCTTCCTCAGTGCTTTTCACAAGTTCTTTTCACTACTGTCTACCTATAATACCAGAATAAGCATATGGCAAACTGAAAAAAAAAGTAAAATCAATAAGACACACAGTTACATTCCCTTTGTTTAATTTTTTTGGTGTAATCAGTTGAAATTAAGTATCAAAATAGTGCAGCAGAATTTGTACCTAGTAAACAAACCATATGACAAAACAAAAGTGAGATAAAATTCTAAATTGATATTTTGATAAAAATAACACTTGTTCATTGAAGATCTGTCTGCTGACTCCCTTTATTATTTTGAACAGTATCATAGTGTAGTATTTTCATTAGAAATGGTTTTCTAGACAACATGGGGTTTTTTGAACTTGCTTGAGAGTTATTGTCAGAAATCCTTATGACCCCAGCTGCACTAACCATCTGCCAATATTGTGATCAGGAATAGCTTTCTGCAGCACAAGCATGGGAATTCCATATTGCTTGGAGAAAACCAGCAAGAGTGGAGGATTGCCAGGTCATCTAGAGCAGATGACTGGTGGCACCCTGCCTAGGGGTGGTAGCTTGTGTTCTGCTGAGATTGAACTTCCAGTTATTTCTTCCTGTTTCCCCTTCTACCCATCATGTTTTTTATTTTATCTATCCTCACCTGCTCCTTTAAAATATATTCCACATATTTTCACTTTTAGTTTTTAAATCCTATGCTTCAGGTGATAGATCACAAAGTTATAAATCTTCCTTTTAGATCCATGCAAGTCTGATGGAGCACTGTACTCTTGCTCTCTTCTTTTGTTCTCTGAGAACTTTTGTGTCAAATTCACCTCAGAATGAGTAGGAGGAAAGGATTTGAGGTATGATTCTAAGGGCAAAAATGGTATAGTAATGTTTTGTTTCTGCTTGGTGCCATGAAAATAACTTGGGGGGTTTCCTCATGTTGTGAAGACTTTTACCTTTCTCATACATAAATAAATGTCTGCCACTAACCAGCTCACACTGTGAGCCCAGATCCATCTATAATGCCTGCCTGTATTATCTGCCTGGTTCCTTCTGGCCTGGACATTTGCTTATTCTGACTCCTCTCCCTGAACTGCAAATCCATAAAGCTGTCTTTAGGTTTGTCTCATTTCATGAAGCTCAGGGTTTGGGCCATTATCTGACCACTTGTCATGTGCTTGAAAGCTGTCAGGACAAATGTGTGGGATTATATACTGGTAGGGACCCAGTTTCTGGAGCACTGGTGAGGAATGTGCCTTGCAGCATGTGACTCCTGACTGCAGAAAGCTTCCATGGCTGCATTGTTTCTTCTTAGCTATTTTTTTTTTTTTTGGTAGTAATTGATGGGTAGATGCCCAACCTGCTGGAAAACTGCAACCTAGAATAGAAAAGGGGCAGTGACTTAATGCTGTGAGTAAGATGATAAGGTGATACCTGGCAGGCAGGCAATGAATATCAAAGTGGGCATTTGAACTGTGGTCAGATTCAGGAATGTGACAGACAAGTCTCTCTGGGTCTGGGTTTGGTATATAGGCACAAAGCATATTTAATAGACAGACATATAGGTCTTCTGCCAAAAAATTTTCTGCCTGCCTTCTCTCTGGAGCAGCTATATAATATGACTTATTAGTGCTGTATTTGCCATTTGAGACCATGATATCCTAAAAAAAAAATGTATATAGCTGAGCAGGGGGACCTTATGGTTGCAGGGAAGCAAGAGGCTGACTTACTATACTAGGTGCTATCTTAAAATAGTTAATTATTTCCTGAATAGTCTTCAGATTTTTTTTGTAGCCAATTTCTTTCTCCTAAAAAAAAATTGATTCCCAGCTGTTTGGGTTATTGTAGATAAGAAAATATATGCTAAAATATGTCTGAAGGTTTCTAACACAAGGGCTCATTCAATATGTGTCAACAAGCAAAACTTTCAGAGCAATAATTAATTCACTCAATACAGCTATTTCTGGCTTTTAAATCCACATTTGCTATTCACTTACATTCCTAAGGGGATTTGGCATTAATTAACAGTTGTTAGACTATGTACCTCAGACTGGTAAATTCTGCATAATCTGAAGTTTGCTACATATAAATACAGGTTGTGTGTCAACTATTTCAAGAATTTAATAGCCAACAGCAAGGTAGTATGAGGAGTATGCTGAAATTAGAAATTGTAAGAAGAAAATCACAAAAATATGACTTCATGTGGATTGCATGTTGTCTTTTCTTCAGGTATCAGGATTTATTTGCTGCTTTAAAGGGTAATAATTATAGAATACACATCTATCTTGCTTTCAGAAGAAGCATGAGAAGAAAATACAAAATTAGCAGTCATGGAGTTGAGACCTTAATGGCTGCACAATAAAGACACCCTTCCCCCACCAAAAAAAAAAATTAGCAGATAGTTATTACATGATTTCATAAGCTATGTTGGTTTTTATACTGCTTTATCTGTATTATAAATTATTTACAAAAAGAGAAGATACTTAAATACATCAGTACGTATTTTCAATATATTTGTAATATTTGCAAAATTTGTGATTCCTTTGTTAGTTCTATGTGCACACTGTAGTCTTTGCTATTTTTTTTAAGTAACCAAATAACTTTATAGCTAACAAGATAAATAATACCTAAATTAAAATGTCCATTTCATATACAATGAAGTTACCAAATCCATTAGCAATTTAGATAACTGTGTATGCTGCTAGGGCAAGACTAGCAGCACTAAGACAACTTTGAAATAATGTGCCATGAATTTTTCTGAATATTATAAACTTTAACAGGCTATCTTCAGCGTATCAAGGCATGAGGGGGTTTTTTTGTTTGTTTTCTTCCTAGAAGGTTTGACTATGAGGCAAAAAGAAAGAAATTGGCATAATGAATAGATCTATTCAGTCTACTGTGAGGAAAAATAATCTGTTATGTTCAATAATTTATGCTTCATACAAATATATTGGATTGCATAGACATTTGTCTAATATGTTTGAGTTCTTACTACTTTTCAAAATAAATTTTCAGTTTCAACTATATACTGTTAATGTCTCATGAGATTTTTTATTTTGAGACACTGCCTTTATTGTATTATTCTCCCCTGCTCTTTTTATTGGTGTCTGAAATCAGGGCTGTTGATTAAAATTTGTTGAAGAAAAAAAAATAAATAAAACTCCCTAAGGAATTATACTACATTCTGAAAGAGATACACACAAATATGCTATAGCTTAAGGTTGCTAAGATTTCAACCAAACCTGGTATACTTCACTAAGATGATGTGTGCCTACTTTTCCTGCTCTGATTTGTTCATTAAGAAACAAAAATTTAAAATAAAGTCTAAAAGTGCATGATAAGCATTTATGTTGACAACATTAGTAAAAGGAATAAAAAGTAAAAAAGGTAACTAATAAATATATTTAAATCAGCCATCAAGTATGTGTGAAAATCATGCTAAAATGTAAATGGTCTAAGCACAAGCACCTGCTTAAATTTCAATGAGGAAATTATAGCTGTGAAAATTAAATCAAAGCACACCATTTTTTAATTTTGTTTAATTAAAAAGATGAACTTTCCAAGTTCATCTTTTTAATTAAACAAAATCAACACAGGAGTGTTGCACATAATGACTATGAACTGAGTCAGGACTAAATTCCTTCAATTACTTGAAAGATTCCCACAAGTATGTGAAAAATTCTGTGACTTTTGGGGGAGTTGTTTGTTTGTTTTCTTGTTGCTGAGTCTCATGCTAATTTCTGACAAAATTTAAATCCTTGTTCAGTGCTAGTGTTTTTTTTTCCAGGAGCATTTTTTTTCTAGGGAGAAAATTCCCTTTTCTTCATTTAATGAACTTAATTTAAGCATTCATACAAATAACAAATCGTTATCATACATTACAATATATGTAAATGTCTAGCAAAAGCTGAAGACCAGAGAAGTTTTACTAATATGCTACATATTTTCTTTAAAAAATACTTGAACAAATTTAATATGTTATAAAATAATTCTCTTTGGAATTCACAATTTGAAATTAATCTTGGAATTTAAATAAAATATTCCCAGTGCTCTGAATGCTTAATAAACATAGACTAAGAGTTTATACGTAATTTCCTGTTGTTTTTTAAAAAGTTAATTTCTCTCTGATATTTTTTGTGCAGTGTTTTTCATGTCAAATAAACTAAAAAACATCTCAAAAGGCCAAAATTACCATGCTTTTCTTGTTAATATTGAAGAAAATAAATTGCAATGGGTTGGAGTTTTATATTCCTGAATTGTTTTGAAAGAACTCTGCCTGGTATTGGAATGTGGTCTGCTAAAGAGCAATGTAGCAAGGAAGTCACCTTCAGCTTCTACAGTATTTGATCAACAGTCTTGAGTTTTTTCTGACTAGCAAAATTTGGGGAGATTTGCTAAATTAGATCTGTTAAGAACTGTGAACACAGCATAAACACTTACTAGTATATTAGCATCAGGGTTTGCTATGAATGCAAAGGTTGTATTTTACAGTTCCTTTGAAAAGACATGCTTGTGATTTCTCATATCAAAAATGGGTGTGAACCATTACAGGACTACTATAAGTTTTTATTCTAATCAGTCTAATGGAAATGTCTGTAGATCAGGAAACTTGATTCATGGCAAAAATGTTCAAATCAGCATGCCCTTTATTCTAAGATGTGATATTTTATATAAAGAGTAATATGACAACTGTCCTTGGAAATTTGGACATCATGACTTCAGCTCTGTGGAACAAATCCAAAGATTTGTGATGGTTAATGATTAATTTTTGGGGCGTTTTGAAATACTTTATGTTATTTTTTAATAACATTAAAAAAATAATAAATTAACAAGAAGAAACGATTTGAATTATTTCCTTTGTCTACTTATACAGGTATACTCTGACAGACACCAATAAGACAGTAGTTTCAATCTCTGGACTTTATTTTGTGCACAGAGACATAGACATAAAATACTGTTAAAATCACAAATTATTAAATAATTTCTAGGGAACTTGTGAAAGTTTTGTATTCAAATATTTGTTTCAACAGCTTTAGGAATGTTGTGTTTGAATACCATGACCAAATCAATGGGATATAGAGAACTGCCCATCTTAACACCCAATTGTCCTTTACTGTCTGTAAAGGGAATTTCCATTCTGTAATGCATTATAGAGACTGGCATAGAGAGTCCTGGATCTGTTTGTTTTAGTCTGCATCCCCAGATGAAGCCAAAACCACTAGCAGTAAGTCTTTCATGACAGGCTCTAGACATATATATATATATACAAAATGTCCTAGCTTTGTACATCACTTCCAACAACTGATAAAAAATGATTTTAAAAATGTCTGTTGCCTTTTTGCTAAAAAAATCAATGTAGCTACGGGAAGAAATTCAACCATTAATGAAACAACAGTTTATGTAATTGGATCAAAAAAATCACATCTATAATTATTTTTATTACCTTCTTCCCCAAATATAAAAATGATATAGCGATCTCAGGATGATACATTATATGGAAATTTCAAGTTATCCAGTTTTTTAATCCCTTCACAGATTTTGGACTATTGTTGGCCTTAGGTTTCCATAGATAAAAAAAAGTGTAAAAACTTTTGCACTATGTTATGTTGTTCTTTCATAGTTCTGGTTTGATTGCTGTCTTAGGGCACTGGTCGATCAAGAATTCTGTGCTACATTTCTGGAGTTTTTTATATATTTTTTTTTGTCTGCTTCAGAGGCATTTAACGAGGTTTTCTTAGCCTTTCAGGTTCATTGAGCTTGTAAAAGTTGTGGCAATGTCATCTTCCAATCTTATGCCTTGGGAAGCAGAGGGAATTGGAGAGGTCAGGGGCTGCTGGGCAGCAGTCAGCTATTAGAGTATAAAAAGTAATAATAGTCATGGCTCACTAAAGAAGGTAGCAAGAGAACAGAGAACTGAGCTCAAAGAAGAGCAAAGAAATGCTGACTTTGTAAAAGTAAACAATATATACAAAATACAGAATCTTTCTCGAACTAGTATAGAGATTAGGTCAGACCTCAATTTATTTACTACAAAACAACCAAATTAACTACACTAAACTATTTCTTTCCTGTACTATTTCCGGATATTAGACTGCAGATAGCTTGTTCTTTGACTGCCTTTCACTATGCTACCTGCACAGTGTTATTTAAAAAGCTGAATCATATTCTGTCTAACAACTGGCACATTAGTTGAGAGACTGCATTTACTTGGTAATTGTTAACAATTAGTGTAAGTTTAAAAGTCAGGGAAAAAGTACCAGCAAAGTATTTTGGGATGAAACTAAACCTATAATCACAGGGAGAAGGCCTGAAAATGAGGAAAATATATTTTTAAAATATTTATTTTTTTAGAATGTGTACTGGTTTTTATCAAAGATGAACTAGAATTGACTACTCTCTTATCAATTGTTAGAAATGGTGAGAGCATCAAAATGAGGACAGATCACTTACTATAAATGCCTACAAAAACATTGGGCAGAGTCGTAGCTTCTCCATGTAAAAATCTGACACAGCCCTTATTGTGATGCCCAGTATTGCTTTTTTACTAGCAGAAATAATTACACCCTTATAAAGAACAATGTCAGTCGGGAACTCAAAATGATACATATTTCCTAATTGTTTTCCTTGTTATATTATTAAAAAAACAAAACAAAAACCAAAACAAAAAAAAAACACTAACATTTTCAATTCTACTTATAGAAATTATTGCCTGTGATACATGTGAGGTAAATGGAGCGCAGCAAGCCAAAGAACCATAGTCCAGTGTGTGAAGATATGGAAACCCTTGACCTCGGGAATACAACCTGATGAAGCGATCAGAATTCCAGTTTCTATTCCATGGCTTTACTTGCTCCCAGAATTCTAGAGAAGTATACAAATTTTGACTGAAAGGTAAAAAAATAATTAAATGTTAAATAAATTTAAATATTCAAAATGGGATTCATAATGTAAGAAGCCCATCTGTACATAAGTTAATTACTTCAGTATAAGCATGTGTTAGTAGTTATAAGAAATTCATTAATTAATTGATTGCAATGCTTCCTATACAGAATTCTATTGCTGGCTTGGCATCTTAACAGGATAATTTTGATTCAGTGTGTGATTTGGGTAATTTTTACCAGGGCAGCTTTTACTGTTCAGTGCTTTCAGCTGCTCAGCATCAGCATTCCAGACATGCTAGAATGTTTCACAAGTACAAAAGAGGGCATTTTGAGCTGTAAATTGCAATCTAAATAGTGACCCACTGAGTAAATCACTATTCTTCTATTGTCAGCACCTCTTCTTCCCAACTTTGGGGGAAGCATTGCTGTAGCCACTCTGCTGAATGCTTGTGTAACATTGCTTTCATTGTGATAATGCTGCACAAGGTGTCAGGATGTGACTTACTTTGATATGAATCTGGTGGTAAAGAAGATCTTCCTGTCCCCTAATTTTCCTTTATCTCTGTCTATAGATTGCTGCAATCTTTTCTTTGATAAAGTCTTTTTGTATTTGTCATGGACTAACAGCTGGTTATGACAGGCTAGACAAGAAGGGAGACAAATATTGCTACAATTACTACTGGAAGCCCAGGTGAGAAAATCTCATTTTAGGTAAATGAGAATGGCAGGTGTATCATGGTACTACAGACTCTGGGTGTAAGAGTGGTAATTTTGGAACCAGTGATTTACCTGCTTCTGTTGACAGATTGTTTTAAACTTCCGAATTGTAATAAGGGATTTTGTGACCCTTGAAGAAAAGACAATTTACTCAGAGCTTCCACACAGGTACACTCAAGAAATATGTTCTGAGGGATTAATACTTTTTTTTTTTTTAAACAATAAGAGACAGCCTTTTCTTCAGAAGTAATAACATTTATTATATCTTAATCCAAACCCATTATTTTAAGTTATGAAAGATTAAATCTGTGTTTAACAAATGTAAATACTAACTCACATACTGGCATTTTTTCCATATGGATATCTATTCTGCATGACTTCCCATTTGTTATTTACTCACTAATATCTTTAATTGTTTGTCATTGTCTTTGAGTTAGTTAACCTGGGGAAAAAAACATGTTAAACAGAAAAATCTCAAACATAAAATGAGCTGTACTGTACACAGCATACCACCATTACTCTGAATGTTTCCTTTTATTGCAATTTATGTCAATGATAAGTGTGAATGAATGCTTGATTAAGAGCCCAGCAGTCATCGTAATGAATCTTTTGCTCAAAGTGAAGTCAGCAGACAAAAAAAACAACTTTGCCCTTCTGATTATAAGGGTGGATTTTGAGGTGAGGGGGTGGTTTTCTTTTGGGTTTTTTGGTGTTTTTTGTTTGTTCGGTTAGTTTGTTGGTTGATTTGTTTGTTTGTATTTGTTTTGTTTTTATTATGATATTTTGGTTAAAATTAGGATTAAAGATTGCAAAATATCTCAAAATCAGCGGAATTTATGAAAAGTTGTTCTTTTTCAAAAAGACACTTATTTACAATATCACATTTATGTAAGGTTTTTTCTGATCAACATATTGCCTTTTCTTCCATTAACTTCTCCTCAACTGCTTTCTGCATTCTCCTTAACATGATAATATGAAAACTTTTCCCCTGAAGGAAAGTGTGCTCTCACTCTGTTATAACACCTACAGTATCTTGGCTTCAACATCTCACTTTAATATTAAGTTCCTCTGGAGCTTCCTAGTTTCATACTTAAAGCTGGAAAAGTAATAATTTCTTGTCCCCAACAGTCTATAGTTCTTGTGCGGTGGTTTTCTTTTTCGGTTAGTTTTGCTGTTTTGGGCTTTTTTTTCAATGAATAGGTTATTAGGTCTTCCTTGCAGCTATGTCATTGCCAAAAATAACTTGTTGTTATATTTATGTCATTTCTAATTCAGAAATCAATGAGAAATAATCTATTTCAAAATGTTTATTGTTTAAGTTTTCCTACCTAATGCTGGCCAAATGTGAATTGTAGTGCTGCAATTAAAACCCAAGTCTTTATATCTCTACCACTCCGGAGGAAAATAAGCTTCAGTACAATTCTGATCAGTGTGCAGATGTGTTTTCTTAACTATAAAGCATCTAGCTCTCTTTGAAAGGATGAGACACGCAGAGACTTATTTTTTCTCTTGAGTCCTCATACTGCCTTTTGTCTGAATTATTTTGAGTTTTTCCTGCTCATCTAACAAGTTCAGATATTTAATAAAACTTTGGATGCTTGGTCACAGCTTATCCGAACCTTTGCTTTGGAAATCTGACATAAGTTGTATGCCACCTGAGATTCTCACTACACTTCTGATTTTGGGCAAGTCAGATATGCTTTGCAATGTTGCAGAAAGTGTATCAAACACATACTACAAAAAACTTCAACAGAACTCTTGCAAAGCACAAAGTCTTTCCTACCTCCTTTAGGCTTCAGGGAAAAGAATAAGGATTTTCAATCAGAGGAGCCAGAGTTATGATGTCATGAAGATGCTTATGGCATGGATACAGTGTAGGATCTTACATAGAGCCCTCATTTCCACTGATGTTTTGTTACATTTTACTGTTATTTCAGAACATCTGCTTATTTTCTGTATCGCTCTGAAGATGTCTGATGCTTCTTTCCACACATACAGATTAGAGTGTGTGAGAAGTTAAGGTAAACCTAGATACCTCCCTAAAGAGATTTAGGTTTGAAAATATAATGGAACACTGGAACCAGGTATTGCCTAGATAAGAGCCAGAGGGATGACAGTCTTCCAGGTCTGACTTGATTCTCCTTCCTCTAACAGCAAACTAATTAATTCCATGCATTTATTTTTCTCTTCTCAGGAAATACACACTTGCATTGACTGCTCCCTCCCTGTCTCTTATTGATGCAGGACGACCCCCCCCGCTGGGAAATAACGTGCGGTAACTCCGTGATTGCAGAAGGCTGAACAAATGCTTTATTAAGCTATACTATACTATACTATACTATACTAATACTATACTATACACTACTAAAGAAAAACCCATGACCCTTACAGACAGCCACAACACAGCTTTGACCTAACTGGTCACTCAATCCAAAAACCCATCACCGGTGTCCAATTAAGAAATCCCTTTTGGGTAAACAATCTCCATGACACATTCCACATGTGCAAAAAACAGATGCAACAAGTTGAAGACAAGAACTGTTTTTCTTCTTCTCTGAGCTTTCTCACTGCCTTCCCCAGGAAAAAATCCTGGGGAACTTGTGCTGCTCTCTGTGAAGAGAGCTGCGGCCGCAGTCTCCCATATGGACTGCAAGCTTGGGTTTGACAGCGACACAATTCCAGCATACGAGGAATTAATTTGTCTCTTTGCTTCCTTGTTGGATTACCTTTAAAGATACGTTATTCATTGTTATTTTGTTCAGTGTTCTTCTAAAAAAATCTAAAATGTTTGGAAATTCCTCATTTTACTTCTACAGACAGTACAATTAGTAAAGCACTGGGACATCACATTAATTAAACAACAAAAGAACATTTAGTCCCTTCTTTGTACATATGCATTGTTCCTTCTGGCAACAAATCTCTGTGAAATTAAAAAGGATAGAACAGCAAAGGTGACATCTATAACATTTGACTTTTAATTTTTAAATTATTTAAGCCATTAAGGTAATTCCACAAGGTCAGTCTGAGTACTCCAAAATTTATTTGTTTCAAAAATGAATATGCTCAGCCACAGGTACAAAAACAGACAGGATTGCACAGTAGTGCTCTTATGTGTCATTAAGACAATGCATAGTCATATTTTTTAAACATCTATCAATTAAAAAACTATCAGAAATAAAACCAGAGCAGATGTGAATAAAAATTGTAAACCATTTTATTAAGCAATCAAACATGAAAAAGAACAATAAAAGAACAACAATTTGATTGCTTTTTATTTAAAATTCATTCTATCTCATCTTTCTTAAACAGAAGGGTTAACTTTATAAGACAGGATTATTTTATTCCACAAATCAAAAATAACATGTACATGCTTTATATGATTTTTGGTCTTGAAAATGATTACTCTTTTTTTTATTACTTATCTTTCTTCTGTCTTTGACACCATAATTCTGTATTACAATGTATGAACAACATAAATTTTAAACATTTTCATGCCTGTATGACAGTATGAGCATCGATTCACTCTATGTAGTTGTTACAGTGTGTAGCAACATCCTGTCTTGACTTTCCCAGTTTCCCCCCTGTCCCCTCTCCCTGCCTCCTGCTGAGAGCTGTCCATCAATCTCAGAAACTCAGCAAGGCCATCTCTGATAGGTCAAG